>OY720640.1:101293269-102529480 GCA_963169105.1 Ceriagrion tenellum | reverse complement strand
TATATAATTGATACTAGTTAATTTGAGAACATGAGATTACCTCTGGTATTGTTTTATTCTACGAGAAAGATAATAAATAGTCGAAGGAATATTTCTTATATATACTATTTGCATTCAATGTTCACTTAGCAGGATTATCACTTCTTCTTTTTGAAGATAGTTTAAAGATATAGTAAATTAATTTACCTTGTTTAACCTCCAAATTAGAAAAACAGTGGCAACTAAGCGTGTCTACAGATGTGTAACTTAATAGGATAAAATAGACTGCGTAGTTGTTTTACTAATATTTACACGATGCAATAATTTGAGTGGAATAAAATCCAAAAATGTGGATAAATAAATTAAAAGTTTCGTCACGTTTGCCCAAGACATTTCGTCATCTTTGCAACAACCTTCAGTCAGACGGCAAACTGCCTATTCCTCCGAGTCGCCTTGACTTTTCGCTGCCGCCCACGCCCACGCATAAAACATTTTTTGCTGCAGTTTACTACTTTTGAGGACCTGGCGAGATAGCGATCAGTTGCCCGTGAAAAATCAAAATCTCGGGCAATGCAAGGAAAAAAGGCGGACGCGGTCCTTTTTCGCCGTCCGCTCGGCCGTCGCCCTCGATTTCAAAGAAAAATGGTGCGACGGGGCGGGCGACAATGGCGTTTTCCTCTCCGACCGCCGTTTGAGCGACCCGGTAACGTGGCGGGTGACATGCGTCCGGCTCCATGGATGCACGAAATTTCTCCTCGCTGCAATTTTTGACATGCACGTGAGATCAAAGACGAGGCGGGCGAGGTGTTAAAAACTGCACTTTTCGTTGTCGGAGATGATGGGGTGTGAAAACATGCGATGCTTAAACTTTTCGGGTACTAAGTCGACCTGGAAAACGAGATTGGTCCCCCATGTCGAAAAGAGTTTTCAGAAATGGCTAGTTTTTTTTACGTATATTTTTTCAAGCCCAATCTCCGCGATGAGAGTTTCTCCGTAAAAATGTTTTTAAATACGAGAACTTTCAATAAATATTGTTTATCGCGGTGCTTAAATTGCTCAATTAGCCACACTGAATTCTCTGAGAGACTGGGTGTTAGATTCTTTGCTTGACTGTTTATACAAGATTGAAATTAAGGAAAGATAAAAATTTTGAAAAAAAATGCATCGTAATTTGAGATTATGTATACTATGTTTAAATGTAATTTGGCAGATGCAGGATGAGGACAAAATGTATAACTTGCATATTCAAATACAAGGTAAAATAGACTTTGCATGTGAAATCGAAGGCTTCCGCGGAGTCATTGTAACGACAGTGAAGATTTTCCCGGCTCTCTCCCGCGTAGTTCCAATATCGTGGACTACAGTTTCGGTAGAATTTCAGCCACCCTCTTCAGCCCTGAATAAAGTAGCTGCTGCCTCATCAATTGTTCAATCCTCCAAATGGTTGACTGCAGTACTTCACCCTTCTCTATCTAATGCTAGTTCCCTTACCTCTCCGTATCTCTTCCTATGTACTTTCCTCTTTATTTTGTCCAGTCCTGGATCTTTCTCTGGGGACTTTTCCCTCTCTTTTTCCTTCTATTACGATCTTTGCAGGCCCATTGTGTCTCACGGTGAGTCCAAACCATCTTGTTAAGGGTAGCTGCAATGCTACCGAAACTCATCTACGACAGGTTCTATGCGGAGAAGAGCCCGCAAAACCTTCACTGCCTTCGACGTAGCATATTTGTTGCTTATAACATTTCCGAGAGACAATATTTTGGGTGTAATAAAATCCAAAATTTGCATTATTTTCGTGTTCATGTTTTGTAAATATATCTACTCGTTACAGAAACGATACATTTCTGAACCGTGCATTTTGGACAAGATTAAGCGATTTGCAAATCTTAATTCAATTTGGAATGGAACTTCTCAATTTTTTTAGATTTCAGACTGGACGATTTTATTTAAGCCTAAAATCAGATATTCCCACTTTTTCAGGATACGTGGTAGCACTTATTTTTCATATTTTTTTAAATATAACTATTCTTTTTTTTAATAATAAGTAAACAAACACGGTCCCTCTAAACCACATGGCTTGTCAGAAGGATACAACACATGTACATACAAATATCCTTCGGAAAACTTCAATTATTTAGGTAACCACTAATCATACTTGAGGGAGGAAATTCAGCGTCTTCTACAGGAAGATTCGAACTAATAACAATGAAGTATTTGTTTCGTCTTTAGCCTGGTAATAACAATTTACATTCTTATCAATTTATATAATAGATTTTTCGTGAAACAGGTTTCTCGAAGATATGTACCAGTTCAGACAGACTCCATTTCGATTCCGCTAGCAGGCTATATGTCAATTTATTGCAGTAACCCCATGTTTCACAAATTCTCTCTTACAGTAGGCATCCTAAACTAATGGCATTTATAATAACTCCATAATGTCCTTTTATAGCTATATGATTGGGTTGTGAGATAATACACTTCACCGGCGGTTCAGTTCTTTTCTGGTTTTCTACTGAATCTTCATGCTACAATTGACCGAATTTTTATATTCTTCTTCAGCATTGTGGTAGAGATAAATGGTAGAGAATGTAAATCACTTTACCTAAGAACAATTTTCGAGTATCAACATCCAATATCTAAATTGAGGACGTGAGAAGAAGTTGTGTACGCGGTGCTTAGGGTTCTCAGGTTTTTATTGTTGGTTGATTTCGATGTGCTAGCAGCTGAACGGTAGATTTTTGGGTAGTCCTTGTCCTGCCATTCCAAATTCTTGAAAACCATCTCACTTCCCCACCAGTTTGTGGCTCACCATCAGATCTTTCTTACCTACCAGATATATTATTTCGCTCATAATTCCTTTCCTCTTTACGCTTCCCCAGAGTTCTTCCAACTATTACTCTCTTCAGTATTCACCCTCTTTTCAAAAAGTCCTTCATGAATCTCTTCTGCCTCATCCTAACCTTTGCCTTCAGTTTCCTAACCTCTCCAAATGTATTCAATATCTTTTCTTTCGACTTCCTCGCTACTCAGCTGAGTATTTCTATCGCTGTACAAACCTACGTCTCAAATGCACATCCTCTTTCCGCAGTGACCACGTTTCCGACCCACATTAGAATATTCTCTAGTCTTTCCTTTTGTTTCTCTTCAAACCCGACACCTTAATCAGTTCTCATCTTTTCAAAAATTTCTCCTTAGCTAGGATGAATCTTCGTTTGATATCCCTGCATTTAAAGCCATTTGCTGGAATTTACTTCCTAGATAGGAAAATTGTTCATTTTAGGCTTTCTTCCCCCTATATTCTGCCCCGCCTATTCACTTTGAGCTTCGTTATCCGCCGAGCTGCAAAATGAAACTTTTCACCTTGCGGAAACATCCCTCTTGCTTTCAACAGAAAGTAAGGGATTTCAGTTTGACTGCCAGGATTTTGGACGACGAAAATCTCACAGGTTCAATTTTTTTGCACTCAACAAATTGCTCTCAATTCGTCATTCGCGGGCATAAATAATGACTGAGCAGAAGTAGCAGAGCGTTATTTTTCGTAAGTATGTCCGGAGTCAGAATGAGAGCAAGTACCGTAATTCTGACAATATGACACACTACTTTTCTGAAGGAATTGATCTAAGATCAACGTGCCTCTTTTATAGCCAGGTTTGAGACAACCACCAATGAGTTGTTGTAGGCTCAGTGCAGGGATATTAGATTCCAAACATTTACCGCTGTAATTCACGGCAAACTTAGTTCGTAAAGATCATTTCATGCAAAAATCTTTTCAACAATCCCCAGGGATTACAACCCATGGTTTCACTTCATAAGCACCAGTATTATTTTTGTTTACAAAAAATTGGTTCGTTTCGTGAGATGTTAAACTCACCCTGAGATGTATTTTAATAACATATTGGCCGGGATCAGGTCATATCGCAATTGGTGTACAAATCATTAGGCAAAATGCTGGCTCTCAGTTTCATCGTAAAAAACTATCCAAACATATAAAATGAGGGTCATGCATTTTTCATCGACTATATGTAAGTAAGATGGAATATTAACAGAGATTAAGACATCCAGAATTAGATGGGCAGGGCATGTACAAGGAATGGGTGGGGAAAGAGTAGTGAAAAAAGTTTTAGAATGAAAACCAGAAGGAAGGAGGAATAGAGGAAGACCCAGGAAAAGATGGGTGGAGGATATAGAAGAGGATTTGAGGAAGCTGGTGGTCCGGAGGTGGAGAGGAGTAGCGGAGAACGAAGAAGAATGGAAGGAAGTTGTGAAGAAGGCCAGGGCCCTACATGGGCTTTAGCGCCGATGATGACGATGATGATATTTAAGTAAAAAATTAGGTTGCTGCTTGCATGACCGAGGTTCTTATAAGCCAGAAAATACGGTGTTTCTTTGAGTCAGTTAGTTGAAAAATTAAATCAGATTTAATGAAAAATTAAAGATTCAACTATAAAGAAAACCTGCCAAATTTGTGTAAAAACTCTTGAAGTGGCTTAAAAGAGAGTAAATAAGTTATGGGATAACTGAGATGCGCACTATTAATGATCCAAAATACACCGATACCAAGTTGACTAAGTACTTTTATCAGGCTGAAAAGGATGTGATTTATATTTTAACTCTTTCGAGGCTCAATCATTCCGTAATACTATTCAACCATTCAGACAAATTAAACGACATTGACAGTACTTATTAATAGTAATTTTAAGGCAGTTGAAAAGGGAGACACCACTTCGCTTAAAAATCAAAGAAATTGGAAGGTTATAAGAAAAAGACCTATCATTTTAATCATAACGAAATATCATTCGCTTATTTCATCTTTTTTGCTGTTTGAGGCGAAAACTTGATGCAATCTTTCTTGGAATGAGTCCTAGTTCTGCACTCCAAAGGTAAATTATTGAAAATATCGGAAAATGGAAGGTTCTCACGCAAAAACCACGCTCAAAGTGCATCGGTGTGTAGTTCGTATGTTTTCCATGTTTTAAAAAATTAAGGAATGACTTGCAGCAATGCTTTTTATGAGCTCGCAAAATAAAACGTTCTCGTTCTGAAAGACCTTCTCTGCGAACGGCGTGAAATACATTTAAAGACTAAATTATCACCTGTAAATTAGTAAGAATGTCAGTCATAAAACACGTTTTTTGTGTAGTTAGAAATACTATCTTTAATTGATATATCGCTCAAAATATCTAAGAATTATTGTACTAGTTAATAGAGAATTATTTCCCTCAAACGGCTTATAATGTCATATTTTATCAGTATACCAGTATTTCAAAATCGGAAATTAAATGTAAAAAATTGAATAATTGCATAGAGCTCTTTCATCATCTAAATAAGTATACTAATGCCTTATTTTTCCACATCAACTTCAATAAGCTCCTGTGGCGGTGGTTGGTGTAGTAATGTAAAAAAACCTGCACTCTCGTATATTAGTTATGAGAAGTGTAAAGATGTTTTCGACTTTTCGGTGTCTTTCCACTCCTGAATTATTAGATAAACGTCGTAATTTGTAACTTCCTCAACATTGTTGCTGCGAAAGGTTAAATAGCCATCATGATTTCCGCGTCATGTTTTTGATGCGAAAGAAATTTACCTTTTTGGCCTTTTTTACTCTGCATAGTCATAAGAGAAAAATTTGAGCTTTCCTCTCATTTTACATATGTTGAGACATCTGTAAATTTCTAGCATTTGGTTTATGCCTATAAGGACATTATAGTTTTGAATACAATTAATTAAACAATACCGTGGCATCTCTAAAATGAGTATTCCCCTCATCATAAAATATCCCGTATTATTCATCGCTATTTGAAAGAGCTTCACAGTTTAAATCTAATAAATATAATTTTTTCAAATGATACCTCGGTATGGTAATATTTCCGATATTTAAATAAAGAATGCCTAAAGTGTCCTATAATGTGTGACAATTTAGACTGCGCTCTTGAATAATACGAGTGAACAACTTTTTAAAGAGGAATTTATGTGTCAGGAAAAATGTGTCAATCATATCAGACCTACTAGAATATGAACCCATAGTCCTCTTTACAATCGGCTCCAAATCCCACAAAAACTAATAAGGCTGCTGAGGCTTACCTTAAATGATACATAGGCAAGAGTAGAGGTCCAGAATAAGCTTAGTGAGGAATTCACGTTCAATGCTGCAGCTATGCAGGGCGATGGGCTTTCGGCAGTACTCTTCAAACTGACTCTACATAAAGCAGTCCAAACCATAGACTTAAAGGAAACGCTGTTTGAAAAGTCTCCTTAGATATGCGCGTACGCCGACAGCATTGCAATTGCTGCAAGGAGGCTATCAGACCTTGAGAAAAGTTACATACTTTTGTAAAGGGAGTCTACCAAAATAGGCCTGAAATCAATGTGAGAAAAACCAAATACATGGTTATGTCGGCGGCGAAAGACTGGAGAGAACCCCGCGACAAAAATATGGGTGGAGACTCCTTTCAAGGTGTAAATAACTTCAATTACCTTGGAACATTACTCACTAGCGACAAAAATGTCAATAAATTCATCCAGGAAAGAGTTGAGGCCGGAAACAGGGCCTGCTATGCCAACCTGAAACTATTTTAGAGTAGACTTATCAGTAGAGCCCTGAAATTAAGGCTATCCCTACTTTAGTACGACCAGTGGTGATATTGCGCTGTAACCTGGACCATGACACAAGAAGACGAGAGAGCACTCAGAACCTTAGAGAGGCGGATCCTCCACAGAATATACGGTCCAGTGTATGATCAAGGAGAATGGAGGAAAAGATATAATGAGGAAAGAGAGACTGATCGAAGGAAAAAACACAGGAGAGGATGGGAGTGGGAGGATGGCGAGCCAGGACCGCCGAACAGGACGCCTGGGGAGCCACAGTGCAGCAGGCCAAGGCCCACTCCGGGCTGTAGCGCCACCAGATGACGATGAATCCTCTGTACAAAATGATTAAGTAACATTTTATTCCTCAACGATTGCATAAAAATATCCCAAAGAATGTGTATGAAAACGTATTTTGGTGCATTATTCTGAATAATTGTCACCACTTTCATATGCATATACCTACTTCATCAAGGTCCAGATCAGAACCTCGCACGTTGCCGCGGCCGCTATGCGCAGATCAAAGGCAGTCAGGACAAAAATTCGCGGTCTAACCAGAACTGGGAGACATACACGTAGACGATCATTGTACGAGTTATTGTTTTTCTGTGATTTATGTAAAAGTAACTGGGAGAGTGTGTTTATTTCTAAAAATGTAATTTGGTTGAACCTAGAGTCCGAAGGGCTAGGTTCTTGAAATAAGTTCTATTCTATTCTATTCTATTCTATCATGTCATTGGTGATCTCATGGAGTTACACTTAGCTATGAATCAGTATAGTTTATCTTAGCTTTATAACATTGATTCCAGGTCAAAGTTTTTTTTCATAATGGATGTATATACAAGAGCATAGAACAATACTTTCACCAAATTAATGTTTTCATTTTCAATGACAGTCTGACTCATGAACGCGAAATTCTTTGGGTAATACACATTATAGATTGGCTTTAAAAATCATATTTATTTTCTATTTTTTCATATTAATACTCTAATTTGGTGGAATAGTGCTGCAGATTTTGTATTTACCTGAAGATGAACCAATTCATCTCGCATTCACATTATTCTCAAAATAATTACAATGATTCTTACTCTGTTTTCCTGGACTGAATGACGTGAACAACAAACATTTTCAACATATTTCAAACAAACGTTCCGCGTTGTTCACAAAAGTATATTAACAATCGGCATCAAGTTGCCTGAGTTTCGCATTGAAGTAGAATCTACGTATCATTAATTTTATATTTCCTGATTTGAGAAGGATTTCTGTAAATCTATTAGATCATTCCTCTATTATGCTTATCTTCATTTTTAAATTGGCTGATTATTAGTTGCCACTACGAAATTATTTCGCCATACTTCCGCTGACTGTTTTCTTTCACTCTTGACATATTTATACACTTGTTTGCCATTATCAATACAAGAGGCATAGAACACTAGAGTATATTCTGTTAAAAAAAAGCATGCATTAAAACATAAATTACTTTAGACTAAATTTTTAGCATTAGATTGGGTGAATAAAACTGCCAAAATATTTCATTTTAAAGATTTTCTTTTCACGATTTTTTCAGCCCAGGGAATAATGTATCCTTTCCACCGTGAGCAGGAGATATTGTATTCGTGAATAACGGTTGAGGAAAGTAAAGTAAGTGAACCTACTTCTCATATTTTATTAGATTTAGGCTAAGCCTTTTGGGGAAAGTATCGGAATTCCAATGGAAATCACGCTTGTACTTTTATATTCATCTCAACTGATTTGTGCCTGCGCCTAGCGGCCGGGGGAAACAGCGCAGTTCTAATTTGAACTATAATGAATCTACATGACTGGTGTAGAATCACCCCGTGCCACCCACCCAAGAGGTATTTATTAGATTTAATGGTAGAATATGGTGATTTATTGCTTTTCCAGTCACTTAAATGAGTAGGTAAGTAGTTGTCAGAGGTTTTTCAAATATTTTACATCACAATTATTTTTTTGCAATCCTCTTTAGTTAGAACATACATTGAAGGCGTTTTAAAAATTCAATTCGAATTTACAGAATTTAAATAATTTGCATGTATTTTTGTGATGGTTTATGGTTTGCGAATAGAAGTATCACAATGATAAAAATCAGTATAAAATCTCGCAAAGTACGTAACTTTGCGATATATTCTGTACTTATACCTTCATTTATGCTTGGCTCCCCTTGTAATAAGAGCTTTAAGCTCCTCTAAGATATGCTACTTCAACTCTTATAGATTAGAGATAAATACGAACTGGTCACCGGAGTTCGAGCGATTTCTCACGGCTTAATGGACACTTCGTTCTTTGTCAATGGGTTACTGTCCCTCGGTTCCAGCTAATGCGTAGGCTTGAGGCCCGAACATCTAGTTTGCAAAAACCCCCCTCGAAATTCGCCTTGAAGGAAGATGGCTTGGTGGTGTAACTGGCTAACACACCTGACCGGCAATTGGGAAATCTGGGTTCGAATCCCGGTCAAGTCAAATGATTTTTTCATAGCGAATTTCAATCCTGGTGTAAATGCACCCGTGCGAGTGACTTCGTACCACATCATTTGTTATATGCAATGTTTGGAAATTTGTCAATTTCGTCGTATTAATAACGACAATGTTGGGTTTATCCACTGCGACAGTGGCCTTATAAGCACGACTTCGTCTCATGTGCTACAATGTAGACTTGAGGCCTGAACATCTAGTTCACATAAACCCCCCTCGAAATTCGCCTTGAAGGAAGATGGCTTGGTGGCTGGCTAACTGGCTAACACACCTGACCGGCAATTGGGAGATCCGGGTTCGGATCCCGATCAACGCAAATGATTTTTTCATAGCGAATTTCAACCCTGGTGGTAATGCGTAGGATATAATTATGAGAACTTTGATACACTTATTACATTCTCAGGGAATATTTCTCATGTGAGATGTTAATTGCACGTTCTGCGCTTAGAAGGCTGTTTAAAAATGACTGAATAAGTACAACGTAGCCTTCGAAGCCTGGTGCTGGAGGAGGATGCTGAAGATAAAATGGACGGATAAAAAAAGAAATGATGAAGTGTACAGAAGAGTAGAAGAGGAAAGGACCATATGGAACACCATAGAGAAAAAGAAGAACAAGATGGATTGGACACACCCTGAGACAGTGGGTTTGCAAAGAAAAAAATGGAAGGTAAAATAGAGGGAAAATTCCCCAAAGGAAGACCCAGGAATAATTTCATAGACCAAATAAAGAGGAAAGTACATAGGAAGAGATACCAGGAGGAAAGAGAACTAGCATTCGATAGGGAAGGGTGGAGGGCTGCAGTCAACCACTTCTAGGATTGGAAGACCAATAATGACGGTGAAGTACAACTGAATCTTTCACAAATATTCCCGTATTTATTGACTACCATTTAAACATTGGCCATGTGGCACAAAAATGTCCACCGTGCGCAGGCCGCATAGTCATTCCTAGTTATGCTTCTCTGTTCAAGAGGCACAATATGGTACGACTTGGTTCGCAGGAACCAAATTGATACAACACTCAGATGAAGGCAGGTAACCGACGAGAGGGAGATGAATATTAATCGCCCGGGAGCACCCCTAATTGCCGGACGGGTGTCGTTGGAGACCCCATTGGCCACTATCTCGACGCGAATCCCTGATAGAGTGGGAGGCGGTATTCGAATGCAACCCCCGTCCCTCGCACCCACCTCTTCCCACCGTCCGAACTTCATGAATATTTACTTGTATCCCCGTGACTCATAAAATTCACATTTCGCGTCTGGGGCATCTGCGAGCACCAATCTCCGGGCATGCGTGCATCATTGCCTGCCTGCCCGACTTGAATTGAGCTTGTGCTGCCTTCGATTTGAATTAAAAATGCTCGTAAAAGCCAGGCGAGTGAGAAGCCCTTTTGAAACTTGGTTAACCAATTCAGGTGCGGTTAAAATCAGAACGGCCTCTTAACAATTGAAACCCGTTATGCTTCGCCATTGGATAACCAATTAATTTAGCAAATCAATTGAAGATATATGCACCCTACCGTTTCGTTTAGTTAATCAAAAATGCCGTAACAAAATTTTTGATGAATGGAAAATTATTACATTTCCTATGTCTTTTGATTCACCACCATTTTTATGCTGGTGCTAATTGAAAAACTATGTGGTATTCAAAGTTTGATTAAGCACCTTCACCGATCCTTCATCTACAAATTACTCCTTACGTAGCTTATGTAAAACATTGCTGGGTAGTAATATGAAAACCCATAAGCTAAAGACCAAAAAAAAGACCAAAAAAAGACCAAAGAAGCCTTTTTGAAACTTGGGTAACCAATGCAGGTGTGGTTAAAAATCAGATCAGCCTCTTTTCTATGGAAACCTGTTTTGCATCGCCGTTATCTTCTTATTGGATAACCACTAAATTGTTAAATGGATTACAGATGTATGTACGTCACCGGTTCGTTTAATTAATTTACAATACCGTTCCAAACTTTTGATGAATGGCAAATCAGTACATTTATCGTCGATTTTTCACTCAATACATGACTGGGATTTTTGAAATGTAATCAGTTAATAGATAGATTGGTTCCACGATCAATAATTGATATACATATATTTTAGTAGTAATTTCCTTTGTATCGTTTTGTCAACATCGAAATGAAGATCAACGGACCACCTAATTCAACGTATTATTCACCACCTTCACCTGCCCTTCTCCTACAAATTAATTCTGTGTAAGCACTTGATACACATTGCTGAGTACTAATATAAAAACCTATAAGCTAATATAGCAGAAAAAAATTTATTTAAGTAAAAAAATCACAAGAGTTCCCGTATTAAGATTTGGTCTGGGACTTTATTTAAGAAGAAAAATGGATAACTGAGTGAGCAGATGAAATACAGTAAGTCCTCGGTATGCGCCGTTTCGACTTATGTCTGATTCGATTTTACGCCCATGTTGACAAGGGTCGTCGGAAAAATTTTTCCCTGTTTAATGCCAATAAAATAGACCGTATGAGCATATGCTAGAGTTTTTTGAAAACTGAGACATAATCATCCAATCTGAAATAGATGTTTTTTCGTAGATTAAGGGAAAGGACGAATTTTGAAATTAACGCCTTGATTTATCTTGGGATTAAAGTGGCCAGGAATGTCTGGATCCGTTTTATGCTGTTTCGACTTACGTCGCCCTTCTTAAACACGCATCTCCGACGTAAATCGAGGACTTAATCTAAGGCGTTTTGTCAACAGGATTTTTGTGAATCAATGTTAGGAGACTTGATAAATGATCATTCAATAAATATGAGCGTGAAACTGATAACTGATCGGTAGTGACAGCGTGGCCTTCGTCCGTCAGGAAGAGTCGCCGAGAGGAAGTCGTCATAACACGACTAAGGATAGGGCACTACCCTCTGACCCACTCCTTCCTCTTCACCGAAGAGAAAATTCCACCGCGATGTGATGACTGCGACTGTCCTCTTAGCATTCGACGTGTCCTGACGGAGTGTGAGAGATATCGGGCGGTGCGTAACAGGCTGCAGCTAGTGGGAGACCTGGGGTACATTCAAGGCGATGACCCAGATGTTCTCAACCGCGTTTTGGAATTTTTAAATGAAACTGGCCTATTTTATAGTATTTTAAGGATGTAACATTATTTTTAATTGTGACTCAGCGTTTATATCAAGTACTTTATTATAATACCATAATATGCAGCGTATATTTATTTTTTATAATTATGACGTGTAGTGGTGCAAAATGACCATGTCGTCGACGCACCCTATCAACCCCGCTACTACTACTACCTGATAACGGATCGCTATGGTAATTTCACTGACCAAACGTATACTTTCCTCTCGGGACCTCTAATGAGAATTTACTCTAAGGATTTCTACGTTTTGAAGTCCTACTTTTCGATTCGATGTTTTTAAGTCCTACATTTTGAATAGCTCTCGAATGGGAATGGTTTTACGTGTTGGACGATTAGAATTAGATGATCCGAGTCAATACTTCGAAATGTCGAAGGTCATTTTTTTCTGACTTGGTCACGATCACGCAAAGAATCCACAGCCATGATAAGGTAATGCGTGTAAAAAACTGATTGCAAATACATGTAAAAAAAACTCATAGTCACGGTTTTGATGTCGCTGAGTTCTCTGAGGTACACAAAACAAAACTGCCCCTTCTCTATTGCAGAAGTTCAGATTTTATTGAAAAGGGCATCTAATCCTTATATTTTGCTAAAGTTTCAATCGTAAATATAACAAACAAGTGCAAACTTCACCTAAGAGTAGAGATATTATTAACAAGTTGAAGTTTAAGACCAGTTTACATCAAAGAAGCACCCGTAGTTACAATTGGCCAACGAGCTACTGCAATTTTATGTATAACCGGTAAGTACCGTTATTAAATAGGTACATTGCTGAAATTGACGTTGTCATCTGCAAAGGAATTTATTTTTTTATATCTCTTGATCCCTCGTTATTGATGTTATATCGTTGAAAGTTGTACAGTTTTTCCAAAATTAATCGTTCGCACGTGCAAGGGTCAATATACAGTAAGTACCTATATGATTGACTCGATTCAATCATTTAAATAAAAATTTAATCACGGCGAACAAACAGCGGGATTGCCAGCCTTAAACACGTGTCAATAGTGGGCATATTTTTTCGCCAGCGACTGCTGCTCAGAGCGTATGTTCAGGCCGTACAAGGACGGGAGCCATCGTTTTTGCGTCGCGCGAGGAAAAAACCGCCATCATCGCGACATTGTCATGAGGGTTGAAAAAACAAAGCTCTGACTTATTTTTATTATGCTTCTTTTCCCCCTTCCTCCTTTTGGGAGGTGTCAACTCTATGCTTTTTCACAAACCCCTCCCTCTCTTGTGGGCTTAACCCACCGACTCGGCGCTCGCCATTGGCCAGATGAGATCTTTCTCTGCACACGAGTTCGGGTAACGCCAGAGTGCAAACGAGCCTCCCCCGTTAGAGGAATACACATGAAAGCACGAACACCAACCCCCTACCCCGCACGTTCTCTTTAACATTACGACTCACGCCAGCCCACACGAGTGAAGTACCCCTTCCATTTCCTTTCCGAGGGGGTATGACGCTTTACGAAAGCAAAGGGAAAAAAACCGCCCCTGAATCGCCCGGGGCAGTCCCGCGCAGCTGTCAAACCGACCCATCCCCGTTTCAGCCCTCCCCAATATATCTTCCACCCCTCTCTTTTCCCTCCCGATCATTAGAAATCCCAACCCCCTCCTCCTCTGTGCGGTGTTTAACCTTCTTAATCACGCTCTCGCATCGGCGCGAATAAAAAAAATATTATGTTAAAGAGCCCAAACACACCCACCCCTCTGCTGCTTTATGTCCCCGTCGATGGCCACGCCCCCATTCTCACTCCCCTCCACTCCCACGCGATCTCCTCCGATTGGCTCGCAGGCGACCAATTGGAGAGCTCCGCTGGGGAGGACGGGAGGGGGGGATGGGCGAATGGGCGAGAAAGGTAGGCTTGGCTTCCTTCAACGGCTGTGCCCGAGGTGCGTTTGAAAAGGCGGGAAACGGGGAGGAGGAACTGGAGGTCCAGAAAAAAATGATGTGACTCCTTTTTTTTCTCTCTCCCACTTGATAAAAAAAAAACCTCTCCCCGTTTGCTCGAGAGGTTGGGGGTGAAAGAATAAGAAAAAGAAGACGGTCTAGAAGGCGTGTGGGGTGAGGCGGCGGGGAGTTAGGCCGAGTGGTGGGAGGCTGAGCCGTTCTGTGTGCCTCGGTAGGATTGTGCGCGCAGTTTGGTGTGAGTCGGAGAGACGAGGAGGCGTCAGGTAGCCAGGAGAGAGCCTCTTTGAGGCTGGAGTGAGGGAGGGGAGGAGGACTACTGCTTGTCTACCTGAGGAGGCAGGGCAGTAGATACCAGGGGTGTGGGTAGGGGAAAGAAGCTTTCATTAAAGAGTGGGGGCAGACGTCTGGAGGCAGATTTTTTTTTAAGGCCCCACCGTTCCACACAGTACTCCCACCTACCCCCCGCCCCACCCCCCCCATTCCTGTTAAAAGAGTCGGGTGTGGGGGAAGGAATTCCTACTAATTGATGCGGTGAACTCCCTCCCCTCCACCTTGCTTCCCTTCCCGTTCCAACGTTTTCGCAGCCGAGAAGGGGGTTGGCTGGACAGTCCACATCCAAGCGCCCCCCCCCTACCCGCCCCCACACGCCTCGGCCGCCCCCCCCTTTTCAGTGGAGGAGGCAAATCCCTCACACTCCGCCTTCAAACGCGAGCGAGTGTGGGTTTCCTCGTGCTGAAGGGGGGACCTCGGCCGCGTCGGGGGCTTTCAACGGAGACCACTCGGGAAAAAGACCGGCTCTCACCTGTGAAAAAGCCCGGAGACGGCACCGGTTATCTGCCGGCAGGTGATCCAACTGATCCCCGCCAAAGTGACTCGACTCCGGACGAGTATGGTGTGAATTAATCAGTTCGTTTTTTTTCACGGGGAAGAGAGAGTGACATCGTATTTTTTTATTATCTCAAGACGCGTGTGCAACTGGCAACGTCTCGACATGTGTTGTTGTTTTTTTTTAAGAGCTGACCGGAAGCGAAATCGAGTGATGATTATGTGACCGGAAGTTGAGCGGGGTTGAGCACCTGTGCATTCGGGGTTACGGTCAAGCGCCCTCGTCGTTGATCAGTGACTGCGATTCTTTCATTCGGAAGTCGATTAGCGAGTGATGCGGTGATATGTGTGGGACTGAGAAGCGAGTAAAGATTTTGCCACCCTCGTGTGCAAGCCTTGTTTCCCGTTTAGCGGCACAGTTGAGCCAGACGTTGTTTGTATTAATTCGAAGCTGAGATACGGCAACGCGAACTGTACTCATATATTTTGGTTCTGAACGAGGGTAGTCATGCTACAAATGAATGTGTGAATAGAATCCGAAAGGGATTTATTGCTTCTGAGTGACAGCAACCGTAACAGGAACGTGTGGAGAAAATGTAAGTAGCAACTTAATTTTCCGTTGACATTTCAAACTGGAAAATATTGGAAGATGCTTTCCAGCTTGTAAAGGGCATTCGCCTCTTGTAATCTCCTCGATTATTGAACAGGGAAGCCTCATATTTCGGAAATATCATAGTATCAACATATCTTAAGGCCAATGGCAACAGAAAAACTGACTAATGAACCGACTGTCAAATCCCGCTTGTCTGCCAATCGTGCATGGATGAACCAGTGAACATAGTGTCTGATAGCACTGCCTACGGCCATCCAGTGACATCGCCCTTACAGTTGGGGAAGTATTCGCAGGACTTTTCGGTCAAACGGACCAGAGGAACTGGCCACGGTTCTACTCTCCGCCGCTCGCCCTAGATTCCGCCCGGCCGGGGAGGTGGTGTTTCGCCCGGGAGGTGTACTGTGGCCGACCGAAGAAGCAATCCCGCTCGGCGGCGAAAGTCGAAAAAAAGAGTCCTCGGCGGCGGACGGGCGCTCGAAGAGTGTGTGGCTCCTGGTGAGGGGGCGCTAGGATGCCGGCGGGTCTCCCGTGCTGTGGCGGCCCTTCATCGCCCGGCAGTAGCGGCGGGCCCCCGTCGCCCAGACCCTCGTCTTCGTCAGCGGCCGCCTCGTCTCCCCGGTCGGCCGCCCTCTCGCCGCCGCCGACTGCCCGCAGGCCCGCCATGGACCTGAGCCAGGCCCACGGAGTCTTACCCATGCCGATCCACTGCACCACCGGTGAGTAGAAGACGGCCGAGGGTCAGTTTGTTGTGTCTCGAAACGTTCAACCATATGGCAAACTTTAGTTCATTGAAGATGGTTACGGAAGAGAGTTGATCCCTATCATGACATACATACATCTTCGAATTTTAGTGAATATTTTAAGTTTAAACTATTTTATTGCTGAATTGGAGACTTACCTCCCTAAAGGTTGTCGGTATTAGTGTCTATCACCTTTCGATTTGTTGCTTAGACGTTGTATGGTCACCTTAATGACGATTATTTCATTCGTTTTCAAGTGCTCTGCATACCGTGAGGTTATTTTCTTCATGTGATGTCCCTAATGTTTGCAGTTGTACCGACAAGATTGTCTAATCCATGCATAATAGAGTTGGTCCCTATCATGAAATAAATACATCGGCAAATTTTAGTGAATATTTCCTAACCATATGGCAAACCTTAGTTCATCGAAGATGATTACACATAGGCCGGGCTTATGGGAAGTAATCAGTGAATTATGGACGACTGAATGTCTATTATTTCATTCGGTTGCTTGTGCTCTGCACGCCATGAGGTTGAGTTTTTCATGTGAAGCAGCCAATTTTTATCGCTGTATCAACAAAGTAATTATATCAATGCGTACCAGAGATGATCCCTATCATGAAGTGAATACAAATTTTGTGAATATTTCCAAGAGTTTTGACAACTTTATTGCTTAATCGGAGGCTTCCTCAGCTGAGGTAGTCGGTATCAGTGTCTATCTCTTTTTGCTTTGATGTTAATTAATTATGAAGGTGAATCGTATCATACTTGAACGGCTCTTATTGTCAAAGTTGAATTGTGTATGATGTACAAACAGCTTTTGTCACAAATTCTAGGTAATCTTAGAGTAGTTTTCAGATGTGTAGCAGGACATGATTCCGTTTTTTTCCCGAGTCGATGGAATTTAGTAATTCTAACCGGATATTAACATCCTTACCCCACGGTAAATAAGAGAATAAGTATTTTTATTGCCATGAGTTAAATTCATTATTGTTTTGCAAGCGTTTTTTCTGGTCACTATAGTGATATTTCTATGTGAAGCTGTCGATGGATGATGGTTGAATGTAAAAGATACCGATATCTGTTGATGACAATGTTACCGAAACTATCCTTTTGACATAAATCTTCAGCTGTAGGTTGGATGATTGCAAACTTTTATTGAGGCAAATAGCGGGCGATTTCTTTTGCCACTACCTTGACTGTTGGTACCACACCTGGACCATTACCAGGAATTTCATCACATTACAGCAGTATTATTTCCTGCTACCGGCAATTTTAATTTTGACGGATTTTCATTTACTGGTGGATGTCATATACATTTTGATATGGTCTTGCATTTGTTTTCACAACGTGAGCCGTTGTATTTTATCGATGGCAATTTAAACAAAAATTATGATCCTCTTTCGTCTTGAGAATTATGTTTTAATCAGTGAGAAAGTGCGTGATTAATAATACGCATTCATCACCTTAGATGTTAATATATATGGGGACTCTGTCGCATACTTCCATTGGTTATTATCAGTGGAAAAAAATAAGGCAAAACTGTATTAACGTTACTTTTATAAAAAGTTATGTCATTTTGCAGTGTTATGAGTTGACTGTGCCATTTGAAATCAGCTTTTATGCAACGTTTTGCAATTTATTCTATTAAATATATAGCAAAATGCTGTACAATAATTAATCGGTGTCATAACGTGAACGGGAAAAGAAATGAGATTTGAGATGAAATATTCTTGATACCTATTTTGGACTTCATAAAATCTGGCATAAACGACTGTCAATAGACTGGATTGAAAAAGATACATTTTAGAAGAGAAATAAATCCACGAATTAAAAAGATATCATTCTCACAGGAAATATCGTTCATTTCTACTCTCCTTTTTTCTAAATGCCGGAGATTTCTCCTAAAATATATTTTCTATTGTAGAATCACTGGATGAGGTAAACAGGAATGCCGGAAAAATGTTCATTGGTGGCGCATATTTTTTTAAGACTGGGCAAATTCCGCATGTTCCGTTTTTTGCGTATCGTAATATCGTTACTATATGAAATGTATCCGTAATAGTACTTACAGTCTGAAGTAGATTGTAGCCCATTTTTCTGCGGTTTCTCTAGCAATTTTGAAGTAAACGATACCCCTTGAACCGATAAGTGCCGTTTGAAAATTATTTTAGCTTACTGCAATATTAAAAACAATAATTATTAAAAATTGGAGTGACTTTTTTCAATTAAAAATTGGTTATTTTTAATAAACATTAATTTCTTTCTGTCTCTGCGAGGCACCAAATATTTGAAAATTAGCATCCTCATTCGTGGGTAGAGTATTCACTGTATAAACAGTTTAGGTTTCGCTTTAGTCTTCCTTGTGTTTTCTTACTTTTCCTCTTGAGAATTAAAAGTGTATAAAATATATAAGTCACACGAGCATGACTTGACAACGAGTACGTATGTTGATATATTTGCCACTGAGGTACATTCTTAGATCAGGATTCACTTGATCAAGGCATTCACTCATATAATTAAGGGACACCAATGAATTTATTTAATTTAATAAATTTGGAGTAAATTTACATCACTATGTAGGAATCACAAGGGTTCTTTATTTAATAGGTCTCGTAGGATCTTTTTGGAGAGTATCATGTATTTAAGCCTGGAAATTGGTATCCAAAGAAGATTTATCTAGGTGCCCGATTAGAATGAATGTCATCTGAGGGCATTTTTTCCATGAAGACGGTATAGTTAAAGCTTATATTGTAATACACCGTACATTTATCTACAAGTAAAGAAACCAAGGGGTAAATCACTCGACTACCAAATCACTTGATGCGAACTGTTCTTAAATCACTAGGGAAATTAATTCATATCAATGTTCATTCTTTACCGCTTTGTGACGCAAGAATTCGCCTCTGTTTCTTCATGATGAGGGTGATAATGTTTAAAAATAGAAAATTGGTCCAAAAATGAGCTAATACTTTCAAAAGTGACGATAATGTTCAGTTATCATGGGTAATTTCCCAAGGTAGCCATTGTTTTCACTAAAAATTAATTAATTGGTTTTGTTGTCTGCATTTTTACCGCGGAGTGTACCGTCACTTCATTGTATTCTTGTGACTGTATTTGCATCCACGCATAACCTGCCCCTTAAAAATTGATTTTAACTTTACTTGCAAGAAATGAGACGGGTCGAATATGATTTAATAATGCATCTAAGTGTCACTTTTGTAGTACTAGGAACAAAAAAGGAAAGAATTCACCAATGTTTTTATGGAAATGGTATCCCGATGATTCAATGGATATCACTTACAATCTTGGTAGAGCTAAATTCTGAGAACATTTATTCATCATTGAACTTACCTTTTTGTAGTTCTGGTCAAAAAATTCAATTTGCACCCGAAATTTAAGAAGATTCTTCACAAGCCGCTCGGCTTCTTTTGCTTTTCGGCCGTAACGGATACCCGTTCAGGTCAACGCATTAGCGAATATACTCCTGATCGTAATTCAGTAACAATATTAGCCTCAAAGTATATTTTTCAAGATTCAGAAACCCTTAACATATCATCCTTTTGTTATTCAAGCACGGGTTTTTATCATTTCATTCAAATGCGGAGGGGATCGGATTGGTGTGGTGGTTAGAGTACTCGCCTACCACACGGACGGCCAGGGTTCAAATCCCTGCAGTGGCGGATGTTTTTCAGAGGAACCCGATTCCTACTTGAGGGTCTTGTGGAGGGCACTTCAAGTACAGTACTCCGTCTGTCGGACGAGACGTTAAGCCGTGGTCCCCTTGGCGCCTTTCGTTAAGAGCAGGCTGATGCCGGCGCCAGGTTTCTCTCCACCCTTCCTCCCTTACCTATCCCGTATGGCGCAAATGACCTTAGCCGTCGGTCGCCTCCCCGAAAATCCAATCAAATGCGGAATTCTGTTGTTCATTCTGTTCCCGACCATGGAAAACTTTACAAAGCGATAGTTAATGTTTTATTTTCTATATCGCAATGGAAATTGCAAAAGTATGATGTAATTTCTCATCTTACGTCTATAATAATGTGCGGAGGGAGAGGGTTCTTCAACAGAATAATTGATTAATTCATTAAATTTCTTTCTATAATCTCTCGGATAATCTTGAAAAATTATCATAAAATAGCTGAATAAAACTCGAGAGTAAAGCATTGTGATTAACTCGAGCAATCTCTGCGGTATTTCAAAGGCTCACCCTATATGCATAAATATTATCTGTTGGTTTCTGCCCAGCGATAGTTACAAAAGTTGATGGTTGGAGCTTGGGAAGTAAGATATGCGAATGATATTTTTAGAAGGTTTTTGTGGTAAGTTGCTTAAAAATAAATATTTTACTTGTTAATTCTGCTCCTTCGTTTGCCTCATTTAAAAGGATCATTTTTCATTCAATTAGGAAAAAAAACAGTCATGTGTCACTATTCGCATTGAATATAAATTCCTTTCTTTAGAAGATATAAAAAATTGCCGAAATACAAAAATACCGGAATCATGATTGAGTTTATAATCTATTTTAATTTATAAAAATAATACTTTTGCGGAATAAATATAGTTACGATATCAATGCTGTGTCGACTGTTAATCTCCCCGTAGGGAAAATATGCAAGTGGTGTCCTCCACCTTCCATAAAACCTTGATAGCATTGATCGTACGAAGAAACATTTCTACTATGTGCATACATCACTTTCACCTTTCGATTTTACTCAGCTAGTTTACTTGAAAGGTACTAGAAAATTCCTTTAAGTGAATTTTCCAATACCTATCAAGATTGATTGAAAATTTGAGTGAATTGATATCATATCTTTGCGTAACTCTGTGCTCCAACGTAGGCACCGATTATTTTATAGCATTTATAGACAAATTTCAGTCTCTCTAATGATTTTCTTCTGAGTTGCGTACGACTCAGTATATAGTATGCAAAATCATCAGCGGAGTGGTTGGGCTAACTTTGGAAATTTGCATTTCAATGATTTATCAGGAAAGAGTACGTAAAATATGTCATACATTTTTAAAAAGCACTGAGAACTGTATCTACGAAAGCACGTATTTGAGAATCATATATGGTCATAGATGCTTACCCTCTGGCCCACTCTTTCCGTCCTATACGACGAAAATTCTAGCGTCTCCTGGTTCTTCCAAAAGAATTGCCGAGGATTGATGGTTATGTATTGCTCATTCATATATCATGGAGTCCCTTTTTCCTCGTTTTCCTGATATCCTCTACCTTTCAAATAATCGTACTTGGCTGTTGTTTATGCATAACAAAATTTGCACTCGTAAGACTGTGAAAATCGTCTTGAAGATACTTTATAATTACGGTAGGGCAAAATAATGTTTATTGTCTTAAATCAATATTTTGTCTCCATCCCCAAAACCTATAGTGATCATACGAAAATTTTTTCAGAATATCTTTTGTCAGACAATTGAGAAATCATTATGAATAATACTTGAGAACTCATTGATCGAACGAGGAAACAATAACTGCCCGTGAGTGAAGAATTTCATAATCCGCCTAAATATAGAATTCACTGTCGCATTTCTTTTAGAATACGCTCTCTACTTTTGTCGCATCACTATTTTGCTTAGGATAGTATTACTTGAATCCCCCTTCAACGATATTTTTTTTTCAAGCCATGATTTTTCACATATGGCATATTTTAAATCACCACATTGCCTTAACGTGAATGGAAAGTACCTCCGTAGGCACTTTCTAGATGCCAATGCTCTGAGTTACCTCATCACAGTCGGAAATCCATATTACGTATGTCCAGATGTATACCCATGCGCTAGGAATATCTCTCTATCTTGCGTTTACACAAATGCATTGACGAATGACATAACCCTCGCTTTACTTAAAATTTTGAGATTTTTGCATGTAGAGTAGCGTAACGACGTTAAAAACTCAAAAGCACTTGTATATTTACATCTTCCATTGTTGTTATTTTTTTCACACATGTCGCGAGCGTGAGGCTTGGCATCCAACGTCAGTAGGGTCACTCGCTAGGCTACGGTCACAAAGAAATTTGAGATGAGGCGAGTTTCAGGGTGTATCGGGAGATAATATTTGACCCCGCACTCTGTTTTTAGAGCCAACAGATACGAAATAAGAGAGAATCAAGCCTCAACCCAGCTGTACATTTTCCAGGGTAGGACATCGACATTGCGAATTAGTTCTCTGTCCTGAAGAACCGGTGTCTCCGACTTAAAACAAATATTCGACCTCACGCTTTACATGCGTTGATTTTGAAATTCCTGTTCTTCCAGTTCTATTTTCTGTCTATAGTAATACTAGTACAGTAAATACTATATTTGATTTTTTTATTATGAACAGCAAGAGCATGAAAGCGGTGAATTTGAGTGCATCACTGAATGACATCTCGCAACGGCGTACATGCAGTGAATTTTGTCGACCAAGAAACTTAAAATGGCAAAGAAAATGAAATAACTATGCAGTGAGGAACTCTATACTCCTTAAGTGTACTTAGTCTAGATACCCAAGCACAGAGTTGTTAAAAATCCATGAAGGAGAGACACCGAGGTTATTTTGGTGGAATTTGAGAGCATTTGGGAAAGGCATGTTTTTTCGTAACTTTGTTACATTCGGTTCTACATTTTAATACTGACCCTATTCGTGTTACATCAAATATACCCTACAGTGTGCTTAACTTTAAGGCATCACTGCATTACCGTCTAAATTCACCATAAAACAATAGGTCACTAATTATTGGATAACATATTTTGGATCCTTATTTTACATTCCAAAATCCTATGCCTCCAAATATTTTTATCAGAAACACGAGTCAAAAATTTTAATATTGTGTTTTCTCGTGTCTCAAAAATATCTTCCTTATCATTCGGTATTTTTTATATTGAAACCCTCAGCCGTTGTATAGAATGAATTATTAACATTTGCGCCGTTGCAATTGTGCGTTAGGGTAGATTGCACGCTGTCTGTGATAGATGTTAGCAACCGTGCTTCGTAAAGCTCAATTTTCCTGGCGAAAAGTTATAAAAAGAAAAATTTTATGCAATCAAATCAACAGCTTTCTCACACTGAAATTTTATAAAGATTTTTATGGTGTCTATTTCATGACTAGACTGAGTTGCAAATTCCTGATTATGCTCCAAATTACATACAAATGAAGTAGATTTCGTGTCACATTTTTTATCAATTATATTATTATTATTTGCATATTCCATTCATTTTTCGTCTTTTTTTAGGGACACCGGTTGTCGAAGCATTCTATAAATGTAAATTTTTAAAGAAAACTATCAAAATTAAACCTGCCAAATTACAAACGCGGTGCTCAAATGCACGACGTCAAATTACTAATTTCGAAAGTTTGACCGCAGAGGACTGACTTTAACGTTTCATTCACATTCAGTCGAACTAATTCATGAAAGGCCATATTTAGCGGCCCGGCCATAAGTTATTAGAACTACTCTGAGATAGATGGGCGGTTACCATCAAACCAAGAGGTCAATATGTTGCTGAGGCGGGGATATGCCGTGCGTGCGATGCGCAGAGTGTCGGGGCAGCTGATAGAAATAGCGGCGACTGAGTGGCCTACGCCGTGGAGCAGAATCGGCAGAAATGTTGTTGAGGGTAAACGTGCGTCAGAGTAGCATTGAATCAAACTCTTGCTCGGTTCGTGCGTGTGGTGAAAACAGAAATATCATTTTCATTATTCCATACTTATTCGGGATATTCTAAATTCTGCGCACTTTGCAACAGCGAAGTTGGCCCTCCACATCCGGAGCCGGTTTTTCCGTGGAACCCAATTTAAATACGTATTTTTTACAATTCTATCTACTCTTATCCACGTTGAGTATATAACCAATTACTGATGAACCGTCTCTAGTTCTCTAAGGCTAAGTTTAATGTAAAAGGATTCATCTGGGATGTAAATGGTATTGCTAACATAAAATGAGTAATTTTCTTTGTGTGTTTCATGCCCACTAACCCGTTGCCGTTGTCGCATTTTATTAATTCCATTTGTGATAATCCTCGTAAAGTATAATACCAATTACTGAGAAATTACTGGATATAGTTGCCCAAACAATTCTTCAAGTTAAAAATAAATGCAGCAGCCGCAATTTTCTATTTCCGAGGATTTTTTCAGAATAATTAAAAAATTCGTGTACATAGGATATATTATGTTTGTTCTCTAAAGCTAATTTTCATGTTATGGGATTCATCTCAGATATAAATGGTATTTAAAACAAACACAAGTCATTTTTCTTTTAGTGTTTCTTGCCCACTTAGCAGTTTCCCTTGTCCTATTACTGTCCCTCCTGAGACGAAAATCCAGACTTCTGCACATCGGTTATTATCTAGTTTAAGTAAACCTATCATGTAGTAATAAAATGTCCTTGAAAGAGAACGCATTCTACTTTCCACAAAGCAGCAACGGAGAGCGGAATAAGATGATATGGCTTGGCTTTGCGTAAGAGCAAAAATGGTTTTCCATGTAGATTGAGGAGCCAAACCCACGATGGAAGCTGAATGCACTGTTCCCGCACTTTCTATTCATGTGGATGGTGCGATAACTGTCTGTCATTGAGTTCACATTTTTATATTTTTTTCAAGTCAGTTAAAAAATTAATACTGACACCCCATAACATTTGAGTTGCACATTTGCTTACGCGGTGGAACGTATTACCATGCTTATAGTAATGGAAACTTTACTAGAATCATAATTCAAATTTTTGCATTGACAAAAGCACGATACGACTTGAACTATAGGTATTTTTAGGCGCTGAATTCGAAGTATTGGAGAAAACTATAGTGACATTTTTTTTTATTTTTACTCGGGATGTAAACTCGATTTTTATACCAACCGTGATAATATTACAAATTGTCTTATAATTTCGCAAGAAAGAGAAACTCTGTGTAATCGTGTTATTACGAGATCTATGTCACGTGCCAATAAACTACTTGTAATAGTTTTTATTTGCCAAAACCAAACTGACGAAATGCAATTTTCAATCTGCAGAAATTAAGAATAAGCATATGCCTGCAAAATTTCCCGGAAATGTTTTTCTTGACAAAAATCAGTCCCCGGCACTTAGATTGAATGAAATAAGTTAATTCATGGATGCTTTTCTCAGCCAATGTGATTTTCTATTATGTCATATAAATTACAATACATTGATGCAGAGTTTGGTGAAAATTATTTTTTGTGAAAATTTAATATTCGTGGTACTCCGAGGCCCGAGGTCCAAACTCCTTGTGCATCAATCCTTAAGGGATTCTTGGAGTACAGCTGCGTAGTGTACATTCATTGACTCGACGTTTCCTCGCATATACAGTGGGTGTCTTCAGAGGAGGAACAGAAATCTAACTAGATCACCCGCCGGCAAACTTCATTTGTTTGCCTTGACGCTTGAACGGACACCGTCGAGTCAAAAAAATAATCACATCCGACAACATGGCGGCCGCCGCTGAGCTCACCTCAAAGTTTAACAAGTTCTCAAAGCCGTTAGCTTTTGTTTAGTTAGCATTGGCCTCCAACAAATTTTGTCAAGGTGGAATAAGATTTCATAAACCTTGAGTGAAAATATACGCTCTATAAAAAAAGACCTCCGTGCAGCTACTTATGTGCACCCCAATTATTTGCCATGTCTGAGAACTTTAGGACATTGGTAAGCTGTTCTCCGTAAAATTGACGTTTGTAGTGGTAAGTTGTAACGCTATATCTTAGCTACAAGTGCAGTATACTAGAGCGGCTTTCAAGTTTGTAGGCAAAACGTAGTATCAAGTATGGCTCTCATTACGATTCAGTACCTGTATCTACTGAGCAGAAAATTGCGAATTTGCACAATGTCTCCAGGAATTTAGTTTTTTCACCAGCTGAATTTTAAATGCTGCGGTTAAGGTTTCGTCAGCATGTCAAATGTAAAGGAATCAGGGATCTGTGAAAAAAATCTGCATCTCTGCCGATGTATTACGAACTCAGACGCTCAGAATTTGGAAGTCAGTAACTTAGCCGCCACACTCAACGGCCCATTTGCGTTCAGGTTGTTGTTTTTCGGTCGGTTTTCGACAATTGCCCGAGAGCGTCTTACATAAGCATGGATACTTTGCCCCCCTCACATTTTCATACCTTTTTCATGAAAATATTCTAATTTTGTCGGATTTTGTAACAGTTACCGAAAAGTGCTGTCAGTCAAATCATGAAAAACTGTTTTAAAAAGTGAAATCCAAAGGCCATTCAGCTCACCAATGACCTGATTCTGAATCATTATGTTTTGATAAAAAATTACCTACTTTGTACAAGCTAAACTCCTACAATGTCTTCTAATTCATGTTCGTGGCCCATTATTTATTTGAAGACACTATTTCATTATAGACACTTTGAGGCATTTTAGCTGGAATACCATACTGGTATTTTCATATTTTCAGGAAAAGGTAATAAAGCGGATTCAATTATTTCACTACAGAACTAGAAATTACAGAGATGCGCAATATCTTACGCTTACCAGCCCTATCGTACGCTAAAGCTTCCGTATTACCACGTCAGCCAGCGTTTTAAATGGTATCCTCGCTACTTTTGGAGGTTATTTTTAGTGTTTTCAGGACTGCAGTATCAATATTTAATGAGTGAAACAATAGAAAATTATGTAAAAAATTGATACAACCCCATCTACATCTATATACTACCCTACGAGACGCCACATGGGTGTGTGGTAGGGGGTGTCAGGACACTAGCCGTGTAAAGATGAAAGGGATAAGGTTTTCTTAAGGTGAAATGGTGACGTGTATTTTGGGAATGTAATTAGTGGAGCTCAGTTTTTATTGTGGTCACTTATTGTGTGTGGAAAGAACGAGTTTTTGTACCTATTTGTTAGGCGATGTTTCTCTCTTATTTTATCGCTTCTGTCGGACCTATAGATGTATAGAAGCGTCATGATTATTTTCTCTGTGTCGCTCTAAAACCAACTGAATTTCTCAATTAAGAACCTATGGGGCTTCATGTATTTCTTTGATCATTAGAAATCACAAATTATTGCTTCTTACTTAGTATTCCTATGCACTTTGAGGGTAGTTGAAATGTATTCTGCGAAATTTGTGGTTATAGTCTATAGTATATCGCATTATGCCTCATCCTCCCGTAATAAGTTTTGCATTTGTTATTTCCTCGAACATGAAAATGCGTGGATTGAAAGTCCTGGGTCAGAAGTTATGTGTAGGCAATAGAATTTTTTACGTAAAACTGATTTAGAGTACAACGCCATATGTCTTGGGAAATAATGGATCTCTATTAGCTCACCAGCAGCCTTTCGCGAATGAAGATTTGCTTTTTAGGGTCTACAGTAAAGTCACAGCATAGCAGAATTCGCAAAGATTTGGGCTGTTTACATTTTACACAATATTTCAAGAAAATTATGCTCTACAAACATTTAGGAAAGAGAATTTTTGTCAAAGTGTGGAAGTATCCACACTGTAGCACTAACTCACAAAATAGCATAAATAGCGCTATCTTTCGTCACCATTACCTTTAATTACGTCAGTGACCGTATTGGCACGTATTATTTCCTCACAAATGGAAGTGAGGGAATTGAAACCTCGGTCATAAGTCATGTACAGGAAATACTTGTGTCAGACTTCCTTTTTTTTCACTAATATTTTGTTCTGTGACCGTAGGCGGCAAAAAGGGGAATTTTTTTATCTGTCCATGGTTTAGTATACCTCTCTAACCAACGGATCTGATCAGCATACTAAAGTATGTCGGAGTCTTCAATGTGTTCTTAACGTCTTCTTAACGGGTCTGCGATTCGTAGACACATTTATTCGATTCATAGAAGTATATTCCCTCACTCTAGTTCGTGTTGGTAATAAGTCACCCCATGCCAAAAACCCTTGTGGTGTGTTTCAGGGTAATAAATAGATTTAGATGTAGATGTATTCTCATTCCGCCGTTTTCTTACATGGTAGAGGAAGTGAAAGAATCAAAATATTACTATTGGGCCAAGAAAGTGACTTTATTTTCATTATTTCTTCCACAATACCTAGTCTTCGTATACCTCTTTCTTATCTAGCAGCATTTTTATCTAGGAGCAGCCCAGCATTGCTTCATACATGCCCTCACATCCTAAACAATACCAATACCTAATTCTCCTTTGGATATTCCCTCCCACCACATTCATCCATGACATGATTCTACAACTCGAGTCGTTTGTTTACGTTCCTTCATCCAGCATCAAAGAAAGTGACTAGTTGTTGTGACTGGAGTAAGACATGTCTGCCAGAGGGGGGCTCCCGAGAGGTGTGTAATCACAAGGGAGCAGTCTAGCTATTCACCGCGCCTGTTCATTCTTTTCACCCTCGGGCGACTGCGTACACTCCGGGGAGGTGTTCGGCCGAGCGCGGGGACCGAGTTCTCGGTTCCCCTTACCGCCTTTACCACCGACCAACGCCGGTGGACGCCCCGGGGGATCGCGGCAAGCGTTGCCGATCTCCCCGCGCGTAGCGGGAAGAAACGCCCGCTAGTCGACAGCTCTCTAGACATAATGTTATCGAGTAATTTTCGATGAATGCTACTGTTTCTGACTCTACATCGTAAGAACTCATGGTACTCAATCAATTTCAAATTTTAATTAGATATGCAGTGGGACGATTGCGCATTTTCATTGGATTCATCTTAACAAAACAATTTAACAATTTAAGCGTGTCCTATCAACATCCTCAGTTTGTTTTACATGCCCACTCAGAATCTCCACCTTTCTTTTCTTCCATGCCAGCACAGACACGTCTTCTCCGAATCGTTTGACGATAAAAGGTTACTTATATACGCAATCATATCCTTAATAAGAATCTCGTCAATGTGGACTGTTCAAATTGTTCCTTATTTCAGAAACAAATTTTGAACCGGCTGATAATACTCCTGTTATAGCTGTTGAGGTTACTTGTTGCTCCATCCAATACAATTCTAGAGAATTATTTCCTTTTTACTCCATAACGTTTCATTTTTAAAAATCTGTTTCTTTCCTAATGTTTTTATCGCTCAAGTATGATTTTTTAGGAACTTACACGAGTATTCGTGTGGTTTGACAACCTGAGCCGGATTCACTCTACCGCCGTGGGAGACCAAACACGAAATTTTCCCCCAGCGAGGATAATATAATGCTTCGTATGATTTTAAGACATTTTTTTCCTCTAACAGCCGTTTAAATCTTTACCTCACTATCAATAAACCTGCACTTCATTACAGTGTGTGTAGTTTTAACCATCTCGTGATGGATATTCTGAACTTTTCAATTGTTTAAAGACTCTAAAAGTGGGCTAAGAAGGTAAACAGTACTACATTTCATTAAAATTGACAAAAGTAACTTGGATATAAGGATATTTGAATTCATTTTTATGGAGGACAATGTTCTACTGTGAGATAGCAATTTTGGTAAATTTAGTAAAATTGATAATTAGGTAAAATGCAAAACATTTTTATTTCGACCACCGTAGGAGTAGTAAATGAAATTATGAATGAAATTACGTTATTTAATTTGAACTGCGTAATTACTGCAAACTATCAAATTCTGTATTTTTAGGATATATCTTGTACTTATCTTTCCCTGTGACTAGTGGCCTGTATTAATTGATGTAGGATGTCAACGAGTCGCTATTCCTTTAATTTTGTTCTTTATATGCCATTAATTTTTCTTAGAGATCGGTCGAGCCCTTGGCCTATGCGATAGCGAACGTTTTTTCCGTTAAGGAGTGTTTACACGATGCATGTATACCTGCGTAAGTGCGTGACTGGACAGATACATGGAAAAATGCTCCAAATTAGAACATGGGCTATTTTTTGGCCGCGCTTTCATGCATTTGAGCAATTTTTGGTGTTTACACGGTGCAATTTTCATGGTGAATGTGTTCATTCATCTACTTGTACACGTACATGCATCATGTACACACGGCTTTATACTGTACTTACCAAAATTGGATGGTTTTACGGTCGATGCTTTGAAAATTGCGAGGAAAATATTCTTCATGTTAAAATATAACTTTATGAGCCTTGAATTAAAAATTAGTGACGGCTATCGATAGAGATAATTCCATTTTTGTTTACTTCGATTAGTAAGAGAATGAATCACTCTCCTGCAATACTTCCTCCCGGTCGTTTCAAACTTCCCGAACGTAATGAAGAGTCCATAAATAAAGAATATATTCCATTATTGTATGGATTTATGGTTTACAAGCTGTCTTTCATGGTCGTCGGGTACGTCGTCATAAACCACCGATCACATATGATCGATAGAAAAACTCGACTGTATCAAAATCTAGAGCTGTTGCGGGTGCTTCCTTGTGGAAGTAATATTGTATGGCTGGTTTTCAGGAAAAGAAGTTTGCAAACGTATTTCGAAAAGTAAGTTTGAAATCCATATTTCTTGACACAAAGAAGAGATACACTTTTTTTAAATTCCACATAAAATTTATTCAACTTCCTTTCCATTAATCCCACGAACTTTGAATTAATTTAAACGTAATACGCTAAGTATATTTTTTTGTAAGTCTTAATGGAATGATTCCACAAGGTACAGCCTAAGACGACGTCTTATCTCGATATTTTGAATGTAAAACGCGTGAAACTTAAATTAATCGGAAAAAATACAGGTTCACGGTTAACTATGCCACGTTAAGAAGTGAAGCGATCGTGTCAAAAAATTCATACTACATCAAAATCTACATATTACCCTGCAATCCACCTCATGAGTGTTTGCCAGAGAATGTTTCATCACCAACATACACTACAGAGTAAAAACTAACTTTCACAAGCATGCAACACACGATAGGTATGCTACCAATGCTACAAAAACTATCGTAATAATCTATGTTACAACTACAAAACGTGATACAAGAGTCATGCTGGGATCATGCAAAACGTGGTGACAACACTACGCGGCAGTTTCTGAAACAAGCATTAGGGAGCACATCAATTTATCATCTGCACCACCTGTCAACTAACATACTTTAGAGTCTTCAGGTAGCCATTACGGCAAGCAGTGTAGTATGTACATGTTGGGGCCTCAAGCATGTAAAGAGGAGGACGAATGATAAAGCAAATGGAAGAGAATAAAGCTGAGTGTCAATGGATTGTTACAGTGTCCATGCTTCGTATTCTCTACAGTCGCTAATAATTCCTGGAACGAAGGTATATTTATGAATATTAGTTCGGCAGATATCTTTCTGATTTTGTCGCTTTCGTTAATCGTGAATTTTTAACGCCAGGCCAAAATAATATCCAGCTGATGAAAGTACACTCACGTCATTGGAATTTTTTCAATGATTTAAGCCTAGCGTATAGCCTCCGAGTATCAAGTGGCTCCCAGCATATTTTTCCAATCATCTGCGTCATATACAATTCACTCGCCGCAGTCTTTTCACGAATCGTACGGCTCACTTTGTTCTTCGTTCATTTCACGATTGAAATTTATTTCTGAGTCGGTTTTAAAAATGTGTGTGCTGGATCTGTGAATGCGTAAGTCTCACCAAAATTTATTATAATATCCAGAGTTTGTTTTGTTGCCGCTCTCCGCTTGCCCTTCCTGAAAACCACATTGTTTATCCGATGTTTCTTATTTAAACTTCTCTCGCTATTCACTAATTGTATTTTATCTTTGTTCTGCTTTGGGTACCGTATAACTCCTTTCCGAGGAAGTTCTTCAGCGCTTCTCTGTAATATGTGATTTTGTTGTGGCAGTGGATGAAATACCTGCATAAATTGAACTCAGTGCGAGTGGTATCGAATTGAAATAATGCCATATCTTGCGCTAAAAAAATTCAAAAATGTGTTTTTTTAAGTTTATCTAAAATCTGGGTAAGTGCCTGTATGAGGTATCTGGGTAAAATAATACATTCGGCTTACCCAAATTTTTCCGAAATTATCGCACAGAGCACCATTATAAATAAATGAGCTTCAAGATAGACTTTATCACGTTTCCATCTTTTCCTGGACTGATTTCGGTCGACCTCATTTGTCATTGGTTTTATGCTCCATTCTATGCTCCATTAGATATTCAACTGAATAAGAGATTCTTGGATGGTACTTATCGTAAATTCCCATTTCCTGCGACATCTTCTGACTTTTTCTCATGTAAATTTCCCGCTTTCAGACCTCTCTCAATCCAACATCAATCCTCTCATCGGTTCTTCTAACCACCTGTTTCTCGAGATGTAGTCAATGAGGCAGCTCTAGATGCTCCTCCACTTTTATCCAATAGTTTCCCTTTTCATAACTCCTTACCACAAGCTTTTCTCTTTCCATGCATCCTCCATAAACTAATACTGCCTCCTTCGAATCTGCATCAAAAGCAACCATTCTCCTCTAGCAATTTCCAACACCGCCTTATTTTTCTTTATCACCATTCAGTTTACATTCTCTATTACTCTCTAGACCTACATCAAAGGAAGGCTCAGCCTGTGATCATTCCATTTTCTATATGGACTTAATCTTCAAGCTATGTGACGGTACGCTCTAAATAAAACATCTTCGTATTTTTTCATTTTGTACTTTTTGCTAATCATTCACACCTATACCTATTCATTGATATAGGATTTTTCAGTCCATTAGAAATATATTCTTCCTTATGATTACGTCCTTACGGATTGGCTCCATTTCATCCGAAATATTCCCTTGAAGCACAAACTTCTCCAACTCTCGGCATCAATCCTCTCATCGGTTCCCGATTAATTAATTAATGCTCTGAGACTGAAAAATTAACTTTCTGTTTTTGTTGCATCATCTGATTTTGATCGACATAATTTTTCATTTGCCAGCTGATTTTCTTGGTTTTAGGGAGTTTTCATTTTCCATTTGGCATTCAGCGGAACAGTAGATTCTTGGACAGTGCTTATCCTAAATTCCCCATTCCGGTGACATCTTAGTTTTTCTTCATAATTTCATTTAAAATTATCCATTGCTTCAAAAACCTATTCATCGTCTTTGTATTTTAGAAATAAAAATTTTGGATTTCAAAATTTATCTTCCATAGTACCCGAGCGATACCAAAGACCGTTTACATTGTGTAGCTCGATTGTGAACTCCTTAGTGGAATAAAAGAAAATTGCCATTGCTAGGCCTATCACTTTTAGCTGTTGCAGCATGATATACTGCGCGAAATTTTATTTCCAATTACAAAAAATAAAAGTTTCGATTTTCGAAAACTTTGTATGATCGAAACTTTGTGCCTGCTTTGACCAATAGTTTATCAAATCGACATGTTATACTTCACTTCAGTATTTTTTTGATTGAATGCATAAAGCCAACGTTGTTATTCACTCTCTCCGCATCCAATAATGCATCTATCATGAATACTTTTGTTTATTTTATATATTTCCTCCAACAATAGGTGTGTGTGGTCATATGGTGCATGTTATGTGCCCATTTATTTAATCAAATCATTGCTTCTTAGAGTTTCAAAGTCCACTTCGTACAACTTCCCCCTGTCATTCTTGGATGAGAATGGGGAGACGGAAGCGCCTTTCCGATGACAATGGTTAACAGTTATGTAAATTTCACTTTGGATCGAGCGTCGACCACATGTTCGAAGAACGCGGTGACTCCGTCAATTGAAATTATCGTCAACGCAGCTTCCTATGACCCTGGTGTGCAGTGATTAACTGAAAGACGCCTCTGAAAGCAATTGCTGTAATGCGATATCTTTAGAGAAAACCGTTATTCCTGTGGATAGCATGCTCTTAGATGTTTATTGAACACTAATGGACTTAAGGTAGTCCGAGCGAGATAGTTCCCTGGTCATAATAGAGACCATATTCGAATTTTACGTTTTAATTTCACCAGCTCTAGTACACATAAATTTAATATTGCATTATAAATGGTGCAATAATATAGTTTTTGTATGGCATAAATTGTAAGTAATTTAATGAAAATATCTAAAAAAGTCTTTAACTTGACTCATTATTTTCGCGCGGTGCTTTTAAAACTCCTTCAAAACGGAAGGTTTTTTGTGATACCCAAGAACCTACTGAAACGGTGACAATACGACTAATTTTCAAAAATAGTTGAGAATGCATACAAACTACACGCTGTTAGTTTTGTATGACATCTAAGTGTTAGAAATGCCTCATTTGTAATAAATGGTCTCTTTGGAGTGCATACACGTACCATTTCCCATGTAAAAGGGCTGTTATGTTTTGGCAAATACCTCCGAAAATAATTGAGTAAGAGGTTGAACTTTTGGTTCTATTAGAAGAGTGAGATATTTTTATTTAAAATAAGACCAAATTCATTGATTTCTAAGTAAAATTGTATTTCGCCCAAACTACCTTAAGTTAGTAGTCCAATGCCAAATTAAGGTAGTTTGAGTGAGATAGTTCCCTAGTCATAATGGAAACCATATACGAATTATGTTTTAATTTCAGCAGCTGTAGGAAGCATGAGTTAAATTCTGATTTATAAATGGTGGATTAATATACATTTATATGACAAAAATTCTAAGTACTTATAAATCAATAGAAATAGATATATAGACATTGAACTTCAATAAGTCTTTACCGTTATTCACTTTTTTCGCGCTGTACATTTTTAAAAGTCCTTTATAACGGAAGGTTTATTGTGATCCTGAAAAAATTACTGCGGTGACTCAATAAAATATAATAAACTATCGGACCCGACAGACATAGTCCTGCCCAAACGTTGGCTTGCCTGCTATTAGCGGGTTCGGCAAACGTTTTTTCGATATTCGAATTTTCGATGAACTATATATTAAGTGACATTCGACATTGAGTTTGACATTTCAATCTTTTCGTTTCCTCAAAACAACGAGAAGCTACGGCGCAAGTGCGACGACTTGCGCATGTATTGATGCGTGCGTCAAAAAACACAGAGTTCGACATCAGCGCCACCTTTGGTACACAAATATAACTATAAATTATTCTCAGATGGCCAATTATCCATGAGTTTCTCAGGTTTTAGTAGTTAATTATTCATGAACTTATGATTTTTTTTCATTTTAAAAATATTGTGGGAGGTGGGGGGGTGAAATTTTAGGATTATATGTTGTAATATGCGAAATATCTTTTAAAAGAATTCGTCAAAAAAACTTCCTAGAACCCGATCGCAGCGCCACCTACCGGCTCCAATTGTGAATCTAAACCATCCAGGGACTCACTCAAACACGCACAAAATGTCATCAAAATCGGTCCTGCCGTTTAGGAGGAGTTCAGTGACATACACACGTTCAGAAGAATTATATGTATAAAGAAGATAACGAGACAAAATACTTTCTTTACCAAAATTATCGAGAAAACATGCAAACTAAGCACTGTTTTTTAACGAAATTCAAATGTAAGCAATTCTTTATTTTTTAAATCGGGTCTCTCTGGAGCCACACGTAACATTTCCCATGAAAAAGGTCTGATATTTTTCGTCAAATATCTCGGGAAATAGTTCGTTAAGGGCCTGATAATTTCATCTCTTTGGTGGGGTGAGATAGTTTCTTTATAATGAGACCAAATTCATTGGTTTCAAGGTGAAATGAGATTTTGCTCACTCTATTTAAATGCCTCTCTTCACATACTCTGTATGGTAGTTCAATTTTTATCATTACTTCAATCTATGTGTACCACAACAATGCTCTCTTCCTACAAAACCGAAGTCAGTATAAATCTATACCTTCATTCATCACTGTAGACATATGATAGTATTTAGGTCTTGGTTTCCTTTTTCAATCGCAATTTCTAAACATCCTGCAATATCTAAAACTTGAGTAGTTGATATCTGCATGAATGCAAATGCAATGCATTGGACGACCGACTCGAACTTAGGGATAGGAATCCCTAAGTTCGAGTCGGTCATCCAGGTCAAAAATATGATAAATTAATGAATATTTAAATTAGATCACCCAGTGAACAGTCAGGAATTCGCCTAGAGCGTGTAATCCATTAATTCTTTAACTATTTTTATCACTGATAGAAAATGGCTTAAGTGGAGTATCAGTTTTCGAAGGAATAGAATAAATGTGAATTCCAGGAAATATTTTATGAGCCAACTTTTTCTCTCGTCTTCTCAAAGCGCAACAAATGCCAGCTGACCTATGGGGAAACTTCAGAATATATTAGATTTTGTAGAGGCAATGCAAGCAATCGCAACCTCATTTTACGACCCATTAGCTGATTGAAGGTATTTAAATGGATCCATTATGGGAAATAACATAGACACATAAGATAGTAGGAAATTGAAACGCTATTCCTGTAAAGCGTGCCGGATGAAGTGAATTATATACTAATATTTATCGATTTTTATCTTTCATTTCATAGATAATCCTGACAGGTGATTGCTGCGCGCTAAGATTTTATTATTAAAGTCAAGTTTTTTCAACCTAGAGCTCATGGATGATATTTGACGCAGGAGAAAATTGCTATAAACTATTCTCTTGGTACTGACGTCCGTTCAATTTCTGCCGGGTCAGTTTCTGAGAAAGCGGTAGATAATGATGACAGGATATTCAAACGTTAAAACTTAGCTACGAAGCATATTTTTGGCGGAACGGGTGAATGCAAATGCATTTTTTGATGCGAAAAATGCTTTCCTTCGTGACGTTAATTGATGTTCTTCTAATTCATCGGTAGTCGATTTTGTCGCATCTCGTTTGGGACTAGGCATTTGCCAAGCTTCTCCGGATCCCATTGTTCTATTAACTTTCATTTTTCTTCTTTATAATCTTCATACAAGAACATGTCTCTTTCTTTTACAAAATCCTCTGTACTCAATTTATCATGTTTCCGCCATGTCTGCCCGCTAAGGTACATCACAATTTTTCTCTGTTCTTACCGAGATCCGAGTACTCTACTACATCTCATTCTTTTGAATGACTTCCACTAAGAGTGCATATCATCCTGACTATACTGTCGATTCAAAAATATCCCTGAGTAGAAGTTTCTAACGTCAACGACGCCATATCTCTTCGGTAATTTTTTTCCATTTTTACCCATAGAAATAATACAACTGTCAATTTATCTTTTATATTTGCTCTGCTCCTGCTGCCCGTGTCGTAACCTACCTATTGAGGTCTATATAGTAGCAAAAATATTGGCTTGCTCGCAATGAACGCATGTGCATGCAATGGCAGTTTTTAGCGTTTATTTGCATGGTACAACTACTCACTGATCCAAAAGGCTTCAAATTCCTAGAGCAGTAAATTGTCACTTTCAAAATATTCCCATCTGGGTCTTCGGCAAGTATTAGGCTTTCCGTCATAATGGTCGGAATTGTTATAAATATAAAATAAAAATTATTATTATCATATTTAAGTCCTTAAAACCTTATACCAATCTATCAAGTCATCAATATATCTTTATTAAGGTATTACCTCCTACCGTAAGTCTCAAGCTATGGGTTTTCTATTAATTGCATTCACTCTGCAAATTTGTTCGCAGGGAATTCTTTCCCACTATACTTTTCAAGAACTTCATTGTACCAGCGCTTAATAGAAGCTGGCATACCAAGTAAAAAATATTTTCTGTTAAAGGCAATCAAAATGAGCATACTCCGTGTTTTGTACGCAGCTTCTCAGCAGTCGTTGGCGCAATACTATCTCGTGCCAAAGTATATCCAAATCTATAGCATTTTTTGCTATATCATAGCATTGCACCATTGATCCTAAGTGAGGATTAGGAATATGTTTACAAGCGATCATAGCCAATGACTCAAGGACATAAACCACGCAAGAGAACTTTATGGCCATGGTTTTCTGAGCGATAACATATGTTGATAAAGGTCGTTTCGCTAACCTATTCACATAAACAATTAACCATTGTAAAATCAATCGCTTTATCCTCGAGAATTGATTCGTAAACGTTTCATTTTCCATTTTATGGCCAATCATGATCTCCACATGAGGCACTCTGTGGATCATTTGCATTTTCATTATGATTACCTGCCCACGGCTGTATTCCTTTTAAGCTTCGTTTCCTTAATAATTTCTGCTGAGTATAGGTTTTTTTGCATTGATACATTCAAAAGCAAAATTTAGTGATGCGTGAATCGGCCGCCGACGTAACATTCCTCCCGTTTTCTGTCATCGTGTCCATCCTCAGCGACCTGCGGTGAGCGAGTAGCGTGTTTTCAAGTAAGGAAAGTAATTAATTGATTTCCTCAAATAATATTCATTGATAAACTTTTTCGTATGCAGCAAGCCGTTCGTATGGATAGCTGCCGGGATTGAATGAACGGTAATTAAATTAATTGCGATGATATATGCTCATGATATTACGCTTCTCTGATTGGTCTCTTCCCTTACGATTATATCAGTTTGTTTTTTCAGTGCTTACGGTATAATACAGCTCGTCCTTTCGATGGGTTTGCAAAATGCTTCCTCAATCCATGTACGGTTATATTACTAGAGGTTTGGTGTTTTCTTTTGATGAGGTCATTTATCATACAACTTGGGCAATAGTGGTCAAAACCAGATTTCAATTTTGCATAGAACTTTGGTCTTGGATCTTAACTGGTCCCATATTCTGTTGGCAGTATGAGCTCAGACTCTCTCGCCAGTGAAAATAGCAAATTAAAAGGTTATAACTGGTCCTGTTGATTTCGTATTGATATACTCGGCATCCTTGAATTTTCGTCACCCTTCGGTAACTGGCTGTTTCCCTTAGTAATCCTCGAAAATTTCCGGAACGACCAAATTGAATTGAGAAGCTGGTGAATTATTTTCTGTGGACGTGGTGGGTTTCGATGTATTTTTTGCGCAATAATGAGGTAAAATACGGATATTTTCCTTTATATATCATTAGATTCATTTTAAGATACATATTTACCTTTTAAATTGCAAGGAGGCATTTCTTAATTTTGTTGGAAAATAATTATTACTCTCTGCGTTGCAGTTTTTATGATATATTTTTAAACATTTCAACAATTGCTCCATGAACTTAAGTCCAACACTGGTCTTCCTCCTCAACTCTAATTATAAAACCATGTAATATATATTTTAACTATCTCCAAGTAAACCTCATTATTTTTTGCCTGAGATACCAAGTAATTGATACAATTACGCATAATTTCAGAAAAAAGATACTACTTGGATTTAATATAAAATTACACTCCATTTGATGATGCTTCTTGATTCAAACATCGTTTTAAATTTTTTCCCTGATTAAAAAATAATGATCCATCACGTTGTTAGTTTAATGTAAAATATTGCATCTTTGATGCAGAAGTTTGATATTTCCTGATGATGTATGAAATTTAGAGTGCCCATTCCCTGGATAGCAAGAATGGTCTTATGGTTGGGTGTAAACCGAGGCTTAAATTGCAGGTATGCTGATTATATTACTTGCATACCATATATGTCTTTTAAAAAATGCTTAGAAGAACTATAAATCATTTATTTTATATCCCAAAAGTTTTAAGACTGTTAAGAAATCCTAAACGAGGTGATTTCAGTCAGTGGAAGGTTCATTTGATGCCCATATATCAGATCTCATAGCAGTTTAACCTAATTATTTAATAAATTGGATGATGAAATTAATAAACTTGACAAAATAAATTAATGTCTTGAATTTTGTAGGATATTTCCTAGTCGTCCTTATTATGAATGCACACTAATTACTGACGCTTAAAAAGTACTGTATAAGAACTTATGATGATTTCATAGCTACAAATCCAATTTTTATGTAACATAATATCCAAGTTACTCAGTTTTTGCAATTGAATTACTTGGAATACTCCATTACAAAATGGAGCTTGCCCGCTCCTACCTTAATTACCAATCTTTGTCCCAGAGAATATCTACTTTTGTATCTTCATTATCAATCCTCAATCTGTTTTCCTCCAGGAATATAGACGGAACTGGAAGAGTGGAGTTAAAATTATGAAGTAATCATTGCAAACTATTCGCCGATTTTTTTCCACACGTATGTTGTTGGTTCATTAATATATATATATGTATATATATATATATATATATATATATATATATATATATATATATATATATATATATATATATATATATATATATATATATATATATATATATATATTGATTTTATTTATTAATTATTTATATATATATTATTTATGTTTATTAATACATTTAAATTAATAATTACCCGCATTCCCGATGAAAACTACAGTATGTTCGAATAGAACCAATAGCAATTAGTAACCAATATAAGTTTCAAGAGTTACTTGCCTTCAATTTCAAGCAGATGTTGGATATTCTTGCTTTACATCCGTTAATTCGTCCATTCCGTCGTGCTATCCATGGGAAAGTAAGGAGAGAGCAGGTTTAAACAATATGGTTGTTATTTCGGTTGTCAGACTTCAGTTTGATAACGTATAGCCCTGTCCATCAACCGCAATGGCTAACACCGTAAAAGAACTCAGTTTCATTTAAGATTAAAAGTCCCTTTCAGGATCACCATGTCAACTCTTGTTTCTGCCCTTTATCTTCGAAAAAAGAGTTCCTTATCTTCGTCGCTCACTCATCCCAGTACGCCTCGGCACTTCCAAACAATGCGGTGTCAAAAGGGACAAGGCAAATACGACAGCGCCAATGCGATACAAAGAAGAAAAAGAATTCGGTGACTTTGAGACGTGTGGGGTCGTGGGAGGAGAGAAAGAACAGCTGTTTCCCGAAAAATATGTTTCGATAAAGCGATTAAGCGGAACACCAGTGGACCTTGTGAAGGCATTTCTGAGTGTGGCAGGGCGGGGTGGGGATAGAGAATAGGGTGTTAGTTTAGTGGAATGAGGGGCAATCAACGGAAGTTGGAAGCGTTTTGGATTTTTTTCCTCTCTTTCGCCCCGCATAATTGCCCCCAACCTCCAGTCCTTATCGACGCTCAAATGTTTCCCTCCGTTCGATACCGAGGATTAATCGAAGGAAGCTTTTCCACCCCTCTCGACCTTCCGGAACGATGACAACCCCTTACAATCGAAACATCTCGGCGAGATTAAGGGATTAGGGAGAATGGCAGGGAGTATGGGGAGACATCTACCGGGTGGCGTCCCTATCAAGGGGTCGATCTGGAGTAATGGTATGTGAGGGTGTAGGTGTTTGGTATTGGCTAGTTGTTAAGGAGGGAGTCATGGAGATGGGTTTCGGGTAAATAGTATTCGCCGGAAGTCGCTGGCTCATCCTCCCCGGAAAGGAAGTCCAATTAACGCTTGAACCATCTATCTGTCTTTCGGATCGCAAAATTTACGGCACTTTCTTTAAATTTATTTTCGCCGGGCGGGCTAGTGAGCTGAGCGTTGAGCTTCATAGCTTGAGGTATTGGGTTTGAAACCCACGTGAGACCCCTGAGCGTATCCAGCGGTGGCAGTTTGCTGCAGTTCAGTGTTTTTGTTACATACCTCATTCCGCCAAAAAATGCGCCCCCACAACAATTCAACTGTCTAATCCAACAAAGTGTTTATGCAAACTCTAAAAAAATCCCAATTAAACAGTAATCTACTTTATTATAATAACACTAATGTGAGGATATTCTAGAACAAATGAAGAAATTTACTGCAACCATTAGTGAATACATACACTAAATATTGCAAATACAATACAAAATACATCAATGTCACTTAATCGTTTGGTCAAATAGGAGTATCGTTTCAAAAAGTAACATAAATACATACCTACTAGCGTGGCGAATGTACCGCAAAGTACAATCTGATTGCGTAGTTTTTCAAATACTTCGTATATGTGAAAGCTATTTCCTCCTTACGTTACAAGTGAAGGGCTTCCAAACGGTACGCATGGAATCACAAATGTTTGACTCTGCAACCAATCCGAGATAAAAAATATGTATATTGTCTATGCATATTCTCTACGAAATACCGCTCGAGTCACCACTATGGTGCGTGACACGGGGTGATTCAACACCAGGCATTCAGCACTCATCTCATTTCGAATCAAAACCCCGTGCGTTCCCCCGACCGCTGGGCACAGATCAAAAGCAGTCGGGACAATTCGCAGACAGACCAGGAACTAGGAGATACGCTACATAAACGAACATGCTACCATGCAGCCACATAGCCTCTTCAGGGCTATGCAACACAAAACAAAGTTACATAATCAGATAATTATAAAATCATTAGTATTAAATTGAGGAAACAAAAATTAATCTACCATTAAGCTTAATGTTGAACAGTAACAAAGTAAGTAACAACTCCAAGCATCCAACGATTAAATTCACATAAACCATTTACAAGTTTTGCTAATAAAAATATAAATTAAAAAATTGACAGAAAAAATTATTCACAATTTTGAACACATAAAACAAATAAAATCAAAGTTTACATTAGCATTGATATCATTTGTTTTTTTTATAAAAAAAGAATTCAACTAGGGTTCATCCTATCAATGCAATATATATTCTACTAAGCCTGTCTATGTCGGCTCTCATATTACAAGCATTAGTTTTTTTTAATGATTTGTGGCATTTCTTTGAACTGTCTTTTCTCCAAGTACGGTTATGCCAAATATTCAAGAATCCTATTATCATCTATAATGTATCGGTCGAGATTGTTATAATTGATTGCTAATTATTACTGTCCCATATAGTATGTGAAAAAAGCTCATGTTAAATCTTTCAGTTTTTGCAGTCTATTTCCTTGACCGTATCTACCATAAGTTTGGCTCTAAAAATATATTCCTAACGTCCGGCAAAAAATAGTCTACATCACACTTTCGTAAAAGATTTAATCTATAATTAAGCATATTTTCGATCAGATAGCGCATTCCACTCTAATTCCTTTGTCTCAACGGTTAGACTGCTATATTTATCGTAACAACTATAGCAAATGTCACTGCTCTCCGAGGCATTCTATTCCTGAAACGAAGCCTACTTTGTGTTGTTACCATGTCCTAGCGGCGTACTGCAAGTGAGGTCTGTCGAGAGAGTACAAAACATTGATTTTCTACTTTCTCGTGCGATTTTTCTTGTAATATTTTCAAAATACCAATGTCCGATAGGACTTTTTACATATTCTTTGATACGTGTTGCGATTGAAAAATACCAAAAGTTACAGATACAATTTTGCACCCAATACCCATAATTACCCCTGATTTCGGGAGAAATTAATTTGCAGATGAAAGGATAACAAGTTTTTAATGAATCGGGTCGTCCATTTTATTTCATTCGCCTGTTCTCTATATCTTGCTACATCTGACATTCTTACACGGTTCGCCCGTCCAGCCGTCCCCGGCGATCGCGGCCACATCACCCGGGGTCGCCCCTTCAATTCCCGCCGGGCCCGAGGACCGGTGCGAGAATGTGACGCTTTCATCGAGCTGCAAGTACATACTTAAAAAGGTGGTTAGAGCGGTCATCTTGGGTCATTGAGTGCAAATTTCGATAATTTCTTAAGGAAGGACCACATTTCACATGAGTGCCTCATCTGAACTCACCGTACAGGCACTGATGAAAATGGTACATAATTAATATCTAAGAAATTTTTCCGTTTGCAGGATGTTTTGACTGGATTTTCCGTCGTAGATTTCGAAATTTAGACGAAATCACTCTGAAATATTTTTTTTCCAATTTTGGACTAAGAACGACTTCTTGTTATTTGATGGCGACAATTTTGATAATGCAAAATGTAATTATTCAAGTTTAGTAATCAATCTGTCCATCTGTGACCTAATTATTTCGAAATATACATTGAGTAGGTACTATGAGGCCACGTGTTTAAATATCATTGAACCACAATAAACAAAAACAAAATCGGAATGGGGCACTTTTTTTTAACTTTTATCTGTAGATATCTCTGATGAGTGCTCGTGTTCCAAGTTTGACGAAAATCTTTACGTGAATAGAAATCGCTCTAATATTGGTTTACGGAGCTCTCCGGCATCTTCCGATTGCAAATATTCATCTACAAGAAAATCTGGGACTCATTTTAATATCTTAGCGACAGGGATGTTTTCTCCGTAATTACACGTAATTTTTCAAGTTCCTCTTAGGTTGAAAGGAATCATGATCAAATTTCGGAGCTCCTCTGATTAATTTCTTTTTGGCCGTAAGCGTAAGTGGAAATGCACTTGATAGTGTAGCCATTATTTCCCGATTATGTGACTTTAGAGCGTAATCATGATGAAAAGAAACATTTTAATGCAACTATAGATATTTTTTTTACACCGATCCAATTTGGCGTGTACTGTGCCATTGCCAATGTATATTAGATTAGTTCAATATGAGCCAATTAAAAGTTGAGTCAGGTCCATCTAAGAATAGAATAGAATAGGTTTAATTATGCTCTAGGTTTCCCCATAAGGGCATAAAATAGAAAATACATATAAAATTCTGCTTTGAGCAACAAATAACACAAAAATATGTACACCCGGCCAACATCTCACAGTGATGAAAAACAGAAAATTCACAGTTACAAGTAATTAACACTAAAAAACAAAGGAAAATATAATATCAATCACAAAGAGATAACAAAAAACAATTATTTCTCCAATCACTTTGGAAACATAAATCTATAAAAGGTTTTTGGTGAGTGTAAATGGCGTGGGACTGTATAAGCGTTTTTTCATTAAGTTAAATGTTATTATCCAACTTACCTAGTCGATATATTCTCCTCACTTACCTCACTTCCAGCGCTTTCTCAGATCTCGTCAACCCCAATCAGATTATTCTCTTTATCCTCTCCTGAACTCTCATGTTAAAACTATCAATCCACAGGAATTCCCCTTCATTCTAGTTTTGACTTTAAAAACCATCTCATATTGCTCTCATTGTCAAGCATACTTCATTAAAGCGATGTCTTAAGGTCAAATCTCCCTGTTTTTGAGCCCTTTTTAACGACAAAAACGCTTATTTGTGGCAAGCATAATATAACTAAAGTATGGTGGAATACTTTGTCATTGGGTAAAAGCTCAAACGATTTCGTACTGTCTACTAATTTTTATTTCACCTCTTGCTACACGTGTTTCGACTGACTAGCAGTCATCCTCAGGCAAGACTATCTTGCCTGCCTTGCTTGTCTGAGTCTTGCCTGAGGATGACTGCTAGTCAGTCGAAACACGTGTAGCAAGAGGTGAAATAAAAATTAGTAGACAGTACGAAATCGTTTGAGCTTTTACTCATCATGCTGTTCTACGATATCTCGCCTGAGAAAGTGGAGTTTACTTTGTCATTGGAATTACCAAATGTGTATATTATTAAACATCGAAATTTACTCTTTTTGCTCTTCAAGATGGATTCGAAATACTCGGTCACGATTAATAACTTTTCATGAAAAATTCTCCTTTGAAAAATTAGTCAACATGAATCTTACATTAAGTCCATGATAGCCTGGATGAGTTGGATATTATGCAAAAATTGGACACCCTTTCCAAAGAATATTTTCTTAGCTGCCTGGATATATTATCTAGACCCTCGGGTTCATCTTACAATACACTCCCGCATTGCATGTGGAATGTTGAATTTTCATTTATATATTCGCAGGTAAAATTTAGGAAAAGGTGTATTTTACCGACACATGTACAACTTTTTTATGTGATAACCATTCATGCAAGGCCATTTGTATTTATTCAGCGTAAATGTATATGTATCTTCAATGATATATAAATTCACCTTTAGCATTTATGCCGAGAATATGGTAAGAAAGGCATGGAAGGAGCTGGAGGTGGATATAAAAGCAGATAGCCAGTTGATTAAGTTAGCTATATTTCCAGATGGCCAGGCGTGGGTTGGTCAGTCGTCCAAGGGATTACACACTTTGCTGGATGCATTGGAGTTTTAGTACAAGCAGTACGAAATGGTGATGAATTTCACCAAAACAAAATTAATAATATGATATTCTCGGACGAGGAAAGCAAGACTGGTCATTAAATATGAGAGCACAAACATTCAAAGTATGAAGTAAGTGTATCATTTTAAATACCTGCGTAGTTGGTTGCGAGAAAATATGCTTTGAAGCAAAGATAATCAGACGAGAATGGCGCTTGAATAAAAATTGTTTAGTTGAAGTAGAGAGTCACTATGGGGTACCATGGGTAAGGCTTTAAGAATGATGCTAGCGAAGAGTTTGACTCGGAATAAAGTTAAGCTGCATCCCTCCGTTCTGCCCTATCTTGTGCTAGTTCCCAACCTCCCTGTTGACTCTTCTTTTTTACTTTCATTTTTAATTATGCTATGTTTTTTTCTTTTGGAATTCCTCTTCTAACTTTTCCTTATATTTGCCTTCAAATATTTTCTTTACAAACCCATTGTGCATCATAATGTGCCCCATCCTAACTATCGTTTACCCCTAGTAATTTCGTGCCTCTCAAAACTTGGACTCTAGGATGACTCATGATGAATTTGGTACAGAAACTTGAACTCTGAGAAAAAGGGATAAGTAGGCTGCAGACGTATGAGAAATGGGAGTATAAGAGGACGGAGAAAGTGTTGTGGACGGCAAGAAAGACAAACGAAGAGGTGTTCAGTGCAGTGGGTAAGGATAGAAAACTACTAAAGTACATTGGACGGTGGCAGAGTAGGTGGTTGGAAGAGGTATTGAGGGGCGAAGGGGTATTTACGATCGAGGTATAATGGAAGATGCGGGGTAAACAAGAGAAGAGAAGGAAGACTTTATGGACGTAATAAAAAGAGGAAGGACGAATTTCTTGATAAATAAATAACTTTTGTCGGTGTATGGAGGTCAGCGCTTGTAAAAATGTTCATGAATTTCACTTTCTTCCAGCAATCTGGGCTTTGGATCTACTATCATTACCCCTCATCACTATCACTGGTCGTTTAACCTTAAGATTGGTTGACTGCAGCCCTCCGCCCTTCCCTATCTAATGCTAGTTCCCTTACTTCCTGGTGGCTATTACTATATACTTTCCTCTTAATCTGGTCCACGAATTTATTCCTTGGTCTTTTCCTTGGATCTTATTCCACTATTTTTACCTTCAGTTATATTCTTTGCAAAACCGTATGGCTAAGAATGTGCCCTATTCATCCCTGTCAATAGATTTAAGCCGAATAACGAAGAACCAAATGAGGAAAGGAGGGATAAGGAGAGATGGAGGGATAAGAAGAGAGACAAATAAGTGTTGGAAAGAATTAATGATAAAAGGAGCTTATTAAGAACAATACGGAATGGAAAAGCAAACTGGATGGGACACACCCTCGGAAAAAACTGACTTTTGGAAAAAATATTGCAATGAAAAACCGAGGGAAAGATCAGGAGAGGAATAAAAAGACAAACATAAGGGTGTGCAGGAGTTGCAAAGAGCAGAGGATGGTAGTATAGATCAGAGGAGCATGGTGGGGGCAGTTTAAATCAAATCTAATGGAGGACCGATTCACCCTAGAAGAAGGAGAATAACGATTGATAGCTATAGATATCCCTAATAACAGATCATCCCTTTTCCCCCCGCTAGTGATCACACGATTGTGTAAAATTGTGTCCCCAGGGGATCTGGGTTCGATTCTCAGTCCAGGCAAATGATTTTCTCCTGTGAAATTCACACAACTGTGTGATCACTAGCGGGTGACTCCGTTGAAAATACTGTACCGCTAGTTCCGTGGTTCCTTGAAAATTTCCAAAGTAAACACCTTTGTGTTTGTAGTTGGGCTTTACCCCATGGACTGTAGTGCTTAGCGCTCACATACGGGTACCTCTGGCATTATTGCACGGTGCTTGTGGGGGAAACTTGGTACTCAAAGCTCCCATGAGATTCACAGTGGAAGAGGACGTCTGGGTAGCTTAATTGGTGGGAGCATTCGGCGATAGATCGAGGGATCTGGGTTCGATTCCCAGTCCATGCGAATGATTTTTCCACTCTCTACTTCGCACAATTGTGAGAGTATCCCTAACAAAGTAAAATTTGCCTGAAGGATGCACTTTTATGGGCCAAGAGAATGAAAATCGGCGTGTACCCCGTTCACCTGCTCATTCCTCGACGTCCCGGTCTCCTTCCCCTTACCCGTCCCACCCCCTCTTCAGCCTCGCACTGTCCTCCGTTTAACCGTGCAGAGCGCTTCAGCGGTGGCCATTGCCAGCAACACCCGGTTGCACTGGGTTCATTTCTTGACTCTCCGCTCACTCTGTACGGCCTAACCTACCTCCCACCGTTCACAATGCCGGGCTGGCTGATGATTTAAGGTGGTTGGAGCGATTATTATTCATGTAAATATTTACATTTAACTTCATGTTCGTGTATTTATTAGTAATGTGCATCGATAAAAGCGAAAAAAACTTATATTCCCGACTTGGATTCTTGGTAATTTAATGCCATTTAAACAAGTAGCCTAGTGGAACTTGACATAAATTTTAAGTTTATTCGACAATATTCATACCGATTTTCTCCTAAATGTGAAAAATTGACATTTTATATCATTTTTATTGGTAATAAAAAGATTGGACGCACTAAGAGATCTAACTAAGAGAGCAATATCGCTAAGAGACAATGGGTTTGTGAGAAACAATTTAAGGCAAAATAGAGGGAAAAGTCCCCAGAGGAATAAGTTCATGCACCATATATTGAGGAAAGTACAGATGAAGAGATACCAGAAGGTAAGGGAATTGGCATTAAATAGGGAAGGATGGCGGGCTGCACTCAACCAATCTTAGGATTGAACGACCAAATGATGATGATGATTATAATGGTTCACGATATATATCAAGGTATCAATCATGCCGAATAAAAAAAAACATGGTTTCCAACAAAAACAAGTTTTCCATTTTAATTGACAGTGGTGCCTCAGATTGTTTCCAAAAAAGTGTCTCTCTTCCTTTTTGCGAAGTTTTCATTGAGCCTTTCTCCACAGTTCTTTGTATGGACTCTTGCTTGAAAATAATTTCAGTGATTTCGATTTCTATCTCACGATTATATGAAGTTATTTTTCTGGAGATTTTTGGTCATAATTCATATATAAACTTCTACCCTTTCACCAACGTTTTGAATCTTTATTTATGCTTCGTCAGGGCTACAATGAAAATTAATAGCTGCATTGTACATCAAATGAATCAAGTTTACAGTTTAGGTATTTAGTTTTTTTAAATATGTATACATGTGATTTTTGTTATGTGATTTTGTTTGTTAGGGCTACAATGAAAATTAATAGCTGCATTGTACATCAAATTAATCCAGTTTACAGTTTAGGTATTTAGTTTTTTTAAATATGTATACATGTGATTTTTGTTATATGTGTACATGTGTGTTTTGTTACCTCAGAGAGAGTTCCTTTTGAATTACTTTTTGTTGATACCTTCGTTGCTATTTATTATTTGTTTGTCAATCTTATAAATTTAGTAGTTTAAAAAAATTGAAATAAAATTAAGTGTTGTTAAAGAATATCAATTCTGATTTTATATTATATAATCACTGCTTGTATTGATTTTATATTTGATAATCACTCCTTTTAGACTAAATAATCTCGCCTTTGAGTGCATGTAATTTCAAATCCCATTCAATGGTTTCCCATAGAAATTTCACTCGAGTCAATATTGAGCCTCATATGCTCGACATTGAGTGGGATGAATCTTATTTTTGCACGCACTCAAAAATTAATCTAAACTAACTTGTATGTGAATTCAATTAGAGCAATTATTGGAGGGATTTTGTAGGTCCCTGTGGCATTAATTTAAAAATCCGTCGTCTTTTCCTCGTTAGATTACCGTTTTTTATCATCGTGTCATCACCGCAAGGACTTCAGTCTTAACAATGGCTCTTATGTCATCAACTGATGAGATGTTTGTAAATCACGAGGGCATCGTTCAACACATTCGTAAGTAATGTGGGCATTAGACTCCTTAAAAGATCGGGGCAATTCGAAGATAAGATGATGCGTATAGTTATTTTTTAAGTACCGACAACAATCTAAATAATACATTCCAACATTTTGGACTTGTTTTATTGCGCTCACTGTGTACAATGCTAATCTTAATCAGTTTTATCGGGAGTACAGTTTCTCTTCAATGATATCGCTCCGAATCTTGCACTGGTCAAAGTCACTGAGCAATCAATCTTTCAAGGAGATGATTATGCTTACGGTGGCAGCAATCGTAAATCAACTGAAAAGATTAACTAAGGTTAAATAAGTTAGAATATTTGGCAATCAAAAATGAATTATGTACTCGCAAAAAACTTTGTTGCACTTGCCCTTTGCTTGAGAAATATGGACCCCTAGAAATCCAGATCCATCTAAAAAATTTTACCACTACGTGAAAATGTTTCACGTTGACACTTGTTACTGTTTTTCTCTATGCCAAATCTAATCGCATAGGTTTGTATTTTTTACTTAGCATGTAGATACAAGCGCACATTCATTTATTGCCAGTTCTTTCGCAAATGCTTATCACAATAATGGGAATATGTAGCACTTCTGCAGGATTCTTTAAATTTTAGACTGGGTACTAGGCTGTAGATACATTATATTTCCGTAACTTGCGTCGGAGTGGAAAAAAAGTGTTTGGAGTTAATGCGCACATCTGCGCGAAACTTCGCATTCGTGAACTTTTTTCCTGGATCAAATAAATTGCTCATTATTGGTTCTCAGTTGACTTACCAACAAAATGAACTCTGCTGAAAATTATGCATTAGATACAAACAAAAATAAACTTTTCTGAAAATTATACAGAGTGAATTAAATTATTTCGTATAAAAATCGGTCCAGCCAAACCTCATTGGTTTGTCGGCAGGTTCCGTTAAATCAACCATTAAATATTATTTGGCTCCAAACAGCAAATCTATACAGCTAATATACAAGTACACAGTTGGTCACTCCCGTATTTTGGAATTTTGAGGTGGAGTAACACATATACAGATAGGTTTTACAATAAATACTTATTTGTAATACATATAAATGATAGTGAAAAAATTACATGTTAACGATTTTGTTTATTGTCAATTCAGGGCTATTTTAATAAGTGGTTCTATGGCACATAACATATATTTAGAAATATCTCTATTACGAAGACGTTGATACCCAGTCATAGAGGAGTGCGATTTTAATTCTGGGGTTTTGTACAACTATCATCACGTTAAAAATATCTGTCTTTGAATATCTGAAAATTAATTAAAGTCTATTTTCCACCACTGCTAGATAATTTCATAGTTTGACGTGGGTACGAGGACTACAATGAATACTTAGGAAACTTGTGCGGCCAGAATAGGTTAAACAAAACTCATATGTCGGTCAGTTCCAATGAGAATGTAAATATTGCTGGTGGTTAAAAAATCAAGTGGCACGATATTCTTTTCATCTACTCCAGTCTCACATGGCTTACGGTGGATAACTGGTTAATACGATTAACATTTTTTTTAATTTTACCCACTTTCTGGTATTCAGCGATGTTGATCGTGTTGACAGTCTGCTATCAAATCGACCTTCAGATTTGTATATCGATGAAATAAGCTGCGAATGTATATATTCTTCGGCGATTTTTCTGTTTTTTGAACCCAATAACCTCAACACACTATAAAGAAAGATATCAGCTTGAAAATATTAATGAATTTATACAAGAATTGGTAAAAATGACGCCTGTTAATCATGGCGGCGCCTACGTTTCCAAATTCGAGGAAAATTTTGGGCTTGCTGATCAGAGGGGCGCCTACTTTTCTAATTTGTACGCTAAAATTCGTGCATTTGGAGAGGGATAAAATGGTGCATTTTTGTCTTACAACTGTGGAACCCGCCGTAACCTATGGCTTAGTTTTTGAGGCCAACAATTTCCATTTTAATTAGTGAAAGCTTGTCGCTGTTTCCACAGTACTTCGGAACTACTGCCGAAGCGTCAAAGTTTGCTCATTTCTATGTGAACTAATGGTACAGTAGCCGCAGTGATTAGCAGCCCGAGATAAAGTTTTTGAGAAATCTCAAACTTGCTCTTTAACTTTCTCTTCTTGCTCTTTAAAAGACTTTAACTTCGTCGTAAAACTTGGAATTGGGTGGTTGTGAGGAGTAAAGAATTAAATATTATGCCATAATATTTTATGTATAAAAAATTGATTAAATTCATCATCAAGGGAACTTCCTGCTTGTCTTCACATGGCAGAAGGGACAGATGGTTGATAAGTGAAAGATCTAAGGTTTTCCCGGCGTATCTGCTGAATAAATGTTTCTCGGGTGTTGCACCGGGTTGATAGGGTTCACAGGTCCCAACGTTTCGGAGATCGTTTGATCTCCATCTTCAACGCTTTGATGGTACAATTTTATTATCATATCTACTGTAGTTTTCTTCCATGTACCTTTGAAATATGGGAGTTTTGAAAGGGACACCTTGCATATTGTAAGTACCATCACTTGGGAACGAAGTAGTACAACGGACATCAAGTGAAGAATAGCCCAAGCTAAGAAGGCGTTCATGGTAAAAAAATAAGTACTGTGTTCAAAGAAGATAGGACTGCAAACAAGGAAACAGAAGGTGAAAACCTTCTAGTTGAGCGTGATACTTTATAAATCGGAAGCATGAACCAATGGGAAAGCTGACCAGGAAAGACTAGAAGTTATCAAAACCTGGTACTGGAGGAGAATGCTAAAGATAAATTGACGGCAAAAGTGAGAAATGACGATGTTCACAGAAGAGAAGAAGAGGAAAAAACTTTATGGAACACCATGAAGAAAAGAAGAGCCAGATTGAGGGGTCACACCCTGAGGCACAATGGTTTTCTGAAGAACATGACTGAAGGGTAAATTGAAGAAAAGGCCCCCAGAGACCCACGAATAAGCTCATGGACCAAATAAAGTAGAAAGCATTAGAATTACTCCTCACATTTTGATCTAGTCCTTCCAATCGCCTGCAAATAACGGATTTCCGCATTGGTTTTGACCATTCAAGTAGGGGTAGAGGGAATTCCAACATCAAGCTGTTGCCTGACATCCAAAATAAGATTCATATTAATGATCCCTGCTCGATCCTTACTTACAATTGCACGACGGAATGTACGAATCTGCGTGTTTAAAGCATTAATGTCCACCACATTTCCAAAATATAAGGTAGGTAACTCTTTAAACATATATTTGCCAGTTATTGCAATATATTTCACTCAATTTTACCAAAATTTTCAATATAAATGCAGAATATTATTCATTTAAAGGCAAAGAAGGAGAATCTATATCAAATTAAATACATCATATATAAGTATAAGGAGAATCTATATCATAAAAGTTAATTCATGCTGATTTCTAGTAATTTATCGATGGAATAATTTAAGAAAAGGAATGGACGAACAAAATAAGAAATTATGATGTGTAGATGATGAAGAGTAGAAGAGGAGAGGATCATGTGGGATACCATTGAAAAAAGATGGACAAAATGGATTGGACACACCCTAAGCCACAATAAGTTTTTGAAGAACACAAAGGAAAAATAGAGGGAAAAGTCCACAGTGAGAGACCCAGGGATAAGTTCACGGACCAAATAAAAAGGAAAGTACATAGGAAGAACTACCTGGAAGTACAAGAACTAGCACAAGATAGGGAAGGATGGAGGGCTCCAGTCAACCGATCTTATGATTGCACGACCAATGATGAATAGCATCAAAGACAATGAACATCCTTGACATCTATTGGCCTACGCTGGTTCAGAGACGTTTATTGGTGAACCTCGTCATATTTCAGCATCTTCTATTCTGCCGTAGGCTTTTGATAAAAGTGAGAGTAGACCTCAAGAAGTCGCTGCCGTTCCCCTCGTGGCCACTCACATGTCAACACGAGGCGTGGGAAATCAAGAGCAAATAAAAAAGAAGAACCGTCGAGAGCTCCAAAAAATAGCAAATCCAACTCAGATGTTACACAACGTCCGTGTAAGTTGGGTCCTTCTTACTTCCTGCGCTTTTCCTTGTTAGATAAAAGCTTTATCATATCATGTCTCCCTCCCGAATTGGCGATAAAAGTTATCTTCGGAAAAAGAAGAGGACTTGAATCAACCACTTAATCGAAATGCTGTAATTTGCTCTTTCCGCCCTCGCTTCGGAAGCCGAATTATTTTGTGACAAGGAATCATACTGTTGCACTCATCTGCTCCTCCCAGTTGCAACACCCACACACTCACCGAGATAAGCTGTTGAGGTTCAACTTGAATCATTCCTTCCTTTGTGTACACGAGAGCAAATATTACGATTACACCCGGGAGGTGAACTTTCCGTAATGATCTTATCTCAGCGAAGGTATGTTATATGTGTTTATAGGGACCGGGGTGGCCCAGTGAAAGTGTGTTCGATTCCCGCGCCAAGGGTTGCAGATTAAAGACGAGAAAAAAATTATTTCACTCTGGAATCCAACATCTACGAGCAGCCCGAACCGATCGCACTACGGAGAGGCAGCAGTCTCAGCAGAAGGCATTGATGGCGAAGATCAAGGAGAGCGGGCCGGTATCAACAGCCACAGCTTAAGGTGAGAGTGAACTTCACGGTGCTGTCAGCTGGGGTGCAATGTAGAATGCTGCGGAGAAACTGCCACATTAACTATTCTTAGAAAATGCAGCCTTGCACTCTTTATAATACGATGGTATTTCTCCGATAAAATATTCCGCAGGTAAAATAGTTCCCCAATCGGATCTCTGGGTGGGGACTACTAGGAGGACATAACTCAGAAGGGACACATACAATTGGAAGCAAACTTCTCACATCGTGGAAATTTCATTGTTAATTTAAGGTATGTGCTATAAATAAAGCTACAATAGTTGTAATAAATTCAATTGTATTGGATATACGCGAATATGGGAAGTTCCCTAGTAAAAATCATTCAGGAAAGCCAGCATTCTATCACAGAGCCATCGATTTTTCTTGCAATTCCTTCACCAAAGGTAAATATCATGCAATTTCAGAGTAGACTAGCAGATTTTTTCAGGAGTGACCAAATGCAAGATCCCTGCTCTCAGTATGCACCCTTTGTTTTCATTTCCCGTTATGAGACACACACATGTTCTGTTAGGCATATAAATGCTATCGATGTATCGGCTGTTAAAGACTTAATTGGGAGTTTGACGTCCGGAAGTGGTGATTGAAATGAGCTCTTGGAACTCAGAATTTTGAATCATCATTAATAAATTTCATTTTTTCTTGATTTTTATTTTTACGTTAGTTGGACCAATGCGTTATTCACTATTTTTTTATGTCTTACCGCCAAGTTTTTATGATTTTCAACAACGCTCAAGAATCTTTTATCAAATGTAATAGGCTATCAAGTTTATTTTATATCATCTTGAGTCGACTGCGAACTCAAATCCATGCTAAATCACTTGGTTAACTCCGTTTTGAGTCGAATTGATGGCTTATTTGATTGGTGGTATGAGCAAGATACTTTGGATTCCCCGAGGAAAATAACTTATTACCTCAACTGCGAATGTGTGAATCAAATCCATCTTAAATCTAGCTGACGAATTTGACAGGAAAGCTTTTTACTTTGAATGCAAAATACAAGGAAACGCATCCTCGGTATGATTAAATGAGACAGAAATAATCTGCCTCGTAAGAATTTTAATGGATCTAAAGATTGCCTATTTTATTATTGACGTAAAATTAATACTTTGAAGTGAATTTTCTGCTTGTATACACTTTGTCATGAATGAAAGAATGTCATAACAGAGTACATTATCAGTTACACCACGTTTCGTCATAGCGTCATTTAAAGCTATAGTTCTATACTATCCACTTTAAAATGCCCGATGAACTGCGAAGCGCATGGTAATCAAAGAAGTATGTGACTTCATTTGATTATTCTACCCGATGATTGGTTGGTTTTCGGACAGTTTCTATCCTACTAGCACATCGTTCCGTTTTGGCTGCTAAACGTGATCCACCAAGAGTTCCCTCATAAATTCCTCGTATCGTCTTCCTCTTCTTAGTTCGTCCAGAATTCCTATTCTCTTTTTTCCTCTACTACACTTTCCTAGTGTTTTCCCGTCTTTGTTGTTCTCTTAAAAATCCCCTCTCCTTTCAATTCGTCCTCCTACCAACTCTTCTGCCTCCTCCGAACCTCCGCCACTATCTTCCTCTCCTCTTCAACTAAATCCAATGCCTTCTTGTTAGTCTTTCTCGCAACCCAACTCACATTTTTCATCCTTCTCCAAATCCACATCTCAAACGCCAAGTGTCTACGTATATCCTCCATTTGCAATGACCAAGTCTCCGAAATATACAACGCTACGCTCCTACAGACTTATAAAGGAGATATTTTTACACGACCATTCATAAATTAGTATTTGGGGGGGAAGCTGCTTTTTGCATTAACGTTAAAGTTTCTGCTACCGTGTTATGTTATCAAACCGGTGGAGTACTCCAGTTAAATTATTTTGACGTAAACATCGGACACGTGTTCGGAAATGATTGTATTCACTTCAGGATTACTGGGTTATTAGACAGGGTTACAATGTAATTTTAAATGATAAGAGATTCGAGGTCATAATGACCTAATTTCTCAAGAACGAATTTCAATAACACACCTTTTTATTAATTTATTTTACTAAACTGTTTTTTTAGCACTCTTATTTTAATGGAATAAATGTATCCAATTGAATGTTTCTAGGTACTCACAATATTCACCTCTCAGAACATGGGTTTTCTGCGTGACAAAAAACGAGCTGAATGTTAGTAAAGTCTATGGCGATCTAATTTCTGTCGATTTAAAAGCCTATTATTTTACTTTAGTTTCATTTACCCTTATTTTTCGGCTTAGTAAGTAAGAGGGAATGAAATTCAAGCAAAGGAGTTCTTGACATTCATTACCACCAATTTTACATTCACCGGGACTAGCCATGGATTCACTTTACGGAGTCACCCACGATGCATATAAGAGAGAAGTTCCACTGGAGAAATATTATATTCAATTCAATCGATCATACTCAACTAATTCCGATCAAGGCGGATGATTTTCCCCTTTGTGGAATTTCTCAGGTACATTACCACGTATTCTATAAATGATAAATTTCCAACGTGCATACGAAATGTGATACTGATCAAATCCTTTTGTTCATAAATATCAAAAATTTCGATATGCATCAATTTCCTCTCGCAGCCCTTGACACGTATTGCAAGACACAAGAAATACGGTGTTGATACCCACTCAAACAAAGACGTTTCTGCGAAAATAGAAGTCCAGTACCGAATTTCCTCTCGTATAGTATATAATACACAATTATGCTAATTTGAAACAGTGTGCTATTTACTTTAAGGGGGCATGGGAAAAAGGTGGTTTTATAACGACCTGTTTTTACCGTGAAACCGATAATAAATAAGACACCTTGTTCGCGATGGATATAAAGAGGGCGGGGTGGGGGGAAACGGAAGGATGGCGTTGTCAGGGGGGAACGAAAGGGGTCAGGTTTATCGGAGAAACATCTCGGGATAGGTTATTCAAAGGGGAGAGGACGAAGAGGATAGAGCGTTTGTCGGCATCCATAATGGGCCGTTATTGAAATATGTGTGGACATAATATCCGCCCGTCCTAATCACCTTTGATGGGCCAATTGTAACACGACCTGGCATCTGGTCTGGTTTGCCGCCGTACGAGGACTACCCATACTTCAACTCGTGTGTGCGTGAGAGAGAGTCCCCTCTTTCCCGTTCCCTTTAGGTTCTCACTCCATGCCACCCTTCATTTTCACCCGAATCCCCCTCCTTCCTATCCACCAACCCTCGGGCTCATTCACTAAAAGTGAGTGCAGTTGTAGATGGCCTAGGATTCCCCTCTCCGTTGTGTGTGTATAAGACAGGTGTTCTCCGCTCTCCGAAAAGACTCGCCACCTTCCTCGTCCCTCTTCAATCTTCCGATCCGATATATATGCATACGGACTGCCAACCACCTTGCCACACACTGGCAGGTACAACACATAAAACACTACATCACTTTCACCTTCTGCCGCCTGGGGTGTCCGAAATATGGGGTTTTAAAACCCAGCGTTTCCGAACCAATTGAGCGAGGAGTAAAAAAATGTGTATATGTACGTGTGGATGTGTGTGTTTAACAGGAACACGCAGATGTCGTTTGGCGATAAAATAAGCGGCCGTGTCAAAAAAGCGATATTTATTATCTCCCTTGGCTTCTCACTTTTCTTTCTCGGTTGTCCTCATTGTCTTCAATCCCTCAATTAGTTGACATGTTGGTGATTTATTTTTTTCCACGGTCGTTTTAGTCCCTTTTAGAGGCCTGGACTTCTCACATGGGCCTTTGGGACGTTGGCAATGTACTCGGATTCGCAAGAAAAGGGTCGACCAAGCGTGTGAGTGTAAGTTCCCTCTTTCTGACTGTGAGATGCTGTTTCTGTATAAGTCAGTACTTTCAAATGCACCACTTGGTTACCGTAGTATATAAAAAAAAACGTATGAACTGCGGAGGTGTTGGGAGAGGATGCTTGCTAAGGTGGTCAATTCTGGAATCTGTAGCATGGGCTAGGCCTTTTCTTTAGCGCTTACGTGCTTACGCACTAATTTTCCAACTTTTTTTGTTTTAGGTAACTTACTAGAACGCAGCCTGAAGTTACTTCTTTAATGTGTATTATCTCTACACATTTTTTTTAAGTTTTCTACCGGTTAAGGCAGGTTTTTTTGAATGTCAGAGAATCTCTTCCCGATTTTCTACACTTTCAAGGGCCTATCTCGCTCTAGTATATCCTTTTTCGCCTCAGCATACGATCTACCCTTCCTCATTTCGTCCATAAAACATATTCTCTTTCCCTTTCTTCCTCGATTGTCCAACATCCTTCCCACTATCACAATCTTAAGCCTCCCATCACCACTTATTACATCTTCCAGCCACCTACTCTACCGATCTCGCATCTTATTTAGAAGTTTCCCTTCCTCGCCCCCCATTGAAGCACTTCCTCGTCAGTCTTCCTCTCTGTCCACCTCACCTTCTCCATCTGTCTCCACACCCACGTCTCAAATGCCTGCAGCCTATTCTCGTCCTCCTTTCTGATATATTTTTTTATTTATTTAAATTAAAAACTCTCCGCATTCCCTGTGAAAACTATGGTAAAATGGAGTAGATTCTATATCACTAAGTAGCCAACATATGTTTCAAGAGTTACATGCCTTAAATTCCAAACAGACGTTGGACTAACTTAACAACTGCTAATTTGTCTATTCCGTTGCGCTATCCAAAGAAAAGCAAGGGAAGAGCGAAAATAACCAATATGATAAAATCAAGGGAGATAGAGCTCTACGGCCTCTTAAGATAACAAAATAAAAAGTCTCTAATGGCCGTAAAAACGGCACCGCTCGTCAATTAAATACAACAATTGCTGTGTTGGTTATTGCCGATTTGGTTCATTGTCAGTTCAGTGCTACTTTAGCACTTGGTCTTGTGGAACGTGACACGTATTTTGAAATAACTCTATTACATATGTACAGATTTTTCCATCACCATGAAATAATGCGTTTCATATTATTATAACAGCTGCTAACGAATATTAAGATATGATGCCGGGTAAAAAGACGATTTTAGATGAGACTTGCTTCAATTTCAAATTTCGCGCCGTAAACCCAAATCATAAGAATGCTTGATTTAAGACGGTATTTTTTAATTATGTTTCTTGTATCATTTTTGATACTAAATCTATGAATGTTTCCACCGTATAAACAGATACATAAAAGTGAGGTGTGGTGTTAGAGTTTTTTCAACTTATTTGAAAGGTTATTAAAACGCGTACCTACACAGTGGCTCACGATTTGCGCTCCATCCACTTTTAAGCGGAACCGATGGAAAACAGTAGGGCTATCTGTTTGCTGCGGAGATGAAAGTTATAGGAAGATGCAGTGCGCTGTCGGCTGGGTAGACACCCCTATCCTCCTTCAACTGATATGGGGGGGTAGGCGGGGGGAGATGAAGGGGAAACGGGGGATGAGGACAGAGAGGAGGTGGTCGGTTTGCGAATCCTTAGAAAGGACGAGTCTGCTTGGCCACCCTTGGAAGGCTACCTCACGAGGAGCTTCGGTTCCTGGCAAACACTGCCTGCCCTCCGGGGACGGCAGGGGGAAGTGGACGGGGGGGGGGGGTGTTAGGTGGAGGGTGAAGTGAATGAAGGAGGAGGGGGTTGGACTGTTTCGTATGCGAAGTAACGTATATATCGTTCGGAGCCTTCTGTGAATGCGAGTGGTGGAAGCGGGTCGATGGGTCTTTAAAGGATTTTCGAGAGGGGTGGATTTTGACTAAAAAGCCCCTCAGCCTCGCAAGTGAGCGTGCTGAATTTTCTTTTGGGAGGCTGCCTATGGGTGGTGATAGCCGATGATTATAAGGTAAATAATAATAATAATTTCTTTATATCTAACAGCCAAAGCCAATTACTATATATATAATATATTGACGAACACACACAACCATGCCCAGGGAGGTGTAAATATCCTACCCAGGCGGGACTCAAACCCGCGACTTTCGGTTTGGCAGGCGAGGACTTTACCCCGCCGCCACCGAGGCCGGCAAGACTGATTAAGGTTGGTTTAAAGAAGTGAATAAAAGTCATCTGGATTTTTAAACGAGCAGGATCCTATCATCCCTCACCATTTATTTCTTCATCTCATCATACGTCCTACTCTTCTCCACTACGTTCATCAAACATATTCTCTTTCTTCCTCATCTCCGCTTGTCCAAAACCCTTTATATCTACATCTACATCTACATAATACCCCGCAAGCCGCCTCAAAAGGCGTGTAGCGGGGGGTGTTAGGATACCAGCCGTCAACAAGAAAAAAATACAATAAAATAAAAGTTCCGCCTAGCATTTATTAAAGTCCTTAATTGTTCGGGGGAAAAACGAATTCCTTAACCTATCCGTTCGGCAAAATATCTCTCTTAATTTATCGATTCTGTCGGACCTGGAAATATAATGTGGTTCTAATATGATGTTCTCCGTGTCGCTCTGAATGATAGCCATTCTCAATTGCTCAAGCAATCTAAGCCTAGCGCGTAGCCTCCGAGTCTCTAGCGGCTCCCACCCTAAATCGTTCAAAATCTGTGTAACGCTTTCTGTACGGCCGTAGCAGTTTTTGACGTATCGCGCAGCTTTCCTTTGTATTTTATTAAGTTCATGGACTAGGTCTTTCTCCGCCGGATCCCATATGCTCGCTGCATATTCAAGGTGTGGCCGGACGAGTGCGAAATAGCACCTCTCTTTCACTTTATCATCCGAAAATCTTCCCACAACACGCTTGACAAATCCTAGCTTCTTCAGGGCTCTGCCACAAATATTTCTTATGTGTGTCCCCCACGATAGGTTCGAAGTTATCGTAACTCCCAGGTATTTCACTTCATCTGTCGCATTTATGTTAACGCCATCCACAACATATACATGGGGATAGTTGGACGACCTACGCAAGAAATGCACCGCCGTGCATTTGCTCAGATTAAGTTCTAGTCCCCACTCTTTGCTCCACGCATGGACGTTGTTTAAGTCCGATGACAGAATTTCAAAGTCAGAGTGATCACTAATTTCGCGGTATATGACAGCATCGTCGGCAAATAAACGTATTTTACTGCTAATTCGGGAGCAGAGGTCGTTTATATATATAATGAACAAAAGTGGGCCAATAACGCTTCCTTGCGGGACACCTGATGTCACTTTAACTATATCAGAGCTAATTCCGTCAAGAACTACTTTTTGCTTACGATCACTCAGAAAGTCACGTATTCAGTGTAGTACTTGTTCGTACGATACGTACGTATATATCACGACCCTAAGCCTTTCTCCGCCCCTCACAACCTCTTTCAACCGCCCACCTAGCCTCCTCCAAATTTTATCCAAAAGATTCCATCCCTCACCACCCATTCTGAGCAATTCCTCGTTAATTTTCTTTTCCGTCCACCACATCCTCTCCTTCCTCCGCCAGAACCACATCTTGAACCCTTTACCCAAACTCTTAAAGGTACCCTTAAGGAATCTAACTCTCTAAGGTAAGGTAGAGTGGTGACAACAGGTCTTTCAAACAGACAATAATATCTTTCTGGTGACGCAGGCGAATATGAAATTTTGTTTTTCGTGATTTTCAGTAGCTTCCTAGTCTTTTACTGCTACTACGATATACAAGCAAAAAAACACTTTATGTAAACATAATACTACTTATAGCTACGTTCGGTCCCACATACCATGCGTTGGCACTCCTGTCTTCAAGTAGTACCAATTTTGTTATGCTTCATAAAACATGGTATGTTAAAAATGTGGAAAAGTGATTTCTGGCATATTTTGGAAATGAATTATTTTTTTTCTACCAATTCCTAATTACAGCAGTTTTTCTCTTATGAAGAAAAGCAATGCTCTAGTCTACATTTTTATCGTATAACATAGATTTAATACAAGCTGAAGTATCTTCTCCTTTTGCTGTGAAAATTGTATTTTTTTTTAAATTCACGTTTGAATGCTGCTATTTCGAGACCATCCAGAAAAAAAACTGATATCATCTTTTTAAGAACTGTAAAGTCTTAATCGGTCCAGTAGGCCGACGTCACTACTCATGTACCGATAATTCCCTTCGCTACCTCGGGGTTAATGGAAACGACTGATTAAGGTAGATTTAAATGGAAGTTAATAAAAATTAACTGGATTTTTACATGTGCAGGATCTTATCCTCCCACACCATTTATTTCTTTATCTCTGTATATGCCCTACCCTTCTACACTCTGTCCATTAGACCTAATCCTTTCTTCTTCTTCTCCGCTTGTCCAAAATCCGTCATCTATCACGGCCCTAATCCACCCTCTCCCCCCAAATTACCTCTTTCAGCCATCCACTTTGCCTCCTCCATATCTCATCCAAAAGATTATTTCCCTCACCACCCATTCTGAGGAATTCCTCGTTTGTTTTCCTTTCCGTCCACCTCTAAATCCTCCTTCAGAACCACATGTCGAACGCCCGACGCCTATTTTTGTCATAGTTTCACTAAATCCACGTTTCTACCTCGTACACGTTTTAGTTGATTGGTAAGGTTAGGTAGGTGTTTAAGGTAATATCCCCACATTTCAGGTAGGAATGCTTGTTTCTGTTTACAGCATCTAAAACATGTTTTATTGAAGCGTCACACATATATCTCATTCCGTAGAGTAAGACATTATTCTGGTTTCCGATAGAAGAACGCTGGGCAGGTATGTGAAAAGCTAGAAGGTGGTGAACTGGATTGTTGAATCTTTGTAGCTGCTTTAGCTTCCTAGGTCTCACCTCAACACCATAACTCTGATACGAGTACATTATTCACGTCCACTATAGTAAGCGCCATCTCCATCTACATACCACCTTGGTATAGGCAGTCTTTTGGTAGCCCAACCAGTGCTTAAATAAATTCACTCCCATGACCGGCAGGAATAGTAGGCTTGCTTTACGAAGGATACTGGGTTAGGATTCGTCCTATGCCCTTTCAAGTAAGTAAAAATAAGTGCCGGATTTTCATAATTGGAGTATCTTATTGCCCATTACCACTCGTATCTCAATCCACATTGCTGCTCTAATAGAACTAATCTTGCAGTGACTTGTCCATCGGCATAAAAGCATCCCTTAGCTAAGGTACTGCGCAAGGATAATGTGCCGACCGTAATGAACAGGCTTTTAAAACACCCACAAGGTGACTGAAAGCTTGTGGGTTCGGAAAGTCTCCTCTGCATTGTATGTTGTTTTGGTGAAAAAAAACATTGTTTTATTTTGGGCTTTGCCCTAAAGCTGTAGCAATCAAATCACCTTACAACAAAAGTGGGTACTAAGCTACCACTCCTACTGCATATAGAAGACAAAATGGTCCTCACTCGGGGCTAGCTTACCGCTACCGAATGCATCCACTGGATATTGGATGGTGGGTTGACCTTTATATTTCGAGGTTTTGTGTTGAGTTTATAGGTTTATTCGCCAAATTAACACCCGTAGACAAAATTTCGTGATATCTACAGGGCGTAAGAGGTCTCCTTTAGGTAAAACGACTCAAAAATGCCGCGAAAAACCGTGACTCTGCGAATGACTTCCTCCAGCTAATAGGCTGCCAGTTACCTGGAGTAAGGGGCAACAGCCCTCCATCATATTAGAGATGGTAGAGACCATGAGGGCCAGTACAGCGGCTTTCTTTACTTTTTATCTATGGTAAGTTATTTGCCTAACCTGCTGTAATTCTTGTGTGGTGGAAGGCAACGGAAAACCACCAGCTTACTATCTCTAGGAGACGCAACTCGTCAAACTACACCTACTACTAGCAAAAAAAACACCTACTACCGGCTAATAGGTGTTTCTCTTCTAGTGTTGGTGCTTCAACTGGTAGGTGTTTCTCTGACATCATGTTCTAGGGTAGTGAACCGGATAAACCATCGCACAGCTACCAACGTTTAGATGGCCAATTCGTCCACCGTTCTATCATCGTCCATCATATAGGCCTGAATACGATGGACCACTCGGCCATCGGAATGGCAGCTATTCTATGTTCAAAGCGGTTGAGATCCCGAATAGAACTTGATAATATCTTATAAGGCTCAGATCTTATTTCCCTTACATATAAATAATTAAATACATATTAGCATGGAAGAGTTTAGGTATATGTGAGAAAATGGCTGGCATAAATGCGGTATACTTATCATTGTTTTTGTTCAATGGTCAACTACCCGGTTGGTCTATGGCCAACTTCGCTAAGAGTACTTGAAAATTCGTCGACTATACCAACATATCTCAATGGAGAGATATTATTTTTAGTTTTTCTACATTTGGTAAGGATACAAAGATGAGAATGGTGAAGGGCTAGATACAGAGCGTAGCGTTTTATGGTGCTGAAAAGTGACCCTCATAAAAGCGGACAAGGCCAAATTGCAAGCTTATGAGATATGGATGCGGAGACGAATGGAGGAGGTGCGGTGTATGGAAAGGGAGACGAAAGAGGAAGTACTTAAAATCGTGGTTGAGGAAAGGAAACCCGGGATATGCAGGGTAGGTGGCTGGGGGGAGAAATAAGGGGCGATGGGTTGCTAAAGAATGTGATGGAGGGAAGGATGTTGGGCGAGCGAGATAGGGAAAGTAAGAGAAAAGATTATATGGATGGGATGAAGAAGTGTAGATCGTATACTGAGGCAAAAAAAGAAATACTATGGGTAAATGATACCGTGAAAGTGTAGAATATCATGTGGACATTCATCGACTTGCAACAAAACCTTCCTTTTACCGGTAGAATACTTTAAAAATGAGTATAAGACTGCATAACCTCTTAGGCAATAATGCACTCGGAGTGCAATTTTCATCGATCGCAGATGTGCAAGCGGAGGAAGAAATAAGGGGCGATGGGTTGCTAAAGAATGTGATAGAGGGAAGGATGTTGGGCGAACAAAAAAGGGAAAGTAAGAGAAAAGGTTATATGGATGGAATGAAGAAGTGTAGATCGTATACTAGGGCAAAAAAAGAAGTACTAGGGGTTGATAGTACCCTGAAAGTGTAGCATATCAGGTCGTCGTTCGTCGACTTTCAACAAAAACTGCCTTTTACCGGTAAAATACTTATAAAAAAAGTGTAAGACTGCATAGGAAAACCACCAGCTTCCTATCTCTAGGAGACGTAGCTCGTCAAACTACATCTGCTACGGGGCAGTAGGTGTTTCTCTGCTAGTAGTAGGTGATTCAACTGGTATGTGTTTCTCTGGCAATGCAAACGTATGCAAAGTTACATGTGAATATGTAGAAAAACGAAAATTGCCCCGACCACCTTAGGAAGATTGTTACGAATACCTCTTAGGCAATAATGCACTCGGAGTGCAATTTTCATCGATCGCAGATGTGCAAGGGGAGGAGGGTAGTTTTCGCCGCGCAGTGAGGGTGCACACGGGAGCGGGGGAGGAAATGTTGGGGTCGGGTGAATGGTATGGGGTGTGTGTGTGGGGCGGTGTGCAGCGTTCTTCCGGAGCCGTGAGCGGCGGCGGCGGTGCAGTAATCCGTTTGCCGGGAGAGAGCGAGCATGTCGAACCCCTCCCATTATTATGCCTCGAGCGTGTGCGGTTGTGGGTGTTTGAGGAGTCCGTTGCTGCTCTTTTGAGCCGATTATCCAATATTCCCCGCTTCTGCTCGCACGCCGAGCATTCAGTGTCGACACACGGGACTGCGCTTTTGCTTCCCCTTCGGCGAATAACACGAAGGAATCTTCCCGGCCGCCCTCTCACCCCTTACTCAGATCATCTCACAGAGTAAGCCGCTTGGAAGGTGGCCTCTTTCAACGCATTTTGATGCATGGATACGTCGTTGGTCAAATTTATGCCCAGTCATCTGGCAAAGAAAAATTCCTCGAGGAGATGTGACTTGGGTGACAGAGGAGAGACTGATGGACGTCCCAAATGTTCATGGCGCTGCGCTGTAAACCATTTAGGGTCGTGTGCCTCTGAACTTTCATAATCCCTCAAAGGCTGTTCATTATGATGCTTTTTCTAATTGCTGCCAACCGATGTGCTTCGAGAATTGGGATGACTCACAAACATCATCTCACAACGGATCATCTCACAGAGTAAGGCGCTTGGAAGGTGGCCTCTTTCCACGAATTTTGATGCATGGGTAAATCTCCGGTCATATTTATGCCCAGTCGTCTCTCAATGAATGATTCCTCTAGGAGAAGGGAATGGGGTATCTGAAGAGAGACTTATACCCGTCCCAAATGTTACTGGAGCTACACTGTGGACAATGTAGGGACGTAAGCCTATGAACTTTCAGAATCCTGCGAAGTGTGTTCAGCATAAAGGTTTTTCTAATTTCTGCCAACCCAAGTGCTTCGAGCATTGAGATGATTCACCACTAACTGCCATCCTGTTTCGATTTGTTTTGCACTGAGATCTAGATATTTGGACCCGAGCACAGCTACCACTAGCTAGCTAGCGCCAAAAGATTTTAACCACTTGCCTTATGGTCCTGCGTTCGAGTTTTTTTCGAGAATTAGTTTGGTTCTCTTGCCTCACTCTTTCTCTCGCTGCCTTCCAATCTTCCCCTCCGTCCTCTAACTCCACTCTCCTCGCCAATTCCACTACCCTTGCTTACCGCGCAGGTCCGTGAGGAACTTTTGCGGGAATATTAAGGTGTTTGGAGCTGTAATCGTGAGTCGTTGAGTGCCAACTTTTATGTATTTTCAAGTTGGCCGAAAAAAATCTCGGACCCTATTTCACACAATTACGTACATCTGCATTCCAGGTATATATATCTATTCATATAGTTTTACATATAATTCAATAATTACATTTTAAAATTTTTGATTGTGTCAAATCATTGTTATGATTTGGGTTTACTGCATGGCATTCGACACTTGAGTGAAAATCATACGTAATTGCCTAAATTTTACTCGGTATATAACCTTGATATTTGTTAAAAGCCATCAGAAAACATGAAACGTATTATTTCGTGATTGTACGAAAGTATGTACATATGTAATCGGATTTTTATAAATCTGTGTCGTGTCAGATGGATTTTCTTTAAGATGACGTTGAATCGTCATGAATCCAAATCGGCAACACCTTAGAGAGATTGTTACGAAGACCTCCGTGGTTTTCATGAAAATTAGGTTTATTCGGTTTCTTCCCGCACTGTAGCATTTTTGAGGCCGAACGTTTCGCCGGCATTCCAGTCGACATCATCAGGTCCGAATGCGCAACGCGGGAAGACCGCAAAAATTGAAATGCACATTAAGAAGAGATTGGTGGAAACCTATATGGAGCGAGGCGCCATTCAAGTTCAGAAATTTGGCCATTGTGGAGACAGTATTGAAATTGAAATTGAAAAATAAGTTTATTGCTCAAGGACCATTTGTCCTCAAAGATCAAAATCAATTTCAATCAAATAGAAAAGTCTGGAAAGTACTCTATATACAGTTTCTCGCTGTAAGAAAAGACTCAAAATCTAAAAAAACAATAAAAATGTTATAGATTTTACCATGGTAACAATATATATTCTAGCAGCATGTTACATTTATGCAATCGATTATTTACAAATAATAATATTCTAGGCATTGGCATACAAAAAATAACATTCACGATAGGTTCATAATGTATGAGTTATTTTCACAGTTTAAAATGATATAAGAATAATTTCAGCAATAGAAGAGATACGAGGAAAAACAAAACTTTTGTGCACATGAAAAATGACTCATAATGATTCGCTAAGTAGTGGACATTCGCTAAGTAGTGGACAGTGGAACCTTTGATTTAAAACGATTAAAGGGAGAAATACATTTTTGCTCATCTGTGATAGAATTCCAAAGTTTGGACCCTACTACTTGGAATGAATTATGGAAGCAGGTGGTCCGATAAGCTGGTTAATAAATGCAATTGACATCTATTCTGGTTGTCATATCTTAATTGTTTTCCACATAATTATGAATAAACTAAAGAGATATTCAGGCTTTTTTAAATGAAACTTTTCAAATTAAAAGTATGTGCGTATGTTTGAAGCATGTGAGAAATGAGTCTTGAGAAGAATGGGAAGGGTGGCCAGGAATTAAAACGAATAGGTGTTGGATATGTTTTTCAGAGGATAGAAAATTTGTGACAGAAGTTCGGAGGATGCAGAACCGTTGGATGGCAGATGTTTTTAGCTGTGAGGACACGATCAAAAAGGGTGATGGACTGGAGAAATCTGGGGAAGCGAGGGAGAGGATAGAAATTTTAGGAAATATACGTTAGGAGAGCGTGGCACTGTTGAGGATCGGAAACCTGTTAGATGCGAAGGTAAGATATATATGTAGGCTGAAGCGTTTGAGATATGGATTTGGAGAAGGAAGGAGAGGGCGGGCTGGGTAGTGAGAAATGCGAACGAGGAGGTATGGGATGCGGTTGGAAAGGAGAGGAAGCTAGTGGTGAAGGTTGGAAGGATGGAGAAGAGATAGATGGAGGACGTTTTAAAAGAGAGAATACTGAAGAAGTAAATAGTGGGGAGAATACTGGGGAAGCGTGAAAGAGGATTGAAATTCAGGATGAAATTAGAAGAGGAGTACGATATGAGGATTTCAATGGGGATTTAATGTAGGATCACGTATAGGATGGCAAGCAGAACCATATACTAGAAAGTTGGACGTTAGAATAAGTACTGCCCGAAAACCTACCGATCAGGTGGTAAAGGACTAAAAAAGAATGAACGTAATGTGTGGCAGATGGTTTAAGGAGCTTGTGAGAGATCGGTATGTGAGAAATAATGATGAGGGGTCCCATTATTGGGGAAGTTGAAATGAGGATTGTCCTTAAACCAACCAGTCAGCTGGCAGAATACCCTGAAAAGGGCTAAAAGTCTTTTAACCGTGACGGAATATTCCTCATTATATCATTTCATTGTGATTCTTGCGTTAGTGTCCTTACAGGGGGTATTGCAAGAAATGTTTAACGTAGTCCGGAAGTTTTCACATTTTAATCACTTCTTGCAGAGCGGAAAATCTAGATGTAAGCTGAGGTTTACCTGGCTCGAGTACTATCATCCCATTTCGAGGGCTCAGGCCTCGCATCCCGGCGGGATCATGGAACAAGACGATATATATGTTAACACATCTCTCTTCCCTGGTGGTACCTGTAATAAAAATAATAATGTATTCTTCCAGATACAGATAGCTAGGTATATTCATTTACAATTTCGGATGTTAGGTACCCTACTAGGCAATAGGCCTGTTTTTAGGGTACTGTCAGTTTTATTTAATATGCATTGCTCAGAAAAAACGTAAAAAAAATATTATGCATACAATACAAATAGATACATGAGCGTATATGGGAAAAAAACATTTTTCTTTACAGAAATAAAACCTTTTTTTACAGACAAACAATTTTGACTTCGGTAAGAAATAAAACAGTTAATCTCAACGAAGTACAATTTCGATATTGTCACAAGACATAAACCATTGTTCAACTAATCTCAGGAAATGTTTACAACTCGTTACCTATTTAATTTAGTTCGATAATTTATTGTCTAATTTTGGTCCCATGCATAAAAAAGATCTTATAAATAGAGTTAAACATGCTATAGGCACAGGGAACTAGTAGCCTCCACGAAGATAAACAGTTTTGACTGTCCATAGTTTTTGGCGCATTGCCGTTTCTTGCTTAAAAAACCTTCAGTGCCTTATAGTAAAACATATTTCTTAAAGGAAGCATCCTTAGATAAAGAAAAAAATATTTTTATAGAATAAACTTTACACCTTCATGAGTCACTTTGTGGAAGTGTTTTAGAGTCAAATCCATACTGAAAACAATCCTTGTACTTTTCCACAATTATTAATTATCAGTTAAACGTGCTTCACGTTTCGCAGCTTGCTGCATCTTCAGGTACTTTAGAAATATTTTGTAAACGGTAAAGACAAAGTTGATAGGTTGTAATATAATAGTAAAATAGTAAAAAAGTAAAAAAAATAGTAAAGACTCAGGTTGAGCATTTGCAAAATTAAATGTAATAGTTGTAATATAGCTTACATTGGTGAAACAGGACAAAATTTTATGACACGGATCAAATAACACTCACGAAGTTACTTGAATCTGGATACTAACACCAAATTTGCAAAGGATCTGCTGGATAATAATCATGGATGTGATTTCATCCCCAAAATTCTACATTTCCTACCAAAAGGTTTAAAGATGCATTGGAACAAATGGAAATTATCAGAGAGTCAAGCAATCTTTGCAACGAGTTTTTTTTTCTGCACCCCTTCCCACTCCTTTCCGAAAAGATATCCCTTCTCACAAGCCCCTGACCTATGTTCCCTTGCCTTTCCACCCAAAAATTAGTGGGGAACGGGTTGGTGTGGTGGCTATAGTACTGGCTAACCATACGGGCGGCCAGGGTTCAAATCCCTGCAGAGGCGGATGTTTTTCAGAAGGAAGCCGATCCCTACTTGAGTGTCTTGTGAAGGGCACTTAAGTACAGTGCTCTGTCTGTCGGATGAGACATTAGGCCGTGGTCCCCTTGGCGCCTTTCGTTAAGAGCAGGCTGATGCCGACGCCGGGTTTCTATCCACCCTTCCTCCCTTTCCTATCCCCTATGGCGCAAATGACTTTAGCCGTCGGTCGCCTCCCCAAATATCCAATCCAATCCAAAAATTAGTTTGCTCTCCAAACCACCTCACTCCTAGCGGTGGTTACTACCGTAACGATCAATAAATACAATATAAACAAATTGTACTTGAATATACAGCAAGCTGCGAAACACGTTGTACGTTTAACTGATAATCAATAGTTGTGGAATCATACAAGAATAGTTTTCAGTATGGATTCGAATATTTCTAGAGAAGACAATATTATTCTATTAATAATGTGCTAAATAATGTGTTTATCTTGTCTGATCTCTCATTACATCCGTGGTGTAACCATCCGCTTTTTACATCATATGCAGGTTTATTGAATTCTTCTTCAAGTGAAAAGGGAAAGTGATTTCGACGGTTGCGAATGAATGGAGTGGAGCATATCGAAACGGTCGGTCGGAAATCGAAACTCGGTCGAGTCGTCTTCCCACTCACTTTCAACAGGCGTAATGAGTCGAGATAAATAGATCCGATAAAAATTGGGCTATTAAGTTTCCCCTTATCTTTTTTTAACTTCCTTTTCTTGTACAGCCAAGCATTCGTCCCCTCCGTTGGAGGTTCTATCCGATCGGGGCAGATGATAAAAATTTTTTTATCGATTCTCCGACACATCCGCGCGTGGCGACCCTCTCTTTTTTTTAAATGCACACCAAAAGATATTCTCTGAGACGGACCGTGTCACGTTTTGTACGGTTGTTATTGGTTCGGAAAAAAATTTTGCGTATCATATGTATATATAGACGACTCGGTCCTTAAAGAAAAGAGAAAGTTTTTTGACGGACGTCCAGCAGAAGGCTTAAGGTGGTCAAGAAAAAAAAGGCCTCACGTCCCTTTGGTCAGTTCCGCACCTTTTCCTCAACCTACCGACGTCCGTCACTGGAATGCCGCGTGCTGCTGCCATAAACGACAGCGAAAATTGTTATTAGGAGCCTTCTGCGGCCGGAAACGCCAGCATGCGCTCTTGCCATACTCCTATAGCCTGCCCAGTACCTCACACTCCGCTTCAGCTGAATTCAGGCTCAAACGGCAGAGGCCACCCTGAACTACCACACCTATTTCCCCATTTTTCTGGCTAACTGAAAATATAAATCCCAACCTCCTCTCATACTTATATCCTCAACTCATCATATAAACATTCAGAGTATTCACATTCATCTACATACATCTACATACAGTTCAACTTATATTCTTTTTCTACGAGTGATGAAAGTGTCCTGAAAGTTTGGCCCTTCCTTACTGCTACAACTTCAATGCATTATTCAGTAGCATTATCAGAATGTAAAGCTCACGGATTTCCAATCGGGTGATGGTAGTCTATGGCACCGACGTTTTGAAGGTCTGCCATCGTTCTCAGGGTGAAGTTTTGGGCCAGGAGAGTGTCACTTGCGTGACTTATACCCAGGCTTATACTCCTGACCAAAATATTCACCCTGAGGACGATGGCAGACTACGTCTTTCTAAACATCGGTACCACAAACTACCGTCACCCGGTGGGAAACCGGAGAGCTTTACATTCCAAGCATTCGCCGGGAAAGCCTGGAATCTTACGTCAGTATCATCGCCAATGTCACAACCCGGTTTTGATTCCCCATTGGGGAGAGTTTTTTGCCGACCTCGATTGCGGTGGGGTGACGTCTTGGTCTGCTAAGGTCCCAGGTTCGGCTTCCGCCTGGGTGGGTTTTCCTCCACTCAGAGCGTGAGTGCTGAAGTTTGTGGCACTCAGGATGTCTAAAATGCTTCACGACGATACAAAAAACGAAACTCAAGACGACATTATTATTTTTAGAACCTACACAATACTCCCAACATTTGGCTGAGAGAAAAAGAGAAAACTAATTGGCGAATTATTAGTTATAAACAAACCATTTTTTTTAAATATCATGTTAGAAAACGAAAAAATTGTTAAATCATACTTACAAATGACTATTCAAACTATCGCACATCCACCCTTCCATTTTTTATTGAAATACAGTAATTGGGGAAAGTTACGGGAGGGCATTTCATGAGCGAATGTTCAAAAGGTTTCTGAAAACACTTGGAATTGGTCGTATTAGCAAAGGTCCTCCAGTTACTATGATCATAACTGGATTGACATAACAAAAAAATCGAAGGTGTTTCACTTTTCCTTCTCCGCTGCATCGGCGCTTGTCATCTGCTTGGCCTTATTGTGGACACAGCTGTCCTCTTGAAAGTGAGTTAGACTTCTTGACCAATCACTTCCTATTAGTCGCATACGACTCTCCCTTCTCGGCTCCTTCACCTGCTTTGCATCGCTCCGATGTTTATTTACTCTCGCGCCCACTTCGTTGCTCCAGATTCGGTCACGGTGGCAAAAGTAGTATTTTTTTTATTACTACTTCTACCTAGAACCTACCTAGTTTCTAGAACGCCTGAGCGGTCAATTTGACCGCATATGCAACGCGTGAAGATAGACAGTAGACTTTTCTGCTCTTTTTTGCTTTATAATGAATGTTAGTGTTCTTTTTTAACAGCAGGTACATTATTTTATGTTTTTAATAAATTATAACAATATAACCTGCTTGGTTATTGATGGGGGGGTTGGGGTGTGGTGGATACGCACAGTCTTGCATCAGGTATAGTTACCGCTTGCTCTTTCTGTTACATAATATTTATGGTAGATTCCTCCTCTCTAGCATCCAAACAAAGCATCTATTGCTCAAAGTGGCTTATAAAAAATGCTACATTAAGGCGCGTCCACACTATGCCGCGGTTGGCCGTTGGCACTGCCAGGTTGGCAAAGCCAAGTGGCAAAGCCGACTGCTGGCCTGCCGTCTACATCTGAGTTGACATTTGGTCGCACAATGTCTGCCGAGGAGGATTTACTTGTTGCTTCGGCTGCGTTCATAATCATAAAATTATGAAAAAATACGCAAACGACGGTTTTGGGTGCGTCCAAGCCTTCAAAGTAGAGCACAAACGGAACTAGTGACTTAAGGATTTATTATTGGATGACGTGGACGAATTGAATCTCAAGTACAGATCTGGATGTGGTTTCAAAAACTTTTATCGTATGAAAAGCAGTGACTTTGAAGTTCTTCTGAATAAGATAGCTCATATCATCAAGAAGGGAGACACACCCTTCAGAAGATCTATTCCTCCAGATGAACGTCTTGCGATTCTTACCACTCGTACCATTCTCATTTCTCGGTATAGGTTAATCAAATCACACACTTCAGCGTTTGTGCACTCCATGACCGAATACGGCGCTGTCCAAGACACAACTGAACCCGCGTGGAGCCAGCGGTTGGCACGTCCCCACTCCCCGCTCTCATTGGCTTTCTTTGTAGTAGACCGACACTCGAGCGATTTTCGTTGGCACACCGTTGGCTCGGCGGCACATGCCAACGGCCACGTCTACATAGTATTGGCTTTGCCAACCTGGCAGTGCCAACGGCCAACCGCGGCATAGTGTGGACGCGCCTTTACATTATAAGAAGTAGTCGCTTGTAATCCGTCATTCATACAAAGTAACACCTGTACTTACTGTTTTTTTCGAAGAACTAGGAAGATATCTTCTGTCACGCATTCAAACATCGTACCACTTGCTCTTACTGATTCGCAAAAGTTGTACGCTGCATCATGATGTAAAACTTTGTTGCTTGTGAGCCAACACTTGACTGTCTTCACATATTATATAATCCAAGGTCGGTAAATTCTTGGTTACGCTAGAAGCGAATACTGGGGCCGCTGCTGATGAACACTCAGTGACATTTTAACTGTGGCGAGGAAGGTTCTCTCGTGATTGTGTGTAGCGTTTCTCAGGGATGGAAATTCGACGTTTGCGCATCCCAGAGGCTATACTGAGAGAGCTGTGGAACACCTCGGAAGACGACTCCGATGTAGAGACCACCTCTGGATCGGACACGACATGAGACATTACTCAAAACGAGTGATAGACGATAGTTGCGCTAGTGCTTGGAGACTGCTTTGTAATGAAAAAATGTTGAAGCACATTCAGAAGTGCACTGTTGCAGACGCTAAGCGACAGCTTCATTTCGATGATTGTAAACTCTCTCTGAAAGAACTTGATACGTTTATTGCTATCCTGTATCTCAGAAGAACTATTACGAAATCCATCAGTGTTCATGATTGCTGGTCAAAAAAATTGGGACCTCCAACTTATGACTTTCATTGAATTACATTGTTATGAATATTTTTTTGAATGAACGCAACCCCACATTGGTCCAAATGTGATACAATGCGCTTTTTGTAGCTATGAAGACTTTCTAAACATTTCTACTAAAACTTTCGACAATATTCTTAAAAGAGAATCAAAATAAAAACATTTTCTTATCATATATATGAAACTGCGGTCAATTTGACCACTTAGGCGTTTTAGGTAGGAAGGAAAGTTCAGGCGTTCTAGTGCTAAAATTTAGTGCACAATGCTGTGAAGTTTTCAAACTCCTGGCCTTTGAAGTGGTTACATTGTTTCTCAGGCGACTCAGCTATATCTTTTTCCGATCTAAGCCCAAAAAATATACTAAACGAATAGTGAAAAACTTTCTTACTTGCAATAGGACGCTGAATTAAATTAAACTTTCTTATAGAGTTTTTTCCGTTGCAATTTGAAACACTGCTATTTTTGTTATTCGAAGATATATCAGAAATTTAAAAAAGTTTCAAGGGCACCGAATAAAAAGTGTAACAGTAAGATACACAGGCAATCTCAAAAAAGGAAAACATGCTGGTTAATAAACATATATCATCAAAAAAGTGAACTGTAGGAGCTTTTTCCTAATTGTATTCCCATTTTTCCTCTCATTGATACATAATATCTCAAACTAGAGCTTCTTAACTTTGTGCGTGAATAGCAGTTTAAGAGATTTTTTTACAGGGTATATTGCGAAACGTAGGGTTTCTCAAAGTCTTTCTCTCAGTTCCAATTTATAGATGCATAATTTCTCAACGTTGATCGCTAAAAAAAAGGCAAAATGCAACACGGCCATGTTATTAATCCATCCTTGCTTCTGTTGCGAAATTAGCGACCTTCAATGTCTCGGGACTACCAAAGAGTAGGTAACCTCAGATTCCATTTCGTCCAGTCCGATCAAATAAGCTCCCTGGAAGGAGTTGAGAACTTGGAATTGGCTTCGAGGAAGCGAGCGGGTTGAAGGGGCGTTTCTTGGAGTCCACCGGCCTAATGCCCTTCCCTGAATCGGAAGCTCGCGTTTGGAGGACTGCGATGACATTCGTTCCAATCCTCTCCTCTTCCTTCTCTCTCTCTCTCGGCTCGAGCATTCGTGTCGGTGGATCGTGTGTCGGCTATACCCGCCTGCCAATAACCCTGAGCTCAGCGCGAAGTGTGATTCTTGAGGTTGTCGCCTGTGGTCAATCTGTGCACACATCGCTTGACCGTTCGGCGATAATTCTTCTATTTTTTTCTCCCGCTTCGCGCCCCTCCAAACCGCATATGAAATGCTGAGCGTTTGAAGGCTTTGACACATTTCAGCGTCTCCGTATGAGCCGTCGCGTTGGTTGGATTAGGAGTTATGGGAGGTAGAATTTTCTATGGGGGTGAGAAGATAAAAGTTTCATAATAGATTTTACTCCACCTATAGAATCATACATAAAGCTGTTAAAATGCTTACGCGGTGTTTAAGGTGCCCTTGGGTTTCTGGATTCAGGAAGGAACTGGACCATGGGTAATTTATATCTGTATTAATAGGAATTTCAATCTTAATTGGTTGGCACGCCTACACATCCGATTGTCCTGTGTCTAGAACAATATCTGTAACATAATTTGTAGCCATTTTGTTGTTTGTTGAGTTTTTTAAATTTTCTAGGAGTTTTTCCAGATAAAATTCTGTTTCAACGTCATTTATAGTTATTCGCTATTTCATTTCAGGTTTATTTTTAATATTTACGACTTCTAAACACACACATTACGATTGATTTTAGCTTTAAATATGGTTGTTATCTCTCTGAAACGAATATAGTTCTTCTGGCAGCGGTGGTCCAGGTACCCCGAAAATTTTCGATAAGTGGGGGACCTGGGCCACGTAACCCTTGCCACAGCTAATTTTTCTTCGCTTGTCATCTTTTCCCTGCTTTCAGCATCTCTTCTCGTTTGTTTTCTTGGCCATTAATCATTCTAACATCTCAAAAACCTTGTAGTCCTACGCATTCTATCAACTGCGAGCAAGTTTTTGACCATTAAAACCACAGTTTTAGTTGAATTTAAAAATAGAAAGATCAGTTAGTAATTTGGATCCTTAGGGAGCTGTCGCATTATCTTCGAATAATGAGCTGGCGGTCTTTCGCAGCTAGCGAAATTGGTGTACCTCATCGCAGCAGATTGCCATTCTGGAATAGTTTTGAGTTTATGAAGAGACAGAGTCAGTGGTAAATATAATGGAAGAGATGGAATGAAAAAAGTATTGGAAGGGTGAAAATTTGCACCAAAGATTTTGCATGAGGGTAACAGGAGATCAATTGGCTATAAAGGAATGTGATTCGCATAGTGTACCCACATCCAGCCCATGATATCTAAGGCTAGTAAATAAAATATGTTGTCTGCCTGATTATGTTTACCACGAGAGAAAACTACGTGTAGGCTAAGAGCATGTATTTAATTAAGCTCATATAGTGTCGTATGTGGTCAGGCGAACTAATTGTTTTCATAAAATATCACGAGTCTAAGACGTCCAGCAGTAGTAGAAAAACCAATTTTATTCATATCAAAAGTTCAGCGTAAACAATGGGTGTACCTAAGTATCACTTGATGATCTCGAGTTGCGCTCAGTGCATCTGTTCACGTAAGCATACCCTTGTGCGTCATTGCATTTATTTTTAATTGATTTCCTTTATTACCTATTCCGTGAATCCTAAATTATCCCTTGCCTTGATACAACTCGAAGGTTTTCTTTGAACAAGCATACAGATCTATTTTCAATGATCACGCGTGCATTTTTCTTTCAACAGCAATTGAGACCTTCAAAATCCGTCCATTATTAGAAACTTGATGACCTAAGTAATTTCACTTGGCCACGTTGTATTAAGAAGGCAGAAAAAACTGGGCATGCACACTGTTCGTGTTTCTACTGGTCCACGGCTACAACCTCTACACTGACAATCATCAATTTTCTCGAGGGGCTTTTTTTCTACGGGGAGATTCTCTCGAACGAAAAAAAGTATTGGAAGGGTGAAATATGTTGTCTTTCTGATTATGTCTACTAACAAATAATCCCGATGCATGATATTTAAATTGAGTCAATATCCTTAAAATAACTATTTCGCTCTGAGTGATATAATGACGAGGGGTAGTTGATTATGAGGGGTATCACTCATCAAATTGCTTGATGTATATCATTAATGGTATTCACTCTTGAATAAATAAATTGCTCAATTTATTTAATCAAAACATCCTGAACTATCCGATAATTGAACACGTTTACAAACTATCCGGTATTATGTGAGATTCAATTTCTGTGTCCAATTTCGTTCGAATGATATCTATTATAAAAAAAATAAATGTAAAAATTATAATAATCACTCATCTAAAAGAATAATGTTTCTGCATATCCGTGGCTATAACCTCTATCCTGTAAATCACAAATTTTCACGAGAAACTTTGTTATAACAAAAAGTTTCTTCATGTCCACGGTTACAATATTTACCCTTCCAAATTTATACTTTATATTAGTAGTTTATGGATATTAATTAGTAAGTAGTTTTCTATGGATATTAATAATCATCATTCAAGTAGGTATTTCAATTTCTGGAAAGGAGATGAGCGAGGACGGACAATGTAGTTGTTTCAAACTGGACACTTGAAAAAATAATGAAGAGAAATACATAAATTATTAAGATGAAAATTGTTTAAGTAAAATTTACACGTGAACGCTCCCTCATTATCTACAATTGGTGAATTTAGGAATTCACTGCGGTCGGCGGCATTCAAATGCTCTATTTATTTATTCAAAACATCCTGAACTATCCAACAATATAACACGTTTATAAACTACACTACTCTGAAATATACATAAATATTCATATATTTTGAATTCCCTTACACTTCTTTTCACCCGTCAATTTAAGCCGTTATTCCCTCTCCCGACATTTTTCATTCGAAATTCCGGTGTGATGTTCCGGCATAAGGTGAGATTATTCCCGAGAAATGAATTCTTAATTTTAAACCCTCTTGGTTCCATTGAATCGCCGTGGTTTTCCTTCCCCATAATTCAAACATGGCCCATTAACGCTTCCAGGCAGACGTGTGGGGTGAAGAAAATATATATCAGCCATAATGACTCTTTCACCGAAGCCACATTATAGAACCGTTTTCACGCCGAATTTCTTACCTCGTTTCTATCTTCACACATTTTTAGCCTCAAGGGATAAAGCCCGATGCATACATGATGTAATATATTTCCCCCGGGAGCGGACAAAAATTGAAAAACAAAAAAGAGCCGGTCTGAGAGAAAATGGGTCTATATTGCAAGGTGTATTGTGTCCGCTTCGCAAGAACCTTCCATCATCTTTCTGGTGAGGAAGGCGGTGAATTTTTTTAGGGCTCGTAGGGACCAGCTTGTGTGTTTTAGACGAATATTACCAAAGGGTTAGAACCCTTAATTTTCTCCCCGGACCACTTCCGATTACATTTTTACCCTAGCAATTATGAGAAAGGGGCATCTTTCCTTGCTCCCTTCCTCACGATGGCCTATCCTTAAAATCACCCTCTCTGTCTCCCATTTCGCTCTGCGTGATATAATGACGAGGGGTCGTTCATTATGAGGGGTATCACTCATCAAATAGGTTGATGCACATCGTCAATTGCATTCCCTCTTGAATTGCTCAATCAATTCCCTTCGTCACCATGGTTCAGTCGTTTCTAAGGTTAAGAGTATAGTGCCCACATGGATGTTACAAAGCCCGTTTTATACTGGGTACGTAGTTTCCAAATCTGATGTATGAACAAAAGTGCAATTCAAATTGCATCGTGTAAACCGGTAAACTGCAAGAACTGATGCGTAAATGCATAAACCCGTGATGGCAAAACGGGCCCTGCTATAATTCTCTAATTAATGCGCGCTAGATTAAGAGAAACATGATGTTTTAAATTGAGCAATTTCATGCCTTGTCTTAAACAGGCCCTACGCGGTTAAGGTGGTTGGAGCAATTTTTCTATACGTTCGCATTTATGTGAAACCTTGCATACGTGAACGTATTAGTGATATAATGAAAGCGAAAACAAATGCATGTTATCGATTTAGTTTCTAGGTATATTATAGCAATTTAAGCACGTAGCCTCATGGCACTTGACAAGTCGTCATCATCTGGTGTTCTGTCTGCTGGCAGGTCCCGTACACCACTGCTGTCTCCATCCGCTTCTGTCCTTTCTTTGCTTCATCATAGCTGATGTTCTTCACCTGATACAGCAATTTAATTCTTCTCCTTCCTCTCTTTTTCTTTCCTTCAATTGAACCCTCAAGTGCCACAGTTATTATACTTTTCCCTCGCATCACATGGCCTAACAAGTCTCCATTCCTTTTTCTTATTTCCTTTAGGAGCGACTTGATATATTTGACAAGTATATCAAATTATTCGATGACATATTCTCAGATAATTCCCTAATAGCGGAAACTGTTCATAACAGTTGAAAACTCTCGAGAAAATTATGCAGAATAAAATGGTGGACTTTTAGCCCTTTATTTTTTAAAATTACTCATCACCGTAATTAAAGTCAAAAGAAGGTAGTTCCATATCAAATTGATTGAAGGTAGTTCCATATCAAAATAAAAGACGCTACCATCGGGCCCCAGAGCTGAAAAATGGGACTGTTATAATATTATTGCGGAATGATCTCCATATTTTGTACCAAAAAGGTTGGTTTCAAAATAGAAATTATAATTATGCGAAAGGTATCTCATGAGTGAAAGCAGGATTTTTTTAATCGAATAAAGAAATATGTGGAATTTACTCTTTACTTATTTTGACTCAAGCAGTGGGGGTAGGACCACCTTAAATTGGCTGGATCGGTAATCATGAGTTTATAAGTTCAAATTTAATAACTTCTCAGTAGACATGGCAAATAAGAAAAATCTCTTAGTATATTCCACACTTGAAACTTTTATTCCTGACCTAGGTTTCGATTGCCTTGCAATCGTTTTCAAAGGTCCTTTGAAAATAATTGCAAGGCAATGGATACCTAGGTCAGGAATAAAAGTTTTAAGTGAATAATATACTAAGATATTTGTATTATTTGTCATGTCTACGGTAACATTCCACAAAGTTACGCCTTCGAATGAATTCTTGGACTTCATTTCACTTTGTTACATTTGTATATATAGCTGGGGTATGATTGTCACTGGAGTAACATTCGTAACGTTTCGGTGGCGCGGGAGGAGCGGTTAGATTCCGAGGCAGCGTCTCAGTTCGGAGTAGCATTCCACAAAGTTACGCCTTCAACCATTAAGTTTCATTTCAGGTTAGTCGAATGAATTCTTGGACTTCATTTCACTTTGTTACATTTGTTTATACAGCTGGGGTACAATTGTCACTGGAGTAACATTCTTAACGTTTTGGTGGCGCGGGAGGAGCGGTGAGATTCCGAGGCAGCGTCTCCGTTTGGAGTAACATTCCACAAAGTTACGCCTTCAACCATTAAGTTTAATTTCAGGTTAGTCGAATGAATTCTTGGACTTCATTTCACTTTGTTACAATTGTTTGTACATTAGGGGTATAACTGTCACTGGAGTAACATTCGTAACGTTTTGGTGGTGCGGTGAGATTCCGAGGCATCGTCTTCGTTCGGAGTCTGCCGATCGCTTGCATTGGCCGTACCATTGGGACGCAGTCGTTTCCCGGCTCGTACGCAGCCCTCTCTCTCTCGAGCCTCCCGTCCCGCCTACATCCATCTCTCGCTCCTCCGGATCCCAGACCGGTCAAGGCGTCGAAGTAAAACCCCAGGCGTACAACGCCATGCACTGCCTGCCTCAACCGGGGGGGGAACGCCCCTTCCCCACGCGCATAAGTCCGCCACGGATTCCCCCTCCCCCTCCTGCTCCCCTATCCAAGGCAACGTTGACCGGTCCGTGATGGAGAAAAAAATGGGTGGGGGTGAGAGCGGCGAGGGAGGGGAAGTGGGAGGGGAGGTGATGTTGCCACCTGCCCTCGCTACTGCCTCCTACCGGGCAATTTCGTAATCACTCCACTTTCGTATACAATGCCGCCCGCACGATCTCATCATCTGTGTCGCTTTCTCAAGGTGGCTGCCGCGGTAATCGTGGGTCATTGAGAGCAGAATTCAATATTCTGTCTATAATAAGTTATTATTTACCTAAGCATCTACCGGTAAATGTAGGTTTTCGAGAAAGTTTGAGAGTCACCTCCCGGTTTTCTGCATTTTCAGGGGCCTATCTTGCCCTAGTATATCCTTTTTCACTTCAACATACGATATACACTTCTCCATCCCGTCCGTGAAACCTATTCAGTTTCTTTCCCTTACCCGCTTGCCCATCATCCTTCCCTCTACCATCTATCCTGCCAATCCCGGATTTCATTCATAAGTTTCCTTTCCTCGCCCTCCATCTCAAGGAAAGGAAACTTCTGAATGAAATCCGGAATGGACCGGGAAGATGTTTGAAGGATGTAATAAAGGGCGACGGGTTGCTCAAGAATGTGATGGATGGAAAAATTTTGGGCAAGCGGAGAAGGGGAAGAAAGAAGGCGATATTTCTTGGACCACATTTCATTTATGTGGTTATGTTTATGCCCTGAAATTCAGCGGCGATAAGTAATAGATACGATACAACAGTTATATTTTGATTTTTGCCATAATTAACCCTTTTAGTGCGGCGGGCCGATATATCGGCTTTGGCATCTTAGGCGTAAAGTGTGGCGGGCCGATATATCGGCTCATAGGCAAAATATTGTTTAAATTTTGCACACAAATATAATTACAATTATTTTTTGTACGAAGTATAAGAGTTTTTTTTTATTATTACCTAATTCATGCCAATGCCATACAAATACAAATTGTTAGAAACATACTATAAGGCGGGCCTGAAAGTAAATTTCAACAAAACAAAATATATATGATTATTTATGAGAAGGCAAAGAATCTGGAAATGGAAGGAAATGCCATCGAAGTCTTTAGTGAGTATAAATACTTGTAACGTATGTAACGATGGGAAAAGAAGGAACCAGTAAAAAAGAGATAACAAATAGAATACATCAGTCAAAACTCGCAATAATATAATAAAATGAATAGCATATTATGGTCAAAAGACATAAGTAGGAAAACAAAATTGCAAATATATAAAACAATTATTCAGAGTATACTCCTTTACGGAGCAGAGACATTGGAAATTACCAAAAGGGATAGGCAGAGACTGAAGGTCGTAGAAATGGGTTTTCTAAGAAGAAGCTGCAGAAAATCTAAACTACAAAGATTAAGAAATGAAAATATAAGAAAAATTATGCAAGTAGAGGAAAACATCACACAAGAAATAGAGAAAAGACGGCTAAAATGGCATGGACATGTAAAAAGAATGGAGGAGAAATGTTGGCCAAAAAAGATATTAAATAGGCAACCACCCGGAAGGAGGAAGAGAGGACGACCACCAAAAGACTGGACAAAGCAAGTCACCCAAGATATGAAAAGGAGACAATTAGAGAATGAAGACTGGAGAGACAAGGAGGCTTGGAGAAGAGGATGCGAGAGACGGCCGACGGCTGTATAGAACTCGCTTATACATATATACCTAATTCAATGCATACGCAATAAGAAAAAATGCATATGGATATTTAAACAATAACTTTATAATATTTATTTTCCTAGAGCGATACATTTCGTTCTAGTTACCCTCCGCATTTCTCACTAGAACCGCTGGCAGGGGTCAGCACTAAGAGGGTTAAAGCGTGCTAAGATTCAAGGTTTCGGCGAGCTATTCGAAATTCATACAAAATCGTATTGAAATATGTTTTTATTCGAACATTGGAGTCGGAATGGTACCGTGATAACAGTTAGCAACAATTATAACAATAAGGAATTTATTAATTTCTCTCAGGTTTCCAGCCGGGTCAGAATACTCATTGCTGCCAACGTTCGATGGCCTTCTCTGCCATCGAAAGTTCGCAGCAATGGCCATCCTGACCCGGCTGGAAACCTGAGCGAACTTCATAAGCCACGTTTGCCGAGAAGGAACCAAATCCTTCAAGGAATTTATTATAAATTCAAAAATTGAAGGTCCCTATTTGTGGAAGGTTGACATTGTAAAAATTTCGACTTTACACCTCAGCTATTTATTGTCAGCCGAATCAGGTTGTTCATTCGTTAATAAATATTGTGGACATAAAGCTTGTTTTAGCAAGAAATTCATTATTTAGAAAATTCGTGGAAAAGTGTTACCATGGAAGTTTGACGATAGTTCTTACCACGTTCTTACAATCCAAATGGAGCTGCGTCAAAATAATCTGATATTACTCGCAAGATATCAGTAATGTGCATCTGAAAATTCAAATAGGAGTCATGTTGGGAGGTAGCATTTTATTGCGAGTGAAAGTTAGAGAGTTTTGAAGTTGGTAACGAAATATTGCAAACTTTAGTAACCCTGCTGTTAGAACGCGGACACTATTTTGCCCTTCCCCATTAGGAGCTATTTAGTTCGAAAGAAATAGGAACCTACACAAAAAGGATCTTCTCCATAGCTGCCACCATGTATATCTACCACTATACGATACAAAAAGAGGGAAATACGTTAATGAGGGATTTAAGTTAAACATTAGCAATTCTGATCTATTACTGGTCTACTAATCCTCATTGACAGCGGCGGAAAAATTCAAATTTTCTGGAATCCTAACAGAAAAATCAAGTAGTGGGGGCGATATCGACAGAAAATTTATGAAATATACCATATTTTATAGTATTTTCCCAATTTTATACCATTTCGTCTATGGACGTTTGACTTTTCTCCCTGAATTCGGCTGAGGGGCATTATATCTCCTAGTAAAATATTTTACGGCAAAATTAGGCATCGTTGACGCATTTTAAACTAAATATTAACGATGCTGTCCACGAGAACATCAGTCTTTTAACTTAGCTCCTACAGGACAGCAAAACTTTGAAATTATCAAATTAAGGCGTCAGGGTTTCTGCGGGATATATACATCCAAATACAATGTTCTAAATCACACAGACCACCACCGTTTCCACCGTTTATATCGCATCGTAAAATCTTCCCACTGTATGTATGTATTTATACTGTATGTATTGTTAAAGGCCGTTATGATAATTGTATAAGTGTTACGAGTTTAATAGAAGAACTAGGATGGGAATTACTATCAGAACGCAGGTTAAAATTTAGGTTAAACCTTTTAAGTAAATTCGAAACCGATTTTTTCACAGATGACGTTAGATATATATTGAGAACCCCCGCGTATTATGCTAGGTTCCATCATATTAACAAGATTAGAGAGATAGATTGTCGTACCGATAGATTTAAAATGTCATTTTTCCCGCGTACTATAAGAGAGAACAATAGGCAGCGTAGCAAAGGGATAGGTAGGTGAAATATAGTTAGAGTAGTCTGTAGTGCATGATGCATGTAATTACAACCAATAATCCCTTTCTTGTTATGTAGATACTAACCATGTGACCCTATTATCTAGCATACCTTCATTAAATATCCTAGTTGCATGTCAATAGTGCATGTCTGGTGATCTTCACCCCCTGCCACACACCCTCGTGGTGGCTCGCAGGGTATTACGTAGATGTAGATGTTGATGTACTATGTGCAAAAAAATTTAGATGAATCCTCTCGCTACCTTGTGGAGGACATATGGACTCTATCTCACGAATCATTCTACATTTCGGAAATAGACATATTAGAAATAAATGGACGGAGGAAATCTGGGAAAAGTGATATAAAAAGAAGTACAATAAAAACTCTTGGAAAAAGAAGAGCAAAACAGATTGGGCATTATTTTTTAGAGATAAGCTTAATGAAATCAATAATGGTGGGTGGATTTAAATGGAATAATTGCAGAGGAACACCAAGAATGGCATCATTCGTTCACTCATTGTTCAATCCTAAGACTGATTGATTGCAGCCCTCCACCCTTCCCTATCTAATGCTAGTTCCTTTACCTCCTAGTATCTCTCCCTATGTACTGTCCTATTTATTTGGTCCATGAACTTATTCCTTGGTCTTCCTCTGGGGACTTCTCCCTCTATTTTGCCTTCAATTATGTTCTTCATGAGCCCATGCGCCTAACGGTGTGTCCATCTATTTGGTTCTTATTTTCTGTATGGTTTTCCATATAGCCCATTTCTTCTTCTACTCTCATGAAATCTTGATAATTTCACCCTTGGTCCGTCCTTATAATCTTCATTATCCTCTTACAGCACCAGGTTTCGAAGGCTTCTAGTCTGCTCTGGTCTGCTTTTCCAATGGTCCATGCTTCCGACCCAATGAGTGCTACTCTCGACAAGAATGTTTTCTCATACTGTTTCCTGGTTTGTAGTCCTATCTTCTCTGAGCAGAGTTGGTATCTTTTCACCATGTACACATTAATATTAAATATCACACTATTGGTGGAGGTCAAAGAGAAGGAAATCAGTGTAAAAATATATGCTGGAATGAAGCCGTTGGCTGACGGTGGAGTTGAGTGGAAAGTGAAGAAAGAAACTGACAGCTGCAGAAAACCAGTTGTCGATTTGATGATTGCTAATGATGATGAGCAATCTATACTATCTTTTTCATATGACTAAGCTTTAGAGTTAAGAGACTTAAGACTCTATTAACTGAGGATTCTTCTGAAAGACGTAAGCCGAATGCTTGAAGGTCTCTTAAGTTTCTCGTGAGTTGAAAATCGACCAGCCTGGAATGGCTTTTTTATATTTCTCCCGAGTGAACTTGGAAATTTAGTGCCTCTGAGCTAGCGAGGAAAGTATTCCTGCAACTGGAATTGAGATGTATAAAATGCCGAGCGAGTGAGAGTATGTGACGATAGGGACTCGATCCTGGATCTTTATGAATGTTTATTACCCGGTCGCCAAGAGTATCGTTGAAATAAAAAGGCGGAAAAGAGAAATATAACCGCTTTGGGAGCTTAAGGTAGGGAGGGATTCGATTGCCAGTTCCCTCCAAGCTCTCTCAAGTCTTCCACCGCGCTACTGTCCTTGCCTGTTGGAATGTCCGATTTACTTTATTTTCCTTTATCTCTCCTCCTTCATTCCTCCTTTCTTTATCCTCATGTTGCTTTCTTTTTTTCCCTGACCTGTCCCGACTTCACTCGAACCAAACCTCTCCCTACGGCCAGAGGCATGCACTTCAACATATCAAGTGTCATCTCAATGCGTTGGCGTGGTATGCCAATGAGCATACCGCAGCACGTTGCTGAGTTGCCGTGATCGAAGGAGCTTGAAAAAAATAAATAAAACTGCCCAACGGTATCGACGGAATATGTTAGGCGTCAAATTTATGGCTCGCTGCTCATTTTATTTTGTTCGGGTGAGACAGGAAGATAAGTGGCATAATGCTAGTTGGTTGGCATAATGTTTCGAATTTTTTGTTGAAATTTTTCGTGGTCACTTCTGACATGCCGAGCTCCGTGAAATCATTTAAGGTGTTTGGGGCGGCAATCTAGAGTCATTGAGTGCACTTTTTAATAACTTTTAAAGAAGGTGAGTCAAAAAAATTCTTGGGTCGCATTTCACTGAAGTACATCTGTCTCTACGGTGGAAATCTTCATTAATGCTGTCATATAAATGATGCAAGACATTTTTTTTCAAACTTTTGCCTTAACAAACAAAAATGATACGTCCATCCAAATAAGATTTCCCTATCCAAATTCGCGTCATTTGTTTCAACTGAAATTCGGTGATTTTGCATAATGATTTCGCCAAGCCGTGGCTGCAGAATTTGCGGAACACAATTCAGAGCCTGCGTAGGCCTGAGGTCTAATGTTTGCACCTAATGTGGCGACTATCGTATAGCCTCGGATTACGAGTAACTTGATCAACAAGTCAAGATCTCCTTTGGTAAGGTGAAGCGAAAATTAATTGTAAATTTCATATAGATAAACGATCAAGATCTTGTAATAACAGTACTGCGTATACAACTTCTATCCTGAGAGCCACGTGATGACAGTTGAGCTAAAGCAGAATGAGGCTTCACCTTGGTGGATTTGACGTTCTGGGACAAATAAAAGTGAAAATTTTAGATTTGGACCATCGGAGTTGGATTCCTGCAGAATCTACAGCTTCAAATTACGTAATGAAATGTGGATTTATTATTTTAGAGACTAATTTCAATCAATGAACAGGCAGCTTTAATTAAATTTCGAAGTAGCTGTATATGAATATTTTAGGCTTGTGGAACGAAACACCTGAGTTACCATATTGTTTACGGAGTCTTTCACTTTGATATACTTACACATGGGTTTGTTCACCACCGCTTTTAGGGAGTGATTCATGTTTGCAATCGAAGAATTTACCTGGTTTGCCTATTGAGGTGTATGAAGAGGACAAAACGTCTTCAAACTGTGGCCTGACAACCAATACAACAATCATATTGGTTATCCATGCATTTTCCTAATTTTCCTCTGAATAGCACGAAGGAATTGACGGAACAGTGGATGTAAATCAAGAATATCAACCATCTGTTTGAAATTCATGGCAAAAGTAACTCTTGAAACTGATGTTGGCCATGAATGATCTTAAAATTTCCCGCCGTATCTGCTGGATAAATGTCTCTCGAGTATTGCAGCGGGCGAGCAGGTCCAATTCTCCCGACGTTTCGGAGAATGACTTGATCTCCATTGGATGAATCTCTAATTATCTCTCCCATGGAGAACAAGTCATTCTCAGAAACTTCGGGAGACATGGACCTGCTTACTCGGTAGAATGCCCGAGAGACAATTATCCATATATTGATTACTCAGTCCTCTCGATTCCACTCGACTTCACAACATTTTTTCGCAGGAAATATGGATTATTATTAATTTAAATAATTATAATATGTTTTTATGCATGAAAAATGCATATTTAAGTAGTGCTGGGAATGAAGCGGAGGTTTTCGGAGCGTGTGTTTGCCGCGCTTTCACTCGGAGTCTCCGATTACTCTTGTTTGACTCTCATCTTCTGCTATGCTTGTTTATCGCCATTGTTGGGATTGTTTATTAATTTATTTATGCTTGGAGTTAGACATTAGCGATCCCCGTTCTAATATTTACAATGTTAAATAACTTAATAATTTAAACTAATATATTATTACAAGCTTCATAGTCGAAAGGAAAGAAAGTCAAATTTGACTCGCAGCTCTAATAAACCTCCGATCCCCTCCGATTACCTATTAAGTACCTTTGCCTTGCCACCGATTGCTGCCGACTTCCGTCGGTAGTACCGTAGTCATCCAGAGAATGCGCTGTAATCGCATTCTCCGATTCAAATCAGCGGAGAACTGCCTCCGGTTCGCAGCACTATATTCAAGGAGTAAGTGCATGCTAATTTTAAGTAATTTTTCGATGGATGATATCGTAAAATTGAAAAATTAGTGCGTCAGCCCGTCAGATCTATAGGAAAATCGGGGATTACAAAGATGTCGGACAGGCTACGCCCACTTTACAGCTTCTAGTACTGTCCACAATAGCAAGCGCCCTCATCATCCACCTCAGTGGGTTTACCTGAATCATATGAAGGTGTATATAGGCTGTGACATCAGGAGGACTTTCTTGGCGTCAATGACTGAGTCAACACATACTGAATGAGATTCTTATATCAGTCTGCATTCATAACTCTCAGTATTCTCGAGCAATATTCCGTACTTTGCTGGGCGGAAGCCAACAGCCAAATCGACCCTTTCAGCTATTTGTTTTCCATCGTAAATATCAATTGGGTACACGATCCCGCGTTGTTTTACGGTATGTCGATAGAAAAATCGAACATTACCGTGCACATCATTAGTCTTTTAGATATCCCTTATTTTCATTATAAATTCCATTCTGTGAATTCTATCAGTATGCGTGAACAGAATTCAATTAGGGCAATGAGTAAAATTTATTATCGATAGGAATTTTTTCGTGCTCGTTTTTTATTTGGCACCGGTTCCATTTTAGCTACACTTAGAGCTGCTTGGATGATAAAGTGAAAACAATCATGTCATCTGTTTTAATTTTTAAGACCTTTTTAGAAATAAGAGATCGTGCATCATCATAAATCGGATCGATTTTTACCTTTTCACGCCTTATTATCCGCAGATTACTCTTGGATATGCTCTGGCTCAAAAGCAATAAACTGCCGTATTACGAAGAATAGCAAATATTTATTAGCGTAAATTATGTCATTATTATTATATCCGATATAAAGGGACGTTCTTACAGGTTAAAACTTGCAATTAAAGTAAAGAACCAAGGGCAAATACGTATTGATTTATAGCTTATTGACAAATTGCTATACACAATTCAATCACTAGCTAAAATGACACCAAATTTTGCCTTCTGGTATGGGGAGTTTTAGTCTTACATATGTATATTGAGTCGAATAACTGACAGAATTTTATTTTGATATCTTAATGGGTTGGGTATCCTGTCATTGAAAGCATTATTTCTTGAGAGCATCAAGTTTCCCACCGTTTTTCATCTCAAAATTGTCGTTTGCTCTCACTATCATTATCCAAAGAGTCGAATGAGCATCTTAAATGAATTCACTGTTCCAAGGATCTCGCTAGAGGACTGGCTATTCAACAGTGATCATATTTTTCGAACACAATTATAAAAGCATCCTCTTCCATCAAATCTACAGCGGATGCTCGGTCGTGCTATAAATGGATCAATTCACAACCCAGCCCTTGGGCTTCTGTTCTCTATCATTCTTCGTCTGCGATGACAAAGGCAAAAATCGGGTTGGAGTAAGTTGGTCGGATGTCTGAGAATCCCTGAGCTCAACCTGGTTTTTAGCCGTATGGAACACAAACTTAAGTATCATTTACACGTATGGAGGTGTACCATTCACGTCCATAGGGTTAGGCATTGTCAAAAAGGTTCGATTCTCGCCGCTATATCAAGAAAAATCTCTTTGATTTCGCTGATTTCTGTCTCGTTCCTTTATATTACAGTCAGAAAACAACTTGTATGAGAAATCACCGTCAATAAAAGCTTACATCATAAATTTTGTGTCCGGATGTTTGTTCAATAATACCTAAAAAGATCCACCATGAGTTAATCACCTGTTCAATTGACAAAACACGGTCTTATAATAAGTTTTTACTTGCTCGTTTATTGCTTCTTTTTATGAAACAATCATTTACATCCCCGATGATGTATGTAAGATGAGATGAATCGTAATTTTTATGATATGTGTAAAGAATTTTGCATTATGACTGACACCTCGCAGGCTGGCGGAAATCCTTACCCTGCGACCACAATATAATATATTTCTCCCTTCAAACTTCACCTCTTAACATGAGTCACCGCAATCGGATCTTGCCCATTCCAGCATCACCTACGGGGAGGACGCATGTTTAAATGGTTCAAATGATTTTCGTTTATGTACATACTTGTGTGGAAATTTGCATACATGTTCTTACTGAAAACATGAATGAATGAATTTTTTAAAAAGTTCATGTTACTGATTGGCTTTCTGGGCAATTTAATGCCATTTTAACACGTAATCTTTCGACGCTTGACATATAAATTGTTTCATTTAAATGTCTACAGATTTCCTACTAAACGTGAAATAATACGTTTCATATAATTATATTGTCTAACATACCTACATAAATTCATCGTTCCAGGTAAAAGAACTCGTATCTATACATGATTTTCGTTTAAGGTAGTTTGAGCGAGATAGAGAATCATAATGGAGACCATATACGAATTGTACGTTTTACTTTATGCAGCTGTAGGAAGCACGAATAAAATATTGAAATATTAATTGCGCAATAATATATTTTAACATGACTGAAATTCTAAATAATTAAATAAAAATAACCATGCAAGTCTTAAACTTGACTCATTTTTTTCACGCGATACGTATGAAACTCCTTCAAAACGGAAGGTTTCTCGTGATCCTTAAATAATTACGACTGTGACAATGATTTATTTTCTAAAGTAGTTTGGAAAACATATTAACTATGCCTACACTGTTAATGAGGTAATTTCCCTTCAGTAATAATTCATGGTAATATTAGCAGATGATATGCAATCACTTCAAAGGTTGATAAAGGTTTTGGAGGAAAGGATGAAGGAATATGGGATGAAGATAAACCTAGGAAAGACAAAGGTGATGCCAGTAAACTGTGAAAATTATAGGAGTGTGAAAATAAATGAAGGTGTAATAGGAAAAGTGAAAAGCTACCGGTACCTAGGAACGATGGTGACAGACGACTGGAGAAGTATTGCAGAAATAAAAGCAAGGATAGCAATGGCAAAAGAGGCCTTCAGCCAGAAGAAAAACTTGCTATGCAATAAAAGCCTGGATCTGGAGCTGAGAAAGAGACTAGCTAAATGTTATTCATGGAGCGTTTTCATGCATGGATGTGAAGCGTGGACATTAGGTGAGAGGGAAAGGAATAGAATAGAAGCTTATGAAATGTGAGTGTGGAGGAGGATGGGAAAAGTAAGATGGGTAGATAAGATGAGAAATGAAGAGGTTTTGAGCTAAGTAAAAGAAGGAAGATCGCTCCTAAAGGAAATAAGGAAAAGGAAAGGAAACTGGTTGGGCCATGTGATGAGAGGGAAAAGTTTTATAACTGTGGCATTTGAAGGTTCAATTGAAGGAAAGAAAAAGAGAGGAAAGAGAAGAATTAAATTGGTGTATCAGGTGAAGAACATCAGCTATGATGAAGCAAAGAAGGAAGCTCGGGACAGAAGCGGATGGAGACAGCAGTGGTGTACGGGACCTGTCAGCAGACAGAACACCAGATGATGATGACACTGTTAATTTATTGACGAGATCTAGGTGTGATAAACTCCTTATTTTTTAAATGAAATCTCACTGGAGTGCATACACGTAACCTTTTCCCATGTATAAGGTCTGGTATTTTTCGTCAAATATCTCGGAAAATAGTGAGGTAAGGGGCTGATATTTTTATATCTTCGGTGTGGTGAGGTATTTGTCTTTAAAACGAGACCAGCTTCATTGATTTCTAGGTGAAATAATATTTCGCTCAAACTAACTTAAATTACAAATTCCGCGCCGTTTTCCCAAGTCATAAGAATTCTTCAATAAATGCGAAATTTTCTAAATATAATTTTCGCATCATTTACAGAACTGCATGCATGGTGATTTCCCACTAATAAACATATGTACTTGGGTGAACGATGGTCCGAGAGTTCTTCCGACCTACGACGGAAATTTATTGAAATATACTCTCAATGACTCACGATCACCTCTTTGGCCACCTTAAGAGGCCGGCCGCTATTTTTTTTTCCCACCGCCCGCCCGTCCGGCCGGCAGCTGGAGCGGTCCAATTCCTCACCTCGTCACGACCCAACATCTTCGCCTCTGTCCACTGCTACGCACGCCAGCGGTCTGCACCGTGCGGGAAAGAGTCCAGGCGATGGCCCGTCGAAGGGAGCTAAAGGGACGAACAAAAAAAAGTCGAAGCGGCCGAAGGACGTGAGAGAGAGAAGGCGGGCGGAAGGGTGTGAGGTCGCTCCCGCCGCGCCGCCGTCCGAGGAGACCGCTTTCCTCATCGCGCCGCAGGTGAAGAGGCAGATCGGCGCTCATCGGCCGGGTTCGATCGGCTGGCTGACCGACTGACTACTCTCTCACGGGAGGACCGGCTAGCAGTGAGTGTTGCCTGACCCAGCATCCTCGCTCCGGCCGGGTGGCAGACAAGGCTGCGGGTGGAATCCTCCTTCTCACCGACCGTTGATTGAATTGTTCACGAATCCGTGCCGCGAGCTATAGAACCGGCGCGGCGTTCGGATTCACGAACGAGGTCGCAGGTGGTCGTGGACTGTGCGCGCTTCATCGCAAAAAAGAGACTAATTCGTATCTTTTCTGGATGGCCATAATTGTGATTTTTCATTGGGATTTCCACTTTCCCTTGTTTCAAATGCGTTCATTTTACACTAGTTACACTGAGTAACATGCTTGCGTGGACAGACTGTGACGCTCCCTGCTTGTGCATTATAAAATAATAATAACCAGCTATAAAAAAAACCTTCAAAGCATCGAATGTTACGGAGCGAAGATTTTTCGACCAGTCGGAATAAAATTTTTAATTTTTCCACCCCACCGCAATGCAAGCAAAATTGATATGGGATTATTCTAGTTTGCTTTTTCCCTGGACGTAATCTAAAAGGTTATAGGTCCTTCATTCCTACTATTGGTTGACCGCGGCCCCTGCACCCTTCCTGTGTGCTGATAGTTTCCTTAATTCCAGGCATTCCTCTAATGTACTTTCTTCTTTATTAGTTAAGTGTATTATTCCTTTGATTTTCCCTTGAGACTTTACTTCTGTTATTCCCTAAATTATTTTCTTTAAAAAATCCAGTGTGCCTCAGGATGTGCCCAATATATCTGGTTCTACTTCTCATTATCGTGTTCTAAACTGTTTCCAGTTCTTCTTCCGCATATTTATTCATTTCTTATTCCTTCCGTCCATCTGACGTTCAGCATCCTCCACCAAAACCAAGTGTTTAAGGCCTCTAATCTTTCCAGGTCTCCTTGTCCAATGGTCCATTCTTCCAATCCATAGAGTGCCACGCACCGCACGAATGATTTCACATACTGTTCCCTTGTTCGTAATCTTATCTTGTTTGAATACAGCAGTTGTCTTTTTACCATGAATGTTTTCTTAGCTTGGGCTATACTTCGCATCATGCCCGTTGTACTTGTTCCGTCCCACGTGATGGTACTTCTGAGGTAGTTAAACGAATCCATTCGCTCTCCTTTCTCTCCTCGTAGAGTGACTTCTGCATTCAACTTCAATCTTCCACGTACTAGTATTTCCGTCTTTTCTTCATTTAATTGAATGATATATTTTTGAAGAACTTGGTCCATTGAATTTGGTGACCTTCGAAGATCATCGCGAAATCTTGCCACGGCTGTGATATCGTCTACGAAGCGGGGAAAGTTTATTTCTTCTCCCTTGACCTATGTCTAGAAATGTCTAGAAACCTTCGAAACCTGGTGATAGAGGAGGATGCTGAAGATCAAATGGATGGAAAAAATAAGAAACGATGAAGTGTATAAAAGAGTATGAGAGGAAGATACCATATGGAAAACCATACAGAAAAGAAGAACCAGATGGATTGGACACACCCTGAGACACAATGGGTTTGTGAAGAACATAATTGAAGGAAAAATGGAGGGAAAAGTCCCCAATTAGTTTCGACCAATCAAGTAGGTGTAGAGAAAATTCCGTCATCAAACTGTTGCCTGGAAACCAAAATAAGAATCATATTAGTGATCCCTGCTCATTCCTCCCTTATCTTAGAATTGCACGACAGAATGTACGAATCTGCGTGTGTAAAGCATTAATGTCCACCACATTTCCAAAATATAAGGTAGGTAACTCTTTAAACATATATTTGCTAGTTGTTGCAATATATTTCACTCAATTTTACCAAATTTTTCAACGGAAATGCGGAATATTATTCATTTAAAGGCATAGAAGGAGAATCTATATCAAATAAAATATGTCATATATAAATATAAGGAGACTCTACATCATAAAAGTTAATTCATGCTGATTTCTAGTAATTTATCGATGGAATATTTTAAGAAAAGGAATGGACGGACAAAATAAAAAATGATGAAGTGTACACAAGAGTAGAAGAGGAGAGGACCATATGGGATACCATTGAAAAAATACGGACGGAATGGATTGGACACACCCTGAGATACAATAAGTTTTTGAAGAACACAATTAAAGGCAAAATAGTGGAAAAAGACCCCAGGAGAAGACTCAGGGATAAGTTCATGGGCCAAATTTAAAGAAAAGTACATAGGAAGAGATACCAGGAGGTAACGGAACTAGCATTAGATAGGGAAGGGTGGAGGGCTGCAGTCAACCAATCTAAGGAGTGAACGACCAATGATGGTGACCATAATTCCCTTTAATCCAATTACTTGTCTACATTTACAAGGTAAACGAGCATATTCAATGAGGAAAAAAAACTTTGGTTGTTCAAGCGTTAAGAAAAAACCAACATAACTACGCGTCAGAGTGTGAATTAGGGGTGAATGGGAGGGAACTGTTGGCCCGGTGTGTGTTATTAATTTCCCCGTGAAAATGGAGTCGTTTTACGGGTCCGTTTCACCTTGCGCTCTCGAGCTCTGCTTTCTTTCCCCCCATTCTCTTCCCCTCTCCCCCCCCCCCATCGGGAAGGCGCAATACAAAGTGGCGGACGTCGCCCATACACGGGAACTGCCTCGCCTCGCTCAGGTGCGCGCCGTCGGGTGGTCGGGCAGCTGCGCCCTGATTTGCTCCCGCGTTCGCCGCGGGAGGTCTAGGCTGTTTGAGCGCCCGTGCCCGTTGGTAAGTAAATTTTTGCAGCCGCCACCTGCGAGCGGAAACTCAACGCTCATTGTGGCCGGGGTGTGAAATCAGATGCGATCTTAAGATCCATAGTGTTCCATTCTGTTTTCCGTGTGGTTTTGCGAATTGTCTGTTTTATAATCAACTAAATGCAGAAAAGTCGAGCATTATTGTATTTTTTTTTCATTTTCGAGTATTATTCAGCAGAAAAACCCGGAAATCAAAAGTGAAACATTCTTAAATTGTCTGTGAATGACAGTTTTTTGTCAAAAATGAACTTTAAAAATATTTTTTTTTTAACTTTCGTTTTGAGCAATATAGAAAATAGTCGAATTTATAAAAGAGAGGGCTTGTAGTAAATAATGCGGATGATATTTTAATTAGTCCTATTTTTGTCTCACATGTATATTATCAAAATGTCTGCAGGCGATTACCTGGCTTAGTAGAAACCCGCTATAACCTCGCTTTGTTAGGAAACCTTAGAATAAGCAGAATCTAAAAATCTAAGTTTATCACGTTTTAGTAGAGCAAGAAATAAAGACATCAGGGGATTGATTATATGGACAGTTTATGATTCATTCACTTTAATGTTCCTAATATTTACCAGCTGATTGGTATATAATTGGACAGTGCTTATAACAACGTCCTAATGTCTGGCATATCGTTCAGCTTTACCTCCTACACGTGATTCGCCATTTGACACCTCTTTAATTCCTCATATCTTCTTCCACTGATATCTTAAGAATAATCTTCCTCAGGAGTTCACATTTTTCTACCCAGATAGCCTCGTTCTTACAAAAAGAGCAACTGTATCCATAGTTAGTTGAAAGAGGCAGAACTGGAGCAAATTCTGGTAGGCCAGATGCGCTAATATCATAATGATCCTCTCCAAGGGAGCAATGCGACACCCATCTCGCCATTCGTTCCGCTTTTGTTTTTCGACAGGCCTTGTATCCTACTCACGCAAAGACGATTTACCTCTGCCCCCTCCCTTTCTCTTTCTTCACTCTCGTCTTCCCCCTGAGGCACGCGTCCGAAAAGAAGGGGGCGGATTTGTATACCTTTTGCAGGGTGGGGGTTCGCCGGGCGAGGGTGCCGGAGTGGGATATCTCCCCCCCCCCACCCTGAATTTTCGTCTCCTTCGCCCCCTTCTCAGTTACCCTGTTACCCACGTTTTTCGGCGCGGTGTCACACGCCGACTCACCCCAAAACGCCTGCGGCACGATTTCAGAGTTTTGGGGTGGGAATGGAACCCTGGGGCACACTTATCTCCCGAGAGGAACTTCTTCGCACGACATCACATTTCCCCCCAGTGTAGTCCTGGCGAAGCAAAGTCGGCGTAATGGTGCCCAGATTTACCCGCTCACTTCGAGAGCTTTCCATTCGCTCTAATGCGCTAATCTCTTCGCGACACTACAGCGCACTTGCCTTCCGTTCGCTGCAGAGCCAACGTACTTTGTAACACACATCAATACAGGTCGGGAGAAGAGATGATGTGCACAGCACAACAAAAGAGCGTCGATACTGGCATCCGTGATTGTCATTGAGTGATTTGACTTTTAATAATAAAACGACGCATTAAACCCACTTAACGGGTCGAATTTGTAAATATTTCCTACCCCAGATTTTTTGTCAAGGACTTATGTCATCAACTTGAAATTTTCACGATATAAATAATAGACCTTTGCCAAGGGCGACCTGTATCTCAAATGTGACAACTTTATGTCGTAGCATAAATGAACCACCTGGGAATCGGCAATATATAGAATATACTTTTCAAAAACGAATAACTGTATTGAAAAATCGTAAACAGAGGGATATGTATTAATTCTTCTTCTACTGGGATGCGAGGTATCAGCTGTCTCGGTAGTTTCTTGTGAACTCTTTCCAAATTACTATAAACCAATACGACGCCAATTTCGGGTTCATTCCTTTCCCAAAATCGTCCATGAGTAAAATCGCTGATCGAGGTATAATTTCTTAAAAATTCAGCCAGAGAGAAATTACATGCGTGCAGATATAATTTCACAGGCACAATACATTTCTGGGTATTGGAGTTTGCCTGGAGGGGACTCCTGCCAGTGAAATCTGTTTGCTTTAGTGTTGGTAATTGCTGTTGCTTGTGGCAGGTGTTGGTTGTATTTACGAGGCGTAGGTGGGATCATATTGTTGCAACCACCTTTTAAGGTTCCCTCAGACGAAATTCTTCGCCGCCTTCTTGAGATATAACTCCTACTGTATGCGTCATAAATCTTCATATCATGTCTTTGTACCTTTTCAATGACTATTCCACGGGATTCCAGCAGCCAGCGTGTATCGTGACTGATGATGATTAGCCAGATCCACATCAACATCTTTGACAAGATCGGAGATTTCTTCTATCCACTGCTTCAATTCACATGCCAGATCGTAGGTTAATCATCAGCATACAACGTCTCATCGAATAAACAGCTATGGCAACGCAGGAGTATATTAAAGCTGTACTTGGTAGATGTACTACCCCTCCTAGATACACTGATTGTGATTGCTCAGATGAGAAAAATTCTATAAACTTTCATGTAAAGAAATATAGATGCTCAGTCTGCTGTTTTCGGGGACAAATGTTAAGCTTCTCTTGTAAGCTGCAGAGAAAGCTAGCATCAAAGAAATTACGACAAATTTCCCAGCAAAAAATGTTCCTTTCCGTTCATCTACAATGTTATACCTAATTTTACATTAATTAATGAGATTTATCATGTAGAGGATTACCATCATAAATGCATCATCAACAGGTTTTATAATTCTCATATGGAAAGGAAATTTGCTGGATTGTAAGTGATGAGAGTGAATGATCATAGGTTGGTTGCGTTTGAGATGTCACTATTGTGTGGTTACATCGGAAGATAGAAAATGAGCCATGAACGGCGAAGGTAATACATATAAATCTGCATCCTTCCTTGCGTGCCACAGCAGGGTATATATAGATACTGGGACACCATCAAAAATGAAGATGGTAGGAAATGAAAAAGGAATATGATAGGAAATAGTACAAAATTAAAAATACTATCGACATACTTAGTTAAATTTTGTCGATATAAATTCCTGAACATGCAAGTTTTTATAGACATATAGAAAAGACATATATGATATTAATATACGAAGAAATATATTAAATTAGCATTGGATATTTTATTGTCACTTGACTTTCGTGTCTGTGCAATCTTTCATCAGGGAATGACGACTGGACGTTAGTTAATGAAGGTTGCAAGATTTGAGGACACGATGGGACCATTTTGAATTTAAGAATTGCATTTAAAAGAATAGGAAGAGAGAAAGGACGATAGTGATTTAGATATTGACTTGAATTGAAAGAATGACACATTTTCTAAATACTGCTTTGTCTTGAAATGTTATTATCAGTTCACTGTCGGTCGAGGCACTAACTTGGGAAAATCATGAAAAAAAACTGGCAGGGTCCAGTTATACTTCCCTGTGGTACTCCACAAGCAAGCATGCTTGTAATATCTTCCTTAAGTGACATCGAGAATGTGCGAATAATCGCGTGCGAATGATTCGGCGACGGAGAAACGGCCGTCTGTAGGAAGTGGTATGGAGGCTATGGGGGGGGAGGGAAGAAGGGGTAAGGGGGGGTGTTGGGAAGGAAGCTATTCGATTGCGCTGTCGAGTAGCGGGGAGGAATAGGCAGGTAGCCTTCGGTGTACGGAGACGACCGCAGCGACACGGCGGCGACCGTACTTGTAGGGGTTGGGCTTTGGTGTAATTAGTGTCATCCTAGTGGCCGGATGGGGGGGGGGGAGGGTAGGTAGGCAGGGCAGTGTAAGGTTGAATGGAGGGGACGTGCAGGGAGAGGGAAGGAGAAATGGCCAAGGGTATTCACGTAATCGTGAGGGGGAGGAGGTGTATCTGGTCCGACATGCGGCGCGCGTGCCCCCAACGCCTCCGGGGATGCGCGGGGCGACGCCTCCGGTCAAGCACGGACACCCGATCCGGATTTTCGCACCCTTGCAATCTCTCGGATTCATTAGTCTGATCCTGTTCCTTGTTTTTTTTTCTTTCTTCGCCTACGGTGCCGTCCCTTTTTTCCTGCAGGATTGTGTTACCTTCCAGCCCATGCTCACGTCCGGTACATTGTGGCCTGCGACCAGGGCCGGGCCGGGTACCTCGACTTTCGATACCGTGGGTGGGTTAGGGAGATCGTAAACTCGTCGTGGTTTTAAGAGGTTGGATCGTGACATAAAAGTCTAACCGTTTTTTCACATTATCCATACAGATCAAAGTACAGCGTATCAAAAGTGACACTGCATTGTGAGAAGCATGATTGAACTCATATGTTTTACATTCTAAGCACCACACAGTAGAGTGATCTAACGATCAACGTTTTCCTTTGAAGTCCTTCAGGGAAGTATAACTGGGCTCACCAATTTTTTCCGCCCTAAACACATGATATCAATTGAAATAACTGATCTAGATACACCAATGCAATCATCATTATCAGTATTACTCTTTCATTCCTAAGATTGGTTGTCTGCGGCCCTCCCTTCCGTCCTTTCGTTTGCTCACTACTTCATATCCCTGTAGCTCTTCGATTTCATTCCCTGTTTACCTCCTATGTAAATGTTCTCAAAGGGCAAAATTCCTATTCTCTAATGTCTCATACTAATTCATTACGTCTACACAGTAGCCAATTCATCTGGACCTTGTCTTCCTAAAACTGCTCTCAGATTTGAGAATGTTTTGCCTAAAGTAAGAGGGTAGAAATACAAACTCATTTAGTTTAACATGTGTCGCGCAACCCTTTTAGACAAAAACAAAATGGCTTCACGCTCAAATTCAGCCGTTTATGGACTTTATTTTCATCGTTGGCGGAGTTATTAAATATATATGGTTGACAGAATGTATAGCATGGTAAAGGTAAAAAAAGTAAAAACTTGGAGGTTGAGCTTCTGCTTGACGGAAAATAAATTCAGTAATAAACTAACACGGCACTCTAGATCAGCCATTTTTTTACTTTATTTTCTCCGTTTTGGGAACTTTCAAATGTGTTTGGCCTACGGAATAGGTACAAATGTTTGAAGAAATACAAAATATATTCAAAGGTGAAGTCTGAGATTTTGTTTGCTGGAGATTTACGACTGTTCAAAACATGCGTCCAGAACGCGGTCAACGCAGTTGTGGCCGCGTTTTAACCCATTACCCTTCCCAAAATCCTGCGCTCTTCCCTTTTACCCTAGGGTTCGGACCCTCTCCTTCCAGAGCCAACGCGGGATCTTGGTGGGTTAAACGATCAGCGTTGGTGCCCAGAGATCCGTCCAGTAATGCCTTCCAATCGTTCACACGGCTTTCCACTGTTGTGAACTTGTGGGAGATTTAAAAAAAATTAATTTCTGTATATGGTTTCCACATCGAACAGGTATTCTTTCCATTTCTTCTTCCTGGATTCGGCCGCGTCGTTGTTTTTTTGCCGACGTCTCTCCTTCTCTCCTGGAGGTTTCCTTAGTCCGAAGTAAGTCGTAGAAACTGAAATAACTTGTACCATGAAAAAAGAACTCACTTTGTACTTTCCACACTGTTTTATTCTCTCCGACAATGGTTTCGACAAAGTTTTGTCATTATCAACCCTACCTCCCTCGTTTCCCCCAACCTGCCCACTGTTTGGTATGTATGGACAACGAAAAAGTTAATATATACCATGATAATGACAAAACTTTGTCAAAACCATGGTCGGAGAGAATAAAACAGTGTGGAAAGTACAAAGTGAGTTGTCTTTTCATGTTTCGCTTTTATACAAAGTAAAGCCTGTAACTATAACTTGTGTATGTCGTACCATCATCGACCAGAAGACACCTCCAGGAGAGGAGGAAAAACTTTGCCAGAAAAACAAGGACGCGGCAGGATCCCGGAAGAAGAAATGGAAAGAAAAAAAATTGCATGGTTGGAAAACCCAATTTTGAGTATTTTCATGAGAATCCAGATAAGGGGAAAGGGGAGGAATTAAGGGAAAAAATATTAATGTTAAGCGTACAAATCAAACACGGAAGTATGAATCTGTATAGACAGGGTGGTTAATATTTAGTTCTTTCTACTTAACAAATAAATTCGCATAAACAGAGTCAAAATACAGAGCGTTGCAACTAAATGAAAAAAATTCCTGTTGACCGCATATGATATAAACTCGGTGAGTTCAGGCGTGAATTCTTGTAAACTCATGATCACAAAAAGGAACAAATGATATTTTTTTCGCTGCTTTTTTGTTTCATACGGCTGGTTTCTACTCATGGAAGTCATCTTCAGGCATCTTAAGATGATGCCAATGCATTTAAACGAGCTGTGTAAAATAAAAAAGACCGCAGATTAATACCAGAGGAAAAAAATCTCTACCTTGGGTGTACTGCACATAAGCTTAAGCTGCACTAAATTCAGCAGTTTGTGAAGTTTCAGTCCTGCCAACTGTACCGGACAGTACTGTGGTGAAATAGCTAAGGATAATTTGCGCTGGAAGTGTACTGTAGAGACTGAACTCCGGAGAGGGCTGTACTGAAGATGTGCTGCATCAGAGTGCAGGAACTGTACTGTCGTAAAAATTGTACTGAAACTGTGATGTATTACCGTGCTGGAAGTGGGCTGCTGCAATGATTGTTCTGCAAAAATGCTGTATAAATTGGCAAACTGTACTGCTTATTTCAATTTAAGTGCAGTCTTGAGCACACTTCCAGTCGATATACAGCACAGTTGGAGGACATAACCACTTTAGATACAGCGCAATATTTTTCTCTCTGTTATACACCAAGAGATCTTTTCCATTGCAAGTGACATCTTCATTTTCGCTGTAAATCGCCTACAATAAACGGCCCAGCAAACACCCTTATGGAATTCGCTGACCATTGACATGGTCCTACTCTTGTCAAGAGGATTGCTAACGGATGTGAATAGTCAAGGATAGAGTGTTAAAAATGGAGAGAGAATTATGGCCATCCCGAGAGAATAGGGAATGAAAACCCCACAGTTTTTTTCTCCACTTCAACATCCGCTGCTGGGAAGACCGTTTGATTGATCAATGATAGCAAATGGGTGGGCGGAGGGAAGGAATGGCTTTAAAAGGTAAGCGGGGACCGGATGATAGGTTGTGGAGGAGGGGGGAAATGGCCAGGGGCTATTAGCAGAGAGACGTTCGGAGGAGAAGGAACGTGGCCTCCCCAAACGTCGTTGAATTTCTAAAACGAGACTCGTATATGTAGTTTCCTCAAAAAAAATCTTTATTTATATATATATATAATGCATCATTATCATTATTCTTTCAATTCATCTCTTATGATGGAGGAAATATTGGTTGTGTTTTTCATTGACACACAACTGTACTGGAGGATTGGTCTATGTTGTATAGATGGATTCAAACGCCTCTATACGCCAACGTATAACATATGTTAACCAAAACTGTCAGTTTAAACTGTTACTATCCATTTATTATAATGAACTCAGCCTGATATGAGGTTCAAGCTATTAATCAAGAAATAAATCTATACGCTGGTGGAAAGAGGTGTTTGAACTTATTTATACAACACAGACTAATACTCCTAAACAATTGTTTATTCGTATAAAGTGGATGAAATCAAACTTCATTAAATTTTCATATAAGAGGAATTTACTTTTCCACAAACCTCAGTCAACTGTAAATAAACTATAACTATTTATGTTTTTAAAAAAAAATGTATTATGCCTATTGCATCGACCAGCTGGTTTTTCAGTTGACGAATAATCTGATATATTTCGAGCTTCCAAACCAAAATCTCGAAATTTTCCATTCTCCATCTCTAAAATCTTTCGATAAGCTCGTGTTTAGATCCTTTTCACTCAATTGAATTTCTTATTTCATGTTTATATCTAACGTGTTTCAATACGGTAAAACTATCGGTGTGGAGCGTGGCACTCTGCGGATCGAAAGCATAGACCATTGAAAAGTTAACCAGAAAAGAAGAGAGGCCTTCGAAACCTGGTGCTGGAGGAGGATGCTGAAGATAAAATGGATGGACAAAATAGGAAATGATGAAGTGTACAGGAGAAGAGAATAGGAGAGGACCAGATGGAACACCATACAGAGAAGAAGAACCAGATGGATTGGACACACATTGAGACAATAAGTTTGCGAAGAGCATGCGACGAACGTCGCGGAAAAACGAATTGACACGGTGGAAAAGGAGTAAAAAGTGACCAAAACGGATTGATTTCCAACAGTCACCCTATATTTAATATACTAAATTACAATTATGATTACACGACAATGAGGCCCGCAGGCTAGCTGCCGAAACTTGACGAACGATGCCTGCTGACGAGGTACGCACTTCGGTGGCCGGCAAGGGAGAGGGCCGCTGCGATGAAACGTCCGGTCAGCGCAGTCAAAAGGAGGGGAGGTAGCTCTGGATCAGTGGAGAAGGGGGAAGTAGGGGAACTGTTCGTCCAGCCATTGGTTGAGACGGCGGCGTAGAGGGGCACTATTGCCACAAAGTTCCGAAAAGAGGGGACGCCAGATGTGAATTCACTATAAAAGTAGAGCACCTTGTTCTTGTCGCGCAATATCGCCGGCAACGCGCAATATCGCCGACAACGCGCAATATCGCCGACAGTGCGCACTTTGAAATCTCCCTACCGCACTTAGAACATCTCGCGTTATGTCCGGCTCGCGACGATGTCCGCGAGCGAAAATGTCCGCGGCGAAATTATGGCCGAATTTGTGCCGAAAATTCGGCACAAGCAAGTAGGAATGGAAGGTAAAATAGAGAAAAAAATCTAACACGGAATAAGTCCATGGACAGAATAAAGAGGAAAGTACTACATAGGTATAGCTACCAGGAAGTAATTGACCTAGCATTAGATAGGGAAGATTGGAGGACTACAGTCAACCAATCATCGGGTTGAACGGACAATGATGATGAGGACAATGATGATAAGGAGTAGGGTAAATAAGTCGTTGCCAGGGTTACCGAGCGCGATGTTATGTGAATACAACAGGGAGCAAAAGCGCCATTTTTTTCCCGCAAAACACGGCAGAAAAACCAACTTTCCGTTCAGGTGAGGCAGAAAATAACTTAAAGACATAAAATCACAGAGGTAAAATCATTCCGTTAAGGTGGTTTGAGAGGAATGTTATTTCACCTAGAAAATGAATGAATTTGGTCTCATTTCAAAGAAAAATATCTCACCCTTCCAAATATACCGAAATATCCTCCCCTTACAAAACTACTAATAAGCTCAGATTTTTGACGAAAAATACCTGGCCTTTCACAATGGAAAAGGTAAATATTAACACTTTGGAGAGAACTTATTATGAAAATTAGAAATTTATAACACTTAGATCTATTTAAAAATTAATTAGTTAAAAAATTCTAGTTTATATGTTCCCTCAAATATTTTTGAAAATTAATCGTTTATTTAACGCTGTTAGTTTTTAGGACCGTTAAAAATCTTTTATTTTGACGGAGTTTTAAACGTTCCATGTTAGTTTAATGAGTAAAGTTAAAGACTAATATAGGTAGATTCATTTAATTACTGGGAATTTCAGCCATAAAGAAGTATATATTTGTACCATTAATAATGCAATATTTAATTCATGCTTCCTACAGCTGCTGACATTGAAAAGTACAATTCTAATATGGTCTCCATTATGACTAGGGAACTATCTCGCTCGAACAACCTTGAGAGGGGAAACAGCTGTAGGAGATTAGGAGAGAGAGTGTATGGCCGGAACGGATAACTTGGAACCATGGGATACTGAAGGCCGTGACTCAGGGGAGGATACTGTGTAAACGGGGAAGGGGAAGAAAATGACTTGGCTTTTTGGACGGGATATTGAGGAAGTAGCCAGTTTTCTTAAACAGAGTAAGAATTCATGATGGTAAATAGGTGCCTGCAGTTACCAAGAAATTGAAGATTTTTATCTAAGGAGGCGTTTAGTAATAGAAGGGAGCTAATGATGGGGACCTAGGGTAAGGATATGATGAAGAAGCTGGTGAAGAGCTCGATATAGAGTGTAGCCTTGTACGGGGCAGAAACTTGAATTCTCAGAGAGAGGAACGAGAATAAGCTGTATGCATTTGATTAGACTGTTGATATTTGATTAGGCTATAGGGATTAGATTGAACGACGAGACGCTTGGTATGGTGGTCGAGGAAAGGAAATTTTTAATGTAATCCGAGATCGGCAGAGTAGGTGGCCGGGGGAGAAGAAATAAGGGGTGATAGGTAGCTCAAGAATGTAATAGAAGGAAGGATGTTGGGCAAGAGGGGAATGGGAAGAAAGAAAATAGGTTTTATGGACAGGATGAAAATGGATATATTGTATACTCTGGAAGAAAAGGATATACTAGAGAGGGATAGAACTCTGGGTGCGTAGAAAATTGGGAGAAGATTCTCTGACATTCGAAAAAACCTGCCTTATACTGGCAGAATAATTAAAAAATTGGTGGTCAAACCATGAAAGCACGTAAATGTCATTGTATTCATTTCCGTAATACACATTGAAAAACATTTCATCTGTATGATATGAGCAACCAAACGATACCGTGCGTGGATTTTCTCGCAAACTGAACTTGATATAAAATTATGTTAATCGGGAGAATGGGAGAAACACGCGGAAAAAATGTATTTTTCATTTAATATAAATGCATTTTTTACGGAAAACTGTTTATAAAAATTGTTTACTCTCAGAAAATCGATTTTTAAAAAATAGATACATCTAACCGTTTAATTTTTTTATTTATCACCTAATTACTGCAAATATTGAACTAAAAATGTGGTAAGTACTTAGAAATGGCGCTGAAATCGGCGTCTATGACTATCAATAAAGTAATATTAGATATACTTGTTGAATAATTGGCTTATTTTGTTACTTAATTTTGGTTTCTTAGTGGCTAACACAGCCCATTAGTGAACCCATTAGTGAAAGCGTACATTTTTAATAATTCAATCGACCAATGTCTTATAACTTAATTATTTCATTTGACACACGGAGTCGCGCTAAAATCTGCCTAAGTTAAGCTTTTACGTTATACTACGTGGGCTGACCTTTAAAACTGTCCACGAGCGTGCAATAAACGAAAAAAGCGACGGATGTAAGGCGGCACGGCGGGGGTGGGCGGAACGCGAGGTCTCGGATCTTTCCCCCAAGAGAAGGGACGCGCGCCCTGTCCAGAAGGCCAGCCGATTAGCATCCGTCGCTTATTTGTGCAAGCCCCCGGGAAGGAGAGGCAGGAGAAGCGAGCGGGCAGTCGCACCCACGGGCGGTGGCGGGCAAGCAGCTGGTCTTTTTTTTTCTCCGTCTCCCGCTTCGGGACCGTTCGAGCAGTGTCACTATTACCCATCGCTTATATTTTTTTCCTTCCCAATATCGTTCCGTTCCCCGATTGCGACGAACTCCTAAGCGCGGCATTAGAACCGATAATCTACTCACTCATCAATGTATCTCCCGCCGCCTCCCCCCCCCTTCTCTCCCCATGTTCAGGCGTCCGTATAAATAATGCGTTTTTTGCGTCGCGGCTTATGAATTTTTGGGCCTACAGAAAAAAAACTCCTCGTGCATAACGTCCCGATGAAATATATATTGGGTTTTTTTTCCAGTCTTTCCTCTTCTCCTACTTATCGTTCGAAAATTTTTAAACGTCCGTTTGTGGCCCTCCCACATGATTCCATCGTAATTCATCTGAATTATTATGCTTGTCTCCAATTATTATTTTGTTTTCTTTCAGGATGAGAAATCTTTATTCGGTGTGCTCAGTTTTTTTTGCTCGCTTGGGGCAAGATGCTCAGTCTTGTGAATAGTTTGAGTGATAATTAGGTACGCGTGGTATTGTGTTACCATTTACAGGAAAATTATATTAGCTGTAAAGACTAGCGTTACTGTAAAAGACAAAAATGGCATGCTGTGGCATAGACAATACTTATTTATTTGATTTTTATGACAATAAAATTATTAAAATGATTTCTTTCATGTGTTGGACATTTTCGTAACTCATAAATGACTTCGTTTGATGGCGAGGCGTTTGATGGTAAATAATAATACTTTATTACTTCCTTCCTAATACAAAGTACATACATTGGGACTTAACATAGAATTGGAAAGCTTTAGGTTACCCCATAGACAATATATCTACGTTGGGGTCACCAACAATTTCGTGCGAAGGAACATAACAAAATATTTCAGTTTGAAATGGTGCTCTACAGAATTTATATAAATCTCAATAATTTACTTGTAAACAAACATTTTCATGGACATTTGCGAATAGTATTTCAATATCATCATGTTCAATTAGCCATTTTTTAACTTGCTTTCTATAAGATTTTACTTCTTTCTCCACTTTAACTGCCCTTGGAAGTAGATTAAAGATTTTCGAGGCAAGGGAAATAAAATTTCTATGGAATTAATACAAATGTGGCCTAGGGGGAGGAACATCGAATCAAAACGTATTAATTTTTAATTTTTTAACTTATCAAATCAGAGATTTCTAAGGGGAAGAGACAATTTTACAGTCCTATGATATTATCAGTTACTCTCAAAACCCTATATTTACCTGGAGATTCAAGTACACATTTAATAGTAGCAATTTGGTTCAGTGGCTTATACGGTTATAATAGACTATGTAAACTGGCACTCAGTCATGTGCATAAGTCCCTGCAGCATTGGTTTTTTCCTGCCTTCTAGTATTAGTGTATTTTTTCTCCATTTTCCCTTCTTTCGTTTATGAGACACCTCTCAATACTGCGAGTCAGTTAAAAGGATATATATATATATATATATATATCTTAGTTAAATCATATGAAGTTCTTTGGAAGAGGTGTCGTTCATGAAATTCTGAACAAAATCTTTAATTTTACTACAAAATCCTTTCTTTAAGAGACCTTAACAGGCCCTGGACCTTAGAATAACGTTCTGTTTAATTCAAATTTATCCCCAAAAGATACCATACAAATAAAATACATATAATTTGCAATAGTTGTCATTTTAGATCAGATAAAAAGATGCCCAAATTAGAAAATAACGACTTTTTGCGTGACCTGCGAGATGGGAATTTTACCGCAAATTTTACAAGGCAAATGGTTGTTGGTTGGTTTCATCGGGAGAAGAAATTGATCCCAGTTGCTCTCAACTTTCCTTATCAAAGTTGGTCACCGGAATATATAATTAGCAAAATTTCTAAGTTTGCCAACCAACATTATCCATTGATTGGCTTCTATTTTCAGACGCAACGAAAGTTCTATCATCTAATGTCTGGGTAATAATTGCACTTATTTCACTCAATTTGGCCTGCGTGGAAGGAGACAGAATTTTTTCTGCTCCGGCAAGCCTCTTTGGGTCTATCAAGAGAAAAATATCTTGATACAATCAATGGGTCGACGACCCGAAGCAGCAGGCAGGGTACGGGTATGCAGATCAGTCGAGGGTCTTGTGCAGTTGAGGGTCGGTGGAGTTGGGAAATGGGAAAAGCGTTCCCGGTCTAGGAAGGAGAAAAGCTCACTTCTTAGGGTACGAGGGAGGCCTTGTGTGGGGGAGGCGAACCGTCCGTCACGATAAGGGGATTGGGAAGGTGGGGGGGATGCCCGCCCCCAGTTTGTCGATCGGGGGCACGTGTTGTGTCCGAGCAGGCTTGCCTCCGCGAAGGCAAGCTGCATGCCCCTTTGCCAGAAGACACCCGCGCAGACGCCAATCCAGAAGGGAAAGGAGATGAAAAAAATGGGAGCGAGGAGCATGTCCAGGAGGAGGAGGGACTGTGTTCACCACTTCTTATAAAACTCCTCCTAGGAGCCTTTTGGAGACGTTCTCTTTCACCTCCGGCTGAGAGAACCAAAGGAAAAAAGCACAATCCATCTCCCCTTGAAACAAGGTGAGGGTTGGAGGAGGAGGAGGAGAGAAAAAAAAGTCTGGCAGAACGCATTCGACACGGCGAAATGGGATCCACGCCCACTCATCCTCCTCCTTCTAGTTCGGTTGGCAGCGGGACGCTGAAGAAAAAAACTTAAAAGAAGGGAGAAAAGAGGATATGGAGTTGAACTTCGTATTACAGCGAGACCTTGATCGCACGTTACACTGTTAGCAAAATTTGGAGCAGTAGCCTGAGCTTTATCACCGAATATCGAGTTCATAATTGGTCGCTCAATCCAAAGATTGGTTGATTGCAGCCCTCTGCCCTTCCCTATCTAATGCTAGTTTCCTTATCTCCTGGTATATTTCCCTTTGTAATGTTTTCTTTATTTGGTCCATGAACTTATTCCTGGGTCTTCCTCTAAGGACTTTTCACTCCATTGTACCTTCGATTATGTTCTTCAAAACGCATTGTCCCTCAGGGTGTGTCCAATTCCTCTGGTTCTTCTTCTCTGCATGGCGTTCCATTTGGTTCTTTCCTCTTCTATTCTTCTGTGCACTTATTCATTTCTTATTCTGCCCCTCCATTTTATCTTCAGCATCATCCTCTAGTACGAGGTTTTGAAGGCTTCTAGTCTGTTTTGGTCAGCTTTTCCTATGTTCCATGCTTCCAATTCATAGAGTGCAACGTTTCACACGAACGTTTTCTCATACTTTCCTGGTTCCTAGTCCTATCTTCATTGAGTACAGCAATTGTCTTTTTCCCATGAACGCCGTCTTAGCTTGGGCTATTCTCAAATTGATGATCGCTGAATTTCTTTCGTTCCACATGATGGTACTACTGAGATAGGTGAAGGAGTTTACTTGCTCTAATTTCTCTCCTCTCAGGGTGACTTATGCATTCAACTTCTCTTTTCCGAATATCGAGTTATTTTATTCAAATCCTCGTCGACAGGCGTGAGCTTTCCTATCCACATCAGCGAGCTTCTCCTGCCTAAACGGATCACTATCACCTGGGAAATATCGCGATCGAAACAAATGAGTGGTGGGTTAACTACCCATAGTAGCAGCTCAGGCACAGTTATGCAGATCGATCGAAGAAAGTTCAGATCGGGTGAAGGAATCGGGGATGGGAGAAAGGTGCCTGATCTAGGAAGGAAAGATCTTTTTTGTGGGAATCGAGAGGGCAAAAAAGATGAAGACCAACAGTTTATCCTTTAGCTGACCATAAACTCTTACATTGATATTATTTTGACCACTTGAATGTGCACTTATTTTACAGTGCACATTCTTTCTGACATTCTAACATCCAGCGGTGGCGAAACCTGGTATTATTTACTTGCGCGAAACGTAACATCAAGTCAAGGGAGCCTCATACGGAAGAGGTCTGCAGAAAGGAGGAGGTTGTTTCGTGTTATCAGGGTACATTTCGGGGGTTTACGCAGCCAGCGTTGATGACCCCATTGAGCGAGTGTTGTATGAAATTCACGACCAAATGCGTTCCAAATTTTATGCAATATTGTATGCCTCTCTTATTCTAGATCTAGTATACCTCATAAAAAAAATTACTTGTATTTTAAGCTGTTTTAAATTGGCATGCATACTTCTTGAGTTATAGATTGAGCTTATCTCATGTAGGCTAATTGTGTGTACTCGGTTTAATGTCCTATGCTGTGATTCTAGGTTTTTGGTGAGACATGCGTTGAAGTCTCCAACTGCTTGCAATGTGTTGGGAAATTTTTCCAAATTTGCAAGCTGCCCAAACGTGTATGATTCATAAATGTTTATTGAAATCACAAAAAAGAATCAATCTTTAAGTGAAAGGAACCTTCTAAAAATATGGTGGATGGGTGTAACAATTATTACGTAAAATAATATTCATAGCAACCAATTTAGCCCCTACGTATATTCATCGTTCCGCGGGTCCTTTGAAGTGAAATATCCTTGACTTTGAAAATGAATTATTTACCACCTCGGACTTAGAAAACGATTCTGATAATTTTATCTTGGTTACACGGTGACTATTGGTGTTAAGAGGGTTTTATAAGCGGAAAATTATCAATTATTAATTTGCCGTCTATTGTTCTGTGACATAGCAAAGTAGGATTATTTGATCTTGTAAATTTGAACTGAATTCTTGTCATGTGTTCTACAGGCATGCGGAATGAAGTAAACACTTCATCATTTGTTGAGTATTGTATATAGTTTTAGAGACTCTAGAGGATACACATTAGGCCTTGATTACTTGAAATATTCAGATCGTGCGAGTTTCTGTACGACGCGGAGGATACTATTTTGACCCCACATTAGACCAGATAGAAGCGAGAGGAAATGAGAGCTACACCGCCAAATTAATTGATACAAAAAATCTTCCTTTCCACACACGATTAGTAACCAAACAGAAACAGCAGGTCCCTATCATTAGACATATCGTCTACGTGCAATTCACCTCTGTCGTGTCCGCCGTCCTTTTCCCTCTTCCCGCGCCACTCGTTGCTGGTTTTCCGCCACTGCTTGCCATGAGATTCTGCAGCGCAGCGATACGGGTGGCAAGTCAACTTAAGTGAGAGCCTGGTCAATATGGTGTTATACTATTAACTCTAAGGATCGTGGTTTCAGTTATTTAGATTATGGTCTTAAATTAGGCAATACCATTGGAGTTACTAAAAAATCTAACTCCTCTACAGCCACAAGAAATTCTCTCTTTTCAATTTCTCATTCCATTTCCTCATCGCAGCGTATCTCGCTCAACATTTACGTTCACGAAGGCCAAAACTCCCAGAGCACGGATCCTCTTCTCTGTTTTCAGTGTACCCATCAAACTATTCCCTTTCGTGGTTGGCGTAATCAAATTATTAGGATATTGCCTTTAGCCCTAAGAAACTGGCTCTCTTTTAATAATTTTCTCCATAATTACCTATCCCTACAAACCGCTTTCACTCATAAATTGATTGATACTCCTTATCTTCAGACTTCTAGTATACCTCCTCATTTGAGTCTCTTCTACCGCATTCGACCATAAATTTTGCGTTTCGCCTCTCCCGCTCACACCATTTACTGTTATAATTCACAGTATATAAACGGTAAACAGTAATAACTGTTTAGTTGTTCTACTCTAATTTACTCTCTCTATATGGACAAACCAAAGATCCTCACTTCTTTCATACAAACGTCTATTACTGGAGGTCTCACCCACATTCTTCAATCACCCACTCATTCCTAACTCTATGCATCCTACTTTCCCTGCAAGCGCATCTCAGGTACATCATTACAATCCCAATACCTCGTCTTTTCATTTGCTTCCGACTATCGTCCAACCGCCTCCCGCCGACGTTCTAGACTTGCATCTGGGAGAGTTTTTGCTCCGATTCTTTCCTCCAAGCGGGCAGCGGGTGGCAGTGCCGCAGTGAGCAAGCGAGACTCGATGCAACCTTCACATGAGGGCGAGGGTGGGAGTGATTGGGTGCACCCGGCTTCACCTGCTCCCGGAACAGTAGACTCTTCCTCTCCGTACCCTTTTAACCATCTATCTTCTCAATTAATGCTGCGTTGGTCCTTATACGAGTTCATTCTGAATGACTGAAATTCGATAAATACGAAAAAGTAAGTCACTGGGTAAGTTTCATTCCTCCTTGTACTTAGATACTTGAGAGGTTTCTTCTTCTTTGGGTTTAGATTTTTGAGGACGTTAATGACGCCATTGAAACAAGTGCAAAATTTCACCGGGGAAAAAATCATTCGCCTTGACCGGTACTCAACCCGGGTCTCTCGATACTGAGCCGAGTGCTTTTGGCAGTAAGGGTACCGAGATATCTTCCTGCTCCTCAGTGGATTTGCGGGTTACTCCGTAAAGATAAAACCCTGGCTATCCTCGGAATCGTCTAATACATAAAAAAATAACTTTGTTAAGTCCATTGTCCATGAGTTTGTTGTACTCAATTGCACCAATGTGAGTTCAAGAATTGCATGTAAAAAGAATTGGAAGAGGAATTTGACGATAGGGGTTTAGATATTGACTCGAATTGAAAGAATGACATTAATTCACCAAATACTACTGTGTCATATAAAAATTATCTGTTTACAGTTTGCCTAGACACTAACTTGTGAAAAGTATTGAAGGAATTAGTAGGGACAAGTTATACTTCCCTGTGGAACTCCATAAAGTCACTAGGAAATAAATTTGTGTTGTTCGTTAACAGCCTTGACTCATCATTCCCCAAATTGTGGTCCACGAAGCCCTCCAATAGTGATTCTGATTGACTACATCAGCGGAAATTTATCTGTAAAATTGCGGCTTTAAAGTATGAGCGTAATTTTTAACCCGAAAAATTGTCTCGTCTTTGAAATGACACATCTTGAAACCGCGGTCAACCCTATAAATGACGTGGCAATACAAAGTGTTTCCTATCATTTTATAATCAGATTTCACGAAGTAGAATCTGCTACCATTGAATACATAGAGTATCAAATACACATAGGTTTTCGATAAAAAAAATTAAGTTGACATTTTGAGATGGTTAGTTCTCAGGAAAAATTTATTGTGAGGGAATGGTGCATATTCATTTACACTAAGAATAAACAATTGGGGCGATAGTCAAGAACATTTTTTTTCAGATTTCAATGAGCTTTGGGTCGGAAAAGTTGTCTTCGGGGCTCTATGAACTCAGAACTTTTCTGGATTTATTGTCAAGTGTTCAGAGATTACGCCATGAGGTTGAAGTTTTCCAATTTTAGGCCATTTTTGTCCCCAAACACAATTTTTACGATCCTAAGCTCATTGAAATTTGTAAAAAAAAGTTTTTTACAATCACCCCTCTTAGACAGTATCCCCGTGCTCATCTAAGGGCATTGTTAATGACGTGTGCTGCCGACTTGATGTTCTCGGCAGCCGAGGCGGGTGGTCAAGGACTGCGCAAACACACGAGGCTCGGGTCCCTTGAAATATTTTCCCTCACCCAACCCATCTCCTCTTCCCCTCGCTTGGCTAACGATCAGCCTTTGGGGGATGAGGATGGATTCGACGCGAAAAACCGACAAAAAGGGGGTGGTCGGGTGGGTGTTAGGGGAGCACCTTGCGTACCTCCGGGAAACTCGCCGTCCCCTCCCGACCCGCCCCCTCACTCTCCATTCCCCCATAAAAAACCAACCCATCATTTTCACATTTCGGCTGCGGCGGCCCAGATAAGGAGTGGGCAGTTGGTCAAAGATGCAGTCTGCAGACCACAGGCGGAACCCTCGACTCTTCACGCTCTCCCGTTACTCCCCCCCCCCGTTCCCCACTCCTCCCCCTCTCATTTCTTCTTTTGGATATGCTCCGGTTTTTTTTACGTGTTCGTATACGTGGATTTGGAAAAGACGCTCAAAAGATAAATCGGGGAAATGCAGATACTCAGGAAAACTGTCATAGATCAGCTGTATAGCTTACTCGTTTGAAACTTATATTCGGTCCGGTATGCTTCATTTGTCCCTTTCTCCTTGTTGCTCTTTTTTAAATTAGTTCCAGGCAATACAGTCAAACAGGCAATACAGGCAATACAGTCAAATATGCTGGTAAATATCGAGATATTCAATGACAGATGACAATATTTTTTGGTGACATTTTATAATAACTATCATTATCAATATAATTCGTTCCAACATGGCGATAGAAGTAAGCTACAATGTGAGGAAATGTTTTTTCATTGCTTTTCAGTATAATTAGAAGTTTTGCATTTTAACTGTAAAATGTCTAACTTCGACTTTGACGTGAATAAAGCTTGAATCGCGTATATGTATCATATTTCCAAGGTATTGCGATGGTCGCTGACGAGGACAGGGTGAATCGCGGTGGACAGTTTAAGGTCGCGGGGTAAGTAACTTCAACTCGAGCCACTTTTAGCCATTATTCTGTGCTCCTTATGGCAAGCTTTTTTTCGTAATTTGGATCTTAATTGAGATATTCATTAATTGTAGATAATATTTAGTTCGTTGAAATTGTAACTTTTTTATTTTTAATGAATTTTACAGATTTTAGAATAACCGTGACCCATTACATAGCGTCCAAGGTGGACACCAACCAATGTGTTAACCAATCAACCAAACATATTTTTTTCCCTGTAGATTTTAACCAGAATAGCAAGATATGCATACACTCCAAAATGTTGACAGTCTGAGACGGAAGTATTTTTACCGAAAAAGCTGCATTTTTTCATGCGACCCACGTGTCATTTGAAGAAAGAGAAGAACACGTCCGCCTTGCAATCGTCAGGCACGGGCAAAAGCTTTCATTTATCCATAATTTGGATCAAAATTCCGAATTCATTTATGGTAGATAGCATTTAGTTCTTTTTAATTATTAATATTTTATTTTAAACGAGCTTTACAGAAGAAAATTTTCCTCCATTCGGGAGGCTGACCAAGATGAAAATCGACTAATTAAGTGAGAATGTCCGTCGTTCGCCCCAAATAGAGTGTATTAAGAGCAGCTAAAGATGCATACATTCCAAAATGATCTTGGTTTAATACATATGAACTATTTTTAGTCAAGAAAGCTGAATTTTTTCATGCAATCTCGTGCCATTAGAGGAAAAAAACACGTTCACATTGCAATCGACAGGCACAAGCCAAAGCCTTCGTTTTCCCATTATTTGGATCTTAATTCAAACTTTGATAAATGGTAGAAAATATTTAGTACGTTGAGATTATTATATTTTTCTGTTAAATATATTTTACAGAGGAAAATCCTCCTACATTACATTGCGACCAAGATCAAAATCAACTAATCAAGTGGGAAAATAATTTCTTTCCAAATAGATTATTATCAGTATAGCTAATAATGCATACATTCCAAAATGTTCACAGTCTAAAACGGACTATTTTAAATCGAGAAAGCTGAAAAAATTGTCATGCAACTCACCTGCCAATTTAAGAAAAAAAATCAAGTTCACCTTGCAGTCGGAAGGCACGAGCCTTCTTTCATGAGCTGGAATCCCATTGGGGGATGGGGAGGGATACGATAAAAAGAACTCCGGTGTGGGGAGTGAAAATTGAGTCAGGAGGCCTCCTTTGAAACACTATACCAATATCCTCTAGCTTTCATTTTAATTAGCGAAACGAGACCGCTTGTTCCGGATATGATGATAAAGAAATTGGTTCGGTGGGAGAAAGATGTCTTGTGTGTCTAAGAAAAAATAAATTTTCCACAACGAACGGGTGCTGCCTCGAGCCGATTTTTATTCGAAGCGACAAAAGAGTTAGTAAGAAAAAAATGAAATAAAACTCCTTCGACATTTTTATATTTTTTCGCCGCTCTCCTTCCTCATTTCGAAACGGATGGCAGATTGACGTGTTTCCCTCCCGGAAACACTTAACACCTGAGCAGTCATTTTTTTTCTGTTTCAAATAGCGGCGTGAATTATATCTGCGGCCACGGTGTAAAAATATCGCCGGAAGTTTTTTTTTCCATCTTTACACTTTCCAATAAGGTCCTCTTGGGTGTCCCATCTTGTCATGAGGAAAAATAAAAAAGTATGATAAAATTGGCATTGTATATACAACACACAAGAGCCCCTTTTGCCCCCCCCCCTCCCGGTGCCTTCCTATCTGCCCCACAGGATGAAGACGTGTTAACATGTATAATCTCAAATGGCCACAAATTGGCTGTATTTCGCCTCATAAAATTGTACGCTCTTACTCTTCTTTCAGTCCACCTGTCGCCTCCTCCTTTCATAATCTGCCTTTTGGCGATAAATCGCATTTCCTTACGGCTCTCTTGTCCTTTCTCCACGTAATGACGGCGCGGCATATGTTTCCCAGCGGAAAATTTCACTTTGTAGATCAGGAATGGAAGAATGGGGGGAGAAAAATAATAGATTGTCGGCAGATGCATTTGAAATCGTTCTCGCTCCAAAATTTATGTGTCTCCGGTATCAAGTCATTAGCGGCTCATTATAAGCTGGATGCCACCCACTTTCAAACTTTTATAAATTGTTTTCAAGGAACTGATCCAAACTAAAAGTGTGATTTCTTTAAAATGATGTTTGTGGATATTGTATTTTCTATATGAGTATCATCACTCATTAATTCAAAATTACGATCAACTGGCCGGCCCATGAGTGGCTGTTTAGCAATTCCATCTGTTTCTCTGAGAAGGTGCAAAGTGACTTATTATTTAAATGACTCCTGACCAACTTTGTAAGGAACATTTAATCTTCTATAAAGCATCTTCTCAAGCTTATTTTATCGTTATTATTAATACTAGCTAAATGTTAGAGAGAACTTCCTACATCAAAATCTAAGAAAAGCAGCCTTTTTAAAGACAGACTTCGGAAATGACTTGAATCCATGGATTATATATTTCATTTCACGTACCTAATATTGAGTGTTGATTTGATCGGTTTTTGAAGACTCACTCCAAACTCGTCATAAAGGCTGCATCTGTTCGTACTTAATGTTCATACTAGACTAGTTTTCATCCGGTAATTAACGCAGAAAATCTTTTTTACCTGGATAATCTATTAGGTTGACCATCCTTTTACCCAACTGTAAAAAAAGTGATGGCTTCTACCAAATAATTGAGACCCGGCTATAGTTCATCATAAACTCACCAAAAAGCATTGTATTTCTTTGTACTAATTACTTTAAGTAGTCTGCATAATGGTATTTTGTAAGTAATGAAGATAATCTTTAAAAATTTTAAGGATACTGGAATTAGCCACGGTATTACCTTTAACGGAGGCACCTTTATCTGCCAAATCATTGAAATCCGGCTAAAGTACATCATCAACTCACCCAAAAGCCTTATGTTTCTTTGTAATAAGTACTTAAATAAGTCTTCATAATGGCACGTTGTAAGTGGAGAAGTTCATCCATACAGGTAATAAGAGTATTGGAATTAGCCACGGTTTTACCTTTTACAGAGTCACCCTCATGGAAAATTCCACAAAGGAAAAATCACTCTCCTCGATTTGGTGAGATATCGAGGGATCCGACCTCGAGTCTCGTTCAAGGCAAATTATGATTTTCCTCAGTGGTATATCTCAGGTAAACGCACTTCTTGCGAAATTTGTAAACGGTGATTCGGTGGGTAAGCGCGGTATTCTAACATACATACATACCGATCTCACCGTTCCCTTCCGGGGTAGGTACAGTCACCAAATTTCACTCATAAATACATATTTGTTCACCTAACTCTGCTTCAATAATTTCCTCCATACTGGCCTATCCTTGCAAACCCCTTTTGCCTCATTTACCCCCATACACTGTTTCATACACGCCCTCCTGTTTTTAAGACTCCTTATATTCCTCCTCCTAAGAATTTCCTCAACCACATTCAACCACAACTTTCTCGGCCTACCTCTACCTCTCGCACCATTTATTCAAGTATTCTAAAATTCCATCAAAAGGGCGAATGCTACAACTCTAGTTTTGATTGAAGCGATGGAATAAGAAAGATATATTTCCGTATATGTTGGAATAAATATTCGTTCTTTCCACGCACAATAAGTGATCGTAATTAAAAATGGCTCCCAATAAAAACCACCTTTGTAATGCACTTTAATGTTTCACCTCCCAAAAGTCACTCTTTACACTTTTACGCGGCTGGTATTTTCACATCATGCGGTATGTCGCAGGGCATCATGTAGATGTACAAGTAGCAATGCCCATTGTGTTCAAATATTGGCTTTAACCTCGCGGATTGTGTTGGAAACCGCACTCTTTGGACTGATTGGTTACATTGTATATCGGGCAGTCATGAGCATCTTGTCCCCATAAACCCCACAAAAATCCACAAGGTAGGAGGACGCCTCAGAAGCTTAAGGTAGTTTGAGCTAGATTGTTCCCTAGTCATAATGGAGACCATATTCGAATTATACGTTTTAATTTCAGCAGCTGTAGAAATCATGAATTAAAAATTGAGTTATTAAAGGCGCAATAATATACTTTTATATTATTGGAATTCTAATTAATTAAATGAATATATCAGAATAAGTCTTGAACTTGACTAAGTTTTACCACGCGGTACGTTTAAACCTCCTTCAAAACGGACGGTTTTACGCCACCCTGGAAAATACTACGATGACATGACGATTTATTTTCTAAAAGGTTTGATAAAACATAAAACCTACATAGTCGCAATTTTTTTCGAGGTCTAAGTGGTTGAAATTCCTCATTTAAAAGATTATCTCTCTGAAGAACATATACGTACCATTTCCTATGTAAAAGGGCTCATATTTTTCGTCAAAAATATTGGGTTAGGTAGTTAGGTAAGGGGTTTATATATTGTAACGGTGAGACATTTTTCTTTGAAATTAGACCGAATTAATGGGTTTTTTGTTGAAATAATCCTTCTCTCCAACTCCCTTTTTTGACTAAAGACACAATAAGTTTTTGAAGAACACAATTAAAGGCAAAATAGTGTAAAAAGGCCCCAGGGGAAGACCCAGGGATAAGTTCATGGACCAAATAATAAGAAAAGTACATAGAAAGAGATACCAGGAGGTAACGGAACTAGCATTAGATAGGGAAGGGTGGAGGGCTGCAGTCAACCAATCTAAGGATTGAACGGCCAATGATGGTGACCATAATTCCGTTTAATCCAATTACTTGTCTGCATCTACAAGGTTAACGAGCATATTCAATGAGGAAAAAAAACTTTGGTTGCTCAAATGTTAAGAGAAAACCGACATAACTACGCGTCAGAGTGTGAATTAGGGGTGAATGGGAGGGAACTGTTGGCCCGGTGTGTGTTATTAATTTCCCCGTGAAAAGTTTTTGAAGAACATAATTGAAGGCAAAATAGTGTAAAAAGTCCAAAGGGGAAGACCCAGGGATAAGTTCACGGACCAAATAAAAAGGAAAGTACATAGGAAGAGATGCCAGGAGGTATAGGAACTAGCATTAGATAAGGAAGGGTGGAGGGCTGCAGTAAACTAATCTTAGGATTGTACAACCAATGATGGTGGTTTATTAGGAACCATTCTAATAATAATGAACCCATACTTTGTGTCGAGTATAAAATCCAGGCGTACAGAATCAAATTATTTCGAAACACATTTCAAGAGCTATTAGGCCACGCGTTCAAATCGCATTAAGTTGCCTGTAATCCAAATTGGCAACATGATATTTTTTTTGGCGGAGGGGAGGAGGAGAGATTTTTGGAGGGCTGAAATCAACGAATCTTAGGATTGAACAGCCAACGACGATGAATCAATGGAAAACATGGAAAAATTGCAAAATTAGCGCATCAGAACGTAAGCGCTGTAGGAAAATCGGAGTTAACAAAGATGAGGAACGGTACACGCCAAAGTTACAGCTTCTAGCATATATCTTCTGCCCACCATAGAAAGCGCCCGCTCCGTCCACCTCAATGGTCTCAATTGATTCGAGGACATACGTCCAGGGCACTCACGCCTCTTCTTCACTCGGCCAGCTCCTGTATAGGAGTCCGGCTGGGAGACTCGGCTGGATGACTCCGTGGCACGTTAACAATAATTGCCGGCCAGCGTCCTTCCCCATTACCGGCTCGCTATCCGAGATACCCTCCCGAGTCCAGCCCACGTCGTCTCTGAGTACCCTTTCCTAAAAAAAAAGAAAACTTTCTTTCTTTTATAATTCCACCTTTCGCGGTAAGTTCGGGGCACTTGTTCTTTTAATCACGCCAAATAACACCCCTCTCGTCCCATTGTGGCCGTCCCGGGTCGGCCCCGCCCGACCCCGGTCGCCTTAACAAAACGAAAAAAAATATCGTGAAGCTCCATCCTCTTGAGAGTCTTTGACTACCCACCCTCTCTCTCCTTGTGCACATAGTCAAATGAAGCATCAATTGAGCTGCGTCCTAGCGAGTCCAACCCACAGCGGGTGGAAAAAATTGACCGCAGTTGAAGGTAATTTGCCGGAGAAATGGGTCTAAGTGTAGGAGATTAAGGTATCCCGGCATGCACCACGAGAGAAATAAGAGAGACAAAAGAAACGCATTAAGAGGAGGAAAATAAGAAGCTAAAGATTGCCTACTTACCCACCTACCTGCACTCATTCCTTACGCTCAACCCTCGCCTCTCTAATGAACTCCGCCTATTCCTATATTTATTTTTTGCTTTCCTCAGCACCCGATTCTGACGGTAATGCTACAAGGTAATGAACGAGGCGTGGTCTCCCTGCTCATCGGTTTTTGCTCCCTAATAGCCACCCGCATAGAGACAATGAGGGCATTATTTTCAATCCGCTTACTTTTTACGCTGCCAGTGCTTCCACGTCCGTGATGTGTGCTTAGCCGGGACCAGCAAAGGTCCATGGTCAGTGCATATTACGGCCGTTGTGACTCGGGGAATGGAATTTTCGAGAATTTTTGAAGAGGGTTGGGGCGTAACGGCAGGAGTCTGACCAAATTGAGGGATGCTATATGTATTGACTTGGTTAACGAAGTGTGACTAACGCTATTATGCTGTGCTTCTTGTTGCGATAAAAAATAATCATTTAAAAGTACCTACCCTATGTGGCCTATAAAACGAATTATTTTCCCAAAACTTTCAGGTGAATCAAATGAGACTTTTTTAAGTAGTCAACCGGAAAAGATCGTATTTTTGGAAGTCAGATAATCTCCTCCCGATTTTCTGCACATTTAGGAACCTTGCAAGATGTAGGAAGGCAATTGATTACCGGTCATTTTCGGCCGTAATTACAAAGCTCCATCTTAGAACTCCTAACAAATCCCAGATAAAAAAGTTGCTTTGATAGAATACGAATAGCGACTCTATGGAAAACTAAATTAAGAATTAATTCTTTTTTTTAAGTATTATACCGGTTAAAGGTGGGTTTTAAATAAAGATAGGGAATCTCCTCCCGGTTTTCTACACTTTCTGAGTTCTACCTATCTCTAATATTTAATTTTTCGCCTCTGTATACAATATACCCTTCTTCATCCCGTTCATCATACTTATTCTCTTTTTTCCCCTTCCCGCTTGCCCAACGACCTTCCCTCGACCACACTCTTGAGCAACCCAGATTTATGTTTTGGGGGTTATTACTTCCTCCAGCCATCTACTCAGCCTATTTCGGATTTCATTCAAACGTTTCCTCGCCTGCCATCTCGAGCACATCCTCGTTCGTTTTCCTTTCCGTCCTCACCTTCTCCATCCTTCTCCACATCCACATCTCAAATGTCTACAGTTTAATCTCGTCCTCCTTTCTGAGAGTCCAAGTTTTTGTTCCCCCTTCAATGATGGGTGAAATCCGGGATATGCAGGGTTGGTGACTGAAGGAAGTAATAAGACGCGGTTGATTTCTCAAGACTGTGATAGAGGAAAGGATGTTGGGCAAGTCAGGTAGGGAAAAAAAGAGAATAGGTTTCATGGGCGGGATGAAGAAGAGTAAATCACATGCTGAGGCAAAATAGGGAATACTAGAGGGACATAGGACTCAGAAAGTACAGAAAACTGGGAGGGGATTCTCCGACTTTCAACAAAACTAAGGATGAGTCGAATCCAAATGTCAATTATAGATTCCACCGATTCTCAGGATTAGAATCATAGAGGCATCGAGAATCGATCGCCTGAAGTCGATTCCGAAGCCATCGATTCCAGATAGATAAATAATCAAATCAAATTTCATTAATCACTTCATATTTGCCTCAATAATTTTGGGCGTACACTATCAATTTCTACTTTTTATCTACCACAATAAGCTGAGGATATATTTGCTATTTGTCTATAAATAAACTTTTTGAGCGACTAAATTGTGTTTGCTATTTTATTTCAGCCAACACTTGAATTTAAATAATAGTCGTGCGCTACTGGTATATCAATATCCTATCTGTTATTAGTAATAAGAATCGATGGAATCGGAATCGAGAATCGGGAATCGATTGGAAAGAATAGGAATCGGAATAGGAATCGAAAAAAAAGTGGAATCGACTCATCCCTAGTCAAAACCCACCTTTTACTGGAAGAAGACTTGTAGAAAAATAATTTATTCTGAATTTAACTGTATTTAGATCGCAATTCGTATTTCATGAAAGCGACTATCGTTTTATAGGTTTTGTTCTTAGAGGTATTTGATGGAGCAGAGTAGTTACGGCCGCTGCTGATCCGGCGATAAGTTGCTTTCCCAGCATCTTGCATTCCACTATTGGGTCTCTCACTCTTCGTCCGCCCTCAAATCCCCTCCCCCCCTCCTCTCAGCCGTCTCTTTACAACTGTCCGATCCCTCCCCTACATCTTTTTTGCCCCCACTCCTCTCGGGAGTGCCATTTCTCGTCCAGACCTCGATTCTGACGTCCCTTTGTTTTCCAGAAGGTGGTCAGTATTCTGCTTTTTATGTCTCTCCCTCCCACTCCCTTTTGAATCTCTTTGTTTTTTCTTCTTCTCTTGTTCTCGCTGTCTTTTATACTTTTTTTAACTGTTCATTCGCCCGCGTTATGCGTTCGCGTTCGGCTTTTACGGTTCATTTGGCAAGAGAGCGTAGTCGTCGTTCTCTCCGGAGAAAAGTCTATAAAAGGGAGAGTTTTGGAAGGGAGCGCGGCTGATTTACGACGATATCTGTTGGAGATCTTTTACGTCGGCAAAAGTCATATTCCACCATCACTGTTCTTCGTCGCATAAATAGTTCTCTTAAACAGTTCCACAGTTGAGATGTTGTGGGCGTCGTTTCCGTTGATTGGGCGCAAGGTAGACTGACCGTTCACCGTCGTTCTCTCCCCAGGGCATGGCAGTTACAGGATGCTGTGTGTTTTGATGATTTGGGTCCGCTTTTAAGGCCATAAATTTAAATTTGTGGCGTGGTACATCTTATTTAGTTAAGATGCGACACATTTAATGACATGGTGCAACAGTTAAAAAGCGGCGCTTGTAACGGTACTCAGTGAACACTTTCATATCTCATTCATTTCCTATCATTTGGAATACCTACACAGCTTTGTTGACAAAGCGCATGCATGCTTTATTATCAACTGGAGGTGATTTTATCTTTTATATTTCCCTCAATTACTTTTTAATGTTACCTATGCCATCTTTGATAACTGCTGTAAGTATCATAAATCACTTTTAAAATGCCAATTATAACTTCCTAGACCATTTATAATATATATAATCAGAATATTCCCGAATTGTGGTCACTTATATATAATCTATAGGACAATATGTGGCCGTTTACTTTGCTTAAGTTTCAATGCTGCTAATTTTTATGTCGTCAGAAAATTCGGCCAAATTATGGCTATGATAAATATGTTACTGACCACAATTAAAGAATCTTCTTATTATACATTTTTTTTAAACTCAAAAAATGTTTTCTTTTTCTGTAACCTCCACTTTTAAATGTTTAGGAGAAAAATGTTTTCACGATTAAACAAGTTTTGCCAAAAAGGTTAAGCTTGCCAAATGTCATCATTGGCTTGCGTATCATTATTGCCAGGGAATAACTTCTGAAAGACCAAGTTTTTTCCTCTCTTCCGCCCAGTCCAACTATTTTCTCAGTTTTCAAGTTCACGGTACATACATCATCTGTTATCAATTCCGTAAACCCATGCCAACGTTTCATTTATTATCTTTTGCCACTTTAATCAAATATTTGGTGAAATCCTTGTATTCATTTGAAGCGCTCATTGCGGAACAAGTAAATAGCGACTATGTGCGTGTGCGAACAATTGAATAGCGACTACAGCTGAAAGTACCTGTATTCTTTTTTACTGTCATTTTAAACCAACCAATAGTTTCTGTATTCCTACACTTCTCGTCATCGTATACCTCTAATATAACACATATGGTAATAATAACAAATTTATTACTCCACAAATTTAATTGCAAAAAAGTTTACAACTTTCCAGGAGCTTTTGGCAGCCTCTAAGGTCGCATACCTGAGGGGACGCTGTCTTCCGTTAGTTGCATGCATTGTAGTTTGCTACATTTAAAAAAAAATCTTTTAAAGCATACGTATATTACAGCATAATAGCGTATCGATTGCACCGCAGGAAAAAACAATAACAAACCAATTACAATTTCTTTCACCCAGCTTCCATTGCAATTGCGAACAGCGATATAATACAATAATACTGTAATACTTCACAAGGTAGCATAGCCACGGATTTATTATAAAGCAACAATGTTTTGATTCCAGATATCAATATTTTCGTGGGAAAAATCCATATTTTTGAGATAAATATTTTAAGTAAATATTCTTACACATTATTTAGGCTCGGAGACTAATTTTTAACAATCGAGTGCGTTCTTTGGACATTAACAGTGAGATTGACTCATTTATATCGAATAAACTCCACTTTCTCAGGCGAGATATTGTAGAACAGCATAATGAGTAAATGCTCAAACGATTTCGTACTGTCTACTAGTTTTTATTTCACCTCTTGCTACACGTGCTTCAACTGAACAACAGTCATCCTTGTGGATGACTGTTGCCTGTTTCTTGTCCAGTCTTGCCTGAGGATGACTGTTGTTCAGTTGAAACACGTGTAGCAAGAGGTGAAATAAAAACTAGTAGACAGTACGAAATCGTTTGAGCTTTTACTTTTATTCATTTATATCGGTTTTAGTCTTGGATAATATAATAATAATAATAATAATTTATAGGAGGAATCAAGGGTTCGCTGATACAGAGCATCAAGTGTATTCCTGCTTGCGTTGCACAGGCGGAATCACTCTTGGGGTCTCTCCAACTGCCTCGTGCGCACGACCCGAACGCAGCGCAGCCACTGATCCGTTGGGTTTCGGAAGTGGCTACGAACGCTGCACCGCCCCTCTCGAGTTCTCGGTCATTATGACGGTAACGAAACCCGATGTTTGCCGGGGACTTGGAGGGGAAAGTTACAGAAGTAACAAAAAAATAATAATTTATTTACTTTCCAGAATACAATTTTCAAAAAACATTTCTTGGTACATAAAGTATGAAAGCTTAACGTATCTTCTAATAGACTACCTATGTCTTCTATAGCCCCTAGAGGCCATAAACCCTTTATATCCTCAAAGAGGCTAAAATACAAAGAGGACCGCAATATGTCTTGAATTTTCTTCTAAAATCGAGAACGTAATGGAAAATATCACATCTTCATTGCCCTAATATTTTCTTTTACCACAACCACAGGACGTTTAAATTTCTCATTAATAACGCTTGAGTACCTACTCTTCTCTCGTTATGCGAACAGGAGTTGATAAAAACTCTATCATTCACGGGAGATTCATAAAACTTTACTTCGTCACCACCATTTCTTTTCTGTCGTCCCTCGCGTGAATATTCTCGAAACATTGACCAGCCGATTAAGTGCAAGCGTGTGACGTCAGTCAATAAGTGACGAGAGCAATTGACATACGATCAGCTTGCTTGTGGTTTACACTGGCGCTGAACCGTGCGACTGGGTTACATTCATTATGCCCCGCCACCTCGATCCTTGCTAATGCTTTCGAATGCATTCAAGTGAAAGAGAGGTCATTCGAATCCAAAGTCTTGAATCAGTCGAATCTGCAGGCATTTCCTCTGTCGGCAGTATCTTACACATCGTATATATAAACACCATTGCATTTATTGTGTGCTGTCACTATGATCTCCGCAAACAAGATACATTTGGGTACATGTGAATTTGATATTCTTGCTAAATTAATTATAATTTTGAAAACTAAAATTTTTATTTAACATAGGAGTTAAAAAGTTTATTTTTTAAATTTATTTATAATTCGTTTTAGCCATCAACGGGCTGCGCATACACACTTTTCATTACCGTATAACGCTTCTTTCTTATTTTCCACCGGTCCTTCATGGATATTTTTTTGCATCGGATCTCGTGAAATATATTTTTCCTTTTACACTCGAAGAATGAAGGCAATATATAATTTATTGCCCACATTTTTCAAGTCTTTCTCACTCCTAGATTTCGTTTTTGGAAGGCTTACACTCTAGCTTGTATTTCCCTCACTTTCCTACACTCCATTTGCTTATTCTTCATAAGAACTGATGGTTGTTCGTTCTTCTTATATGAATGACCGCTTTATTTTTGCTTTGTCTTGCTTTAAAGTAAACAGGGTTTACTTTCAAAAAATATATGTATAAAATTGACAGGAATTCTATAATAGAATACCACTGAAACAGGTAATATTAATGCTTAAGGACAACTGGTTTTCCCAGTAAATAATGCGTGAAACATCCTCTGGTTTCACGAAAACTACTTGTCGTACTGTGTTGGGTTATAATTTAGTATATTGATACGAGCCTCACATGCCGGTCAAGCAAGAATGATTTGCCCCAGTGAAATTCCACACAAACTTACTATTAGTTCATGTACAGCAAAATCTGCCTCCACGATCACCTCCCTTGTGCAGTCCACTCTGAGCAGCCGATTTTTTTGGCAACGGAATGAATTCCCCATGCATTTTCAGAAAAGCAAATGTTCCCTCTCTTCAGCGGTCACTTACTAAAGCGGCCTTTATCTCATTGGTCCGGTGGTTGCTGCTTAATACATTTTTCTCTGTACTCGGAAAAATGATTGAAAGAGAACATCTGCTCTCTTTTTTTAACATTTGAAGACACTTTGACTTCCATTTCATCTCCAGAAAGGTTTGGCTGAAAACTTTATGCGACTCCCATCTCGGATGGTGCCCGAGGTCGTCAATCGAAACGTTTGCAGAATATACAATTCAACTTTATAGGTCGCATTGTGATCGAAGATTGGCAACGGCAAACAAATGAAGGTTTATGAAGGAAGTGTGGTGAGAATGGTGGCGAGGAGGGGAGGAAGTGGACCGGTTGAGTTCGCTTTTCCATCCGGAGCATATGGTACGGCACGGCTGGAGAAGGAATAATAATTCCATTCAACGCTGCAGGCCTCCCTGGCCTCTATTCCTTGAGTCTCTCTCACTCAGGCACACCTTGGTTGCCCCATAAAACCCAAAGGAGGGACTCCACGCCCACGAGAACCGAGGAACTCATTTTGGATCTTTCGCATTTCACCCCTTCCTACCATCCCCTTTGGGCTGAATCACACCCACCCTCCCAATCCACGATTTTCTCATTGTGAGTCCGAATTTGGCGTATTTTACTTCCCCCACCCATATATCCAACCTTTCCTTCCCATAACCCACTTCCTCGCAAACTAATAGGAGGAAAGGAAGTGAAGATAAAGATGAAAAGAAAAGATGGGATGGTAATAATATCTCGCCGTTCATTTATCCAACTCTTCTTCATTTCGATTTTATTTTCGGGAGATTTACGCCCTAGATTGTATATTCCTCACTCTCCTGCACTCTCCTCATCGTCCTTCCCCTTTTCTCAATTCTTTTATATCGTTCCATTGATCAGCGATTCTTTTCTGCCACTTCCTCTGCCGATTCTTGATCCCTACCTACCCTTCCTCATGATTCCCTCCCCAACGTCCCATTCATAGTGTTCCGCCGTTTAAAAGAGAAATTGGCACTGAAACGTTTTGTCCGGCATTAAAGAATATATTCTATTCGTAAACTGGAAACACCTTTCTCATATAGTACAGCATGTCCCCATAAAACGTGACATTTCCTTGAATTTCAAGTTTCGTGGCTTATTTACTACACTATACTCAGAGTACACTGCACTATATGTCGTAAGTGAACTAAATATTACACTACACTGTACAAAATCTGATGAATTTTAATTTATTTGTATATTTTTTTCCGTTTTTTTAATGTTATGTCGGATTCTGTGATATTAATGTATCATATATGGCTTGCAATTGTAATATTTGTTTGACTGAAAAGATATATACAATCTGTACATTCCTAAGGGATACACTTGTCCAGGAATAATAGACTTAATTTTTTTATTTCTTTTTCTATTTACCTCGTCGGAGAACGTAGAAATGAAGCTCAGGAGGCGTAATGGCAGTTTGTCAAAATTTCAAATACTATTTGCATTTGTGTGCCTACTAAAGAGCGAGCCGCCACAGAGGCTTGTGGAGGAGGGCATTGCGTCAAAACCAAGCGTCTTAGTGTATCTCTCTGTCTTCGATTCGGGTGTGTTTTAAAGCGACACAGAGAATAGCATATTGAGACCACACAACATCAGTAGGAACAATAGAAGGGATTAAATAAGAGAGATACATTGCCGAACAGATGGTTGTAAAACTTATTCTTTACACGCACAATAACTGACCATAACAAAAAATGTCACCCTGCAAGACGCCTTTAGCTTTTTCTCCTCTACAACTAACTCCAATAGCTCCTTTTTTACTAAAATAATAATTTTATCGAAAAGAATTCCTTGCACATTAGTATTTCTGATTTAATTTCAGCTCAAAAGCAATATATATATATATATACATTTTTTTCGAGCTATTCCATTCCATTAGGATTTATAATGCTCTAGGAATATTAATGGATTCAAATATCAAATTATGTGTGTCTATTAATATAGCATCCAACCCACATTCTTTCGTGATCCAGTCATTTTTACGCAACACATCCAACTTTAGTAAAAAGGAAAACACTTCTCAGATAACCCATTCTCCGACTTCACGTTTAAATTTAGGAGAATCAGCTCATAAATATATGAACTATTGGATGCCTCATTTAAGCTCCCCAAGCTTAAATCTCCCCCTTCCTCTTTCCTAGGTGAGGCTGACTTGGTGTGGCCGTGTGGAGGGAAGGCACGAGAAGTGCGGATGATTGGAGCCATTTTCCTTGATGAAGAGATTTGCGAGTTACTCTTCATACGCACAGTCATTATTGATAAAGATAAAAGAAGCCAACAAATTGCATACTACCGTTGTGATCTCTCGGAAATTTTAATGATATTTTAACACGTAGACTTACCGCACTTAACAAATATTTAGAAATACTTCGATGAAATATGCACAGGTTTTCCCCAAATCGGCTCACATATCACAATTTTATAATGGTTCCTAATTAATATCGAGTTAGCGTGCCGAATAAAAAAACACGTATTACTCGCGGTTTTTCCTTAAATTTCGAATTCCACGCCGAAAAACCCAAGTCATAACAATGTTAAAATGGAGACGAAAATTTTAATGTATAATTCTCGCACCATTGATATTACAACATGTAAGGTTATTTCCAAACATAGACCCTAAGAAGGGAGGACTTGAATGGGCTGCAGACGTATGAGATGTGGGAGTGGAGAAGGATGGAGAAGGTGTGGTGGACGAACGAGGAAGTGCTTGGTATGGTGTGCGAGAAAAGGAAACTTCTCAATGAAATTCGAGATCGGCGGAATAGGTGGCTGGAGGATGAGGTAAGGGGCGATGGGTTACTGAGGAATGTGATAGATGTGAGGATGTTGGGCAAGTAGGGAAGGGGAAGAAAGAGAATAGATTTCATTTTCGGGACGAATAAGGGTAGATCGTATGCTGAGGCGAAAAAGGCAATACTAGAACGTAGTTAGGCCCCTGAACGTGTGGAAAATCAGGTTGAGTTTGACATGACTAAAAAGAGAGAACTCTTAGTATTTTCCACACTTGAAACTTTAACTCCCGACCCAGGTTTCGACTGCCTTGCAATCATTTTCAAGGTACATATACATGGCATGCGCCTTAATATATAGATCTGGGGAGGGGGGTGGGGGAAGAAGTGGTTGATTGACGTCAGAGACGTGCATCACGGTCAGTGGGAGGTGGTGGGGGGAAAGGTATGGATAATAGGGGAGAGTGGGAGGGAAAAACACATTCATTTAGGAGATTCTCACTTATGTTCTTGGCAGCACTCAAAATTTCGAAATGTTCTAAGTAGTCCAATTTGGCTCCTTTCTTCTCAACATGTAGCACTTCCGGCGAAAAGTCACTTAAATGGTCCTCTTCGATTAAATGTTTAGCAAAGGCTGATGAGACATCTCCTTTTACCCAACACGCTCTATGTTCTCGAGCCCTTATAGAGATGGCTCGACCACTTTGTCCAATGTATATCGAAGCACAATTGGGAGTAGTGCATTTCAGCTTATATACACCACTTTTGTTCACAGGTGTCACTTCGTCCTTTTCTCTAAATTTCCTCAAAACGTACCTTTTACCGGTAGAATACTTTAAAGAATTGTTATTTCAAACATGAAATTGGTACATAAATGAAGAGAGGTCCAAGAATTGCTTTTGACCTACCTGAAAATTTATTTAAAGTCTACTCAACGACTCACAATTCCCGCTCCGACCATCTTAAAGAGTATGACGATTATTGGGGGTTTGGGGTGAAAGATGGGAGAACAAAAGGTGGGTGTCTGTTGGGTTTTGAGGATGAGGTGGGGAGTCGTAAGGGTCGGTGGGCGGTCCCCTGTTCTCCAACCCCTTCTGTGTGGCCGTGTGTGTGGCGTAGAGCAGGGAGTGTAATGGGGGGGGAGGAGGAGGCAAGGCGCGACGTTGTGGAAAGAAACATTTCGATCCGATGACAAGATTAAGGTGGAAAACGGCGGATGTGTCGGAGAGATAAAGGCATCGTTAAGGAAGTGAAAAAAAAGTCTGCACTGATGTTGGAGACTGATAGTATGGCGGGGCAGGGGAGAATTAAGAGCTGATGTCCCACCTTCTCCCCACCCGTTTATAAAACGTTCCCCACGCCACCAAACACCCAAGCCCTCAAGGTAGTACTTTCTCGTTTCGTCTCATCCATCAGTTTGCAAACACTTTTTGTTTGTCCTCCACCTCCTCCTCCTCCTCTACTTTATCTTCCTCCCTATTACCTTCCTCTTATCTCGTTCCACGCCTCTCCTTTCCACTTCCACCCCCAAGAGACTGCGCAACTGCTAAATGCTAGCTGGGCGAAATAAATATAAGGAGGCGAAACAGATGATGAGGCGGCATTCGGCGATAAGGTCTAAACACACGTATTTGATGTAGTTTGAGATGGATAGGAAAAGGGGTGAAAGTTGAGAGACTTGAAAAAGGGGAGGTTTTCAGAGTGTTTCACTCATATCAATTTTAAAAATGAAACAACGGAATTAATTAGCTCCGAAGTTTGAGCGGCAAGAGTGACTGTGGATTTTCCACATTTTCGGTTGCCTTTCCATCGTGTGCGGTGGATTTCATTTATTTTCAAAATTATTGATAATTTTTCCAGTCGAATATTGGTATTGGTTTAAAAAATTGTTGTTATTTCATTTCCCAACGTCTTGCTAATTTGTTTTCGCTTATTTAGCTGTCAAATCAATTAATATAATTTGAAAGAAAGTAAGTAATTTTTATTTGGTACAATATTTCATCATATTCATAATATGACTTCTACCTCAGAGTGTTCACGGTAAAATTTGATCTTATTCATATGTTTTACTTCCGCTAATATTATATGTTGATTTTTGTGGCTGTTATTGGGTGTCTGCTTTTGTTTATTGATATTCATGTTTCATTACTTATCACATCTGAATATTTTTTCTCTTTTCAATTCTTATTTGTAACTAAAGAGCGGAATAATTTCGTTTCAAACTTTGAAGTGGCAATATCTTCGGCCGATTGTCACATTGTCTTTGACTCTAATGGCCAGTTTTCTCTCTTAATTTTCCTCTCGTTTTCTTTCATACTTTGTGATGGGTTGTTTCCTGATACATTTTTATTCTGATACGTTTTTGAGGCAAGATTATTATCTGCTTTCATTTGTGAGTGGTGATATGTCCTTTTTTAGTTACTTCTGTTTATGATAGAAATAGCGCCAGAGAAATTAAACAGCGAAATACTTCACGGCAACGTTTTTTTTTCGTTAAATTTCAGGAAAATAAATTCAAGTTCCTGTGAAGTCAGATAGTTTCCCAAATTTCCAATGTTTTTGAATGCATTAAGAGCGCTTTTTAGAATCGGAATCTCGTTTCATCAACGTTTATAATACCAGCTAAATTCGTCCATATTTTCCTCTTTATGAATCCCACAATGCTATAAAATTTATCTGAAAATTCATATTCATAGCAAATTCTGCTGTGAGTAATAGAGGTTAGTGATAAATAACCTTACCTATGAGAAAAAATACAGTAAAAGAAAATGCACTTTTACTGAACACCGACCATGGTTTTGACATTTAGTTTTCCTTGGTTTTGGCACTTTTTGGTACCTTGCACCACGCCGTGAGAATGATATTACGCGTCAAAACCATGGTTGCCGTTAATGAAAAGAGAGTGAAAATTCAGTTTTGTGTTTTTCCAGCAATTGTGTAGTGAAACATCTACTTTATGTTAAACCCAAGCGAGTTTATTAAGAACTTTGTTTATTCGTACGATGGCAGGCACGGTTTTTTGTAGTATTTTCACACTTTAGTGGTTCAAATTGGTAAATTATTTGTCAAACTACGTACGATCTGTACACATGTGGAAGGGTTGTGTTTCATTCTTCCTACTATTCAGAGATCTCACTAAGTTTGCCTGCGATTTCAAACATGGCGAAAGATTGTTGTCGGATGCAGGTCCAAAAATACCGTGACACGTTTGCGTAGTGAATGAAGGAAGCGGTAAAGAGAGAGGCGGGATACAGAGAGATTCAGTGATCAGGTGCACCTGCGAATCGGGCTCCATTGACTGCGGAGAGAAAAGGTTTCGACAATGGTTCTCTGTATTGCTGGTTATCGGGGTCACTGCTTACGAGTGCACTTCAATGTTTTTCAACGAGTGGACCAGAGTTTCCGGGAGTGTTCCTCCATTGATGGAAACGCCCCCCTCCCATCAAAGCCACTGACCGCTTGCTTCCTCCTTGTGAAATCGCGTACCGAAAAAAAATTCAACCCATTGAAACGCTGGATGGCAGCGGCCCGTGGCGGGGAATAAAATGGCTGTACAAGCACATCAATGCATATTCTACATCTACATCTACATACTACACTGCGAGCCGCCGCAAGTGCGTGTGGCAGGGGGTGTTAGGGACACCAGCCGTGGAAGGATGTAAGGAGTAAGGTTTTGGGAGGTGAAATGGTGACGTGTATTATGGGAGTGTACTTAGTGGGGCTCAGATTTTATTGTGGTCACTTATTGTGCGCGGAAAAAAGAGGTTTTGTACCTATCTGTTCGGCAATGTGTCTCTCTTATTTCATCGCTTCTGTCAGACCTATAGACGTGGCAGGGTGTCATGATAATAATCACGGCGTCGCTCTGAAACACACAAATTCTGAATTGAACAACAGTTCTGGGTGTTCAGTGGAAATATATTAGATTTAAGAACGGTAACTATTCTTCGCCAAATGATGAACAAATTATGTTACAATTCCCTTACGTGTTCCATCCAATCAGATCACATTTGAAAATGCACCCAGGGTTGAACCAGCTAAATAGAAATACTTTTTTGAACATCCTGATTGCATAAGCTTCTGTTGAAATTTGGCATGTGCTAATATAGAGTGGGGTTATAACTGACTGACACACCTCAATGTAACTTAAAAAGTGCCAGGTTCGAATTCTGGTAATGTCTAATGATGTCAAAATCCCCTATGATGCTTGTCATCTCTGAATTTGACCGCGTGTCTGAATATGTATTCTTTAAAAATGTACTCATTCCATGAGGATCATATAGATAATAAATAACATATATATATAGAGAGATTATAATTAGCATCCACTCTTGTAAAACAAAATATGATCATCGACTTCTCATCCCCAAGGTCTGAGTTTGATTCACGATGCGGGGAATGAGCAATGGGACAGAAAAGTTAAGCCCTATAAAAAAGGGAATTAAAGTCATGCATAATAGGAACTGGCAAATGCTAGGATGAGGAATGAGGGACAAGCATCAGCATATCGATATGTATAGCCTGGTACTCTCACCGATTCATAATATGGAGTATGAGTTGGGTAATTTTCTGGTTGTCCTTGTAAATCCCTAACTAAGCTCTTACACTCACCTCATAGCTTAGAGGAAAAGAGCTCCTACGACTATTTATTTCAAGGATCAGCAAATAACTTGTGTTTGGCTTGGATTTAAAAATCAACCTGGCGAGATATTTTTCTCTAGACTTAAGGTACGTGTTTTTGGTGAGAGATATGACGTATAACTGTGGTCCCATTTGTGCCTTTTGATGAGTGTATGCTTAAGCCGGGCGCCGGGTTTTTCTACCTCGTTCTTCATTGTCCATAAAAGCCTAATTTTGTGACTTTACCAAAACTATCCACCTATCCTAACTGGCGTTAATGATCTCCGCTTCTGTACGTATCTTACTTACTTCCTCGGCGCTACAGCCCTGTATGGGCTTTGGCCTCCACTCAAGATGCCTGTCCATTCTCTTCTGTTGTGCACTTTCTCCCACCATCTTGAGATCCTCATAAACTTTAGGTATTCTTCAAAATCCTTCATCCATCTTTACCTTGGTCTTCCTCTTTTTCTCTTTCCGTCCATATTTCCATGTAAAAGCTTCTTTCTTCACTCATTCTTTCCACATGACCTAGCTAAGCTAACCTTTGGGTCTTCACAAATCTCACTATGTCTTCGCCTCTGATAATATTTTCTATTTCCCTGTTTGTTCTTATCCTCCATGCTACACAATCTATCACGGGGCCATATATCCTTCGTAAAATCTTCCGTTCAAATATTTGTAGAGCTTGCTCACTTCCAGGAGACAAGGTCTACGTTTCTGCTCCGTATGTCACGACCGATCTGATAAGTGTCTTATAGATCTTCATTTACATCTCCTTAGATAGCAGAGTGGACTTCAGGAGCTTAATATTAGCAAACTAAGCCCAATTTCCGGCCATTACCCTCTTGTTGATCTCTTCTGATGAGTTCTTACAGTTTAAATTAGTACCAAGGTGACTGAATTATTCTACATTTTCAAAGTTGTACTGCCCAAATGTAATGTTTTTAGTCCACCTTCTGTCTTCCAAGGTCGACATTTTCATGTATTTCATTTTTCTCTCATCGATTCTAAGCCCTATATCATCTGTTCTAAAATTTTGAATATTTCTTTCAGAGAATCCATACTCCGTGCCACTAGAACTATGTCGTCAGCATAGGCATAGGCCTGAGTAGATTTATGTACGCTTCTGTATCACCTACGTTACTTATTAAACGTCCGTCTCTTTTGCTATGTAATTCTTCAAAATTGAGTTTTATTCCACAAAAATGTTAAAACAGACAAAATAGATAGCTTGAAATTTTTGTAAAAGAGTCGGTCACACTAGCCTCACTTGAGTTTAAAACACTGCGACCAAAAAACTGATTCAAAAACTTATACATTATTTAAGATGTATCATTGATATTTATCCGTGGAATTTTTAGTGCCAAAATCCATTCTTCGCGGCATAAAGATGAAATTAACACCTTGCCTAATAACTTGGCACGTAAGGGAATACCACTTTTTAGCCACGCCGCAGTTAAAAGCATAGTGGTCGAGGAGAAAAAATGCTAATTCGACCCCTTTTCCAACTTGTGAAAAAAATTAATCTCCAAGGAAGGAACCAATTGTGTGGCACAATAAAGCAGAGGAAAAAAATGATGCCATCGAATTTGCCCCGCTTGTCTACGAAGCTGACACTTCCGGCTTTCTGAGCCAATTTACACCATTCACAAAGTGATTTTCTTTCCACATCTCGTGTCACTCAATTCTTTTTTCAATTGGAAATTCCCCGTGTCTAAAAGAGCCTCACACAATAAAACTTCCTCGTTCCCAAGAATCCGTCGCTGAAACAAAAAAAAATATACCCGCGATCCAAAGTGTGAAAATGATTTTCCCTCCTCTGGAACGTGCCATTTGAATAAGAAGGGATAGGTTTTGATATCCCATAATCATAACCGAATGCTACTTCTCGGAAGGTTCATTTGGATCAGATCCTCTTATTGAATTGACCGATCGATTTGCAGGTGGGTGTGGAGAATGATTCATCGGTCGCCTTGAAAATGTACTCAGAAAAACGGTAGGGGGAACCACCACGGTGACATCATCAGGTGACTTCAATGCCTGACTTAAATTTTTTTGCCTTCACTTGGCATTAGAAGTGCATTCTCTACTGTGGACTTGCTCGCACTGTTCCTCGGCAATTATGTATTTTAATCTGATCTTTTTCTACCTTCATCGATGCTGTATATCGATAGCTTACTTAGATAGTACTCTAGAAGAAAACGGACATAGTAGCGAAGACGTATGCAAGAGAATAGCGCTAACTGTAGAGGCGTTTAGTTAAAGAAGGGAACTGATAACGGAAACCTTGGGTAAGGATGTGAAGAAGAAAACGGTGAAGAACTTGATGTGTAGCGTAGCTTTGTATGGGACAGAAACCTGGACCCTCAGAAAGGAGGACGAAAATAAGCTGAGAGCATTTGCAAATGCTCTCAGCTTATTTTCGTCTGAAGCTGAGCATTTGAGATATGGGTGTGTGGAAGATGAGGTGGACGGAGTGGAAGACTAACGACGAAGTGCTTGGTATAGTGGGCTAGGAAAGGAAACTTTTGAATGAAATCCGGGATGGGCAGGGTAGATGGTTGATGGGTGTTATTAAGGGCGATGGGTTGCTCAAGAATGTGATAGAGGGAAGGATTTTGGGCAAGCGGAGAAGGGAAAGAAAGAAGATAGGTTTCATGGACGGGATGAAGAAGGGTCGTATGCTGAGGTGAAAAAGGATATACTAGAGCAAGTTAAGTCCCTGAAAGAGTATAAAATCGAGAGGAGATTTTCAGACATTCAACAAACTCTACAATAACCGGTAGATTACTTTTTCAAAATCTATACTGTCAATAGCTTTAATTTATTTTATACTAAAACCTATTAACTCAGTATTATTTCCGAACTCATAGTTTTGGCAGGTTGCATTGATTTTTCAATTCTTCATTTAATATTTTCTCGGTACCATTCTGAAAATTACAAGACTTTAGTAACATTTTCGAGCATATAAATTGAGAAAATGAAGGAGGCTAGAAATTGTTACGCATTTCAAGTAATTTTACTGATTTGGAACTGAATGGGCAATGTTTCACTGGATTAATAATTTTAATGCAACCTAGGTTACCATGTAATACATCATATTTTGGTACAAAATCAGAACCATGTTGAGTTTATATTGATAACACTCAACATCTTCATGTTTTTTTACCTGTAGATGATGAAGTACATCGAAAGCTAGGTCGTATAAAAATTATATATCCCTGAAAATTTGAATATTCAGTTCTTCATTATGCTGAAATTTCACCACATCAGGCCTGGTATTTCTCTTTTTTAATTTATTGAGTTTCCCATTAAAATTGGGTTTCGTTTCCTCGCCTACCATCTCAAGTACTTCCTCGTCAATCTTCCTACCCGTCCATTGCACCCTCTCCATCCTTCTCCACACCCACATCTCAGATGCCTGCAGCATATTCTCGTCCTTCATTCTGAGGGTCCACGTTTTTGCCCAATACAGCGCTACGCTCCACATCTAGCTCTTCACCGGCCTCTTATTCACATCCTTCCCCAAAATCCCCGTCATTTGTTCCCTACAAGTTCTAAACGCCTCCTTGGCCAGTGCTATTCTCTTCCACATGTCTTTGCTATTATGTCCGTTTTCTTCTAGCGTACTACATAAGTAATTAAAATGCTCTACTTGCTCGAGTTTGTGTCCTCCAATTTTTATCACCAAACTCGCTTCCTTAGTCCAAGAAAATCTCATTACTTTTGTTTTCTTATGGTTTATCTTCATTCCCAATACGCCGCAATGCATTTCTAAAACTTCTACAAAAGCCTGCAATCCCCTTGAAGATCCACTAACCAACGCCTGGGCGTCCGCGAATTAATCGAATTTGTCAGATTAATGGGTAAAAATACACATTTTAAATGATAAATACGCTAACCTCTACCAAATCTACGGCAGCGACATCGACATTAAATCTCTTCTTTCGCAAGGTAGCCTCCAAAATGATTGTTTTTTCATTTTTGGCTGATACTCTGCATAAGTGCCATTCGCGTTATTCGGACATTGAATCGAGGGTTTACTGCAGACCTCTCTAGAAAAAAAATATCAAGAGAAAGCCATGAAGGGCAAGAATTTCATATCTCTCACCCATGATGATGATGTGGAGGGTCGAATTTGAATGCTACGGGTGAGAAGGCTCGAACAGGGCTGAACAGAGCGGACTGAATTGAATGGGTAATAAAGGAGAGATAAGAGTGGGGGGTAGTGGAGGGGAAAAAGTTGTTGGTTGGATGGCAAGTGTGGGAGGTTGTTGATACGTATTTTCGGTTCGCACAAGGGTGAGAGGGTGGGAGAAGAATGGAAAGAACATGGCAGCCCCCTCCACCCCCCGCCGCCGAATCGACCTATTTCGGGTAATTTAAGCCTTCAAACTCTCTCCCCCTCATCTCTGCCCTCTCCTTTCCGGCGAGTGAATTATATGAATATGAATGTCGCCTTATTAGGTAGTCAAAGGAGGTCTCGCGGGGGTTAGGTTGAGCGGATCCGAAACCGGCGTTGCTCTCCCAAGTTCTCGCTTGTCCGTTTGGAACTGATCTTAAAACGACTATCCTTCTCCCCCCCCCCTCCCCGCCTCTCCACTCCTCCCCCCAACATCTTACCATTCGCTGTTCTCTTTCTCCACCCACATCTCACTCGGCCCCCTCGACTTTTCCCGTACCTCCCGCTTCCGGTTCAACTAATTGCCATAGATGGGAATAGGAAATGAATACTGCTCCATCTCTTCGGCCGAACGTAATTTTAACGAAGCTTTGTGCGCTGCGTTGGAATTTTTTTTTTGTCGTTTCCTCCTCCTCCTCCTCCTCGGCCTGTTTGTTTCGTCCGGTTGGGTGGAATGCGAGAAATTTCCCCGCTCGCCGATTCCTCGTCAACCTGTTGAACTCTCCTAGGCACATATTACTCCCCCTTGACTTTCGATTTGCACTCTATCATAAGAACGTTTCCCGCGATTTGTCTCCATAGGCTCTTTAAAAGAGACTTCATAAGTATTTTGGTAGAGATACATAAGGAAGAGCTTGTACTGCGCATTTAGAATATAAGCAATAATTCTACAAAACCACCATCATTAATAATAATCAGTCCAAATGCTGGTTAGCTCCACCTCTTCATTTCTCTCTTTACAAGACCGCCTCATTCCTATCTTAACGTTTACTTTAACAGCCTGCATAATTTGTGTAATATACTGTAAACAGGGCTAATACAGTCACCCAATTTAGGAAACAAAAGCTGTTTTCTACGAATCATGAAGACATTGGAAATTTTATATTTAATGTTTGGTTCATGAGCAGGAATAGTAGGCACTGCATTAAAAATATTAATTCGAGTAGAACTAGGACAACCAGGAACACAAATGGATATGATCAACTTTATAATGTAGTGGTTACTCCATATGCTTTTGTAATAATTTTCTTTACAGTAAAACCTATCACATTTGGGGGATTTGAAAACCGATTACTTCCCTTGATACTAGGATCACCTGTCATAGTTTTTCACGCCTTAATGACGTTTTTTAAAATATACATTGAACAAAATCATGCTAGATATTCAACTTCTTCCATAGTGGTTCATTTTTTCCATTTTATCTTCGTCAGTTTTCGATAGCAATGCGTCACTATTGCTTCCGATTCATTTTTCTTTGAGCCTGTTGTTGTCCATTTTTCAAGGCATTATAAGAGTATTCTCCAAATATCTGTTTTAAATAAACTCATTTTTCTTCCAGAATTGTCACAGAAACTTTAACTTGAATAAAATTGAACAATGAATTCATAAAAGTTATATGGTGAGATGAAATATGAGGAACATTGTTTCCAGGACATTAACGCATATTGTTTGGGGAGAATTTCCCCTGTAACTACTCCACAAGTGCTTTCATTCTATCTATGCAATTGCTTAAGATTATAACCACGCATTGATGCGTTCCCCATAAAGTTTGCAAGCGTTTGCTTTGACAATTCTGTTGACGAGATCTTTTTAGCTTCTTCGATCACTGGTGTAATTACTTCCCAAGAAGAGCTATGCTTTCGGCATTCAACACACACTTAAACAATTTATGCTAAAAAATTTTCTATAACCCGAAAGGGTGTTTAAGTTAAGTTTTCTTTGAAATTCTTGAGAAAAAATTTACTCCCGTATTATACATACATCACGTGTTTTGTAAGATATGTTCTTTCAGTTATATTGAAACGATTTTTGGAGATTTTTATCACACTTAAAGGCGCATTGAGTTCTTATTGGATAAGGATCTTATGACTATTGTGAGAGTGGATGGTGAGATGGGGAATAATTATGAGAATTTAAGTGAATCACACTCATGATGATCATGGCGATTCCAGACCTGGTGCTTTCATATTCAGAAAGTCTAAATCAGTGCAGGGGAAAGGTCACAAACGTACAGATGAGATCAGGTACCGTTGAAGACGCTTCTGAAGAGCAGAGTAGGTCTTACTATCATAATGAGAAGACGCGGAGTGGGGGTCTTCTAATCATCTCCCTCGCATTCATCACTAGCGGAGCGAAGTCACGCGGGGAAGAAGTCTTTCAGAAAGGTGGCGAGTGGAAGACAATGGGTCTCCCTCTAGGAGATCAAAGAGCTTGACTAACCAGCGCCGGGAATACGCATTCGCGTTGCTGCCAGGCATTGGTCATGAAAAACTAAGAGTCGATGTCGTTACCCACTCCTCCGAGCAAATTTAACCTCAGAGAAACAATAACCTGCGCGATTAGATTGTATCCTCCGCTGAGCGGATGGTTATAACCGTCTTCAGGCAATGACAAGAAAAAGAATTCTTGAAAGAACATTTCCACACCAGAGAGCCCGAATAATGAGAGAGAGAAGTTTTTCCCATGCTATAGCTATCCACTGACCAGTAATCATTAAGTATTCCTGTAATTTCCTGCGAAGGCAGGATAAAAATTCTCTCCAGTATTTTATTTATCTCGCCTTTTTTATCAAATGATATCAACAAAAAATATGGCACTAAAACCGCCGCCTTGATGTTGAGCTATTGCTCGCCGCCTTAAGAAACGAGTGAATACAAAATAGAAACAATTATCCTCACCTGAGACTCTATAGCCTTTGGTAAATAACAAAGTGGAAATACATAGTAAATATGCAAGTAGAGCTTAAATTAGTCTTTGAATGTGTCTGACAAAATAAAGATAGTTCTCTTAACACAATACAAACATCAGTGGAATCATAAATCAAATATGATTCGGCGTAATTTTATGGAATTCCATTTCATGTTTAAAAAAATATTAACTTTTACCATTCACAGTGGTCCACAAGTAAGGATATCATCCGGCACCGCTAATGGCCATTGAGCACCTGATGCTGATGCAAAGTCATTGAAATCCTGCTATTTCCTATATTTTTATCACTGTGGATTGTTAAAGCTAACATATTTTGCATCACTGGTGGTAATCATTTGATCAGATAGAAAGAATAGATTGATAGACATCATTTGATAGAAGCAGGCACCTTAATTATCTGACTTGAAAGATAATTTTAGTTCTCAGCTCATTACTTTTTCCGCCTCCTTATGTTTTAAAGTTAAAAACATTTTAAAATTTGTTGAAATAGCAATAGAAATATTTCAGTAGATTCTAACTTTTTGAAATAAATCATTACTCGCTGACCTGTGCGAACATTTCGCACAGTATGTGGCTTATTCCTGTTTCTTCCTTCTTTCTTCCTGTTCTACTGCCTGTCGAATATTTCGCACAGTATGCGGCTTCTTCCTGTTCCTTCCTTCTTTCTTCCTGTTCTTCTTCCTGCTTCTTCCCATGGACAATTATATGTTATTTATGTTTGTGTTAAAGATACATAACGTAAACTTAAACGGTAAACGGTCACACAGATTGCTTGTAGAATGTAAACAATCTAACTAAACGATCTGTTAATAGATTGCGCCTCCCACAACCTTTTAAGCACGTAACCATAGCCAACATATTAGTTGATTATATTGTCAACAAATGCCACTGTTGAAATTTGATCATTTATTTAAATTTTTTAAACAAATACATTCATTATAAACTTTTTTTGTTTGTCGTCAAAAGCGGGGAACATAAGCTTTCAAATGACTTCTGAATAATTAATTTTGATAAAAAAATTAAGAGAGATATGGCCTATCCACAAAAAAACACCTTAGAGAAATAATATATAAGGATGATAGTTCTATAACATTGAACGGGATGTATGCATGAACAAGTTATGTTTATAAATGTTTACAAACTATTTTTGTAAGCGAATATCATATAAATGTGAAATCAAAAAGTTTTAATTGCATTGACTTACCAGATGACCATTCACCCATGTACAATCACTATGTGCATTTCGTACTATTTTCATTTTAAACCTTTTTTTGAAGTTTAGAATTAAAAAAATGTGTGGAGTCGATATACCTCGAGCGAGTAATCGACATGGAAAAATGGAAAATGTTTAGCCAAATTAATGGGTAAATAGTGAAATTTGAGATTGAGATTGTATTTTTCGTCAGAAGCCGGTGATTCAACGTTTAAAATGATACCTCATTTATCACTGTAGGTGCAGTATTAACGGAGCATACACGGAATGACAGAAAAAGACCTTTCTGTAATAATATATATGATAGAAAAATAACTAAAATTGTTTGAAGAATTACGGATGAATCGGCATTGATGTGTTTTTAAAAAAACAAAAATGAATACCCGAGGGCTAACCGGAGAAATAACTTGTCTACTCATTAAGTACAAATACAGATATACAAATGAGGATACACAAATATAAGAACAAATGTTCCCCATACATCATATTAGAACAAATAATGTCACCATTTATCTCTCCAGTATTGTGTAAACTGGCTAATAACATGAACTGATAGCACCATTATGAACGAGAAAAATAACCTGGTCGGACTACACCCGCAAGATGAAAGGGGCATTTTTTTATCGGAAACTTTCGGCAACCTACACCAAAAAAAGTAATATAACAAGGCAGGTGTCACATCATGTCAGTTAGGGAGAATTTGATTGATGTGAGGAGAAAGGGAAACTCGTGTTGCTGGACGGCACTGGGCCGATCGTGCGTGGATTTTCAATGTAGACAGAGAGATGAAAAATGAACAAAGGAGCTCCATCCACATTCTTTTTCGTACGGGACTCAGAGATACATCTGATAAATACGCAAAAGATTTATTTCAGGGCATACGGGAAAAAAATTCGACCGTTGACTATCAACGAGCCTCTTATTCTAAAACGCATCACCATAGCTATGTTGTTTATGTTTTTTTCCTCGATGACCGTTGATTTAAGGGAGTTTCTGCGTCATATTACGATGAATTAAGCTCAGTAATTTGATTTCGTCTGAAATAAAAAAGCATCGTTCTTCTTTGGCCGAGTTTTATGCCTGTTAACGTTAACCGTACGATGAAAACCCTTTTCATTAACTTGTTGTTGACTGAAAGTCCAGGTTCTTCATTTTATATTAGACTATCTGTAAGTTGACGTGAGAATTACCGATGGGAAACATTCAAATTTATGTCGGTCAAGTTACTACACGTCATGCTTCTGAATAAGCTTTGAACAAAAAACTAATAACAATCTCTGATTTACTACACGTAAGGGTTCTGAATACGCCATAATTACAAAAAATTATTTAAAATCGTCTATTAGGTACTTTACATAATGGCTCGTAATGCTACTATCACTGAGCTACTACCCTTTGAAGCAAGGAAACTTTGAATAACCTTCATTTTTTCCACATTTTGATTACACTTGTTTAGTTTACAATGATATCCCTGATGTTTTTTATCTAAAACCTCAGCGTTTGTTTAATTCATGCGTAAGATTTGTGCTCAGCCTACTAAGAGATGTACATAAAATGTCGTGCCTTAAGAAAATCGGATGGCTTATCACGAAAAACCGACGGAAATATTTCCTATTCTCATTCCTCTATTCATTACATTTTTAATTTAAAGCCCAAATATTTCTGTTTTCTACAAAAAAATTCTTAAACCACCAACTTAAGGACAAAAACTGGTGTGAATTTCCTTTACTATTCATCTCATCGGATAAACTGTTTTCTAAAATCCTTTCAGTCAATAGGATACAACTTCTGGAATTCCTGATCATATGAGGTAAAAATAAGCTCCTATGATAAAAACCTTTCAGTCAGAGATATATAGCTTATTACTAAATGCCTCGTAGATAATATGCCACTTTGGAATGAGTGCCTGTCTAAGGAAGCGAAAATCGCCGTGTACAGAAGTGTGATCTCCCTTTTACTTTGTACTTGTACTTTATTGCATGGTATTGAAACATAGGTATGCCAGAATAGGCATAAAAGTAGACTAAATGCCGTATCTATGAGTTGTCTTAGGAGTGTTTGCGGCAAAAGTAGGATGGATAGGGTCAGGAATGATTGGGTAATAAATGAATGTGGGTGAGATGCTCCAGTAATAGACATATATGAAAGGAGTGTACTTCGTTGGTTTGGCCATGTTGAGAGAATGGATGAGAGTCGAATAGCGAAAAAGATATATAATAGTGAAATGAATGGTGCGAGAGGTAGAGGTAGGTCGAGAAAGTTGTAGTTGAATGTCGTTGGGGAAATTCTTAGGAGGAGGAATATTAGGAGTCTTAAAAACAGGAGGGCGTGTATGAAGCAGTGTATTGGGGTAAATGAACCAAAAGAGGTTTGCAAGGATAGACCAGTATGGAGTAAATTATTGTAGCAGAGTTAGGTGTACAAATATGTATTTATGAGTGAAACTTTGAGACTGCGCCTACCCCGGAAGGGAACGGTGAGATTGGTATGTATATATGTTAGAATACCGTGCTTACCCACCGAATCACCGTTTTGGGGTGTCGTGAATATCCTGGTATACCTTAGTCTTCAACTCCACCTCTTGCAATAGAAAACATTGCCTGTTTCGGTAACTATCTTAAACTCGGGCGCCTAACATTTCGTTGTCCTCTAGGCTTGCAATCCAAGACAATCCATTCTGGGGAGGAGATTCCCGCTGCACTCTTTCAACATGTTCACATCCTTTGATTGGGGACGTGGGACTCGTAGGATTTCTTCAGCTGCATCTCCTTCGAGTCTAGTTTTAGATGGAAAACGTGCTTTTTTTTAACTGCGTGCTTCCGCGCAACTACCATTTGTAAATAAGGGCACACGCGCGTGGAGATACTAAGAGATACCAAAGGTACTTGGAGAAAATGGGGTTAGTTGTAAACGCTTTTCTAATAGTCGGTCGTAATTTAAAAAAAAAATCATCGTATCCTTTACCTAATTCATTGGAATTTAGAAGCATCGTCAAAAAATTTAGTTATACAGGCAATTGGAACTGAAAAATATTGCAGACGAGCAGGAACCCATTTATAAAAAATGTCGTACTTGCTGGTCAATGCTGGCGTACTAGCTAGCCGTAAGGCCTTCTGCAGAAACCGTATTGATTTCCGTAGTGACAGTTTTCCATTACGGATCTCCACGGAACATGATCATGGTTGGCGCGAGTTTTCCATAGAAGTAGTTTTCCTAAGACATAGCTACCTTTGAGAGATTCAAATAAAATTTCCCCGGCATTTCTTTAGCGAGTACTCTCTTTTTCTTTGGGATTTTTTGACCCTATAGCTCTGAAAACTGTCTTTTTCGGTTGTATTCTCCCCATCTTAGAATACTGTGCACCAATTTGGTCTACCGCCTGCCCCACTACCTTGGATTTGCTCAACCGTCCAGTCAACTTCTTTCTCGCCATAGTTCGCCATCGAGTCCCCACATTCAGAAGCTCATCCCGTGACCTCATCCTTTCCTCCCTTGGCATTTCACATTTAACTCACCGCCGTGTCCTATCAGATATGCTGTTCCTACAAAGAATCTTCAGTGGCTCTCTACGGACCAATGAAATACTCCCTCTCTTTAGTATTCATGTTCCTTCCCGTCCATTACGCAGTAACTGTCTACTGCATACTCCCAGATTCCGTCTTTCCATCTCCCAGCGCTCTCTCTTCTTCCGAATCCCCTCCTTGTTTAACTCCTTGGCCTCGAAATATCCTTCCTTGGACCTTTTCTCCTCTGCCACCATTTTCAAATCCTCCCAGAAACGCCACTTAAATGATCCATCCCTCTCCAATCCCTAAGTCTCTTCTTACGCTTACCTCATTTGTTTTATTTAATGAATATTATGTTTTTGTTTGAAATTTTTTATTTATTTATTGATTATCTCAGCCAATGTAATAGCCTTTGTGCCGTTTTTGGTGGTGAAATAAAATAAATAAATAAATAAAATCTGCAAACGCGGTCTGTTGCTAATGTCATTTCAAACGTTTCAAAATAGAGAACTCAATCAGAATATAGTTATAAATTGATTAGTTATTTTCGAGCAAAAGTTTTGAGATTAAGGAGTCCCTAAGGATCTTCTTTAGAAGTTCTACGTAATGTAGGAAAGAAAATCCCCGGAATGTTCTTAGGAGCTCTGTAGAATACGTTAAGGAAAATCTTCAGAAATTGTTTGGAAAATGTTCAACAGTATTACGCATTTCTTGTAACACAATACCTTCCGTATGCACCGATTTATTGCCAACATTAGCGCTGTCGTCGCAGCCTGAGGAAGGCAATTTATCCGCGCTTTGAACGTCTAAAGGTTAGTCTGCTGCAAGAACGCTTGATGGAAACAAAAGCATACCATGCCGTTCCCCCGCTCCGTATGTGACTTTGCCGCTCCTGCGTTGGGGTCGAAAGCGGTGTTTTGCCACCCACCACCACCCCTTCCCACACCCTAGCCAACAATGAGATGCAAAACACCGATCGCCCCCTGCCTTCGCCATCGCACGACCGATTAGACACCAGTCGTGTGCTGGCCACCAGCAGCAGCAACAGCAAACCTAGAAGGACACACACCTGCCCCTCTTCCCTACCAACGCCAACCGAATCCTACGGCGGACGGTTTTTTTCTTGCGCTTATCCGAATCCGGTGATCGATTTGTTTTTTTGTCAATTTCCTCCTCCGCCCTCAGATACGATCGTCTCCGGGATTTTTTTTCCGTTGGAAGCTTACAGCTTAGCAGAGGATGAGGGGGAATGGATCCCGAAGACGATGGACTGCGCAATCCTTGATGTGGAAGTACCGGTAATTAGTGAATATAAGGACAGGTGGACTTTATTTTTAGTATGGTCATTTCATTGAAATATAATTTCACCTAGAACTAGATGAATTCATCCTCGTTTCCAAGCGAAATATCCTTCTCTTCCACAGATACCAAAATATCTGTCCCTGAACGTTACTACTTTCCGAGATATTTGACGAAAAATACATGGGAAATGGTACATTGATGCACTCTAGAGAGACAATTTTTAAAAATGAAGAATTTCTAAACACCAAATCTCATTAAATTAACATTGCGTATTTTTCTCACACTCTCAAATCTCACCAAAGTAACATTGCGTATTTTTTTTATGTTTTCTCAACTATATTTAGAATAAATCCTTTAGTTACTGCTGTAATTTTTCCAGGATCTTAAAAAACCTTCCCTCGTGAAGGATTTTTAAGTGTACCGCGTGAAAAAAATGAGTCAAGTCAAGGACATTGATATTTTCTCTAAATTACTTTTAATATCAGTCATATATGATCATATTATTGCACCATTAATGATGCAATATTTAATTCATGCTGTCTACTGCTGCTGAAATTAAAAGGTATACTTCAAATATGGTCTCTTTAATGGCTAAGGTACTATCTCGCTCAATCTAACTGATCTACCGGTTTTGACAGGTTAAAATGGAACGTGATATAAATCTCCTAGATTTTTACTGGCGCTAGCCAAAGTTTCTTACACTATTTTATTCTATCAATGAAGTTTCTTGAGTTTTGGGCCAGTTTTTTATTTTTCAATGGCGACGTGTCACCAATTTTTTGACATCTTCAAAGCTTTTAATTGAGCAAAGTCCAGATATAAACAGAGCAAATACATATAACCAGTAGTTTCAGTTACCGACAATGAAATAAACTAAATTGCTCATATCGAAGTTTGCCTCGACTATCGTATCGACTGGTTATACTATTACTTTGCTGAATCCAAAGCCTTGAATATGCCAAAAAATTTGCAAAACGTCTGCATTGAACCGTAAAACAATTAACCAGCACTCAAGAAACTTCATTAGTACATAAATACTGGTCGAAGAAATAATGAATTGATAACTATTTCTTTATTCATCTCAGCATACGCTGTTCATGCTGATATGAAAGAATTTCGCGAGACGAAGGCCTCAGGGGCCTTGCCTCCTTCATTTCCTAATAAAAAAACCCGCCTTACTGAAGGTTTAATTCCTCGCGCTGCTGAATGACTATGTTAATACAATAACCAAGATTGACAGGGCACATTAAAATCAAATCAAGGTTCTCCTCTTCAATCACAATCTGAGAGGACAAAATTAACTGTTAATGGAATTTGAAATTTTTTAAGATACCATAAAATTTTTTACTCAAAGGTTCAGAATGAGATGTACGTCTCCATAGCATTTTAATCTTGAATCTTTTTAATTTAACTCCAGAACAGGATTAAAATTATTTTTAGCAATGAGTTGAGGGGTAAAATTATTATGAGATTTCTGTATACGATTCTTCGGATAATTAATTCGGAAAACTTACCTCCATGCATTGATTTCAATAAGGATGAATTGATAAGGCCAAAACTCAATCTAAAGTTTGAGTATCTAAGACTTTACGCCAGATGAAATAGATCCGTGATCCACTAAGCTTTAACTAGGGTTGCAGTAGTCAATTTTTCGAAAAAGAGGGAAGTTTTTTTGTATACACTATGATGCAGAAATCTAAAAAAAGGGGGGAAATTCGGGCACGGATCAGAAGACAAATGGCACCTATTTTGCTTGCAGGCTCGACTAACTCCTTCCACGAAATATTCATTTTAAATTTCTTAGCCATGAAAATTGGTATTCCTTTGAGAAAACAGTCCGGCAGTGATTGCATTTAAGTGCTCTCGAATATGATCGCTCGCAAATAACTCTAGAAGTACGGAACATATATATTACCCATGAACAACAATGTTCAAAAATGATTTTTCCGCGTTAATCTACCTTCTTGGCCGCCTGTTATTAGTAAAACTTAGTTTTATTAGGGGCAAAAATTGGTGCAAGTAACTTTAAATTTACTGTGATGACTAATTATATTAGCGTTTTTGTTTTCATCATCATATGAATAACAAAAGCAAAAGAAAGAGACTATGACATCATGGTACGGCTTTATAGTGTAAATTCCTGCACGAGGTATTGCAAAGTTAAGTTCATGATATCAGTTTTTGTTCTACCTTTTAATTTTTGCGGACTTTGTGTTATAGTCGTATACCTGTATTTGCCACGATTGTTGCTATTCAATACATATAGCCAAGTGAAGTCTTGTAACGCTTCGTGGTGATTTTTATTACTTTGGACATTCATATCACTATGGATATTAGTTTAAACACTTAAGTACATTTACTTTTAACCTTTACTCTCCATTTTCTTTCATTTTTCTAACTTCCCATTGAGAGTTATTGATTTACTTATAGTTTTCTTGAAAACAAGCATAAGTTTTGTGTCTGTTACAAGTTCCAGAATAATCTGTCTTTTGTACATTAATTTCACGTGTTCTTGAATTGAACACTTACTAATTTTGCACAACTGCTTTCTTTAACTGACAGGGGGAATTGATTTATGATCTTTTAATCATTGATGATATTTCGCGTGGAGAAACAGACTACGGTTGTCGAATAACTTTAAGGAGTGAAATCTTCCTCTACTTTGATAATAGAACGTAAACACGATACATGTTTAGAAATAGAATTATTTTTGTTCACGTTTCAAGTGTTGTTTGATGAGACGTAACCCTTTCCTTATGCTCACTTCATTGCAGCGACGGCGGCGACCTCGGTAGGCGTCGCGACGCCTCCGCCGCCTCCGCCCCAGACGGGCGCCGCGGCGGCCACCGCCCTCCGAGACCTCTACGCCCTGCACCACTCGCACCACGCCCACCACCACCCGCATCACCCGCACCATCACCACGCATCGGCGGCGCACCAGTTCGCCGCTGCGGCCGCGGCGGCTGCGGCGGCCGCCGCCCCACAGATGACCGCACCACCGTCGGCCCTGCACCCGCCGCCCCCACCGCCTCCGCCCCCTCCGCCCCCGCCGCACCCGCACCACGCCCCGCTCCCCGGCTCCGCGGCGGCGGCCGCAGCGGCGACGGGGCAGCACCACCAGGCGGCCGCCGCTGCCGCAGCCGCCGCGTCGGCAGCCTCGCTCTCGTCCCTCGTGCTGGCCGCCGCCTCGCCTCACCGCCTCCTCGAGCTGTCGCGCCTCGGGCTCCGCCACTACGACCTCGCCTCGCACGTGCTCTCGCAGCAGGGAGCCGTCACCAAGTTGCTCGGTGAGTACCTGCCTGGAGAACTATAATTGACATATGTACACTGGTTTGACTAGGAATGACGTGAAAAGTGAACACATTTTTAACGATCGTATGATTTGAACAAGGACCACTGTCATGAACCCTTCGGGCTACCGATTGCCTTTTCCAATCCGCAATGGGTATCTCTACAACATTTGAGGCGGATGGAGAGGACATTACGTCATCAAACTGTTGTCCAACTGTAGTCCAACCGTATATTTGTCATCCCTGCTCTTTGCCTATTTTACTTTTAATAGCGCACCGGAATGAACGACTTAAAGTAGAATAGAATGATATTTTATTAGTCCGGGACGATTAAGTCTCTTAGGAACATAAATTTTGAATATATTGTTTTAGAGTCGAGTAAATAATTCCATTATAGGTTACTGATGAACAAAAATACTTGATACCCCTATTTTACAAAAATTACCATAGGAATGCAGAGTAAATCATTCAAAACAACAAAAACAATTCATATAATTTTACACAAGATAACACATTTATTAATACAATTGAAATAACACTTTGTAACACTCATTATTAAATCTAATACTAGTTTTACATTTTTAATATACTCAGGTAAGTGATTCCACATGTCACAGGATACCAATACTTGATGCCCTGATTTTACAAAAATTACCATAGGAATGCGAAGTAAATCATTCAAATCAACAAAAACAATTTATATAAATGTTACATAAGATAACAAATTTATTAACCCTTTGAGAGGGTTAATACAGTAGAAATAATATTTTTAAATAGATACTCGTTTTTAAATATATTACAGGTTTTACATTTTTTAATATAATCAGGTAAGTGATTCCACATGTTACAGGAAGTGGCATGGAATGAATTAGCATAAGCAGATGTTCGGTATCGCAGTACATACAGTTCTTCCATTGGACGTTTATTTGTTGGAGCATTGTACAGTACATTCTTGTATAAATATGTGGGGAGTTCTGTGATTATTATTTTGTATATAAACGTTGTCTTATTAAGTAAGCGCCTGTGTTGTATTTTTAATCATCCGAGTTTTTCTAAATATGGTGTCACGTGTTCATAACATTTGATACCTGGCACAGGAGTTCTGAACCCTCTGAAGCTTTAAATTCAGTACTTTTGCTCGGTCGTTGAATACCACACAGCAGTAATCTATACGTGGGAAAACAAGACTGTCTATTCATTTTCGGCGAAGGGAAATCGGGATCAGGTGTCTAAATTGTTTTAACAGATGTTAAGTTTAAAATACCTTGCGTGAAATGGATTTTAAGTGTACATTCCACTTTTGGGTTTTATTTATAGTAACTCCTAAGTTCCTTACAGTCTCTGAAAATTCAATTTGGACACCTTTTACACAAATTTTGGGCAGATTACCAAATGTAATTCTATAAACATAGACATTGCTACCAATAATAATACTTTTCGTCTTGTTGGGATTGAGCCGCATACAATTTTCCATTGACCATTTACATATGTTTTTAATGTCATCATTAACCTTGGCAATGGTATCAATGACTTCTGTAGTAAAGTAAAGTTCTGTCGTAAATGTATCCTGAATCTTTTAATCACGCCATTAATGTGCAGAAATATGTCCCAAATCATTTTTAAATCAAACCACTACGTTTAAAATCAGTCTGGCGAATTTTAAAGCAGTTAAATTGTAAAACATTTTTCTGCCAAAACCCTTCCTTTATTTTTTTAAATATCTTAACTGGAGTGCTAAAATATCAAGTTTCCTTCCTTTTCAATCGCTAGCTGTTTGATTTATTGCCCCCATTATTTATCTCTCCGCGCTATCTCCATGCTAAAATATGTATTTAAGTCATCCCATTACCGAAAATTGCTGCTATTCTTAGAAAACTGTCTAGTCCAAAAATATTACCATTCATTCGCACTCAAATTACATCCTCAAAATGACCCATTATGGGTTTTTCGATGGCAAGTTTTTCCTGCTTAGATTTTTATTGGGGTAGGCTCCAAAAATGTCTGGGCTTCTCCCACCAAAGACGGACGTTTTTTTGTCTGACATTCCTGATATTCTCCTGAGAGGAAGTAGATATCTGAATCACTTTTCCACTTTCGTTTTCGAATACCGTTTCCGAGGGTATGACACCGTTCCCATTTTCTAGCATGAATGAAATAGAGGGTGAGCTATCCTTGCAATGTTCCTACTACTTGTCGAGTCCGATAAAGTTGGTAAGTGCGATATAAGACATTCTAACCTTTGGAAATGGAAGCAAAATGGAGTCCAAAGACCGCACATTTTCAGGAATTTTATTCTACCCCATACTTGTGACACAAAGTGGTTGTGCAGTCTCCAGCCCTCTTTATACGGACAAAAAAAATAATTTTAGAAGTGAATTCAATGCTTTTCTGTCAGGATACTTTAAATTATTCAATGCTTTTGTTAAAATTAATTATAATTATGCTAGGCAGGTGGGGAAAGGGAAGAAAGAGAATAAGTTTTATAGATGGGATGAAGAAGGGTAGATCGTATGCTGGGGCGAAAAAGGAAATGCTATATGTTTATTGGACCGTGAAAACGTAGAAAACCAGGAGAAGATTCTCAGACTTTCAGCTGAACCAATCTTTAACCGGTAGAATGCTTTAAAATAATCTAAGCTTAGCATTTATTCTCCGAGTCTCAACGGCTCCCAGTCGAAACCTTCCATAGACTGAAGAACACTTTCGTTTGGCTTGTAGAGATTTTTAGGAAGCTTTCGCCTGTATTATAGTTACTCCTCATTAACGCTCTAATTCTAAATTCTAATCATTCTAGATTACCGAATTTTCCAATATTCCTCATTTCATTTCTGGATCTTTCCTAAGGCACGCTCAATTTTTGTGTTTCCCGACGTGACGATCATGATGCACTCAACTTACCACCGATAAGATTTTCAGCACGTGTGTACCATTTCCAAGGTATGCGCATTGATACACATCACATAGATATTGGTGCAATTGTGCTGAAAACATGTTTGGTGGTGAGTTGAATCAAAATATGGAAATTGATTTTGTTTTTATTGTATTTATATCTTATTACAAATAAAATTGTTCACAGTCAGTAACAATGTCAATTGAAAGTGTACTTGTGACGAATACAATAAAGACACACAGATAAACAAACCTGAAACGTACATTTTACTGGTGGAATACTTCTACTAATTAAAACAACCTCTAGCAGCGCATTTCCCACACACAAATTCTTATTTATCCACTACTCTGTTGGTTCACATTTAAAAATTCCCATCAATAATGCGAAACAATGGCAATAAAAGGAAGCTGATGACGGGGCATAGGGTGTGAAGATGTGAAGAAGAGGCTGGTGAAGAGCTTGATATGGAGCGTAGCTTTGTATGGGACAGAAACCTGGACCCTCAGAAAGGAGGATAAGAATTGACTACAGGCATTTGAGATGTGGGTATGGGGAAGGATAGAGGAGGTTAGGTCGATGGAAAGAAAGACTAAGGAGGAAGCGCTTGAGATGGTGGGCGAGAATAGGAAACTTCTGAATGAAATCCGGCATATGCAGGGTACGTGGCTGAAGGATGTAATAAAGTATGATGGGTTGTTGAAGAGTGTGATAGAGGGAATGATGTTGAGCTAGGGGGGAAGGGAAAGAAAGATAATAGGTTTTATGGACGGGATGAAGAAGGATAGATCGTATGCAGAGGCGAAAAAAGAAATGCTAGAGCAATATAGGCCCTTGAATGTGTGGAAGACCGGGAGGAGATTCTCTGACCTTCATCATAACCTACCTCTGCCCGTAGATTTTCAAAAAATGAAAAACATGGGATCTATTTTAATAATAAAGTTGCTTGTGTGTCTTGGCCGGGAAGGATAATGCATTGGCTTGCAATGCATTATCCTTCCCGGGTCTGGCGTCACACGCATGTTTCGATCTGGAGACTTTTTTCGTCGGCAGCGTAATTATTGTAACACACGCTCGAAGGTCCGCACTTAACTTTTTGGCGAGTCGAGGGAGCGTGGTGAATCCCTGGTCTTTCTCAACATTTGCCTAATCCAATTTTGGGCTTTTGAAAGCCCCACAATGGCCTCGGCAAACTCTCTCTTCTTTTCATCGGTTTATAGAATTTGGCTCAAGCCACTGCCGCCAAGTGCCTTCTTTTTTCGGCAGTCGTGAACTTTGAACTTTTCGGAATCCCTTTGTGCAGGCATCCATCGATCGTTCGCCGGCCAATTGAGTTCTCTATAAATACAATCCAATAAATGCTCTCACGCCTTTGTAAACATTTACCTTGCGCATCAGCTTTGTGTAATTCACCCGTGAATACGCTAATATGGGCGCTCTTGCACGCTGCCGAAATTTCCTGAGAAGCAGTATAAGCTCCAGCTAAGACACTCTGAAAATAAGATCAAAGTATAGAGAGACTGACGATGGCTATAATTGTTCATGGCTACAATCAGTCCTATGGTACCTGTTATTCACTTTACTCGGGTATTTTTTCTCGAAATTAATTTTAAAATAATTAAAGGAATGAGTGCTTGTCTAAGGAAGTGAAAATTACCGGGTACAAAAGTGTACTTCTTCCCACCTTGCTATATGGTAGTGAAACATGGGTATGTCAGGAGAGACATAAGAGTAGACTAAACGCCGTGGGTATGAGTTATCTGAGGAGTATTTGTGGCAAAAGTAGGATGGGTAGGGTCAGGAATGAGTGGGTCATGAATGAATGTGGGTTAAATGCTCCAGTAATGGACGTGTATGAAAGGAGTGTGCTTCGTAGGTTTGGCCATATGGAGAGAATGGATGAGAGTAGAATAACGAAACAGATATATGAGAGTAGAATGCATGGTGTGAGAGGTAGAGGTAGGCCAAGAAAGTTGTGGTTAAATGTGGTTGAGGAAGTTCTTAGGAGGAGGAATATTAGGAGTCTTAAAAACAGGAGGGCGTGTATGAAATAGTGTACAGGGGTAAATGAGGCAAAAGAGGTTTGCAAGGATAGGTCAGAATGGAGGAAATTATTGAAGCAGAGTTAGGTGTACAATTGTTTGACGAGGGAAACATTTTGACTGTGCCTACCCCGGACGGGAACGGCGTGATGGGTATGTATGTATGTATGTAAATTAATTTCATCATAATTGATAAACTCATTAGATGTCAATGCATGAAGTATTTAGACAGACTGTATTCGCAAACAATGAGTACGGTATTGCCACCGTCCACTTTTTTATTTGCAAAAATTGGGAAGAGAAAAAAACACCTAGCCATTGATGATGACACAGAGGCATTGAAACTTGTTTCTTAATTTTTCTTTGCATTAATTTGGTGGACGTCTGCTCACATTGATTCTCATTAAGGTCACTCTATGAATCCACTAGCTTAACACATGTGTATGACGCTAGCGACTGCGAATGTGTGATCTTTGTTCTAAATAATCTAATGCTAATCTTTGAAAACTGTAGTAATTAATCTAGTGAAAGCATAATCTGTAAGACCCCCCCCCTAACAAAACACATGCGATGCTGGTGACAACCAAGCTGTGTCATAATTATACTAAGTAAAAATGTGAGACATTTTTACTCTTTATTCTCGTAATTCATGTTAATATGTGGCTTTTATTGTCATAATGTTTCTAGTATTCCTAAAACATTAGAATTCCTACCACATTAGTATTCCTAAAAATTTGTAATACCTATATCGAATTTTTGATTTTTTTAACTCTTTCTCCCACATTTTCAACAACTTTTCACGCATTGTAATCGAATTTGTGGAGTGTATTGTACACCTCAGCGTTACAGAATCAAACTATGTCGTGAATCCTGGTTGATTAACACGGAGACCGCCTTAAAACTTTGTCCCACAGTGTTTTTTTTTGTCAGATGACTTTTTATCTTGTAAGAGACCGCCTTAAGACTTTGTCCCAGAGTACTTTTTTTGTCAAATAATTTATAAAATCCACATTCATGAACCTAGCTACACCAACGAGCATGCCTCGACGTCACAAAGGCGGGAAAAATTCATGAATTTCGTACTAATCCGTTAAGGACCTGAAGTTCAATTTGGCTGTGCGGAATTTTACAGGGAGTATAACCAGTGTGAAAAGAGCCACTAGAGAGGACTTTTTTCAAAGTCTACGAGCATAAGCGTGGTAATTATGCGGAAATATTCCGTAGGCAACGGACTCGATCACCGAAAGAAAAAGCCATCTGCACAACGGCCGTCATGTTTCACCACCATCATGCGTTTCACGATCAAAATGGAGTCTACTACTCTCGGCATGACGGCATTAAAACTATAAAAACGTTCATTTTATGCGAATACGATTCACTTTCCCGCTGCGAGGTGCGCCCGCGTTCATAGTTCAATGGCGGCCATTAATATCGTCCAACGCTGGTGAAATGTTTACGTGCAATCCTTTACACCCGACTATCGTCCTACGCTCTTAAAATGGAAATGAAAAGCGAAGGGTGGGTGATCAGAGGTTGAGGCTGGAGAAGGAAGGTAATCGCCGACAATGGAAGGAAGGTAATGAAGGGACAGAGAATCAAATCCAATGACAAGATGGGCAGGAGCAAAATGGCCGTGTTTATGCGCAGTGTGCGAGATATTTGAAACGAGTTAAAATTAAACAAATGTTAAATTGGATGCCTTATTCATATTGAAGAAGAATTAATCTATTGAACATGAATGTATTCAACTTTATACTTGTAATTATAACTGTTATCATTAATTGCATTTTTCCTCACGGTTTATATGCTTAATCATGTATTTAAATGTTATCCTAGTAGTGCTCTCTGCAGTAATATGTACGGCTGTATTACGAATTCCAAGCTTACAATGATTTTTTTGTTTTGCCTGTCATCATTGTATAATTAATTCGATTTTGTATATTGAGTTTCATCACTGTATTATTAATCTAATTTTTTAATTTCAAAATTGTATTAATTTGAAAAATTTTACTTCATTATCTCAGGGGCTAAGAGTAGCCCACGATAATAAACGTTGTTATTATTATTATTATTATATTCACACTCAGGAACACCCGAATTTCGATCGTCTTCCCAGCGTAAATTTAGTGCGTGAGTTGAGGAATTGTAATCCATACCCAAGTGCACAAGTACTTTCGGTAAAGGAAAAGTGTCTCTTGTAAAATGACATTAAACTAGAGACGACTTTTTTTTTACTTTTTCCCACATGGTCGGAATAACCTCTCAATCAGCAAATTTCCCGCGCGTTTCGTAGGACTACTGATTGAAAGTGTAGGGCGTTAGTGTCTCAACCTGCACGGAGATTCCGGTTTGCACCAAAGCAGCCTCTGCAATGGCGATTCGCGCCTCCGCGGGGCGACGCCATCTTGTTCACTGGAAAGGTCGCCCGGGAGACCTTGACACGAGCGTGGACAGGAATTAACATTCGATACAAGATTCGTGATAGCGACCATGCTCATTCAATATATATTTCCTTTTTTGTAAATTCATGAGATAAATATAGATAATTAGCTACGGATTTAAAAAAAAATCGGCATGGTGATTGATGCAATAAATCTCGAGAGTTAAAACTTCCAAATACAAATACAGAATATGTAATGGAACAAACGCGTGAATCGAAGTTAAAATATTAACACCAGAATAATGCGTACCAGAGATAAGACGTAAATACAGTGAAACCTGTACCTACAACGGCGGTATCGCTGATAAAGGTCGTTGGGGCGGCTGTTCGACACGGGGTTCAGTTTCTAGGAGTACATATTATGCAAATGCTCTTGAAGCAGAAGTTTTGTTAAAACCTATTCAGATGGTGCTAATTTCCTCATAACTTAGTCGCTCCTAAGAAATCTCAATGCATATTAATTTGATGTGCGCAATCAGTGAAACCTGAATTAATTGGCCACCGACGGTTCCACTGAAAATCGGTCGTTGTGAGGGATGGTCGCTTGATAGGAGTAGTGGTCGTCAACAGGGTTTTCAGTGTAATACGTTTTTTTAGCAATGAAAACTTGGTAATAATTGCATTAGTAAAATATTCAACTGAAAAATACCTATTATCAAGCAATGTTATGGGATTTATTGACATTTATTATTTCTACGAAATCCACGGGTTACCTGATGAATGAGAGAACCGAAAAGCTATAGCAAAAAATACTCTTTTTAAATGTGTATTGGTGCGCCCTAATCTTCTTATGCATTTTATTTCTTAATATTATGCTTAGGCGTTGTCTCTATTATATTTAAGGCGGCTAAGTAACTCGTTGCCGAAAATGATTTTTCTTATGTGAATCATTTCATCTTATGAAGGGATAAAAATTTTTAAGGGCTAATTAAAATTTCACCTTTGTAAATTAATCGTTAAGTAAATTACAGTACAATTAATTAAAATTAAATTAATAATTATCATTAAATTTTCACGTTTGGATCTGAAAATATGGAGAAATTCTAAGATGACGACAAATCGACAGGTAATCTATTGAAATCATTCAACAACCGTGTTAATTATGATTTCGTTGTTTGCACATCGCTTTAGTTCTGATAGTATTCTTTGATGGTATGCATGAAATTTATTAATATCGCAGATGACAATTAGTTTGTAGTGCACTTTTATGATTAAATCTTTACCAAAGATATCGCCCTTCGGTGATTTTAGCTTTCAGAGGCTGGAGTCAATATTTCGACTCGCGGTACGAAATTAGAGATAACGTGACATGACCATGATCTTTGAAGAAGGTTGATTAGCACTAATACAAAGGAAATGATTCAGAGCATTCCGGTAATAATGTGGCATATTTAAACACTAGGGCTGAATGAAGAGATGCAATATTCAATAGTGATAAAACTGTTATCGCAACTTATCGAGAGATTTTTTTTACTTCATCCTCAGGAGAAATATTTGGATTGATGATATTAATAATTTATTCTTCCAAAAAAAATAGATTGATAGATTTATTAACAAATTCGGAAGTTAGGCACCCTACTAGACAATAGGCCTGTTTAAGGGTACCTTACGTCAGCTTTATTTAACAAGCATTGCCGAGTAAAACAAAAAATATGAAAGTACACAGCACGAACATGAGCGTATATGAGAAGAACTATTTCTTAACAGTAACACAAACTTCTATTTTTACAGACAAACACATTTGACTTTGGTAGGAAAGTAAACAATTAATCTCAACAATTTCGACAAGGTTACAAGAGAAACGATGTTTTATGCACATCATTTATGCACATAAAATGATGGGGAACCATTGGTAACCATTTAGAAATGAAAGTTGGAAACCTATGTCTACCTATCTCAAAGGAGTCACTTCAAGCGTTTTGGAATGAAGAATCTTTCATAAACTATGGATCGAAACTTTAAAAAAAAATGAGAATGAACTAACGAAAGGGTTTTAAGTAAGAACGGGGATAATTCCTGTCCCCGTGATTACAAGTGAGGAAACTTTTTTCCAGAATACCCAAGGGTCTGATTTCCTCTAATTTATTTGCAAGACCATTAAAAAAAATAAAATCCGATAGGATTTAACCCTTTTCCCTCTCCCGAAAGAAAATCATGACATGGCGTGCCCTTTTCCGAGCACAGGGGTCAGATTACGGAGTCGACAACGGTTGTTGGAAAAACGCTTTTAAAGAAGGTCTAAAAGGGACCACTGCCGCCATTAATTTTTAATGGTGCGCCCAAACGAATGAGGAGGGGAGAAGCGAAAAATTGGGGGGAGGGGGATAGTAGTTTAAAAAAAGGAAAATCAGATCGCCTCCAGTCCGTGCATTATTTGAATAACTTTTTATCTTTTATTCTTCCAACACCCCCCTCCTTTCCCCCGCCCTCCCCAGTCAGAGTGATAAAGTAAAAAGGGGTGGACGGCCATCTTATATGCGCGCACGACCGCCTCATTCCGAATAGCCAATGAGCTGTTATCGTTTCCCCGTGCGCCCAGCAGCTGAGCACGCGAGAAAGAGGCGACCAAGAGAAAGAGGCACTACACCATCATACATTTTGTATTTGTGTGAATTTCTGGTATTTTTTTGCGAAAATTCTCATTTTTTTCCTGTAAAAAGTTTTTTTCGTTAAATTGTATTTTTATGCGGCAATAATTTTTCGTGATTATTTTTCGTGAAAATCTGAGAAGCGGTAAATTGTAAGGTTTTAAGCCGGGAAGGTGACATGTGTCGCCATGTCCTACCTGTCTTTCGGCAGGATAGAGGCTATTGAATGAGAGACATTGCCAAAACAGGGTAGTTTGCATAATTTTTTAAAATTTTTATTGGAAATAAAACTTGCCAAATTGGGGTATTTCGCATAGTTATTTTGGTTGTTTTGAATATTTTTTCCTGATTTGTTTCGTGAAAACTGAAGAATGGTAAATTGTAGAGTCATAAGCTGGCAAAGTGACATATATCGCCATGTCCTACTTGTTTTTTGGCAGACTAGAGGCTACTGATTGAGAAACCTTGCCAAAAACAGGGTGGTTTGCATACTTTTTTTGTATTTTTGTAGGGAATAATGCCAACGTGAAGAAAACTGACTGATTTCTGAAGGGATTTGCTAGTAATTTATTCAATAAATTCAAACTGTGGTCATTTTTTGCGGCAAAATATTTCAATATGATCAGTTATACCTAGTGATTGAATGTATTGAGTCGATAGAATGATAAAAGTTGCTCTCAACAGCTTGAATTACGAGATAAAAATATACGTTTTGCTTCTTTTTCTTTATGATATGCCTGTTATGTCAAGCGCTAAATAATAACGCACGCTAAGTGTACTGGGTTTTTATTCCGTTCCTAATGGCGGACCACACAACAATTCTGAAAAAGACATAAACATCATTCAGAGAAACAGGTTTTCTGAAACATAGCACTCAAACAAATGAATAACGAAATGCATATATTGCATGTATATACTAAATCTCCTCCCCAAGTTATTTCCGTGTCCGTGTTGGTCTTCTTACTCATGGTTGGCCATTTCTGCCTTCTCACTATACTTCATCAAAGTATTCACCTGGCCAAATGAGTTAAATATACAGAGTTTTAAAAAAAGAACAAAGATTAAAATATCTCCTTACAAAACCAAGCGATCGGGGGGTACTACTACCCTGCGAGACCTCCTGAGAGGGGACTGGGCTGTGGTGGAGCATTTATCACTTCTGGAGATGAAATATTGCATGGTGATGAAACGGTATCCCACATTTGCAGTTCATTGCTAAGGTGCTGCTCTCTGGCCTCACCTTTCTCCGGTACTACTGCATGGTTTCCTTTATATTTCCTGAGCTGGTCAAAGTGTACAGTTCTATCCCCAGCATTTGTTTGTACTAAATAGGTCGTGGTACTGACTTTTGCCTTGATTCTTCCCCTCACATACTTAATAAGCCCACCTCTTGGGTGACGCACTAACAATGCCGACAACGGAAAATGTGGAAAATCAACTGTTTTTCTCGCGTTTTTTTCATTTTTAGTTCTCCAATGCTCCTTCCGAGTTTTGCTGTCCATCGTAGACCTTTTCTTTTGCATACTACAGTTTTTCCTCCAACCTCGATTTTCCTCAGCAAAATATTCGAAAGCCGTTACGTAATGTTCCTCAATGGTTGAAGAATGAATCTCTTTGAATTTTTCACACTTTTCTGGTGTTCTACAAACAAATTCTGATGATTTTATTGTAATGTTAATACCGGTAGGTTATGTTAAAACATAGCGAAAAATTACTGAGTTATTTGTTCTTCAGCTATATCATGATTCCGTTAAGTTACTTCGCCACATTCATTCATTAGTCGTTCAATCCTGAGGCTGGTTGACTGCAGCCCTACATTCATCCCTGTCTAATGCTTGTTTCCTTACATTCTGGTAGCTCTTTTTAAGTACTTTCTTCTTTATTTGTTCCATGTGTTCATCCTTTTTCCCTCCTCTTGGGACTTTTCTATTTATTTTTCCTTCAATTACATTGATAACATATCCTTTATACACCAAGGGTTGAAATTCGCCATGAAAAAATCATTGGACTTGACCAGGATTCGAACCCTGATCTCCCAATTGCTCTCGAAAATCGTCTTGAGTGAAAGATGTTAGAGGATGATGAAAGAGGCTCGGTGATGTAACTGGCTAACAGACCTGACTGGCGATTGGGAGATCCGGGTTTGAATCCCAGTCAAGTCAAATGATTTTTTTCATGGCGAATTTCAACCCTTAGTGTTTGTGCTCCCCTATGAGAGACTTCGTACCATATCATTTGTAAATACTGGTTGTGTAACTGGCTAACACACCTGACCGAAAATGGGAGATCCGGGTTCGAATCCCAGTCAAGTCAAATGACTTTTTTCATGGAGAATTTCAAACCTTGGTGTATATGCACCCCTGTGAGAGACTTTGTACCATATCAATTGTAAATACAGTGATTGGAAAATATCTATTATGGCTCAGGATGGGCACAATCCATTTATTCTGCTCACCACGCCTTATCTCACGTTTTCACGTGCCACCATTTTCTCCCAAGTAAGTCCCTCTAATTTCTCTCATTATCTTTCTCATACTCGCAAGCTATTCGCCCTCAGTCTTTTTCACGTGGTGATTACAACTTTCTAACGTATCTAAGAAGAAATAAATACAATCAAATATATTGCTGTAAAGAATGGATACCGTTTGAACTTTGAACCGTGAAGGGGCGATGTAAAAAAAAAATTTTCGCCCCACCCTTTCTCTTTTGTTCTCTCATTCGCTTCATGAATAAACCTGCGCTGCCATTTGCCCGGTCCGCCCAGCAACCCCTTCCCCCAAGCCAGCCACCACCGCCCCCGCCAACACATTATCCACCCACTCGCCGCCCTCCCCCACTCTCTTCCGGCCCCCGCCCCCCCCCCTCACACAACCCCGCCGCGGGGGCATAATCCGACAAATCACGGGGTCAGGCGAATCAGGGCGAGGTGCCCGCCCCTTGTGCCGCTGCCGCCGCCTTCCTGCCCCTTCCCCCCCCCCGCCCCGTTCGCCCCCCCGGCCATTTCCGGCCTCCCTACTCCCCCCCCTTTCACTCCCGCCCCCCCCGGTCCGTGGACACATGCCCCGGCAACATGGGCGAATTCAAGAGTGGCCTTTAGAGGCGGTAATTACCCTACACCACCATCGCCGTCTTTCTCCCTCTCTCTTTCTCTCCAGAATTAATGAATGCTCGACAAAATATTACCACAGTTGCTCCCTATTTTCTTCTTCTTTGCTGAATTCTTACCTTGTTTTCTCATGATTTGCAGTCTTGAAAGAAATCACGGATTAGGATTTCATTTAGTCCTTTTAACTTATTTTGGGTAGCTGATTTTCTGCTTATGTTTTAATGTTAAAGCAATTGCAAAAGGCTAATGCGTGATGGTTGCTGATTACATGGATTGGATTTTGGGGAGGCGACCGACAGCTAAGGTCATTTGCAATATAGGGGATAGGTAAGGGAGAAAGCGTGGATAGAAACCCGGCGTCGGCATCAGCCTGCTCTTAACGAAAGGCGCCGAGGGGACCACGGTTTAACGCCTCATCCGTCAGACGGAGTACTGTACTTGAAGTGCCCTCACAAGACACTCAACAGGGATCGGGTTTTATCTGAAAAACATCCTCCTCTGCAGGGATTTAAACCCTGGCCGTCCGTATTGTTAGCCAGTACTCTGGCCACCATACCAACCCGATCCCCCTGCTGATTACTGGATTAAAATCAACGTTTCTAATGTCATTGAAGCATAATTATTTCTAAATATATTTTTATCGCAAAGGCAAGCTCTTTTGTATTTTTATGCATAAAGCATAATACTCTTTGGTAAGGACAGATGTAATTTTTTGGGGGACTTTGAGGATTTCAATGAGATATCTGTTTCAACTCTCAAGTAAGGTTCGTTTACCAATGAGAATTTTCACAAATTTTCGGGCACATTTAGCACGCAAGCATTGTTAGTTTTCCTAAATTTAAGATTTTTTTCATGCATTCAAAGTGCGATTCATCAAATGTTGCAAGAATTGTTGATTTTTCACTTTTGATGAATGTAGAACTAATTTATATGATGAAATGCCCATTCAATTTCCTTAAAATTGTGACGAATGTTTCGTAGTAAGGGTATATATAAAACTGCTACATACAAAATGTAAGTTCCATTTTCATTCGTTGCTGCATTACTCTCATATTTAACTGAAGTGTGGACTAGCACTTTCCAAACTGCTGCTTTGAACTTGCGAAAGACAAAATATCGGGGTTATCCATTTTCCACATCCTCGACCATCTTATCCCACCTTCCGCCCAATCTAGGTCGTAGTTTCTCTTGATTAATTCTCTATCGCAGAACAAAAGGATTCAAAGTGACAAAGTGTATTATAAAAAAATAGCGGCAATGACCATTTCCTCTCAGAGGAAAAGGTGTTTTGAGTTTTACCTTTAATTTGCGTAATAAAATATTAAACACCAATCACAATAATTTATTTTTACTCTAATTGTTATAAATGTGCTAATGATTTACGTTCTTCGTTTCTCTTCATTGATTATATCGAAAACTTTTTTCGAAAAAGGTAATTATTACTAACATTTCACATCATTTTCAGGAAAATAGGCAAATGCGTAGTATTATTATTAACAATGTTACACTCCCACCAAATATTACTAAGTAAAAATATCAACATATATTATTTAAGCGTAAAATACAAAAAATTTAACTGAAGAATCCGCAAATAAGAATTTTAGCATATGGAAGTCATGCACAGAAAGTGTAACGTTGGTAGGCGCGGGGGGTCACTGTGACCCCCAGGACGTTAAAATTGTAAATAAAATTGAAAATATCAATTACCTAAAACATATTTTTATTTTTTATGACTGAATACGAAGTTTCTGGAAGGTACTGAATATATCAATAATGCTTATCGTACAGTTAAAAAGTTATTAGACAAAATAAATGTGTGGGGGTCCAAGAGACCCCCGCGCGCCTACTTAAGGGTTAAAAACGGCCATTTTCGACCAGGCAATTACTAGCCCCTCCCCTATTTCCTGCTCCCCACCCACATATTTTTCTCTTCCCCCCATCCCCCAAGACCCCACATAAACACCCCATTCCCCAGGCTATGTTCTTCCCAACCAACAATAGGTGCTCATGCGAAACAACTCCTGGGAGTCACACACTTTACTCTTTTTAAGATCTAAGAAATATTTTATATTTTGACTCGATCGCTCTGCTGTTGCCTCCCCCATGGTTTGACGGATTTGTCTGGAAAATAATAGTCTGTGTAAATGAGTTAGAAAAGGACTTCGGTATGTATGGAGCGTGGGAGTTATGCCCGCGAAATTTATGAGACGAATTGAAGAGGGTTATTAGAGGAGGGGAAGGTATTGGAAAAAGCGATTGATTTTTATACAAATTATTTTGAATTTTTTAGATGCATCTTATTCGTTTTTCTTTCTTTCTGCTCCCACAACACGTCCTCCTACCCTCTTGTGACTTTACCTCTGCTGTGTAACCAACGGAATTGAGGGAAAATGGAATAGAATAGAATAGAATAGAAAACAAATTTATTGTTCTAGGACAGGACCTATGGAACATGCAATCGATACAGAAAAAAACAAGCTCTGTGGTATTAAGGAAAACAAAAAAAAAATCTACAAGTCACCTTGCTTGAACAACACGAACAATACAAACATAATATGAAATCAAATACAATGACAGATTTTACAAAGAAAATTATCAAGTCAAGTCAGTATATACAAGAGCCTTTTAATAATAATATACAAATATACAAGAGCCTTTTAATGAATTTCACTTACATTCTTTGAAAGAACAAAAATCAATTAATGTGAGAACGATTGAGGTACACACTCAATCACCATAACATTCATCAATCAGGTATGCAAACATTTTTAATTTGAATTGGTTTAAATTTTTAGCATTCAATATATAGTCAGGAATATCATTCCATACCCTTATACATGCATTAATAGTGGATAATTGGTATACAGTTGTTCTACATTTAGGAACTTTAAATCGTTTTCTGACTCGAACAGGTCTATTTAATACATCACTAAGGTTTGCAATTACATTTTCATAGATATAATCCGGTGCTTTACAAGATAAAATTTTATACATGAAAACAGATAGTTGGTATATCCTTCTATGCTTTAATTTTAGCCAGTTTAATTTAACATAATAGTAGAATAATAGAAGAGGGAGAGGAGGATATTGAGGGAGAATTGAGGGAGGATAGAAGAGTTGTAATGGGTAATATAGACCAGCTAAATACACAACCTTCGAAATAATTACATTTGTTTCGAAATTCTGCGGGAGATCCCATGACTAGTCGCCAGCGCGCATCACTCTCTTTTAGTCGGTTAAACTTCAGCAAACTCGGAGTGTATTTTTTCGGAAATAAATGCTGAAAACTATAAAATATCTTTGTAGTCCCTGTTTTACGGCCATAGCTGATTCGTAATGTTCAATTCAAGACCGAGACATTGGTTCAATTGGTTATTTCCATAGGGACGCGGATCCGTGGGCAATGCTAGTTCATTCAAGTTTTAATAAAAGCTAAACGGATCAGGTAATTGGTGTATAGTTTAGTATGAGTACTTGCACAGGCTTTAGCTATTACCTACGTGAACACAGTGAATGCCATCCTGTTCCCTTGTTTCGTAATATTGCGTGCAGTTTTTCCATTATTTAAGCAATTATGGTAATAATGGCAGTACTTAACAGAAGTACTTCAAAACCAATCTACGCAAAAGTTACTAAGCTTTAATTTTACGTGAAAGTACATGACCTAGCTTTTGCCGTTTTTGAGAATAGCGCAACAAACTCGAGTGTCAAAAAATATTTGCAACGGATAATCGGCATGGAGTGTAATAAATGTCGCTTAATCTCAATGACGCCGAATATTCATGGTTAAGACCGTTCCGATTTTAAGAATAATTGGTAAAATAATCCTTGACCTGCGACCATAAAGCATGTCAGTATATATTAGCTATATTTTTTTTTATATTTCGGCAGATATGTGACGGTATTTTAGTATTTCCGAGATAATGCTAAATCACTTACCCTAATCGATGGTGTGATCGATACGATTTTTGATGGATTTTTCTGCCAGAATTTTGATGCGCAACGCACTATTTTAAAGTGAATTACACTTCTTGCGCCAGGAAATTTCGAACAAAATGGCCACACATTTCGATGGTTAAGGCACCAACTCGATACATATTTTTCGATACATATTTTTCGATACACATACGTACTACCGACGATTAATGGTATCAGCCTCACGGTTATTATACCGAAATATTTGCAGATACATGTTGAAACAACGAGTTCACCCCATCAGTTAACCATGGGATTAAATATTTTCTGCTACTGTCACATGACCTCCAAAGGACTTCTGCGAAGGAAGGTCATATTTACTCGTCGGTAAGTTTAAATGCAAGATTTACAACGCCCATACAGTCACCAAACCAGCATATTCCTATAACCGGTGATTGAAAAATTTAGATTTTCTAGTGATCAGCAATCATTTTCATGTAAATACTACCAAAAAGTCAGCTGGAAAAGTATCGGTCAAGGATTGTGTTGGAATTTCTGTTATCGATCCTGCCAAATATGCAACTCTTTTTCCCATTATCTCTTTCAATCTCTTCCCCTTCCCCAAACACCGCGACGGAAGTCATAAATAATTCGCCACTCCGTTCATTTTTCGTAGCCAGCACGACAATTTATTATTGCTGGCCATGTTTCTTTTTTTACATATCCCTCTCCTCGTTCTTTTTTTTTACAACATATCTCGTCTTTTCCCACAACCCTCCCGGGGTTTTATTTCTCTTCTCATCATGCTCCCATGCGTTCGATATCTTTGACAGTAAACGGCCCCGGAAAATTTTCAACACGGTACATTAATTTACTTTTATCTTTAATTACGACCCACCCTCTCCCGCCCCGCTCCAAGTCATTTTCCGCCTTTTGAGTGGAACAATAAGGGGAAGGAAAGTGGTTGGGATGGTTAAGGAGAAGCGATAGAAGGAGAGAGATAGGGAACATAGCTCCACTCAGGTAGATTAGGTCGGGGGTAGGAGGCAGAGTAACATTTTTGGAGGAGAAATTAATGTCGAGTAGGTTTCATTTTCCTCGATCGTAATTCAGCGATGGTTTAGCTATGTTAGTATTGGTTTCACAGAATATATATGAAAACATGTAACATGCAAGCATGACCATCGTCTCATGTGCTACAATGTGGAATTGAGACGCGAACATCTAGTTTGCGTAAATCCCCCCCTCGTAATTATGGAAGATGGCTTGGTGGTGTAACTAGCTAACACACCTGACCGGCAAATGGGAGATCATATATTGGGAGATTCGTGGTCATAAAAAAAGGTAACTGATAATAGATGACCGCAAAATATCACCTTCTCATGCATTAAAGAGGAGTAATAAATATTTCACTATAAGAGATTGAGTTGGCAAAATCGATTAGAGTGTAACCATTATCAGTAATAATTAATCCGAAGATTGGTTGTCTGCAACTGTCCGCTCCAATAATATTTATGAACAGAATAATTATTCGAGAAAAAGCTGTTGTGGTAGGGTGACAGTTTCATTTATGCTTAATATTTTGCTAATAATAAGTATTTATTTAGCAAAAAACATAGATCCTCTTCCATCCAATTGTTGCACACTGTTGCGAGCCCCGAAAAACTTGTAGACCACCTGCGACTAGAACACCCGCGGCAAAAATAACACAATTGTATAATAAAGGAAAAAATATTCGAAGCTAGGGTATTCCGTTTTGATATTTCTTTGTTAAATGGTAATACGACTATCGAGAGGTCGGATTCATTTGTCACATTCTCCATTTTGTGTTTTTTTATGTCCCCTTTTTCCGTAAAGACCTCCTTCAAAAACCCTTTCCTTATTACTCTTAAAACTGGAGTGGGAGAGAATGAGATCGAAGCGCGGTCGTGACGAAAAATGGAAATTCGAGTGGAAAAAAATGACGGGTTTAACGCGCTCCTCTCTCGAGAAATACGAAAAGGCGGAGGAGGTCACGTAATGAATGTCTGCTCACGGGTCGTTGCGGCCGAACGCGGGTACGTGCGCAAGGAACATTCGGGCGATTTTTCATTGTCCTACGGTTTCCTTTCCACTTTTATGGGCAGAGCGCGGAATGCATATATGCGCGGAAAAGGGAATTAAAAAAGGGTACTACGACCAGCGCGCGACTGCTTTAAGAGGCGTGGCGGCACTGGGAAGGATTACGGCGAGAGATTATACGGAGTCCGACACGAAACGTTATTCTGCGGGACCGAAAACTACTCCTTGAGGTACTCATTTCAAATGTTGTCTTCATTACTCGTTAGAATAGGTTGAATTCGTTTGAAAGGTCTCAGAATAGGCGTGTCAGTTGGATTATTTGTTACAGTAATCACTTCATCGGTCGATTTCTTTGTGCCCAATTTCCAAAAGGTATATAGCGGAATAATTTGGTGTGCAACATGAAACTTAATTCTGTGGGACCAAAAACTGGTCCTCGAAGTACTCATTTCAAATGTTGGCTCCATTATTCAGGTAGGGTGGATATATTTGTATTGGGGATTAACATATTACAAATGTGTATCTATGAACATTTTATGTGATTATCTTAGAAGATATATACCTACAAATGAAAATCAGAAGAATGAAAAAAAACTAATATTTTTCATAGCGATAGTCCATCTTCATCCGTGATAACGTTCTTATTATTCCCTACTTTTTGATTATTGATGCAGATTGTTAATGCCAATTCCCAAGAAATTTGCTCGCTATGAGAATTCGTCATGAGGGATGGTTGAATATCTTCGAAAATGTAATAATTAAGGTTTCTCTATGCTAATTTACAACAAATAACTTCATTTTGGTTTTCATTAGGAGGCATATTTCAACAATGGAAGCAGGATTTTTTAAACAATAAATAAAAATGTGTAAATTATATTTTGTCTTGGCTCACGCAGTCAAGCCAAAGCCACCTCAAAAGAATATTCTACCTTTTAAATCCCACCAACATGCTATCCAAGTGAGTTACTCAGTACATAATATTGGTATGTAAATTAATCTCACTGCAGAAGGAAGTGAGACTACCAGCAAACTCGTCTTTGTACATTTTTCAGTCAAATAAGGAACAGGAAATCACTGCGCCCATATTTTTGACCAATGAATTACCAATCAGCAGAAAACGAAAGTCAACTTAGGAGCCAGGTGGAGAATTTATCTCGCTATGTTACCGTATCAGTGTTTGTTCTGCGCAAACGGTTCAGTGTGTATTCCTATCTATGAGTAAACTCTTCCTCAAGGTAGACTGTACACAGCGGTGGTGATTGAATGGATATGCGCTCGTGTAAAATGAACAAAGAATTAGGAATTTTACTTCGAAAATCATCGAGCATGACATTCACTTGATTTTACTTCAATTAAGTTCTCATTCCGTTGCTTGAAACATCGGCCAATAGATAACATCTTCCTTTTGGCGGAAAAATGAATGAGAAAATTTTAGATTCAGGAGAGAAGGAGATAGGTGGAGAATACGAGAATGACACTAAAGACAGCGGAATGGTTGATGGAATGTGTACTTGGTGGAAACTATTGAGGTATGTAAAGAGGGTATATGGTCATCAAACTGCAGCCGGACATACGAAATAACAAACATATTGGTTATCCTTGCTCTCTCCTTACCTTTCTATGGACAGCACGACGGAATGGACGAAGTAGCGGATTTAAAGCGAAATTATCAAACATCTATTGGAAATATAAAGCAAATAAATCTTAAAACAAATATTATCTGCTCATTCCCATGGATTCTAATCGACTTTACTAGTTTTTATATGATATGCGGATTTTTATTCATTCAAATATCTCACAAAATATCTAAGGATATATTAAAGAAGTAAATGGATAGGTTCAGGAATGAGTGAGTAATAAATGAATGTGGGTTAAATGCTCCAATAATGAACGTGTATGAAAGGAGTGTGCTTCGTTGGTTTGGCCATGTTAAGAGTATGGATGAGAGTAGAATAACGAAACAGATTTATGAGAGTAGAATGAATGGTGTGAGAGGTAGAGGTAGGCCAAGAAAGTTGTGGTTGAATGTGGTTGAGGAAATTCTTAGGAGGAGGAATATTAGGAGTCTTAAAAACAGGAGGGCATATGTTATAAACTGTATACTGCAGTGCACTGTATAAAGCAGTGTATGGGGGTAAATGAGGAAAAAGAGGTTTGCAAGGATAGGTCAGTATGGAGAAAACTATTGAAGTAGATTTAGGTGTGCAAACATGTATTTATGAGTGAAACTTTGTGACTGTGCCTATCCCGGAAGGGATCGGCGTGATTGGTAAGTATGTATGTATGTATGAATGTATGTATGTATATGCTGATTTCTAGTAAATTTTCGATGGGAAACAGAAAAATTGCAAAATCTGTGAGTTAGCCTGCAAGCGGAAAAGAAGGATTAAGGAAAATGAGGGTTAGCGAAGATGACGGACTGCCTTCAGCTTCTAGCATTGGCCAGGATAGCAAGCGCCCTCTCCATGAAATTCAAAGTTAGAAACCATACGCTGAAAAGGGTATTGGAAGACAAGTGCAAATAAAACAAATTTTTACGTGGTGCGTTTAAACAAAACATGCAAAGTGTTCAAATGAGTTATCATAAAGTAAAATGGATAGTTTTATGTAGGAAACGTCATATAAGACTATTATTGTCGAAGGTATTGGCGTAAAGTTTTGAAGGATTTTTTCTTAAGACTATGTGCTCAGAAAAGCTATATTAATGGATTTTGGCACGTCAAGCGCCTCTGGAAATAATTACGTTTGTAGTTAACTCTTATGAATAAAGTTAATCGCTTCAATAAGGCGAACAAATAAGTCGACTCAGACTCTGAGAAGAAATATCACTGTATAATATTTAAGAAAATACTTGAATATTTGCCCGTAAAGACAAAGCCCATAAACCAAAATAAATTTACTGGCAGTGGTTGGAAATATATGGTCAATGCTATAGTCGCCAATCAGATTAAGGGGTGATAGTCAAAGAGGTGATATGTGAAAAATGTGCATAGGAGAGTAGAAGAGGAGAGGATCATATGGAACACCATAGAAAAGTTAGAACAAGATGGATTGGACACAAGAAGTAGAACGTAGAATGAAGAACATAACTGAAGGCAAAATAGAGGACAAAGTCCTTAGGAAAAGACCAAGGAATAATTGAAGGACCAAATGAAGATGAAAGTACATAGGAAGAGAAACCAGGAGGTAAGGGAACTAGCAGAAGATAGGGAAGGGTGGAGGGATGCGGTCAACCAATCTTAGGATTGAATAAACAATAAACCAAAGAGGACTAGTCGTGTATAAAATGCTCAAACTAATACATTAGAGCTTCTATAATCCGGACCAGTTGTTACCGGACCCTGTCCGGATTATCAAAAAGTTCGGATTTTCGAACTGTACCAAAAAAAAAGGTGTTTTTAAAATATAAAAATCAAGAAACAGGTAAAACCGTGAAAGCAGTATTTTAATTTAGTACTGTAGTTAAATAATTAGAGCAGACAAACAAAACCATTAATTAAATGAACATATTACGTAGTATTTTAATGATTCATTGTATTGTAGCGGGCGACGACCCCGCAGAGTCTCGCATCGACGCTATCGACAGATATGTACAGTCGGATTCAAATGTATTGCAAAGAATCGAGCGGCGCCACTTACGCTTCTCAAGGAAATCGAGTTTCACTTACGGCGCTGTTATTCTTTGCTACGCAACGCTATCTATTCAGCTGTTTATTTGCACGTATTTAAATTGTAACAGTTGAGCGATTGCTTGTTTTGTGCTAACTTGTAATTACGTAATATGATCAGCTCGAATAACAATGACATGCTGCGACGTATTGATTAATTGAAAAACCCAAACTTTATTATTAAACACAGACCGTTCCTGGCATACAATATACCTACGGCTAATACTACATGATGTATCATTTAGAGTGACAGTTGTGATTAATAAATAACAATTATCCATACTCAAATCGTAAATCCAAACCGAAACGAAAGTGTAATGACAAATTAGCACAAAATAGGCAATTGCTCAACTATTACCATTTGAATACGTGCAAATAAACAGATGAATAAATAGCGTTGCGTAGCAAAGAATAACAGCAACGTAAGTGAAACTCAATTTCCTTGAGAAGCGTAAGTGGCGCTCGATTCTTTGCAATACATTTGAATCCGACCGTACATTGTATTCACTTCCAACTTATTTTTCGTCGGATGTGAATCCGGATTATCGACGGTCCGAATTTTTGACGTCCGGATTATTGACGCTCTACTGTATTTACAAATCACTAAGCGTTCATTGTAAGAATACTGCCGTAGAGTATTGGGCGATTAGGCATTCTAGCCGTTTGAGTGGTCGCCGTGAATACAAAATATTTTTCGGAAAGCGTCTGGAGGCAATATTATTGGCTCGGGGAACAGGAGGGAAATTTCTCAAATTCCTCACCGGGTGAGCCATGTCGACCAAATCCGTCACTCTGTGCGAGTGGAACAGCCCTTTGAACACTGAGAGTTCCCGACAAAACTCTGGAGACGCCTTTCATGCCAGGAAATTCCCCTTCCTATTCACCCATTCCACGTTAACTTACCCAAGTGGGGCATTCTCACAAGACTCTCGGCCTCCCCTTCCCTCTCCGCCCCCGGATACGTCAACATGAACATGAGTGTGGGCCTGCTGCACATACAACACACGCACGCACACCCACACACATGTACACAAAGTGTATGCAAGAGTCGACCCAGCGAGCGAGAGCGCTCAAAGAGAGAGGGCGGCACGAGAAGGTACTAAACTTTGAACAATCGCCCGTGTCACGACCCCCCCCCACCCCCTGGGGGGGGGACGCCCCCTTTTAAGGTTTTTCTCTCCTTTCGCCACCCTCTCACTCCGCAGTTTATTCTCTCCCTCCCTCGCTCAAAAAGCCTTCTGTGCTCTGATTAATGCACGGGGTCGCGAGGGGGTGGTTTTCGGAGCGAGCAAGTGGGCGGGGATAGGGTTGAAAGAAGGATCGGGGGGAGGGAAGTCGACTTTCTTTTGTTTCATTGTTAAACTCCCCACCTCCCATTCCTCCCAGGCTCCGCCCCAACCCCCGCTCCCCCATCCATTTTCCTTTGCCCCATGCATCCCATTCCGCCCTCTATGTAAAACCCTTTTTGTACTAGAATCATTCCTAAATTTGTGCTATACCTTTAATAAACCAAGGTTTTAATTGGTTTTATTTAGTTTGAGCAAAATATTTCACTTATAAATCAATTAACTTAGTCTCATTTTAAAGAAAAACATCCCCCTTCCAGAAATATAAAATCATCAGCCCCTTACCGAACTACTTTCCGAGATTTTTACGAAAAATGCCAAGCCCTTTTACTTGGAAAACGGTAAGTTAGTGCTCTCCAGAGAGACCTGATTTAAAAAAGTGAAGGACTTTTAACTCTTAAATCTCGCCAAAAAGCAAACAGTGAAGTTTGTATGTGTTATAGGGTTGGATCTCTAGTGTTTTCGTGTGATATATATAGTGCTAGTATAGTAGTGATATATATAGTAGTGAAAATAGAGTGCTTTAGATAAGCGGAAAAAGTAATGTTTCTCTTTCACTATTTCATCAGATCATCCTTCAAAATATTTGCTTGATAAACCCTTGTTTCTTTAATGAACCTCCTCAAATATTTTGTATGTTTTTCCCTCACCTTAAGTCTGAAGATACGGTAATTCCAAGGTATTAGACTTCATCTAAAGCATTTATAATGAAAACCCCCATTTTTAGATTGCGATGCTCTGATTTCTTTCGTTGAAGTGAAATACAGTTCATTTATTAATATTAGGCTCTTATCCTTACTAGACACCGCCTGTATCACTGTAATTAACAAATACTACTGCATTAGTGCAATAAATCAATCAATAATCATCTTTTCATTCCACAATAATTTTCCCTCCTTCATATAGTCTGGTCCAAACTATTGCAATTAGGGTCAGAAATTTTTCATGTAGACATATATTGTAGGACAATTTTTAGATGAAGTTGTCACATGCATTGGACCTAAACTTTGATTAGATATTTTTCAAATTTATTTATTAAATGTTTTGTTAAAAATAATACAGCATATTTGAAATTTTGAAAAAAGCTTTAATGAGAACAAAACATGTAGATTGACACTAGACTATGACCTTCGTTTGGCTGTCAAGATGAGTTCAAGGATAGACTGGAAAGAGTCAGGGTGGTTACATCGCATTTGGTGTTCAGTTCATATTCTGGATTTTCATAGAAAAACGTCTCGGATAGTTGATATGAATAATGAAACAGTACATTTTGCGATATTATTTAGGCAAATTGAACTTGAAATAACTTGGTGAAGAATGCGAGAAAGGGAGAAACGTATGGAAAACAGCATTTCTTTTCATTTAACTCGTAAGTGCCATTTCCGCGGTCAATTAACCAGTAAGAACTCCCGAGAAATTGCTAAAAAATTAATTATATGGACCTTATCTCCTTATTTATTTTAGCCATCAGCCGATAACTGCGATGGTTGAGGGCAAAATGCGATAATTTCATCGTGGTTGGGAAAAAATACTAGTATTTTGCTTCTATCAATACGGACGAGTGGCCATTGAAAATTAATTGACCGAATAATCTACCTATATTGTACCTTAGTGAAAGGAGGATTTATTTGGGATTCTTTCAAGAGAGGAGAGTCACGGTGGAAACGATCATTTGGTGATAGATGCGATTTTTGTTATTGCAAATATTTTCATGAAACTATGCGTGCGTGTTTGCATTAGTCAAATATGGATGAGAGTGGAAAAAATATTGCTTCCTGCCGATTGTGTTTTCTGCCAACTAAAAAACTATTTTAATACGTTACTCTATGGCACGTGGTACAAATATTTATACAATTTATGTTATGAACAACTTTTCCTCTGAGCCAGAAATAACACGCGTATAATAAACTTGACTACATCAGGCGTCACTTTGTAAAAGTAATATCCGTAATGAAAGGAATAACTAGTACTTTTTTGGAATTATTTAATTTTACGACGCATGTCATCACTTCGCTGCATCGTCAGGTACAAGGGTTTAATTAATTGTTAATTATAAATTGTTGTGATGGTAACGTGATGTGGAGGAATAATATAATTTGGGAGGGAAGGCAGAGAAACATAGATTATGGGCTGAAGGGGTTTAGTAAAGGTTATTTTTTCACAAAGAAATTTTGTATAAAGGACTAGGGAGGGGGGCGGAAAATTTAGCCCATTACAAATGTTGCTCGACTGTCTAATAATTTCAGTTTATTCCAAAGCATCCATCTTTAAACCTGTCGGGAGAGCATATAAAATTTCGCGCTTAAAATCGCTCACATGATTCTTTTCAGCAGAATTTAAGTAAATAACAATGTCCACTATTTATAAATAGAAATACTTTTACAGTAAATAACTATACCATTATTTCTTATAACTTTTTATAACCGTTCCTGACTAATATCACGGTGAAATTCAAACAAAGCGGGTGAATTTTTTGAAGAGATTGCCATGAGAAAAGGTCTTCGAATTGGTCCGGCAAACCAAAGGTCCGTGGTTTGATTCCCGGTCCAGGCCGAATTTTTCTCATGGCAATTTCTTCAAAATATCAGTGTCACGTCAGGTTCAATATTCGAAAAAAAATTATTTCGATGTATCTCCGGTTAAAAGACGAATGCCTCATCAAAACTTATGGTCAAAACCTTGTCTGTTGATCGAAATCTTAAAAAAATGTCGAGTATAATTACCATTTCTGTCGGTGTGGTGAGTTTCAACGTATAAACAAATGCGCATAGGTACTGAAATCTGGTCACAGAATTTTTGTCTACTTTTTTTTAAATTAATAGAAAAGTGCTCTCAATGACTCAGGATTACCACTCCAGGTGACGTAATACAGTGTTTTGCGCAGTTATTTTTTATTTAAAATCCGAAGATTCTTGAGACATTGAGTGGAATTTATGCATGATGCAGGAATAAAAAAATTATCCACGGAAATAAATTTTACTACGACCTACGTTTCGATGTTTTCACATTATCAACTGATGATTGCAATTTTTTATTTCTGCAGGTTTTTTTGTCGAAGCTTAGTGCTAAAACTTCGTAGCGTCGCAATATCTCACGGGCATGAAGAATGCGCGGTTGGATTTTCTGCCTAGTCAGAGGGGGCTCGGTGAATTTAGTGGGCGCTCTTGGTCGGTCCCGTGACTGGTTATCGAAGTGGCTTCGACCCGACTGCCCGGTGGATATATTCAAAAAAGTACCCCGAGATAAGGGGCACATTATGTAAAAGGGTTTTCGAGGAAGTGAGGAAGGGTATAAGCGAAAAAGGGGTCGCTGTGATTAGCCTTTCGTCTCCTTGGCGACAGCACAAAAGGGAAGCGGAAGGGTTTTTCATTGGTCGGGGAAGAAGGAGTCGGAAGTAGTGGGGAGAGTGGGGGAAGTGTGGCAGGGGGTGGCATGCAAAAAGAGTACAGAGAACGCCCACTAGCCCTTCCTGTAGTCGCCCGGGGAGGGAAGGTTTTGTTTATTTTTTTTCCTCTCCATGGAGACCCGGAAGGCTCCGAGATTTTGTCCACTTTAAGGCCGACGGCGTGACCCGTAATCCAGCGGACGTAGAATAAATGTCTTCCTCCTCCTGTTCCTTGGCTCTTACAATTTTCGTCCGGGTTTTATGCAAGCCGAACTCCGTAATCCCTCGTGCTCCGGAGAAAACGTCGCGTCTTAAAGGGCGGGAGAGGGAGGGGGAAGTTGTTGGGAAAATAACGCCGACCGATTGTTTTTCCGAGATTAGGGTCATTTTTTTTAACAGAGGAAAAAAATAATGTATTCCCTGTTCATGGATCATGTGACGGTTCGGCGATAATGTTCCACAGCACGACGCGACGAAAGGGAATAAAATTAACCCAAAGGCGGTTCTCATATCGACGAAAAGAACGAATTCGTATCATATAGTCATGGCAAACCATGGTGGCTGTAGAGCAGAAGTCTCTTTACAGTATATTAGAATGCTGAAACGGCAATCTGGAAAATTCACTGGGCTACTTGATTTCATATTTAATATGGTACCAGTTAATTACATGCTTCTAGGATGTTTTAGTTGCAGTCAACCAATCACATTAGCTTTCTCATTATCTGTGTGATTATAACTTATTGGAATTAGCACTTCAAACACCTCTTTGATCCTGTAAGTAATTTTTTCCGTGAGATCAGCAATTCATGAAAACTTCCCACCAACATTTTAAGGTCATCATCTGACATATATGGATTAATTCAAGATTTTGATAGACATGTGATATGAACCTAAATACTACTTCCTCCATAGTACAAATTAAATGAACGTGTAAAAAATTTTAAGACGTCTCCAATAATTCTATATTCCAAACATAAAAACCAAGTTTAGGGGTAGCAAAACATGGTGACATTCACGATGACCACCATTTAAGTGGCAATTTTAAGACGTCTCCAATAATTCTATATTCCAAACACAATGTTTAGTGGTAGCGAAACATAGTGACATTCACAATGACCTCCTTTTTAGCGGAAAATTTGGCGGCATAATTAGCACTGGTTGCCAACTGGCTTTGAACGAATGAGTAGGATGGTCTCTGGGTTTAAGATGGCAAAACTTCGTTGCCGATTTTAAAATGCTAAACATGTTATTCGCATCCACTATCTAGCTCTCTGTTTCTCTCAACCAAATCATTTGAATGGATTCGCCCGATGAGTAGCGAACGATATCAGGGCAAATAGATCCAGCTGTGCTTGGATTATTAGCTTTTGTCGTGAATCGCGCTGCTGGCATTTTCCCGCCCTCTCAAGATCAGGTGTTTCGAGCGATTTTTATTTAGGCACAGATCTACATGCAACTTTTCATATTCGTACTTATTGGTGATATGTATAGATAATTGTGAACAAAACTGCATATTACCGTTAATTTTTTATCAATTTAAGGCTAATTTAACACGAAGTCTTAAGGCACTTGATATACATTCCGAATAATTAATGGACATGTGTAGAGATTTTCTCCTAAAGGAGAAGTGAAACGTTTCATGTCGTTACAATCGTTGCTAACAAATGTCATGGTATCATGCTGAGTAAAAAACACGTACTTAAAAATGATTTTCCTTAAATTTCGAGTTATGAGCCGTAAACTCAAGTCATAGGGTTGTCTGCCAACATGTTTCTCTGCCACTAAAAATTTTGCACGTGCGGTCATTTAATTTCTCGTGATCGCAACTGAGGTGCCTTTCCAGTAAGCACTTCCTATTGTCTTGAGCCCACTTTCCATGCCCCCCCCCCCCAGGTTTCTCTATTTTTAGCTCCGCAACAATAGACGTTGTTCACGATTTCTCTCGCGACAACTCGTGTCCAGCGTTCCCACGATGCGAGAAACTCTGGGATAAAGTAGCCGTGATCTTTATAATAGTGCTTCTTTTCAAACTGCGTATAATCATCCCCATACTCAATGTGGTCACTGCAGACGGTACTGGAAAATATTGCTTCTGAACCCTTGCGTAATTAATTTAGTTTTCACACTATCGTGGTCAATGCAGCCTTATCCTTATCTCATGCATATAATGAAAAATAAATGAAAAACAATCAAAACAGTGATAGACAAACTCTCGATTCGTCATTGGTCACACACAAAGGTCGTACTCAAACATAATCCTGTTAAAAATGATATGCATAAATTAATGAATCAAAAGAAATGCCAGTAGTAACATCTGAAATTTATATATCTACCAAGGAATTAACCCAATATGCGACTAGAGAAGTAGTATTTTTTATATTCTTATGGTATTATATCTTAATTAAAGTTTTGTGTAACACCATGACCGAGACACCATGTCCTAAAAATTCAAATTATCAAATTAATGGGATTTTGGTCAATCTTCTAAAATCCTAAGACTTTAATTTATAAGGTGTTTGTGTTCATGGGTTACGCGGCTGGACATTGCTGTCATTGCGGAAAAGTATTCGTTCGCGAGGTAGCCTAATAGGCAGGATACGGACGCGAAGAATAACTTACACACAGAAGATTGATCGTCACTTGCGCTAGAGTATGTTATTCTTCCATTCAATGTAAAATTTTAAAGTCGATATTGTTTTACCTGACTTAGTAAATCACCTCATGTCTACAGGGTAAAAAAATACTTGTCACCTTGTATATTTCACAAAAGTTTATTTCCTCGCTTATAATTTAATTGTATTGAATTTAGGAAGCAACAGATTTGTTTTTTTCCTCATTCAATCGAGAATTTTTACCATTCGGTGATAACTTTTAACAGATGCTACTAAAAATTTAAGGATTTTTAGTAATGCATAAAATGCCAGGAACATATAGCTCGGGGACTAAATTGAATTTCTGGTCTCGAAGAAATCCTCAATTGAAATTTGAGAACAAAATAATTTCTTTCGTTTTAATTACTGCGTATCAGTGCGAGATTGTCTGTAAAGGTCGAGAACTAAATCTAATTCTGAGATTAATTTTCAAGTATTATGTGAAAAGCCTTTCGCATTTAATCAAATATAATTCTGCATTACATACTCTTGAGGTTTATTAGCTTTCCTAATATGTTTCAAAGTACCTTGATGTGTCCATTAACATAAAAACTAGCAAATTCCGGTAAACTTCTTTTGGAGCCAACATTAGAGCCCAGAAACCGACCAATTAATATATTTGAACAGAGCAAAATTCGCGTGAAAACTATAAGATACTCATGTTTTAACACCGCCCTCCCATACAATTTATCTTTTATTTCAAGGATAAAAATTTTCCTGAAGTGCTTCATGTCAATGATTTTGTTAAAATACAAACCATCTTTAATTTTTCATGCTATCAATTGATCCCACCACTACTTGCGGAGTGATCGATCTCATTTTTAAGGTTAATTCATTTTGTGCTCTGGAAATTAGACAGGCTAATTGAACCAACCCATGGAAGTTTAATCAATATTCAGCGTGGTAAAATAATAAGCTTTCGGTGTATCTGTTTCCATGCTATTTTTTGCAGCTGACCTTCATTTAAGGTAGCTTGAGGAAATTATCTTTTCTTCTAGAAATCAAAAATTTAGGTCTCATTTTAGAGATAAATATTTTACCCTGTCAAAGATACCAAGATATCAGCCCTTCATCGAACGACTTCCAAAACTTTTGAAGAAAAACACCTCCCCATTCACATGGAAATCGGTAGGTGCATGCACTCCAGAGAACCTCATTAAAAAAATACGGAATTTCTAACACCTAGATCTGGTCAAAAAATTAAGTGTGTAGTTTGTTTTTTTTTCTCAACTATTATTGAATATAAATCATATAATCATCGCATTAATTGTTTCAGGATCACAAAAAACTTCCGTTTTGAAGGAGTTTTATACGTACCGTGCGAAAAAAATGAGACAAGTTGACCAGTGTAGATATTTTTATTACTTAGAATTACAGTCATATATAAGTATATTATTGTACCATTAAAAGTACAATATTAATTTCATTCTTCCGATAGCGGCTGAATTTAAAATGTATACATCTACATCTATATACTACCCCGCGAGCCGCCGCATGGGCGTGTGGCAGATAGGTCACAAGCCTTGTAAAGATGTAAACGTTTTGGAGGTGAAATGGTAAGGCGTCATGATAATATTCTCTGTGTCGCTCTAAAACACATTAGTTCTTAATTTCTCAATCAAAAACCTATAAGGTTTAATGTATTTCTTTGATCATTAGGAATCACAAAGGATTTCCTCCTACTTTCTATCTACTATCCCTATGCACTTTGAGGGAAGTTGAAATGTATTCTGCGAAATTTGGGGTCATTGTCTATAATATATTGCATTATGCCTCATCCCCCCGTAATAAGTTTTGTATTTATGATTGTGTACACTTCGATTGTGGAGTATACTTAGATTATGGTGTCCATTATGACTATAGGACTATGTCGATCAAACTACTTTAAAGGAAAATTCTTAATTTTTTCTTGCACATTTATTCCCTCTGTCGTCTTTTCCTTTAGGACACCCAGGTCCGCATCACAGTTGGGGTACCCAGGCGCCCACTAAGCCAGATTCGAGGAATACATTGTCGAGCAACGGACGGAATCCGATATTTTGACCGAGGCTCTTTACTGAGTCGGAGGGGTGGGTGATTAGGAAGGGGTCTTTTCAGAGGGGGTGTAATGGGGGTAGGAGTGATTTCCCTGACCTTCTAGCATCCAAATAAACCTCAGCAATCTAAGTATGGTAACCATCGTCGCGTGACGAATAAAAAATTCCCGTCTTCGTTAACGAGGGTACTGTTGTTTACTTTTAAACTTTTTTCGACGGCAAAGAGCCAAGGAGGAAGTCTATTACATTATTTGTTGTACATACCGAAAGTATCTTCGATACATTCATTCCGTTGAGAGTCCTCTCTATTACATTCTCATCGTTTTGCCATCATCGGGTGATCGCCACCTAGTAGTTATTAAATGGAAGTCTAGAGATCTTTGACTCAGCTGAGTATTTAGGGGACTCTGTGGTGGAGGAGATAGCGAAAAATTCCGAGAGACCGATAATCTGTTTAAGATGGCTTCTGTAATATGGCGGAAGCCGATGATTCACATCACATGTTCACAATCGTTTAAGCATTGGTAGTTTTTCCCATTTTACTATCGTTAGTAGTTTATATCGAGGTGATCGGATGATTAGTTCATTTGAGTATTCTACCAGCTGATTGGTAAGTTATTGGACAGTACTTATCCTAACATCCTAATTCCTAACATATCGGTTGGATTGGATATTAGGGGAGGCAACCGACAGTTAAGATCGAGGAAGTCAATGCGGGTTTTCCACCGGGTCAGGTTGTCCATGTCTGCCGACGTTTCGATGACCGAGTTGCTCATCGTCTTCAGGGCATGAAGATCATTTGCGAAAGCAAAGATCATTTGCGCCATAGGGGACAGGTAAGGAAGGGAGGGAGGTTCGAAACCCAGCGTCGGCATTAGCCTGCGCTCAACGAAAGGCGTAAAGGGAACTACGGATTAACGTCTCATCCGACTGACGGAGTAGTGTACTTGAGCACCCTCCATAAGACACTCAAGTAGGGATAGGGTTTTCTCTGAAAAACATCTTCCTCTGTAGGTATATGAACCCTGGTCGTCCGTATGGTTAGCCAGTACTCTAGCCACCACAAACCCCGATCCCCTCCTAACATATCGTTCCGTTTTCCATCCTATACGTGATCTGCAAGGAGAACCCTCTAAAATTCCTCATTTAGTCTTCCACTTTTATTTCGTCCAGAATTCGTATCCTCTTCCAAGCTTTTCCTATGTTCTCACTTCTATTGGTCTCTTCAACATTCCCTTTCCTTTCAATATCACCATACCATCTATCTTCTTTACCTCCTCTGAACCTCCGCCACTAGCTTTCTCTCCTCTCCAACCGTATGCAATACCTCCTCGTCCATCCTTCTCGTCACCCAGCTCATCCTCTCCATCCTTCTCCACACCCACATCTCAAACGCCTAAAATCTACGTACGTCCTGCCTTCGTAGTGACCAAATCTCCGACCCAGGCAGCGCCTCGCCCCATGAATGAGTTTTTACCACCCTTTTCTTTCGAATGATTGGTAATCACCGTTTAGGAAAAGCAGTTTTACGAAAATGTTTTACAAATAGATTTTAAGAAATACACATTAAGTTGTACGCGTCATGGCGATTACCTGATTTACGACAAATTCAAGTTTGTGAAATATTTCTCGGGTATTCCACTGGGTAAACAGGTTCACGTCTCCATCTTCAGGAATTCTGAATGTTTTAGATTGATTTGAACAGATTTGAATCATTTCAGAACCACTGAAGATGGAGAGAAAGTCGTTCTCCGAAACGTCGGGAAACATGGACCTGCTTACCTGGAGGAATATCCGAGTAACATTTTTGCAGCATACTCACCGGAAAAACCTAAGATATTTTAATTTCACGTTTCTTCAGTGGTCGAAATAGTTAAATAAAAAGCAAAGGGGGAGAGATTAGTTTATACTGCTGTAAATATTACTCCTTATCCTTGCGCCCTGCTCTGCTCAAAGACGATAGGACTACAAACCAGGAAACAACATGTGAAAACCTTCGTGTGGAGTGTAGCACTCTATGGATCGGAAGCATGGACCATTGGAAAAGTTGACCAGAACAGACAAGAAGCCATTGAAACCTGGTACTGGAGGAGGATTTTGAATGTCAAATTAATGGAAGAAATTAGAAATATACGGAAGAAGAACTAGAAACAGTTTGAAATTCATACATAGAAGAAGAACAAGATGTATTGGGCATACCCTGGGGCACAATGGGTTTTTTTAAGAACCTAATTTAGGGGAAAACAGAGGTAAGTCTCAAGAGAAAAGAAATGGCATAAATACATGGGACAAAGAAGGAAGAAATAACATTAAGAAGCTACCAGGAACTTACCTAGGAAGCTACCACCTAGCTTACGCAAGCTAGCAATACACATGGAAGGGTGGATGGCCGGAAATGATCAGAAAAAAATAATAAATCATGAAGTATACTGAAGAGTAGAATGAGAAAAGAACCACATGGAACACCATGCAGAAAAGAAGAACCAGATGGATTGGACACACCCTGAGACACAATGGATTTGTGAGGAATATAATTGACGGTAAAATTGAGAGAAAAGAACCCAGAGGAAGACCCAGGAATAAGTTCATGGACCAAATAAAAAGGAAAGTACATAGGAAGAGATACCATGAGGCAAGGGAACTAGCATTGGATAGGTAAGGGTGGAGGGCTGCAATCAACCAATCCTAGGATTGAACGACCAATGATGATGATTCATGAGGCTTATCCAAACTGATTTACCATAAGTATCATGACAGAGCCATAAATTAAAAGTGCGCAGACATCTGCGCAAGCGTTTTCGACCGCATTATTACAGCCCCCTTAAGAGTCCACCAAACCTTGGAACACGCTTACTGATCGAGACCACAAGCTACGTTTGTTCGTTCGTTTAAATGTGTGCATACATATGTATGTATGCACGTAAAGTCGAAACGGTGGAGTCCTCCCTGCACCCTCCCCCGGGTCGACCATTATGCTCCTCCCTCTCCAACCCTCGCTTCACCACCCACCCCCTATCGCTAATTCCACGCGAGGGGGGGGAGGGAACGGGGCGCGGTAAACAGCGAAGCTTATGACGTGGGCAGCCAACGGTCTCCGTGCAGAAGGGAGGGGGAGCAGGGGGGGGGGAGGACACGCAAAGCGAGCAACGAAGCAAAACCCCCTTTTTGGTCGAGTAACAAGGTGGAAAAGGGAGAGGGGGGGTGGGATATGGAAAAACAGGGGTTGAAGGGAGAGATTTTTTTTATTTATGCCCTCAGTAGTCTCCCACCCCTTACCTACCCCTCCCACACATTTCCTTCAGAACCCTTACACCCCTTTCTCCATTTTGAAAACCTCACCCATTCGTTCGACTGACCCCCACTTACCTCACTGTCCAACCAATCTCCTTCTTCGTAAATCATCAATGATGCGAGTAAGGGTGGAAGAGTTGAGGTCATAGTTTAAACCGAGGTTTAGACCGTATTTATAGAAAAATCTGGTAATGTTGCTCTAGATAAAAAGAGAGAAAATAATATAAATTATTTGTTAATGTTTATTATCGTGACAAAAAATATCCCTCAGGAACATAAATGGTTTTACATCTTCTTGAGTCGGACAGAGTGTACAGAAGGAAGATTAAAAGTATATATGAGTGTCGCAAAATACAACAGGATATTTAATTTACTTCACGTAAGATTTCAATTGAAGTAGAAGAATAATGTTACAAAAACATATCAAGTGGCAAAACAATAATTAAAAGACATATCAACTATTGAAGAAGGTAGATCTCTCCATGTTTTCCGGGATTTCTTCCGCGTCAGTTGTTTTTGTCAGTTTCACTGGCAGTCCTGCCTGCGAAACTGTTGTCCCAAAAACAACTGAAGCGGAAGAAATCCCGGAAAACATGGAGTGATCTACATTCCAGCTCCGCGGAAACCTGAGAACCAACATGTCAAAGAAGGTGTCTACATGTTTTTTTTGTACTTTGTTGTAATGTACTTTGAGGAACGTTTACATGTCCAAACAAGAGCTGTTTTACCAGTAAAGGAAGCATATCAGGTATCTAGAACAGCAACATCAAAAAATATATCACATTTTGCAACAAGTAACGCAACATTTAATTTACCTGAAGTGCAACAGAGATCTTTCTCTCGCCATGATCAAGAGCGATTTATAGTTGTATTTCGAAAGGGAGGAGTGCTAAGAAGCACGGAGAGAGTTTAGTTATATTTGTAATACTAAAATTTTGTTTGCACGACTGATTGTAGTTTGGTTATAAAATAAATACGAATGTGTATCTTGGGACTTGTTTATTTTTTCACTGGATACGTTGAAATTTCTATGACTTCCGAGGACTTTTCGTGCAATAAAAAAGTTAACGCGAGGAGCAATTAACTTTTTCATTAATTGAAAACATACACGAACACAGCACATTTCTTAGGCTATATATACGTCAGAACTTCCTCATCTTTTCAACTACGTCTCTCTAATTCGCACTACTGCACCGCATCCCGCCGAAAAACAGCACCTATTTTTTTATTATTTTGAATATTATGGCAGTAAGTAGCTTATAATTTAGTACTATAAAAAATATTAAATATAAAGAGTATGCTTTTTCACCCGTACCATTGACTGCCTCTCACATCATTTGTGCAATAGGAAATATAAGAAAACTTTTTTCGCAAACCACCGAGTTTAATGTTTAAGTGTGAGCTTTTATGTATAGTGAGCATTTAAAAGAATAAAAAAACACTATAAGTGGTCTATGATGATTATAAACACTCAACATGCTCTGCGTTTCTTGTCATCAAAATATTTTACGTCTTTATTATCGGTATTAAGAGATAGTGAAGACTTTCTCTCGAAGCAAGAAGGCGAGGCCTAAAAAGTAAGGTTTTAAGGCACACTTTAGAGCAAGTCGAACAGTTAACCTATCTTGGTTTTATTTTGAAATAGATGGGTTCAGTGGAAAGGGATATGAGACGTAAAATTGCCGTGGCTAAAGAAGCATTTTCAAAACGGAGGTAATTGATGAAGGTGGATCTGAGTAGAAACATGATAATGCTGATGAGAACTCTAATATTAGAAGCATGGCGCTGGGTCGGAGACTTTGTCAATGCGAAGGGAGGATGTATGTAGACTGGAGGCGTTGTTGATGTTGGTGCGTAGCTGTATGGAGTGGATCTGGGTGGCGATAAGGACAAACGAGCAGGTACTGGATGTGGTTGGAGAGGAGAGAAAGCTAGTGGCGGAGGTTTGGATGAGGCAGAAGAAATGGATGCAGGACGTATTGAAAGAAGAGGGAATATTGACAAGAATAATAAAGGAAAGGGAGAACAATGAAGGGTAAGAGGAAGGAAGACGATGGTAACACTAGACGAAATAAGATGAAGTCGATATGAGTGTTTTAAAGGGATCTAATGGCGGATCACCTGAAGGAGGGAAAACGGAAAAATATGCCAGAAATTAGGTTAGGATAAGAACTGACCAAAAACCTTCCAACTGACTGATAGAATAGCCATATATTCAATCGGCGGACTTTTCGATTTTCTGTTTCAAAGTTCTCTTATACATCAATTGTTTTTATCTGAATTACTCACGTTGGCCATTAGTGAACTAGATAATGTGTCGCCCCATCTCCCCAGAAATCGTAGAATGACGATAATTGCGTTAGGTAAGAAAACGTTACGCAGAATGAACACCAGAGAACGCCACGAGGTGTTGCTTTACTTATTGGCAGCTCTGTGCGTATGAGGTCAGTGGAACAACAATGGAACATTTAAAATGGCTTTCGCGCTAGTCTGAAATTATTTTTTTCCCACTCCTGCCAAAAACCTATTTCATCTCTTTATTTTCCGAGACAACTCTGCGGGTGGAACCTGGAGCAAATCTTCTCAACTTTCGTCAAGATGAGGATCCGCTGAGAATCAGTGGAGGACGGGTCGTATCTTTCCCTCCGTCTTCCTCTCACCATCTTACTCCACATCCCACACCTTCGTTAACATGTTGTGAGGAGAGGTGTACTCAGAGCTTTAACTCCAGTCTTTTCTCTCACGCCGAGTCGTCTTCGCCTCCGGCTTATCGACGCACATCATCTTGTCGGTATATCGGGTTTCTCCCGAGCTCTTGCGGCTGTCGGCTCACTATCTCCAAGGCTCCCTCGTAGTTAATCCCTCGGAATCACTGCTCGCTCTTTTGTTCCTCCGGGAGGAATATATTTTTATTTTTGCTCTTCCATGTGAACTCATTTTTTTCCAAACGGGTAGTCTAAGCTTTCGTTTTTTTATAAATCCCTTCTTTCGTTTCGCGTCGAATTCGATGTTTTAATTGTTCCACGTGTTCACTTGTTTAACATTCACTTTGCTAGTATCGAATATCTACATCCACATATTACCGTGCAAGTCACACTAAGGTAAGGCAAGGGTTGTCAGGCAAGGATTGAGCTATCACCAACATGCACTATAATGCAATGAAATTGCCGTGAGAAAAAATCGGCCTGAACCTGGAATCGATCCACCGACCATGAACCTTTGGCTTTCCGGGCCAATGCACAGGCCTGTCGGGAATACGGAGGTGAAATGCGATGAAATTTCTATGACAAAACATTAGATGCTCCCTACGTTGGCCATCTTTGATGGATCGCAAGGGCTTAACATCTAGTTCATACGTATCCTTCAAAATTGACTTGAGAATTTGGAAGCCTTGGTAGCAAATGATACGGTATGGTGGGCCTGAATGCTTTGTATCCACAATATAGTTCAAGTAAATTTAACCAAAATCCACTAAATAATAAGTAAACTACCAATGCTACAGTAATTATTGAATTATTGCGACTGTTAAAATGTGATAAAAGAGTCATAAAGGGATCATGGGGAACGTAATGTCGGTATTACGTGGCGGATTAGGAAACAAGCATTAGGAAACAAATCAATTAATCAGCTATAAGATATGTCGACTAACCTACTGCAAGTTCTCATTGGCAGACATCGTATAGCTTGAAAGAGCTGCAGTAATCAGCGCTGAATTTAGACGCACAAGCGAAATTAATGCACCTATGCATTTGGTCTATCTCATCTCAACTAATGGAAATAAACTGATCTCCAGAGCTCAGAGCAACAATCAGTTAAACATTCAAGGGCGATCCTGACATGAAGTTTAGTACTTATCTATTTTTAGGATTGATTTGCTTTTGTGGGTGCCTATAGATGGAAAGACTATCGTAAGTATTCCTTCGCAGCCGCAGCGCAGGGTAGCTTAGACTAGCATTTCGAGTAGAGTGAAGACACGTCAAGTAGTACGAAGACTTCTATCAAGCAGAAATCTTATAATTTTCCCTCTAAGTATAATTACTTACTTTAAAAGGACATAGTTTTTATGTAAAGGCGATATAATTTTATCATATAGTTTTCTTCGCACAATTTCTATTCTTAGTTGACATCTTTGAAAGCAAAGAGTTACGCACTGGTGAAAGTGATGGTATCAGGCGTAACTTGGTGTAATTACTCCATGATTAGAGATCGAAAAACTTTGTATATAATACATAAGATCTTCAAATTCCGCATCATCGCTTTTTTAACCGTAGATATCTGTATCATCTACAAATAATCTTAATTTACTGCTAACTCTAGAACTTGGTCATTAATATAAATAATGAATAAAAGAGGGCCGATCGCGCTTCCCTGGGGAACACTGGATGTGACTTCGACCATATCAGAGCTTAAACCATCAATAACTACTTTCTGTTTTCGATCTCTTAAAAAGTCTCTTATCCAATTCACTATTTTTCTATTTACTCCTATTTCACTAGAGAGGTAGTATTTTTATATTATGATGGTTGTTGTATGTCATCACCTGGTGATATCGTACAGTGACGAAAGCTGGGTCGTTCAATTAAAATATGATGTTGAATTTACAAAGTTTTTCATTTAAAAATTACGTACCAGAGCTAAACCGCATTGTCAGGTCGATAGAAGTTACATGGCGTTCTGTACCCACCGTCAGACGTGAGCGACGATTTTTATGAATGAGTATTGAGTTGCATTTCTGCTGGAAATAGTGAATAGATTGTCCGAGTTGAGAAATTACCTGCAGCCGTCGACGCGCCCTTTACCAAGCTAATTCTACTCACTCAACCGATTCCGAATCGCTGCGTCGAGAAAATTCTTGCTAAAAGAGGGCAAATTTCGTCTATCCATGGAGAAACGAATGATGCTTGATGTATTCCCAACCACGGAAACGCCTCCCTGCACCGAGTTTGCGTGTCGCGCCGACCTTCGCTCTTTTTATTCCGTTCGTACCTCTCACAATCGAGCAGACGCGGATCCAATTACTACGCATATCTCTAGTTGCGCGATTACCGCGCGCTCTGCAGGGAACAATAACTTCCTGCTCCATAGGCGTCTTCTCTTACCCCGCGTTAGGCACTCAACAATGCGTGAAATTACAAAACGGATTTATATAGTTGACTGCTATCTTATATCCGTCTTTCCGTTCCAAACGATCTCGTCTCGTTCGCTGTTCGGGTCGGTGGAAATGCAGCTTTAGTTCCGGTCCGTCGTTCCCGATCTGGAAACACCGAAAACTTTGTAATCGAAGAGAGTGGATATCGACAATTTATGGTGAAAAAAATTAATCTAGAATTCTCTTTAACGACTATATCTCAATATTTCTCGCACCGAATTTTGATATCTTTTGAATAAGTTGTGGAAAAATTGGGAAAATGTATGATGTGCAGTAGGAAACATTTATGACTCTGAACTCTGAATTACTCTAAACTGTTCATCTGAATCTAAAATCTACACTGCAAGCCGCCACATGGACGTACAGCAGGGGGTGTTAGGGAAACAGGCGTGTAAATATGTTAAGGATAAGGTTTTGGGAGATGAAATGTTGAAGTGTATTGTTGTGGCGCTTGAGTGGAACTCAGTTATTATTTACAATTATAGTAAATTTATTTACACTATATACAATATACACATTACACAATTTACAATATACAATTATAGTCACAGATTGAGCGTCGAAAGAACGAACTTTTGTACATATCTGTTCGGAAATGTATCTATCTTATTTTATAGCTTCTGTCGGACCGAAAGATATGGTGTGGCGTCAAAATGATATTCTCTCTGTCGTTCTGAAACACATCTGTTATGAATTTCTATAGCAAACCTAGCCTAGGGATTGGAAAATCGATTTCGATTTTAATCGAAAATCGATAACACTCCGATTTTCGATTTAATCGTAGTCTACTTTTTGTTTTGAAAAATCGTTCACAATCGATTCTAGCCGATCGATTTTCGATTTTTAGCTTGCTACAGCATTTGAATTTTGCCCCCTCGCTTGACTCCGCTCCGCGCTATTTCACTCTGCATCGCTGGTGGGGGAACCTCGGTGGGGAGGCAAAGTGCTTCGGACAACGGCAGGTTGGAGTTGCCAACTGTGGGGCTGCGGATTTTTATTACAATAATTCTAGTCAAGGCGGGGACTCACGCTCGGAAGTAATACATTGTAGACCGCGAGACCAAGATCAGAAATGATATTACGCGTTGACATTGTGCCTTTTTTGTAAACGTTTTCTCAATAAATCGCTTCAGAGCACTCGTCTTCTTCAAAATAGATTTGCCCAGTCCGAATATCGTCTTCCGCGCATGGGCTACTAAATTATATATAATTTGCTTGTTATATTACCTATAAGTATATAAGTATCTGGTATGGATTATGACTTTCCTGCATACCTTATTAATATCTTTAAAATAATAAACTGTATTAATAAATTTAACCGTATTCAGTTCTTATCCCTAGTGCTTCCATTAACCCATATTTCGCATTTTGTTAGACCAGCACATCCGTATTTCAGCAGACAATTACTTTACAATTGAAAAATTTCGATTTCGATTTTTCGATTATTTTGTACAAAAAAATCGAATTTTTAGACAGTCGATTTTTATAACCTAAATCGAAAGTCGATTAATTGAAAATAGATTCTGGATTTAAATTTCCAATCCCTAACCTAGCCTATCCATATATCCCCCCTTCTTCGGGTTCAAGTTTCCGCACCATACAGTGCTACGCTTCATATCGTTGTATAAGTTTTAATAATTCTTTGGTTTCGCATGATTTGGAGAAAACAATTTTCAAGACTATTATGTATTGCTGTGAAGCACTTTTTTCATTTTACCCATTAAGTAATAGCATAAATTAAACACGCTGAGTGAAACTAGACGTTAGCCTTGTAGTGCCGTGCTCGGTCGAGTTTTGTATGACATGGACTTGAAAGTTTTCATCCTTATTCTCACAACGAAAATTCTCCTCCTCTTGAAAATCTCGCCCCACCTGAGTATAGTTTTCCTCTGTTTCCCCCTCTTTCCCTGTATCTACCCTACTTATCGTGTCTCACTACTTTTAGAGGGATTAAGGTGGGAGCCCCTAGAGAATCGGAGGCTACACCCTAGGCTTTGTTTGCTTGAGGAATTCAGAACAGGTATGTTTCAGAGCGACACCGAAAATATCATTTTGACACCTCACTAGAGAAAATAAGAGAGATACATTGCCGTATAGATTGGTACAAAAACTTATTCTTTCCGCGCCCAATAAGCGACCGCGATAAAAACTTAACTCCACTAAATACACTCCCATAATACACGTCACCATTTCACCTCCTAAAACCATATCCCTTACAACTTTACAAGGGACAAGGGCTCAGCCTCATTGAAACACCAGTTCCCGTAAGATCACTGAAGTTGAGCAACGTTGGGCCCGGACGAAGGTTGACCACTCATACCTTCACCATGGCGCTCTTGCCCCCTGTCTGCATGTGGCAGGCAGGTTAAACTAGGGGTTGGTACAATGGACCATCCAAGGTCTAGGTGCCCGAGCTCCTGTCGAAGGCTCCCCCAACTAACAACAACTAACAATCTACAACTTTACATGGCTGGTGTCCTAACGCACCCTGCCACACGCCAATGCGGTGGCTCGCAGGGTAGTGTGTAGATGTAGATACCCTTCCTCTCATCCGTGACGCACCTACCCGTCCCATACAATTTGTATGTCTCTCCCTATTCTACCTCCACCCACACAACAGTCTATCCCTCCTCCTTATCTCTCACTTTTCCCGTGTGGAGGAAAAGGAGGAGAGGAAGTAGGCGGCCTATCGCTCCTCAACGCAGGCACCCACTGCCACTCGCTCTCCGAGGAAGTGGAATTTACGCCCGCCGAACACGCACGCCTCTCTACCCCTCACGCATTCGTAATCTCCGCGGCACGCAGCCGTGGAAAACACTCTCCTCTTCCCCTTCCTTTCGTCGTAAACACTTCTTTCGTCCTTCATTTTTTTTGCCTTTCCCTTTGCCCTCTCTCCTCCAGTAGGTATGCCCACCTCCTCTAATTCTCTTGATAACGTTTTTCTTTATTTATTTTTTGAATTTTTTTCTTCCCTCTTTCCCTCTCTCGAACGCATATCGTGTGGGAAATTAATCCGGATTGGTCGGAATTTTCTACTGGATCCGCGCCGACTCGAGGGCGTTAGGTGCGCGCAGCTGTGGTCCTCGACTTTAAGAAAGAAGAAAAAACATGCCCTATTCTTTTTGAACTATCGAACCGATGGTCAGTGTTAAGGTGGTTAAAGCGATTTTAGTTTGCGTATACAAATTTGTGTTAAAAAGTCATGAGTGTTGACGCACGTTACTATAGCGATGCCCACAGACATAGCGGTATCTGAGAATAAAAGTGAAAAATATTTATTCCTACCGATTTGATCCTTTTGGCGATTATATATTACTATAACAAGTAGTCTTAGGGCATATAAAATAGGTATATTTTGTAATAACTCGATAGTAATGTATAGATTATCTTCTTAATGAGGGATACTATATTTCATATCATATTAATGGTTGTTAACATATATCAAGGTACCAGGTTGAGCCCAATATTCGAATCAAAAACATATTTCAATATATGATCTCCTAATTTTCAGATACTGCTCCGAAAACCCTTGACATAACAGATTTTTAGGTGGGTCGACGCACCTGCAAGTTTATTGTGCAAGTCATGTACAGCAAGCGATTTTGCGCTTAGATTGCGCGCGTTATAGCTTCTGTAGGTCCGAAAAATAGCATTTCACTCATTTTAAAATAAATATTCGAATCTCGTCAAAATATTTTAATGGCAAAATTTCGTCCACCTTTACGTCTATCTTTTCCAAGCGCCCATCGCTGTAGATGGAGAGGGTATTGCGTCATCAGCCTGTTGCCTGGAAACCGAGGTAACTACCACATTGGCTGCTTATTCCTGCTCTTTCCTTACTTTTGCTTGAACAGCACGACGAAATGGACGAATCAGCAGATGTATATCGAAGCAGAATCCACCAATTGTTTGGAATTTAAGGCAAGTAACTCTTCATACATATTGGCTACTTCGTGATAGGGATTTTACTCTATTTTACCATATATTTATTATAGGTATGCGGATAAGTATAAGTTAAAATAAAGAAACAATATATTGAAGGAGAACGCATATTAAAGATGAGAATGCATGCTAATTTTTAGTTCGCTATCGATGGTCAACATCTTAAAATTGCACAATTCCCATGAGCCCGTAATAGCTGAGAGGAAATAGGGGTTAATAAAGATGGCGGATAGACCACGCCCACGTCACAGTTCCTGGAATTGGCCACACTTGCAAGCGCCCTCTCCATCTACCTCAGTACTAGCGTCAAATAGCGTAGTGACCCATTAAACTAGCCGTTTCCACAATGGATCCACGTTCTCAAATATGATTTAATCGATTACGCCTGTCTTATACCACGCGTGTAGTGTGCGAATGACCGGAGAGGCATTGGTAAGATGTTGAATTGGAAGGACAAACGAAGTGATTTAGCCTCAATCTCCCCCGCCTCCGTATCTCAAACCGGCCATCTATTGAGCACCTTGGAATCTTTGCATCTAATCTCTTGGGGAAAATCCCTCCTCAATCCTTAACACTCCTTCCTTCGAGGTAATCCGGATTACATCTCCTTCTCCTCATCTTGTCAGCACCAGATTGCGTTTTCATAATCCCTCCCAAAAGAGGTTCCTCCCGTAAATATGGTGTTATCCGTTTTCGAGGATACATATAAAAGCAGGAGGACAGCCGATTAATGGACGAATGCACGAATTCTTGGCGATGGGATACATAGTTAAGATATCCATAATGTTGTGGACATCGCTACGAAATTCAGGCTGCGGGGATTATCCCTTTCACAACTTATCTCCCAGTGGTAACTTCTTTGAATATTTGGTCAACTCTCACTCGGCTGAGTATAAAAAGTTACTATTGAGCGTCTGTAAATATATGCATGAATGCTGTGTATATGTGCTTGCAGCTGTGTACACTACTTCATGTCAATCTTATGTACATAAATTACTAGTGCACATTATTTATAGCCAGCCTGAATGAATATTTTTTCATTCATCGTATAGAAACTCTGGTATGAATGGCTTAAGCTTCCAAGTGGTAAATGGTGCATTGGTCCATTCACCATCTAAATTACCGACGGACTTTATAGGTATTAAACTCCATTTTATTTGTCTAAATAGGTTGTAAAAAATCTAGGTTAATTGATCTAATAAATGTCTCTAATGTTTCTGCGACGCATATTGAGTAAATTCCTTGACCTATTGATCTCATCTCCACAATGACGGTTATCCTCTCTCCTCAACGTTCAAACATCTTTTCCAACAATTGAATTCAAAGGTCCAGCCGGCCAATCAACGTGCGCCTGACTAGCTCAAGCGTTAGGCGTATAAACAAGAATCTCTGCTGCTCATTCAGGACCTGACAACCCTAGCTGTAACGTTAGCGAAACTGTCGTCCGCTAACATGAATCAACGCGGGAAAAACCCGAGTAAACTGACCTCATTGAGTATTTGTTTGTGAATGAGCATCCTGTTTTGCGCTTAGAGACCATGCTTCCTCCACTCCTCGATGAAGAAAATTAACAGGGAAAAATGACGCTACAAACAAAACCTAAAATGGTAAATGCGAAAAAAAGGCAGAACTATTGGGTACATTATCTCCTCTCCCGCCCATGTGCTGGTTAGAGTCTCTGAGTACCAGGCATTAGCCGATCATTCAAATCATTACAGGAGTATAAGTATGCATTCAGAAATAAACCATCAGTAAAAGTTCAAGCATGCATAACAATACACAATTCAGGGCCGTTAAATGCACCCTTTTTGACGAACAACTATTATTTAATTAATTACAGACATACGTGAAATAGAATCAATTCCCAGCCTCCGAAGGAATCGAAAATGAATCGTGTGTAAAACACAACACATTACATTTCAGTCTATCTCCAAATATTGAATGATAACATTTACAAAACCACAGATTTAAAAAAATCACGACCCGGGTTTCAACGCTTCAGCGTTAATTTGAACTAAAGATGACACTAAAGCGTTGAAACCCTGGGATGTGTTTGTTAAGTCTGTGGTGTTGTAAATGTTATCATTAAATATTTTGAAAAATGGAATACCACAATTTAGCAAAGGAACTTTTGTCATTTTCTATCTAACGTTGCAATTAACTTTATTGGTGCCATTTTCCATGCCTACTTTGCTCCTAAAATGTGCGCGAAAAAAAAGGCATCTAAAAACTCTACATCCGAAAATCAATCTCCTTATTTTGACACAGGTGATCTAATTTACTATGTTAACCCGAAGTATTTTTTTTGTCTTTTACACGTCCACAGGATGTTAATACGGAAATGTAGATGGCGGTGTTTTTATCAATTGCTGGTGGTACACAAAAAGCTATTTGCTCGGTATTCTTGGATGTGAAATCGCGTGAACCTGGCGGGAAATCGGAATCTTATACGTAGCTAGGCGCCCGAAATGGATAATCGACTCATATTTAGCTCTCAAAATAAAGGTGAATGCAGGAAGGGTCGGAAGACGAATGAAAAAAATAATATCGGATTAGAGGCGGAGATAACGGAAGGGAAAGATGATAATGCGAGGGAGGGTGGGAGTTGAAGCGCTGTTCGAGTGTTCGATGAGCACGTTTCGAGAACTAAAAGTCGAAGGTTGCCCCGTAACAGCGGTGGGAGTTTCCCTCCAGTCTGCATAAATGATGCGCGCTGGCTGTCCGTCATTTGTTTTCTCTCTCTCTCTCCACGTTTCCGTTTTTTTTTACACGATACGAATCCGATATTCCCTCTCCCTCTCGACCGATCAATGGGCAATTTTTCGATCAATCGCCCAGAGCTATCTCTCTCCACATGAATCTCCCCCATTCATTCCCCCTTCCTTAACACCGTTAAATAAACAAGGGGCGTCTCTTCTGTTTCGTTTTGTTTTTCGTTTATTGCTTTCCCTTCGCTCTTCTTGCCTCCTCTTTCCATTTTCAAACGGTAGCTTATTGCTCAGAGGTATTTCCCGTCCCTATAGCGTATTAAGGTAGCTCTGACTTGACTGCGTGAGTCAAAGAAAATACTAAATAATGCATTTCTATTCACTCAGCTTCAAAAATCCTGCTTCAGCTGAATGAAATGGGTTTCCTATTGAAACCACAAATTAAGGTACAAAATAGAAATGCAGCCTATATAAATGCATGTCATACAAATGCAAAAGTATGCAGATTATTCCACAAAAACATTTTGATGACCACATTTGTTCCAGCAATAGGAGCCGACTGTAGCGCCATTTGTTCGGAACTGCTTCATTCTGAATTCAATTATGGCAGTGATAAGCCAATATTTTTAATATAAGCCAAACTTTATTAAATTTGCGGAAAGATCCCAATATTTTATTTTTATTCAATTTTAATGACTAACCGCAAACAGCTTCAATCAAAAGCGTGAATGCCGAGCTTGAATGCTATGCTTTCTCGTACAACTTGGCATTTTCCTGCTATAATCTAAACAATCTCCATAAGTGCCGATGTTAAAGCTTCCAATTTTAATGCTGAATTTTCCTTCTTTAGTTTCATCTCAATTTATATAATGCTCTTTAATGATGCTACATTCAAGTTTTCAGAAAATCTGGAATAAATGACCACTAGCTGGCCCATGCGAATATTTCGCACAGCATGCAGCTTCTTCTTGTTTCTTCCATCTTTCTTCCTGTTCTTCTACCTGTTTCTTCCCATGGACAATTATATGTTATTTATGTTTGTGTCAAAGATACATAACGTAAACGGTCACGCTGATTGCATGTAGAATGTAAACAATCTAACTAAACGATGTGTTAATAGATGGCGCCTCCTACAGTCTTGTAAGCACGTAACCATAGCCAACGTATTAGTTGATTATATTGTCAACAGATGGCACTGTATCATATTTTTAACAAAAACTTTAATTTTTAACCATTTGTCTATTTTTAGTCAATAGCGGGGAACATAAGCTTTAAAACAATGTTTGAATCATTTATTTTGATGAAGAATTATAGGAGTTATGACGTTGCGACAAAAAAAACACCTTTGAGAAATAATATATGTGATGAGGCCAGAGACGCCTTAACATCTTTTAGCATACACGCAATGATCAACTTTTCTTACAACGAGCCTTAAGAATTGAAAGATGTCTGAATGAAGCAATGAACGATTGAAACTGAAGATTAAGAGATATCGCAAGTGATAGGGCAGTAGGTATGTAGGAAATTAATTAAACAGATTTAGCCGTACAGACCTATTACTCAGATTAACACTTTAGTATCTGACTGGGCCTAGCATGCAAGAGAGGAGCATTGGGGGCAATCGATATGCCATTATTGTTTTGTTTTACCTCTTACCATTACCCGTTACCACTGTGTTCCTCAGGGATTCATTCCATCCCTCCAAAGCCTTCAAATTTTTGCCTGAATCAATTTTTGCTATCTCTTTGTTTATTTTCCATTCTTATCTTTGGATTTCTTTTACCTTCGTCTCTCTCTCTCTCCATTTTCGCCATGTTTTCTTATTCTTCAGGGATATCACCTGTCCCTATTTTTCGCCTCCTATTTTTTATTCCTCGTCCGCGATAATCAATTTTTGCCCATCTTTTCTCTGGGGTCGGATTTCCTCAATTAAAACAAGGAAAAAACAATATCCCCATGCGATTTTGTCCTTTCCTCTTATCGTGAAATATGTTTCGTCATAGTTTTCCATACGGAATGGCTTTTATCATCCCACTGTATCGATACCTCTTTAAAAATTCGATCTCGGAAGTTCCGCTGGCCCCGGGCGCTCTGGTTTTTAGGGCGTGAATCAGGAGGTTGAATATTATAGGGGAACTGTTGGTAAAAGGCTTATATCTTGTGCGCATAATGTGTTATTTTTTTGCAATCTTCGACTCCGAAGGCGTTTCTCCAATTGATGTTTCCACGCAGTATTTGAATTACATATCAGCTCACCTCCGCCAATGGTGGCTGTTTGAATGCGTTCCCAGCCGTTTACAGGGCCAATTACTCCTGATTTAGGCAGAGCGTTTCTCTGTTATATTTTTTTTACTTCCTTTTTTTTACTGTTTTTTTTTTTACTTTTACTGTTATACTTTTTACTGAAAGGATGTGAGGATGTGCTTCTAAACGATCGGGTCAGAGTTATGCTCTTCGATCTTATTCGTGTGGTTTCAAAATTCGATTTCATTTCGTTAAAAAGTCTTAACTACTTAGGTTGTATGATTAGTTATGAATTCTATTTCTTTAGTCCAAAATTGGAGTGGAAATTCATCACCAGCGAATAAATAAATTGAGTATGTTAACACATACGCGATATTATCGGGTCAGATCATCTGATAAGGCTGCGGAAACACTCGGATGGATGGATTTTCTTTCATGTACAGATTTGAGTGACATTTTTAGTACGGGTACTCATTAGTAATATGTTTGGATAAAAACTAAAAGAGTTCCTTGTAACCGATTATGTTTCTTAGAAACTTTATGATTTTTTATTGCCTAGCCATGCGGTACTTCACATATATTTATTAATACTCAATGACACGGGAGCAGATTTACCTGAACATGAAAACATGTGTTTCGTATTACTACGATGGTTCTTACTTAATATATATATAAAGGTATCATGTCGAATTAAAAACACGAATTCACACATAATATTCGATTAAATCCTGATTTCCGCGCCGTTAACCTAGGCCATAACAATGATTTAATTGCGACGAAATTTTAAACATATAATTCTTGCATCATTTATATTACAACATGTGTGGTTATTTGCAACGAAGAAATAGATGTACTTAAGTGAGGTGTGTTTCAAGAATTTTTTTAAATTTAGTTAAAAAGTTGTTTTAAAAAACACTCTATGACTCACGATTAACGCTCCAACCACCTTAAATTAATCTCATTAAAATATGAATATTTATTTTTTGGGAATGATGTCTATAACCCATGAGGCTTGGAGGTTGAATGCTTTAATGTCCTTTTAATTTTGAGCGTAACATCACACTTATTTATAGCGTTCAACAAAATAAAGGCCTTATCTGATACTTTTGGCCTCAAAGAGGTTGTGTTTGAACCATTTGAATCGATTCCAATCAGGTAGCCATAGAATCACGTGGTTCAACAACGAACGGCTTGAGATTTTGGAGTACTCTTTGTAAAAATCTCAGGTAGCCTTTCAAATCGAGTTTTTATCGCGAGAATAATGTCTATGGAGTTTACTATTGCGATTATAGACACAGTTAGCATTATACTAACCACTTAAGTTATCAATTTTTATGGGTAAAACTCATCAATATCTCCAATCATTCGTTATTTTATCACGTGACTCCTTAGTTACGTACTCATAATCATTCCACGGGGTTTCAAACACAGCGCGCCCTCAGATGTAAGCAGAGGCTGATCAGATCGTAGTTTCTATATACTTACGAAACATTCAGTAAATTTATCTCTAATAAGAATTGAGTGAAATAGAATGTAATTTATTTCAGGTATACTAATACACAGATTCTAACAAATTTTATTGTTAGAATAAAACAAATCTAACAAATATTGGGGTGAAATTAGGCACCTCAGAAGAAATACTTGTTTTGGGGTTGCCATTCCTTGAATAAATTGGCAGCAGTTCAGCAGCTAATATTCACAAAAATGATAATAAAATAAATTATGTCTTTATATAACATTAATGTGTTCCATTAGAAAAGTTTTGAGTTGGAATTAAAATAAAGTACGAGATTCACACAATGCCATTAAATTAGTACACGTACCATACAAGACTCTCACCATGGTTATTACAGATACTCCACATCATTTTTCTGTAGCAACCAAATTTTCAATTTTCCGGGGAAAGTAATTTTATTCCTATAATAATAATGAAACATATTCGTGTAGATAGCATACCTCACCCGTGAACTCTTGTGAACTCTAAAAAGTCTTTTTTTCCAAGGTGAATTCCCGCGCACCTGTTTACTATCTATCAACTGTTCCAGCAATTTCCTTGACTACTCACAATATCCTTATTGTTGTGTCTCCATTGTTGTCCGGTCGTTGAAACATCCAGGTCGCGACGGAAAGAGCGCTAAATGTGCATGGATTATGATCGCCAGGAAATACATTTTCTTTCTCTCTTTCTTTCTGTTTGGCGTAAGATCGAGAACGGTTTTCTCAAGGTTGTCTCTTCTCCGAATCAGCCAAAACCATCTCCCCGTTTACCTACTCCCAGACGCGAGCATTCAAAGCCTTCCATGGTTACAGAAACAAACAAGGCGACGGTTGGGAGTAATTAAAAAAGGGGGAGGATTGTTACTTCCATGGAAGAAATGGAGTAGGGGGTGGAAATCATATGAGCGGTCACGCCAAGCCAATTGGGCCTACGCACACTCCACCATTCCGAGAAACGCGATGATCTTCCATAGAGATGCCTAATGTAATTCGAGCGAGGTGAGTGATAACAGTCAAGGCTTAGATGTGGCGAGAATAATTGCCCCGTCAAGAAAGATGAGCTAATAATTATAGTAACTGCCGCTGTTCTGTCTTGAGGTCGGAGACAAAAAACCATAATTTGATTTGTGGGATAAATCTTACGCCAACGTTTTTTCTTAATTTAACAAATACGGGTGGCGGAGACTTGGTTATTGCGAAGGCAGGATGTATATACTTAGACTCGAGGAGTTTTTGAAGTGAGAGTGGAGAAGTATGGAGAGGGTGATCTGGGTGGCGAGAAGAAAGAACGAAGAGGTATTGGATGAGGTTGGAGAAGAGACGAAGCTAGTGGCGGAGGATTGGAGGAGGCAGAAGAGATGGATGGAGGACGTTTTGAAATGAGAAGAAGGAACGTTGAAGAGGGTAATAGAGGAGAGAACACTGGGGAAGCGTTGAAGAAGTAGAAAGATGATAGGAATCTTGAAGAAATAGGAAGAGGAAGACGATACTAGGAATTATAGAAGGGTCTAATGGCGGATCATCTGGGGGTTGGTAAACGCAACGATATGCCTAAAATTAGGACGTTAGCATAAGTTCTGCTCAAGAGGTTACCAGTCAGCTGGTAGATTATTCAAATTAAATATAAAATATCTAGTTAGCCTGGTTTTCGGGTTTCATCCGCGTAAACCAGCCTAATTGCGAACCTGAACGCCGCGAAAACCTACGTCAGAAAATAGAAAATATCTAGTTTACCGCTATGAAAATATGCTATTCGTAAGCAAATACCAAGTTTGACAAATCTTTTTTTCTAAAAATCTAAGGTTTGCAGCATATTTTACCGAGGGGCGAGAATAAAAATTTCTTTCCGTTCATTAACACATTCGGTTCAGTGTTAAGTGAGCGCTCCATTTGCTCAAGTGCGCTAAATACATCATATCGCCACAAATCACATGCCTTTCTTACGTTAAACCCCCGCGAACTACAAAAGAGATGGAGAGCTAATTCGATCGGTTCTAAACAACAAAAGATCAGTAATGGCGTCAAACTTTGATATGATAGTTTTAAATACTCCTTTCAACGTCGCTTACAGTGCTCTGGTGTGTTCCGATGTGCGTTAACTTCAGCAATCTGAGCGGCAAACGCATATTTGTATCTTTTCTCGAATACAGCTGGGACGATTTTTATAAAATGTTGGGATGCATTATGGTCGGATGAGAAAATTAGATTGAGAAAGGTCTTATATTTGGGAATATTCGTTTTATATTTAAAAATCTACTTTTACAATATAATTTTTGACATGAGCCTAATGGGTAACCAAAGTGGCAAGGTATTACACAATAAAAGTAAACAAAAAGCATTTGACACAGCTTAAATAGGGCGGAACGAGTTGTTTATTACAGATTGGAAATTTACTCTGAGTATTTCATCCATTGAAATTTGCCGCACGGCTGTGTAAAACGTTTTCTTCACGTCCTACTAAAAAAAAGGAATTCCAACTTTACCCGGCAATCAAGGCACAGTGGGAATATCGTCTTTTTTTGCTTTTAGAAGATACTATTCCTTATGTTTTGGAGTCTCTTCTATCACCTCTACACAAGACTGTCAAGGTCTAACTTTCTCTTTAACACAATTCCTACCATTATCATCATTATTTCGTCATTCGTACATTTTTTCGAAATGGCCAAACAAATGAAAACACTCCTCTCAGGTACTAGATATTCATTGAGGTAATTTTTACCTCAGTTCAGAGATTGGTTGACTTGGGACGTGTTTAAAACGACATTCTAAAAGATAATTGTTCAGCTCGTGAAATTTTTACATGAACTTGCCTTGGGAAAAAATTCAGTCGGATCCGATATCGGCCTTCAGATATTGCAATACATGTGATATATTTTCGATGTTCGAGGAGAAGATAGAATGTAGCAGGACAAGAAAGCTGTGAGTTATCGGAAAACAGCTCCTTTCCTGGCAAATATATCGTAAACATGAGTTCTAAATGGCTGATAGCTGGCAGTACTTCGAAAGGTTGGATCAATTTCTCTACAATAATGCCAAATAAATTATACTAGATGACCCGAGCGAATATTTCGCACAGTATGCAGCTTCTTCCTGTTTCTTCCTTCTTTCTTCCTGTTCTTCTACCTGTCGAATATTTCGCACAGTGTGCAGCTTCTTCCTGTTTCTTCCTGTTCTTTTACTTGTTTCTTCCCATGGACAATTATATGTTATTTATGTTTGTGTTAGAGATACATAACGTAAACGTAAACAGTAAATGGTCACACTGATTGCATGTAGAATATAAACAATCTAACTAAACGATGTGTTAATAGATGGCGCCTCCTACAGTCTTTTAAGCACGTAACCATTGCCGACATATTAGTTGATTATATTGTCAGCAGATGGCGTTGTATCATTTTTTTTAACAAAAACTTTAATTTTAAACAATTTGTCTATTTAGCATCAATATTGGGTAACATAAGCTTTAAAACGATGTTTGAATCATTAATTTTGATGAATAATTATGGCAGTTATGGCGTTGCGACAAAAAAACACCTTTAAGAAATAATATATACGGATGATGTGTGGAGTCGATATACCTCGAGCGAGTAATCGACATGGAAAAATCGAAACTTTTAAGTCAAATTATTGGGTAAATAGTGAAATTTGAGATTGAGATTGTATTTTTCGTCAGAAGCCGGTGATTCAACGTTTAAAATGACCCCTCATTTATCACTGTAGGTGCAGTATTAACGGAGCATATACGGAATGACAGAAAAAGACCTTTCTGTAATAATATATACGATTTTGTGTCAAGTGATATCGTGCTCGTGCGCCCCCTTAAAGAGACCCGCGATCTTTCGTCAAGGGATGAAGGCGGAGCGAATGGCCGAGGTGACTGCAGACAGCAAAGCGAAGGCCGACGGTCGTGTCACTCGCTCCTTTCATGAAGGCGGCGAGGCGGCCGCGTTATGAGGCGAAGTCATTTCCTACAAGGAGGGGTCCGTCTCGCGAAGGAATTCAGTCGCATGCTCATAGGAGCAAGAGAGGTTTAACAGGAGGCGGGCGGCCTTCCCGCCTGCCGCTCGGTCGGCGGACGCTTCACGCTGGAGTGGACACGAGGCTCCGAGGCGAAGGAAATGCTCCGCGGGCACTTGCCGGGAAGGCATTGTTGGAAATTCATAAGCGCGCCAACGTTTTGTAATGGTTTGTTTTTCATTGTTGGAACAAGCATTTGTTTGCGGATAGCCTAAATCATTGAGGTGTATGGAGAGGGCACTACGTCATCAAACTGAAGTCTGACAGTCGAAATAACAGCCATATTTTTTAACCCTGCTTTCTCCGTACTTAAAGGATGCCACATCGACTAAAAAAATCGAGTAGTCAATTTTACGATTTTTATAAAATTAATCACCACTCACTCAATTATCATCGTATTATTTTACTACTCATATTTTCGATGTATCGGCCAAAAACATCGCATAGTCCGATACATCAATGTCGACGTGGCTTCCCTACCGTACTTTCTTACGGATAGCACGACGGAATGGACGAATTAGCGAATGAAAAGCAATAATATCAACCAACTGTTTGGAATTTAAGGCAAGTTACTCTTGAAACATGTATTGGCTGCTTAGTGCTGTTGATTATACGCGAGTTTACAATTGTTTGTACCGGGAATGCGGATGAATATTAATCCCAATAAACAAACAAAGGCTTCAAGACCAATCATTCCAATGCAGAACGTTTAAAAGATATCCGCATCATATTGAAACTTCGCTCTTGACGACGTCGCTGGCCAGAGCAGATACGTATCGGTGTTGTAATGCTACTTGCGAGGCATGGTTCCGAATGGAATTCTCCGCTGCGCGAGAAGGTATTTCTTTCTTTCAAGCTGTCATTATCGATATTCTAAACGCAATCCACTCCAGAAGACCAATGCACTTAATATCTTAATAACCCATCCCATCTGTTGAAACTCGTGATTGACACTGCCTGAGAAAGTTAAAAAAAAACAAATTGAGACTTGTGTCATTCTAGTATGTTCCTCTTGAGGAGCAAGTGGAATCCTGGTGAAGGCTATTGGTCGCTCGCAATCGACTGAGAGGCTTAAAACCAATTTAAGAGTTTTTAGTACCGTTCAAGTCGAGAGGAATTCGATGGCGACGAAGCCGTCAAAGATTTTCCAGAGAAGATGTCCGCTGTCGTGACGTTTCGATGACGTCATGTCCGTTCGATAGAAATTGATCAACGAATCTTGAATGGAATTGGACGCGGTATTTGATGGTGTCATAACGGGGTTTAGTATGGGTATTTGCGGCATGAAATGCTGCTGCCTCTTAAAAGTTGATCAGCTGATCAGCTGATCAGTTGATCATCAACTTGATTTTACTCAACTATGTTTTTTTCCCACAATTCGTTGTCATCTTAGTAATTCCAACGAATGAAGATGAAATTCGGATATTCCTTGGAAAAAGTATTAGTCATCGACACGGAATTCCGGGCATTTCCTTCCACTTTGAACTTCGTCTAGAATCCCCTAATTTTCTCGTTTATCACCAGGTAATTTACTGCCTCATTTCAACTCATAAAACTATTTTTTTCATCTCTCGTCCCTACTGTGTTTATATCTCCCCATCTGTGAAGGCCGTCTGCATCCCTCTAACTCCTTCTACGTTGGACCTTTATTCGCTAGATAGGCATTTTTTAAATATGTTTCTTTGCTGTGTATTAGTTTATGCTCCTTTGTGCATCCCCCGGTCTAAACTATTAATCGGATGCATGGACCATTTGACAAACTGACCAGAAAAGAACAGAAGCCTTCGAAACTAGTGCTGGAGGAGGATGCTGAAGACTGAATGGACGGGAAAAATAAAAAAAATGAAGCAGTATTGGGAAAAGGTGAAGTGGGGAGGACCATATGGAATACCACACAGAAAAGAAGAACCAGACAGATTGTACACGGCCTGAGACGCAATGCGTTTATGAAGAACATAATTGAAGGTAAAACAGTGGTAAAAGACCCCGGAGGAGGACTCAGGAATGACTGCATGGACCAAATGAAGAGGAAAGTACATAGGAAGAGATACCAGGAGGTAAGGGAACTAGCATTAGAAAGGGAAGGGTGGAGGGCTGCAGTGGACCAATCGTAGAATTGAGCGACCAATGATAATGAAACTATTAATGATTCTCTATTTCTCGGGTTTCTACCGCGTAGGTTGTTTTTGAGACAACAGTTTCGCCTGTGTTCCAACAAGCGTCAGGTTGAAGTGTCCTGACCTGAAGACGGCCTTCGGAACACGGGCAAAACTGTTGTGTCATAAAAAACCTACATGGTTGAAACTCGAGAAATGGAGAAGCATTTGTCTGAAAACCGCGGAAACTTACTATGGAAGATGAAACTATTAATCATCAGATTAAAAAAGAACATTACGCTTTCAATCACCATGTCATGTGTACGAAGATGTACCAATGAATCCTGCCGACTTAACGACGATGAAATTCCCATAAAAATCTAGTCCTTTTGAACGTTCCATTCGACAAACTTATATGTTCTCGGCTTGTATGAATGGGTTCCATCCATTTGCTCAAATGCGCTTCTACCTTGACACAACTGACGCAACAGTGCCGTTTCTCGCCACAGTAATGGCTACCGAGAGGTGGATACAGTTGCAAAGAACCATATCGATAGAGCTTCGGGTATATCGAATCGAACGACCCCGCGTGGAGTGGAAATCACATTGCTCCTGGAGCAGCGCCGGGAAGTGGCAAGTGGAACTGGAGGGAACTAAAAAAAAAGAAACAAGAGCGTAAAGCAAATGACTGCCGGTGGCTATATAGTTCGTGTAGCAGGCACGAGAGGGCGTCGCCGTCGCCCTGTCGTTTGAGGAAAGCGCTGGGTGATGAGGGGGAAGGGGAAATGGCGTGGGTGGCGATGAATTAAGTCTCTGCCCTGTGCGCCAAGGCTTTTAGCCACTCCCTTTCAACCCCTTCTCCTCCCTGTCCTTATATCCCTCAACCACCCCCACCCCGTAAAAGCACTTCCACACGACTCACCCCTCCTACTTCGACAATATACGACTGTTCCTTCTCCCCTCTCCACCACCAGCCATTTTCCTCTTCCCGCCCCTCCCCCCTTCGTCTTTCTCTTTACAAAAACCAAATTACCACTGTTCCCCACTCACCCGTTCCCCCGCCCTTTCTTTGAACCCTTTCCGCCATTTTTATTTTTTAAAAAGGAGTTCCCCCATTTTCCAGCGACAGAACAGCGTCCAACTATTAGAGGAGGAGGGAATAACTCGGCAGGGTTTCACAGAAATAGCTTCGCAGAACGACTCAAATGTCGTTTTGCTCTTGCTAATGGAAAATGTGTCCTTCGTTTAATGAGGACAACGATGAACTAACTTAATGTAGAGTTGTTCGGGTTCTTCACGTGTTTCAGCTCATTGTTGGACAACCGTTTCGCCGGTAAACCTGTCGGCATCATCAGGTTATGATCAGTACCTGGTGATGACAACAGTTTCGCCCGCATTTCTGTTGGCAACAATAGTTCATGATTAGGACCTGGTGATGCCAACTGGAGTGCCGGAAAAACGGTTGTCCACTATAACGTTTGGTATTTTTCCCTTCATCAATCATATGGCGGAAAAAACACAGTAGCATATGTATGAATAAAGATGAGTAGTAAATGTCATGCTTCCATGGTTACTAGTATTCTAACAATTGCCTCTATGTGCCGTTGGAATAACTTGATGGTAAAATTATCGATGCAGCTATGCGAACACAATCGCCTTATTTCTACGAAGTTATGAAATAGATTCGATGACTGGAGCCCATCCGCGATAAGACCGCAGTGGAGCAGAGAGATCAGAACCTCTAGCCAATGGGATACCGGCATGCGAAGGTCTTACAGTGAGGCAGATGTGACGTAGTCGCGACATCATTATGAATGAGTGTCAACTGTCTCGATTGTCAAATAAATATTCTCGATGCAAATCATCTGAATATTACCGAATGTTAAGCATAATTTATTCTACGATTAAACATACAGAAATAAACAAAGCTAGCTTTGTAATCTTATACGGATGTTGCCAGAGAGGAGCGAAAATCCCAGTTTCATTCAACAATGCGGACTGTACATCAAACATCAAATCAGCGTCAAAATGGCGGCAACCTAGACCGGACCACCTCATATAACCCTAATGAATGCCAAAAATGTATGAACTATATATATTTGGCTGAGAAATAAATGAAAAGTAAACAATGTTTTCACGGTCTTTTGGATTGATAAAAGGCCACCATCTTAGATTCTTAGACACGTTGATCGCTTCCACAATCCGGCATTGAGCAAGTTTGAATCTAAATGATTTATCAACTTTTTAACACTTTCTTTCTTAGACGACCTTTTTCATTGCATATGCTAAATCTTCAGATGGAAATTTTTAGTCCGGTACGGAATGAATACAATATGTGAAAGGCAGGGCGGGGAGAACGGCAATAGTTTGCATCGAAGGCAACAGGACAATGAAGGCAATTGTTTTATTCTGTAACGACTGAAAATATATGCCTGAAGATGTCGCCTATACGATAAAACCGGTCATCAAAGAATAAAACAGGGTTAAAAAGTTTAAAGTAGTTTTGAATTAATCATATTGGATTTTCACAAAGTTACGTCTACTACCATTGTATTGAAGGTATTTCCCGATTGGCCGGATTTATATCCATCAGGGAGATCGAGTGGGAGTGGTGGCTAGAATACTTGCTAACTATAACAAGGGTTCAAATCCATGCAGAGGAGGATGTTTTTCAAACGAAACCCTATTCCTACGTGAGTGTCTTGTGGAGGGCACTTCAAGTACAGTACTCCGTCTGTCGGATGAAAGTTACACCGTGGTCCCCTTGGCGGCTTTCGTTAAGAGCAGGCTACTGCCGACGCCGGGTTTCCATCCACCCTTCCTCCCTTACCTATCTCCTATGGCGCAAATGACCTTAGCTGTCGTTTGCCTACCGAAAATCCAATCTTAATTCAATCAATTTGTCGGCCTCGGTGGCTGCGGGGTAAAGTCCTCGCATGCCAACCCGAGGGTCGCGGGTTCGAGTCCCGCCTGGGTAGAATATTATCTGTCCAGGACATGGGTGTTTGTGTCTCGTCCGTTGTTACTGTTATCCACCTGACGTAAATTGGCACATTGTGCTGTATTCCGGATAGTAAATATAAATTAAAAAATAAAAGAAATAAATCCTTAAAACTGAAACCTTATCCTTATCCGTAAAACTGGAAAAAAAAATCAAAGGTGTAATTATCTTGGACGGACTTAAATTTGACAATTTGGCTCCTTAATTTATTATGTTTTAATAGCGAAAACCTAGCATAATTAGCAAATTATAGTCAATACTATAAAATTTTAGAATAGGATGTTTTGAGTTCAGTATTTGTTTTCTGACTCACGCAGTAGCGTTGGAAGCTACTTTAAGGGACCTTTCGTGTAGAGGTGTTGAGTTCAAAGGTCACCAGAGGTCTCCTGCCTCGCTCTTTCTCTCTCTCTCTCACACAATCTCGTCAGAATTGGAAATGATCGCGTTCCAACCCTTATCTATTCCCCCCACCTCCTTGCTTTCTGCCTGCGCTTTCCGATGAAGGATTTACGATTCCCCTCCGCTCTGCTCCAAATCGGCCGCCCGCTCATATTTATGCTTTCCCTCCCCCCTCTCTCTCTCGGCCGTAATGACTGCAATTATGTCGTGCCGTCCGATCGCACTCGCTCATGCATTTATTCACGCGCGCCCTCGAGACGACTCGAATAAGAGGAGGGGGAGGGGGGTGTATCAGCTCGGAGTCGTGCGGTGCGCGACGCATTTGTTTCCCCGTTTTACGCGCATGTCAGTGTGTGTGCACGTGGTCGCTCGGACTGAAACGCCGAGCGAGGGGGGAGCCTTATAAGGGCCCCGGAATATGAAGCCGCACTCTCACTTTGCGCATCCGGCCATGTTACTAGGACCGGTGCGACACTTATACGATGAACATGCGTAGTAAAGCATAAGCGTGCGCGCATAAGCATACGAGGGGGGGGGACCTCAAAATAACCGGATCCATTTTTAAAAAATGCATAATTTATTTCTTCGAATTACAAATGTTAGTCAACTTCGAAGTCCTCTTGTTTTTACTCTAGTACTTATAATATATTATATATATATATATATATTTTTTTTCCTAAGTGCAATTATATATATATATACTATACTAGTATTTACTCAAGTACATTGGTTAAAACGTTTTTTTCTTCACAGCCCGAAGCACCTTTCGTACGCATCCTGCCTCGATGCACCGCCTTCGATTCTTTTTTCACCTCTGGAATGTCTGCAAACGTTTTCCGCACACCGCGATTCGTCTCATTTGCAAATCTCCTGCTAAAATCCATTGCACTGAACTTCACCAAAGACCAGATGGTTCAGTAAGTTCATCAATAGTAATCCTTCTTTCTTCGAACACATGCGCGAGATTTTTTTCCAAGTTTTCATCAGTTCTGAACGTGAAGGCCGGCCCGGGCGATGAATGTCTTAGGTTTGAATGGCGAATTCCACTCAATTTCCCCCTGTATGCCAGTCCTCTCTCCTATGTGGTTGCAAAATACATAAATATTACAAATTAAGGGTCGGAGAGAAAGAGTGCCGAGCAACATTTGAAATTCAAAGAGTCCAGGGGAACGATTGCATTCACAACACAACTCCCTCACCAAGTGACTCACTTCGTAGTTATTTTATGGCAATCTAGAGGTCTCTGGTGCAACCGGGCTGTCAGAGCCATCTGTTGATTGTTATCGTTCCGAAAAGGAAACATGCCAGTGTACCGTGTACAATGAATGGAAGAATCTTTGAGATATTTATAAATACTTACACCATTTTAATTAATGCTGCGATTTGACGATTTGAACAATCTTTCACAGTGATCGCCCTTCAAATTAAGTAAATGTTGCATGGCACTCATTTTCTCCGACCCCTTCAAATAGTTTCTGAGAGTTTGGAAGGCTGGTAACATGCTTAATGTGCAATGCTTGCAGCGAAATTGTCAGTTTCTGACTAGTATTCCCGTGTTCTTTTATTTCTAATGTACTATTGGTGATGGCATCCTTAACTTTTTTTGGCAGAAGAGTCGTGCATTTAGTGATAACTTTCCCCCTAAAACATGCAACTATCTGGTGCCTTACAGGGTATTACGTTGATGGAAATACGGGTTTAGAAGAAATGATTACTTAATCGTTGAGTGTAACAAATTACAGTCACAATGGTTTATTATGACCGGCAAAAATCCTGTATTCAATCACATTTTCAATGTAAAAATACACGTTTTGGTCTGAGAAACACAGCTGCGCGCGCAATGTTACAGGCTTCAATTTCTACCGCTTGGGGGTGCTGTATTGCTACCACTGTGAGCTGAGCTAGGTCGCCTGACTTCTTCATGTCATATGTCTCCATATGTAAATCCGATTTTAGCACCTTTTAAGCCGCAAAATATACCGTATAGATATCACGCGACAGAAATTCCGCTAATTTTTAGAATAATTTGAAGTGCAGATACGAATTAGGTTGACCAAGAATTATAAATTTCAATAATTTAATGTGTCAGGATGTAATAAATGTAAAACCATTTACATTTATCAGAGAATTGACCCACGACCGCCAGCTGAAGAAGACAATTTGATGGTTGGTCTCTTTTTTCCAAAAGTGCTAAGATTTTTGAGGTTGAGTTTTTTTTAAATGATAATATTCCGAGATAAATAAAAGCAAGTGTTCATTTTCAATCGGTCGTAATCGCCTTTTGAAGCCAATGCTATGCCCACTAGTTCATTTCGGTAGCGTCTCAGTTGGAGATATCATCGCCATAAATGAGGTGAGCATCCACGGTTGTATAGATAGATCAATCCACTTCTTAGAGCGTAGGAGATTGTGTGAAAAAACCGGTTTCTTTACCTTTAACCAGACGGAATCTAAAATTGGTGAAAGGACCATTTCCCAGTCAGACTTCCGGGAAAATCTCTTAGACCAAAAAAATTTCGATGCCCCTCCCTTGCCCGCACGAATGAAATGCTATGCATATTTTTTTTTGTTTCGTCTGGAGAACAGTCAAAGCCTGCGGGACATCCGATATTCCACTGAAATGTATTGCAATCAGCAGTTCGCAGTTTCTTATTTGAGGTAATTTGATTTACTGGCCGGAGTAATTTTTGTTGATGTACAGATTTGCTCAAAAGTTTGCGTACTGATAATGATAATGATAGATTGTCCTTTAAGATAGATTGAATAGATTGTCCTCCAAGCGAATTTAGGACTTTACAATCCTCTCTTACAATTAACTCAATTTTACTAACAAAAACTTCCATGTCCGGGGCAGTGAATATACTACCCAGGCGGGATTCGAACTCGCGACCCTCGGGTTAGGAGTTAGGCGAGGATTTTACCCCGCCGCCACCCGTACTCATTAGTAATATGCACAGATAAAAGCGAAAAAAATTAATGTTACCGATTAGGTTTCTTGGAAATCTAATGCTATTTTCACACGTAGCCTTGTGGCACTTACAAATATTTCCAAACAGTTTGATTCTATGTGTACAGATTTTCTCCCGCGCGCAAAAAATTCTTTTCGTATTATTGCAATGGTTTCTAATAAATATCAAGGTATCTGGCCGAATAAAAACTCGTTTTTTCTGACAATTTTATGCATAACAAATCGCCTAAGTCATAACAATGTTTTTATTGAGACGACATTTTTTAAAATGTAATTTTAAATTCATTCTATACGAATGTATGATTATTTCCAACGGATAAATGGATTCACCTAAGTGAAGTTTGGTTCAAGAATTTTTTTCGACTTTGTTGAAAAGTTATGAAAATACGGACTCAATAACTCAGGATTCGCCCTCTAACCGCCTTAAATAAATCTTGTGAAGGCATGATTTATTTATTTGTTTCGGGACTGATGTCTGTTTTTTCAAGTAAGAGCATATACATTGGACTTACTCCTAGTGTTCAACAAATAAGAGCTTTGTCTGACACTTTTGCTTCCATGGAGATTGCGTTTGAGCCATTCGAGTTATTTCCGATCAGGTAACTATGGAGTCACGTGGTACAGCAACTCTTGTTTGCACATATCCTCTAATAACATAACCGCTGCCACTACTGCTATGATGGGTTAAATGAAGATATTCCGAGATTCTCGTAAAGTAAGTCTGATTTTTTTAAAATCTACTTAAGGATCTTCCCAACTTACGACTCACCTCAAATCGTTAATACCATCTCAACACATATGTGTTTCCATTTTGATCTAATTTTCGCTTTATCGCCATTAAGGCAGTGTTCTCTCTCTCTCTCCAGTCACTGACGTCGGAGTGCAGTGGGCAACAGATGGAGGTGGGAGTGGGCATTAATTAGTGCCTCGTACGTATGCTGGCACGTTGCGGAACTCCGTCTGAGCGACCTGTGACCTCAAACACGCACGGCTAGTGCCGTCTATGCGACCCCCGGAGGCGGTTTGAGATTCCTTATGCGCGCTAAATGATGCGAGCATCGCAGTTTCGAGCGCTGGAGGAACGTTGGAGGAAGTCTCGGCGAAGAATGGGGTTTTGCCGGGGGAGGGATGATGAATAACTAACTATACTGCGTGGAATCGTAAGCATTAATTCCCAGTTCGCCAGCCGAGGTTCAATTGTTTTCCCCGCGAACAATGAGATGATTACGAAGTCGCGATTGCCTCTCTCTCTCTCTTGCCAGCGTACAACAATTCAGAATCTGATCGTTGGTCATTTGATGAGCAACACACCATCACGCAACGATGTTGCGGCTTGAACTTCTGGGTCGAATGCATTGCCTGACAGCGGAGCTTTTGTGGAACGCAACTCGTATGCTAGGCGACTAAAATAACGTCAAAACTTCATTTTGTAACTTTTAATTGCTCGTTTTTTTAGCGAGGCACGCGTAAATTATTTTCTTACTTTTTTCTTAGCATTATTTGGAGGGCGCGCTTATATAATTTGATCAACCTATCGGTTAAAGTATTGCTTCATTGAAAGTAAGAGAAAATCCTCCATGGTTTATTGCGAGAAGGACCTCCATCATTTCCTGCTACTTATCTAACTATGCCCTCTCTCCTTCTTCGTCTCGCCCTTATATTTCTGAATTTCATTTTACGTCAGCTGTGATTTTTGGAATAGTTAGTCCACATGTATAGTAATCCACATTAAAGATGCAGGGCAGAAACTAGAATAAGTAGATCATTTTTATTACTTAGCCAGTATGATAAAAGAAAACGGACAAGGTATCGAATGCAGAAGGAGGAGGTTAACGTTAGCTCTAGAGATGCTTACTAGTAGAAGGGAGCTCATGTTGGGGTTCTTGGGTGAGGATATAAAGATGAGGGTGGTTAGGAGTTTGTTATGGAGCGTAGCGTAGGCCAGAAACGTGGACCCTCAGAAAGGAGGACGAGAATATGCAGCAGACATTCGAGAAGGGGGCGGAGAAGGATATAGAAGGAGAGGTGGACGAAGAGGAAGACAAATGAGGAAGTGCTTAGGATTGTGGACGAGGAAAGGAAACTTCTGAATGAAATTTGAGATCAGCAGAGTAGGTGGCTGGAGGATGTAATAAAGGGCCAGGGGTTGCTCAAGAATGTGATTGAGGGAAGGATATTGAGCAATCGAGGAAGAGGAAGAAGAATGAGAATGGGTTTCAAGGACAGGATGAAGAATGGCAGATCGGATTGATCATACGCCGAGGAGAAAAAGGAAATACTAGAGGTTGATTGGACCCTGAACGTTTATAAAACCAGGAGGATATTCTCTGACACTCAACAAAACCTACTTTTTACCGATAAAATACTTTTAAAAATCCCCACATCGTGACTCAATGAATTTCGCCATGAAAATGCTAAGTACACATGGTGCAATGAATCTTGTTTTGGTGAAGGCGATTCATAATGGGCACAATGGAGAGCTCATCGTTTTTCTCATATTAGCTTAAGTTTCAACTGTCTATGTTTCTATAAAACCGTCTTCAACAGTTCCACTATATAACTAAAAATAGAACTATAACGAATTAAACCTCATGTTCCATTAGTTCCACCAAATCGGTAGATTTCATTTTTTGCTCCAGTCTATGGAAATCAGTTTTGAGAACACGCATGCGATGCTTCGTGCGAATCTTTGCTTACACATACAGAAATACGTCAACTAATTTTAATTATAGAAGTGATTTTCCGCCTGAAATATCGATCACATCCTGGGCACACGACAGGCTCCTAGTACGCCCTGGAAGCGGGCTATTCAGAGAAAGGTTTGGAAAAAAATGTGGTGAGGGGAAGGGCGATTAAATGGGGTGCGAACTTTTCAGGGAGGAAATTCCACGGTTGCTTAGCACTCTTTCGCATTGTTGCCCGTATGCTAAACGCGCGGGAACAATCCAATCACTCCGAGAGATCCCATTGTTGTGTACCCTATTACGCTCTGATTCTCCATTGGTTCTCGCGCGGCTGACTTTTTTTTGTAGGCCCACAATGGACCAATGGGTTGCTCGGTCTTACCGAAACGCTTTCTTCCCGTTGGCGCGCTCCCCTCACCTGGTATTATGGGCCGCTGCTCATTGTTAGTTTAGTTTTCCGACACGTGTTAGTTCGCAGAAGTGGTTCTAGATAGCATTCAAAATTTCGTTTCTCGAATGGGATGATTTCACCTGGGTGTCGGTTTTTCCCCTTTGTCCACACTTTACGACGAGAACTTCGGTTAAACATGGCTGATTTCCTATCTATGATTTATGAGCGCTAAAGACCAAAATTTCTACGACGATTTTACGGATGTATCAGTGTTGGAAACTAGATAATCTTCACGTTGCTGCATTCTGAGATAAGCATATTTTCCACTCCATCCATCGGGAAGTTCGTACACATATGGAGCTCTCCGAATGAGAAAAATTCAACTCATGTTAGAAATACATTCCGTTTTAGCTAAAAGTCGCCAGATATCCCTGATGATGAGCAAGAACAAGTGAATAATGGAGAGCATTTTCAATTGTGTGAAAGCATTCGTGTGGAGCGTAGCACTCTACGGATCGAAAGCGTGGAGGATCAAGCGCCATCCCCCAGCCGCAAAGCGCAGGCCAAAAGCAGTCAGGATAACATTGCGCGGTCAAACCAGAAACTACGAGTGTGTTACGAGAACGAGCATGCTACCATGCAGTACACTACTTAAAACATGACTACTGGTGATAATTACTGTGACTGATATAGTTTAGTGAGTTTATATATATATATATATATATAAATATATATATATATATATATAAAAGTTTGCCAGAGGAAGGCAGACGACAAACACAGAAAACAAAAAAATGATGAACACAATTACAAAGTTTCTTCATATTTTGGTGCCACTAGCACCTTGGTCGCAAGAGCGAAGACTCTTGAGTCTTCGCTCTTGCGACCAAGGTGCTAGTGGCACCGAAATATCAAGAAACTTTGTCAGTGTGTTCATCATTTTTTTGTTTTCTGTGTTTGTCGTCTGCCTTCCTCTGGCAAACTTTTATATAATCGTCACTTAAGTGATCCTAAGTGCATTTATATATATATATATATATATATATATATATATATATATATATAGTGACTGATATAGTTTAGTGAGTGAGATAATAGTTTTGTGAGGTACTAAATCATGCAGGAGCTTATATCATGCATGCGAGATTTGTAGCTAATAATGGTGGTAAGATTTTTAGCACAAGTGCTCAAACCTATTTTACCAAGTCAGAGCCAAAGTATCCTAAAACTGATCTATCGTAACTATTACGATCCCTTATTGTAAGTCGAAATACTGACGATTTCAATCTATCGGTTTTTCAGTATATTTCCTTAATCTTATGTCGATGATCGTTTCTACCGTAATAGTTTGGCTCTAGCAAAATATGCCTATGCATGGAATGAATGTAAGAGCCACTGACGGTAATATTCTACATTAGTTACTTTTTCAATTCCCTGAATTAATGGAAAATATATTTATGAAGCGCGTTTGGAGCAAATCATTATTTTTCACTAGCATCGTCATATTAGATACGAACGCTCTTTCATATGGTTGGTAATTATACCTAATACCACCAGTTGGTAAGCATAAGAAACTGGTTTTAATAGGTTAAGCATTTATCCGACGTGCTTTACACGCGATCGCAAATTAGTTTTGGAATTTAAATTCTGAAGCTGAAAGAGTCGTGACCCAAGAAATCGGCCTTTTCTTTCATTTCACGCCTGCTTTCTCTTTTCGCACGCAATTCCGTAATCTTCCGGAGACCGCTAGTAGGTAGGGGAAGTACCGAGTCGCTCGGAAAGCGCGAAAGAGATTTTTAAAAGTCCGGTTCGCGTGTCACAAAAATCCAACCTCTTGATTATAATTGAGGAAGGGAAAAATGGGTAGGGTCGCCGTTTCCTTGCTGATAATTGATGAAAAAAAATATTGCCATGAAATGTACGGTCTCACTTCTCTCTCCAGTCTTTTATAGTTACCATTCATCCTATTTCTAATTGCTGTTCGAACAGCATCATTCATCTACCTTGAGTCTACGTGAGAAATAGGTGGTTCGCGATGCATTATAGAAAGTGGTATCTTGTTTTAACTAGGATTTATTCACACGAATTTATAAAAAAAAGTCATTAGGACAATGCCCAAGGCTCGAGCGCAACGTAAAAAAGATTCGGTAGTATTTTATTGAGATGAATATCCTTTTAAATATACTTCCCATAAATTATTAAATAATTTTTAACCTAATGTATAATTAGACACATTTTTTTCCATGGAAAATCAGCATTTTTATCAGCCAGAGTGTTTTTTCACTTGTTTTTACTACGGGATAGGGTAAGGCAATAAGGATCCTGGTATATCTTTATTCTTAGAGTGACTGAAAATGCTCAAATGGCATGCATTAATGTGTATATCTACAGAACACCATCATCGAAGCTCAAAGCATGGAAATATTGGATTACTGTTTAGTAATTAACATAAAAATCGAGTTTCTGGATTTTTTATGGTTAAGACCTAGTATTTTTTAAATTAGATTATTAATAGCCAGATGCACCAGTCTTGAGGTATACAATTGATAGTTATGAAAGCCATAAAGCAATGGACCTCATCACTGAATTGGGGTAACAGGAATTAAACCTTTCATAACTTACCGCCCACTATCATTACTGCCATACATATATAAAGGAGAGTTTCCGTGACGGCCATGTATATAGCGGTCAAAATAAAAATTAGTTCCTTCAAATTGTATACGAATAGTGGAGGATATTTGAAAAGAAAACGTTTATGTTGACATAAAGGAATAATTTTTTTCTCCTCCTGACATTTTTTTATATTTGACTTGCCCATTTTGGAACCAAATACTCGAATTTTAGGCACAAAACGAGGGGGAAAAAGAAAATCAAGTGAAAAAATATAAAGTTGAAATATTTTAGTTCTTTGAAAAGAAATTCCGAGCTTATATATTGAGTGGAATTACTTAAGAAGAAAAAACAATAAACCAGTGGATTTAATCCAATTATTTTCCCATGAACGTTAACGTTGCTTGAAAAGGGAGCATGATAGGGGTCTTTCTGATTAGACTATGAACCTTTGAGTTACTTTGAGAAAAATATCGTTTCACTCATAAATCAATGAATTTGGTCTCATTTTAAATTAAAATCTCTTACCTACTCTTCCAAATTTAAGCCCCTTACTGGACAACTTTCCAGAGATTTTTGACGAAATATACCAGTCCTTTTACATGGAGAATGTTACATGTAGGCACTTCAGAGAGACCTTATTTGAGAAATGGGGAATTCATAACGCCTAGATCTCGTCAAAAATTTAACAGTAAGTGGTTTTCATGTTTTCTCAACTATTTTCAAAATTAAAAATCATGCTGTCACCGCAGTAGATTTTCAGGATCGTAATTATGCTTTCCGTTGTAAGGGACTTTAAGACGTACCACGTGAAGAAAATGAGTCAAGTTGAAAACTTATACAGCTGTTTTTATATCATTACTAGGAATTTCAGTCATGTAAAGTAAAAAATTGAGCCCATAGCGGTGTAATACTTATTTCATGCATTTCATGCTAGAGCTGCTGAAATTAATACGTATAATTGGATTAGGATCTCCATTGTGACTAGGGGCCTATCGCTCAAACTACCTTTAAAAATCCCATGGAATATTTGTGCCATATTTTGTTCAATCCTTTGAGGGTTTCGGATGTCTAAAGCGTTAATGTAGTCCGAGCGATATAGTTCCCTAGTCATAATAGAGACCATATTCGAATTATACGTTTTAACTTCACCAGCTGTAGGACATATTAAGTGAATATTGCATTATTAATGGTTCAATAATACAGTTTTATATGACAGAAATTGTGAGTAATTAAATGGAAATATCGAAATATGTCTTTTACTTGACTCATTTTTTCATATGGTGCGTTTGAAACTCCTTCAAAACAGAAGGTTTTTTGTGATAACCAAGAACCTACAGCGCTGACAATATGATTAATTTTCAAATATAGTTGAGAAAACATATACACTACATGCTGTTAGTTTTTTTACGAATTCTAAGCGTTAGAAATACCTCATTTCGTAAATAATGTCTCTCTGGAGTGCATACACGTACCATTACCCATGTAAAAGGGCTGGTATTTTTTGGCAAACATTTTCAAAAGTAATGAGGTAAGGGGTTAATTTTTTCATGCCAATGGAAGGATGATATATTTTTCTTTAAAATGAGACCGAATTCATTGATTTCTAAGTAAAATAATTTTTCGCTCGAACTACCTTAAACAAATTGAACGTCGGTCTGATACATGGAGACCTTGCTATTATCGTACCCTTTGTGGAAACCTACTATTGACGCGACCCTTTCATTCTCCTGCCACGCCTCTCGAGCCCCCTGACAAGCGGAGGTGGTAGTCCATCAAAGGAGAGCCATGCACACAGACCGTGAGTTGTTCAACTTCGGTCGCCTGAGAGAGATGCAAATCTTGCATTTCCTCAGAACCACTTCCTTCTCCGCCTGAACTCACTTTGAGAAACACTCTCCTAACTCCCCCCCCTCCTCTCCCTCCATAATCCTTCATTTTGATCCCTTTCATATATATATGTATACCGCCACCAACCGTCTCAAGAGGGAGCTACGATCATAATCACTTCCTTGCGCCGACCGCCGGATACAGTGCACTCCTCAGTCGCATACAGACATACTCACGAACAAGAATGCACGGACTATCTCTTTCCACGTGCTGCCCTCTCTCTCTGTCTCTTGCCCCATTCGATTCGAGCGACTCTTTGTGGGCAGCCCCATTCAACCTTCATTCTCTCTCTCTCTCTCCCTCTAAGATGCTAATGCCCTCTCGTCTACTTTCTCCGCAACTACACGCCTCCCAACAGCTCTCCCTCAAAAACCCTTCCGGTCGCTGGTCAAAACCATCCCATTGTCGTCTTGTATCCAGGCAACCGACATCTCATCCCCCACCCCTCGTTCCACCGCTGTTTACGAACATCGATTCCTACAGCTTTCTTTCGTTTTTTTTTAAATATTTATTTATGCGCATCCTCTAACGCTTTCTCTTAGGTTCCTCTTCACACCAAGCAACTCAAGTAGTTCAATTCAGTCGCAAGTAGCAATGAAGCTGGCCGCGATTCATTTATAGGGCCGTTCTCCTGAGCGATTCTATTTTAATGCCTAAGAAATAGTTACTTCAATCCTTCTCTTACTGCACATTTAAAAAATTATTGCTTCCCCTACATTATTATCCCCTGATTATTCGTCAGTTAATACTCTTTTACACACTTTTACCCGTCATGGAATTCGACTGCGGCGCCAACTGTATTCCACTAACGCATTCTGACGAAAGCTCCAACAATTGGTTTTTGCAAGTGAGAGTCTGTCATTAGTTAAGATGGTCTAGTGGCTAAATTTTATCACTATCCAATTCTCTAAGATAATTATTTCCGTAAAATCCGTTTCTCGCGACAGTAAACTTTATATTGGACAGAGAAATAACGTATTACTCAATTGTCAACCATTCTTTCGTTTAGGAAAACGTAATTTCACGTTCAATTTTCACCGAAGGTAAATCGTGGAATAGGACATAATTTTGCATTTCATATCATACAAGAGTACTGGTAAATCTTGGGAATGTGAATTAAGTGACAGTCAAGTTTTACTTACCTATAGTTCTCACTCATGTTTTACCATTGACGTACATGGAGAGGGCACCAAGTCACTAAACTGTTGCCCGGAAACCGAAATAACGACCAAGAATCATAAGAATATTCGCCATCTGTTAGGAATTTAAGGCAAATTTCCCTTGAAAAACACAGTGAAATCTGCCTCCCGGAGCCGCCTCTCTAAAACAGTCGCCTCTCTAACAGTAGCGGATTAATTAGAGTACGGAAAGAATATTCTCAAACATATCAGCAATATTAGGACTACATTTCAGGAAACAGGATGTGAAAACATTTGTGAGGAGCTTAGCTTTCTATGGATCAGAAGCATGGACCATTTGGAAAAGCTGACCAGAAAAGACTAGAAGCCTTCAAAACGTAGTGCTGGAAGAGGATGCTGAAGATAATGGACGAACAAAATAAAAACTTATTAAGTGTACAGAAGAGTAGAAGAGGAGAGGACCATATGGAACACCATAGAGAAAAGAAGAACTAGGTGGATCAGACACACCCTGAGACACAATGGGTTTATATTGGACGTAATTGGAGGCAAAATAGAGGGAAAAGTCTCCAGAGGAAGACCCAGGAATAAAATCATGGACCAAATAAAGAGAAAAGTACAAAGGAAGAGCCACCAGGAAGTAAGAGACCTAGCAGTAGATAGGGGAGCGTGGAGGGCTGAAGTCGACCAATCTTAGGATAGAACAATCGATGAATGAATCATCAATATAAAGTTCCCCACCCATCAGCGATCACCTCCTTAAGCGGTTATTATCTCATGGGTCAGATGGTGGTCGCTAAATACAGGCTACGTTAGTGCAATGGGTTCTACATCAATTTTTCATAGTTTGTACCGAGAATGCGGGGTATTGTTATTTAAATAAAGAAAGTTATACATATGTGAGGAGAATATAAAAGAAGTAAGTGCATGCTGATTTTTATCAAATTTCCGATGGAAAAATCATAAAATTGTCAAATTAGTTCGTCAGTTCGAAGCGATGCTGGAAATTGGTGTTGAACAAATATGGCTGACAACCCACGTTCATGTTAGAACCTCTAGGGACCGTCACAATGGCAAGGGCCCTCTCCATCCATCTCAATGTTTTTTTAATAAGTATTCTACCGGTTAAGGTAGGTTTTATTGAATTTCAGAAAATGTCCTGCCGATTTTCTACATTTTCAGGGGCCTATCTTGCTCTAGTACATCCTTTTTCGCCTCAGCATACGATCTAGCCTTCTACATCCCGTCCATGAAACCTATTCTCTTTCATCCCCTGCCCCGCTAGCCAAACATCCTTCCCTCTATCACATTCTTGAGCAACACCTCGCCCCTTATTACAATCTCCAGCCATCTACTCCGTCGATCTCGAAATTCATGGAGAAGTTTCCTTTCCTTGCCCGCCATTTCAAGTACTATCTCGTTAGCCTTCCCCTCCGTCCACTTCCCCATCTCCATCCTTCTCCACACCCACATTCCGAATACCTGCAGCCTATTCTCGTCCTCCTTTCTCAGGGTCCACGTTTCCGCACCATGCAACGCTACGCTCCATATCAAGCTCCTCACCATTCTCTTCTTTATTTCCTTACTCGAGGTCCCCGTCATCAGCACCCTTCTGTTACTAACCGCCTCCTTAGCTAGCGCTATTCTCTCCCATATGTCTTTGCTGCTATGTCCATCTTCTTCTAGGGAACTACCTACGTAATTAAAATGCTCTACTTGCTCGAGTTTGTGTCCTCCAATGTGTTTTATAACGGATTAAATCTTCAGCTATTACGGAAGAGCTGTGGTTTCTAGCCATTGAAAAATAATTATGGGCTGCATTGAGTGCTAACGCTATGCCATCAACGTGTGGTAAACGAGAGATGATTTGAAGTGATCTCGTCCCTGTCATCGTGGATTTTCTCGTTTGAATGGTGTGTTCAAACACTTCCAATGACGCGCATGCCCCCTAGCGGCTTCTCGGACATTGACAAACTCGGACGCGGACGCTGTCATGTTCTGCCTGTCATTCGTCGCTGTGTCAGGTGGTCTCGCCAGTTGGTTTGCCACTGATTCTCTTTAACTCCGGGATCGAGTTACAAGTTTTCCTAAGCTAGCCGAGTGAGTGTGAGAGCGGATTTACTATACGTTCATATCCTTTACGAGCTACGAGTCATGCACGTGTGACATTGAGCGGGCGAATCCGATCGTCGATTGTTGTGATCGTGCGCCTGGGACGTATAATTGTTGAAGGACTGCTTGACGGCTGATCATTTATATAATTTTAACCTCCCTGCGATGTCGCTTTTCCTCTTTCTATTATCTTTTAAAATATATTAGTTTCCCTTAATGCTGTTGGAGCCTGGTCTTCGTTAATGTTTATATTTACGTGAGACCTTGCATGCGAGTACTCATTGAATTTTTGGGGAGGCGACCGACACCTAAGGTCATTTTCGCCATACGGGAAAGGTTAGGGAGGAAGCGAGGATGGAAACCCGGCGTCGGCATTACCTTGCTCTTAACGAAAGGCGCCAAGCGGACCACGGTTGGACGTCTAATCCGACAGACGGAGTACTGTACTTGAAGTGCCCTCCATCGGGTTTCCTCTGAAAAACATTCTCCTCTGCAAGGATATGAACCCTGACTGCCCGTATGGATAGCCAGAACTTTGGCCACCACACCAACCCGATCCCCGCGAGTGCTCATTAGTAATATCTATAGTGAAAAGTGAAAAAAAGTCACACGGTACTCATTTGTTTTATTTTGGCGATTCAATGATATTGGAGCGCATAAGCTAGGGGCACATTCCGCACGTAATTATTCGATAAAATATATACATATTTTCTCCGGCAGGAGAAATCACGTATTTCATATAATATTAATGGTTTCTAACTCTCATCGAGGTGCCTTAGCCGATGCAAAAACAATACATATTTACCCATATAGAATTTTTTTTCCTAAATTTCGAATATAACGCCGGAGAGTTAAGACATAACCTGTTTTGAATAAAGGGAAAATATAAATTGTATCATTGGATAACTTTCCATCACTGCATGCACGGTAAATTTCTCCGCAGAAACAGATGTACTTTAATATGATGATGCCATAGAATTCGATTTCGATTTAGTTGAAAAACTATTAATAGAGCCACTCAATAACCCACGATCATTGCTCTCGAATTAAAGCTCAGCTTTCCCTCATGGCACGTATTAGATATAAAAGACCAAAATTAACGATTATTAAGTGTAGATTATTCCTCAGTTATAATTTTAATAGTTACTTTGATGCAGTCATAGAAGCTTACTCCACAAAAATATTTTAACGGTTACTTTTATGTAGCCATGAAAGTTATCTACGGAATCATGGAATCCATGTGCCTCCTTAATACCTCATTTCAATGGGATTTATCTCATTTCAACTCTGCGTAATTAGCTAACAACTCAAAAACTAAGGTGATTCAGTTTTATTTTATTCAATATCACTTATTTTAAACAATTTTCAATGAATATTAAGTTTACATTAAATAGAATATTACTTATTTTCCCCGGGTGCCTTCAATTCTACCATTCAGCACCATTTAATTTCGAGTTCAACCAGTCAAAACGATAGCGTTGTCTGGTTTTTGCCGGTCAGAAAGGCCAATGCTTCCAACATCTCAATGGCAATCTCTGCCGTCTTTATTAGGGCTAATGTGGGACCAAGGGTCGTACCGGTTTTATTTAGTCAGGCCTGGAGGTTAAGTTTCAACACAAAGCTAAACCACGGAAGACTTCATTACCCATGCTCGCCTGGAAATCCATCATTAATAGTGTAGGAAGGTAACGTTTTATTATAAAAATCAGGTAATTCGTTCATTCAATCATTGTTTTCCAGAGACTTTAGTACTTCAGAATAAGTCCAGATATAAGTAATCGTCTCCGGCTTAACTTCCTCACATCTCTTTTCTCCAGGAAAGATCGGAAGAAAAAAATGGTATACCCTCCGATTCATTCCCAAGGTTTCGAACAAACGCATTACACTACGTGATGAAACAATTGGTGTGTCATTCAGAAACCCCCACTCTATGTCTAAAATAATTTTTAATGCCAAGGATAATAACTCAGATGCTGACAGAAGTGGGGTGTACAAACTCAAATGTGATGACTGTGATTTCGTGTATATTGGTCAAACAGGACGAAAATTTAAGGACAGAGTCAAAGAAAATGTGAATTTTTTTGCTAACGTCTGTGGGAATTCAAATTTTGCGGAGCATTTATGTATTTTTAATCATTTTATCGATTTTAAATTTGAAATTTTACATGTTAATGACAAAGGTGACAAACTGGACTTTTTAGAGCAATTTGAAATTGTTAATAGCCCGCATATTTTATGTAATGACCATTTGTTCCCGACGCATTCCCCCCTCCTTAAAATAGACCTCCCCCAACCCAAAACCGTTAACCGCCCTAACCCACATTAATAACGCACGCTCAGAGTAATAACGCACGCTCCTTCCTTTTACACTTTCTTAACTTTGTCCCCCTTCTTTGTCCTTCAACCATATACCCGGCCACCCGTGAAATTTGTTACCAGATGATGGCACGAAGTTGCTAAAACCCGGGTCGTATTTATAATAAATTGTGTGGATTGAAACAAAGTTGTTTTTATCATGAAGTCAAGATAGCTTTTATCTTTTACTGGGCGAATACATATTTCAGTGGTACCCATAATCTAAATTAAACGTCTACAATGTATTTTATCATTGACCCACTCTGAATGGCTGAGTTCAATTCGTCACTTAACTCGAGGCAGAAGAGCGCGATTTCTCAAACTACGCGCCAAGTCGCTCTCAGCTGAGTATGATGTGACCTTTTCATTCTCATTTTTCACGATATAAAATGGGTATTCTGCCTCTTGTAAGGACAATAGTGGGGTCACTACTCTCGTGATGAGTAATCCCTGCCGCTGCCCCCCTCTTGCGCTTCGCAGTTTAAACCGGTGTCATTTCTCCTTGTTCGGAAGCGTCGTAGCGTGAAGAGAAGGGGTGTAAGAGGGGAGGGGGGGAGGCGGGAGGATCTTCCCGATTGTTCTCTCGAGAGGAAGAGAATCTTACTTGCCGCGTAAAGGTGAACTCATACTTGTTTTATGGTCGAGGTGGGCGAATATATTTGCAGGAAACGCGGCTGAAACATCATTGCCAAGGCGACAAGAAAAACACAAGTTTGTAAGCGCTCTTACACTATTATAACTAAGCATAAAATAATCCCGCCGGTATCCCGTCCTCGTTGTCCGTTCGTTCCATGACTGTTTTCCTGAGCATTTAATGCCTCAGAATATGCCCAGCAAGCTTGTATGTTTTACGGACGCTCCGCCGTAGAAAATACAAGCATGCTGGACATATTCTGAGGCATTAAATACTCAGGAAAAAAGTCATGGGATGAAAGAAGAATGAGGACGAAGAACTTGTATTTTCTACGGCGGAGCGTCCGTAAAAAAATATCTTTTCTCTTATAAGTAGTAGGAATGATTTTCAATTATGTGCAGATTTTCGTGAAACTTAATATGCGTGTATATGCTGGTTTTATGTACTGATAAAAGTGAAATAAATTATATGTTAAGGATCTCGTATCTTGGTAATTTTAAGGCTATTTTAAATACTTGCCTCATGGGCCATGGCATTAGTTTCGAAACAGTTCAAAAAATATTGGTCAGAATTTCTCTCAGACGAAATATGCCCTAAACCTTCATGTCGATAGCCAGGTGTGCCGATGCTCGCCTCACAATGTTTTTCAGAACTTTCTGATGTCCCGGTGAATTGTTATCGAAAATCTCAAGCCATGAGGATCTTCATGACTATGCCTTTTGAAAATCTAAATATTCTTTCATATATACTGCATTCCTTTCGAACGACAATATATCATACATGAAAATTCACGCTGTAATTCTAAATAACTGTGTACCGGGGTATCCTGTTGAAGCATTAGGTTCACACAAATCGTCAAGTAAAAAATTATTAATCATAAAATTTAATTACTAGGATGGCATTTTTCCTTTTCTTCCTTCCTCATACATACAATGTATGTGTGTTTTTTATCTTTTTGTCTTGATTCTTCGACTTTTCAATTACCGCTCTTATCGGGGCAGTAGAGTTTAATAAAATGGGCCCTATGAGTATGCATTCATACAATTAACAGTTACACTACGATTATTATTATTAATTATTAAATAGCAATATATGAATTACTATTTATTTTATGTCACTCAATTTTTATGGCAGCCTCAATTCAGGAATTTGAAGCTCCCGAGGGTTACTTTTTTAATTTACTCCTTTCTATATTCGTTTTTAAATGTTTAATGGAAATAAACTTTACACTTTCAGGGGTCACTTTGTAGAAGTATTTTACATCCAAAGCCGTATTGAAAATTAGCCCAAGTTAGTTTCCCATTAACTAGTTTGTTCTTCAAACCTCTTCTTAGCGTAAGATTACTATGGTAACAATTTATTCAATAAAAGATAAACTATTGTACCTGAAGATACAGCAATCTGCGAAACGCGTTGTACATTTACAATAAATTGCTGTGGAAATGTACAAGGATTATTTTCAATATGGACTCGAAGATTTTAATGGGAAATTAAACATCTACCCCTACGTTATTGCTACAAACCTATTCATTTTTTCCTTAAAAATTCATCACTCAGTGTTAGAGATACACTTCTTAAGTTGACATATAGTAAAAGAAAATCTTTAAGTGTGCCTGGAAGCCCATCTCACTCAGGTAATCGTAGTTTATTATGCGACAAATTATTGTCATGCTTCGCCGTTTTCACTGATAAAGACTGAAAAAGCTTCGATGTAATCAAATATTTGAAGTGACTAAAATATCACCAGACACAAATATTTCATGCAGCATAACCATGTCAACTAAAATATGGAGAAACATTAATCGCTGGTGAGAATATTTGCGCGAGAAAAATGTTTTTTTTTACATTTGAAAAATAACATTATTCCAGTAAAGATTAACCCAAGTCGTTATTCCGTTCCGAATTCAGGCGAGATAATGTTGAGAAGAAAGTAAGAGAGAAACTTAAGATTAGATACGAAGAGAAAATCGTGAGCGATAAGTCCCTGCAAGCGGAACCTTGTGTGACTCGACCCATGGTTACGAGACCAGAAAGTAATTTGTCAAATCGCCTCGAGATTGAAAGCTTAAGAAAATTATGTCGTTCCGTCATTTCTTTTCCCTCGACTTCGATAACAAATAATGGGAAGCCATGAATCACGAAAAATCACATCATTGTGCGAGAGTGAAACGGCGTGATTAACCCTCCGTAAAGACATGTCAGAGGGATTGACACACCGAAGGCGGAGGTGGGTAGGAAATACGGAAAAGGACGAAATTTCTTCCCGAAAGCTCAGGTAAAAGTTGTATCCGTTCTTGGAAAACAAACATATTACCACCGGGCCGTGGGAAGCGGCACGGAAGCCAGGAGTAATCGCGATCGCCTTCAAATAACAGCGGAACACTGCACTTTCCTTTGTGTCTGGCTATCGGGCTCGAAAAGGAGGGTCGGAATGAGCCATTTTTGGGACCAATCGTTCGATGGAAAGGTACGATTATCCCCCGAAACGAAGTCCACGTGATGAAAGGCGAGCGCCCATATCGTGGTCGTACGTCGGCATTTTGGTGATCATGGCCACGCTCGACGGGCATTCGTATTATATAGATTTTGCGTCCCCGACCCTACACAATCAGATTATTCGGAGGTAATCGGATGGATATTATGTATTTTTTCCTGATAATCCCGCGATTGAAATAAACCTCCGCCGTGTCAGGGGCAGTTAGATGATCAGATAAAGTGTTGATTCCCGAGCGAGATGATCGCTGAAATTTCACCAATTTGACGCACGAATCATTGCGTTTATGGTGTTTTGAGTTTGATTAATCCCTTGTCATTGTTGATACGGAATTTGGATTTTATTTTTAAAATATCAGGAGTTCTAGAAAGCATGGAGTAAATTTAGTTACAATAATGATGATAAAACTTTGATTTTACATAACTAATAAATTCAGGCTTCACTTCAATTTTCCTCAAATAGACCTCAGTTATTCTATAATTATTAGTTCATGCCGAGGGATGTCGCCATTTTAAATATATTTGACAGGAATCTTCAAACATTGATGCTCGTATAAAATTTATAATAACAGTAACATTCGAATGAATTCGTTTTAAATGTTTGATTCCCTGGCCTGATGATGGAATTATGTATATTACAGAACGCCGGAATGGGAATACCAGAATAATGACTTAACATAAACTCTAACAATTACTATAAGAAACATACAGTTATAATGATAAGAGCAAACTAATAAATCCAGGCTTCACTTTGTGGAACCTCTCCATATCGGAAATCAAAAACTTTTAAGTAATGGTCCACTAATATTTTTATTGTTTACAACCCGGGTTTCGTCACGTAATGACATCTTCAGGTCAGACCAAAAATATTAGTGGACCATTACTCAAAAGTTTTTGATTTCCGATTATAACTGAACTTCTTAGTAGTTCACGAACTACTCGAGTTTATGGTTTTAAACTGAATATTTGGTTTCAGACCGAGGGTTAAAAATGTCTTAACAGCTAATTTTTTACGATCTCGCAAAATTTTCCCAAAGAACGATTAAATTTTATTGATAACCAGGTTGAGAAAGATTTCGAGTTACTCTTGGAATAGACTGACAGTAGGACCAAGCACAGAATGATTTGATCCGCGAAATACTACGCATTCCTTTCACCTTTTCAAAACAGCTAACATTCTACCGTTGAGAGATTTAATTTTTTTATAGTACTCATATAAATATATATAATTCTGTAGTACTTATATAGTACCATAGAATTTTCCATAGCCGTGATGAGGAACTTATTGGTCCAAGTTCATATTTTTGCGAAATGATTATAAATTCCTTGTGTTCATGGCTAAAATGGAATCGTTTGGAAAATGCGCGATTACTTGGGGCCTTAAATACTTTACCCACGGTTGATAATATGTATGATTAGATAGATCAAGTTAAAATAAGAGAGATTAAATTTATAGGTGATATGTCACTCAAAATGCCATGTACGTAAATGATACAGTTAACTTTTCATCCAAATCCTGCTAGCCACTGCAGCGGCGATTGGTAAGAGGCAATTAGAGAGTTAAAGAATCAATGACATTCTGAAGAAAAAATGGGCTTAAAAATTTAATTTCAAAAGTTATCACTCTTCAACGATGCCTCGCTTATCATTATTAAGAGTTTATCGTATGAGTTCAGAACACCAATACACAAACTGATATCTCAAGTCCTTTAATTCATAAAGAACGAACGAAAGCTTAACAAAGTTCCTTATTCAGTAAAACGCGTTCGTAAAGATTCCCTTACGCAGACTCTTTTCATTTTTTTAAATTAAGATTTTTTACGACTTGGAGGTTATCTGTTTGGAATAAATAATTCTAATGGCTTTATGAACGCTCATTTCCAATTGAATTGAAAGATAAGAAGGTGAGAATTAGAAAGTATATGCACACGTTTAGGGAGACTGATCTCTTTCATGCCGGCCATTTTACGGGACGTTTTCCCTCGGCCACTAATGTCAACAAGGAGTTATGAGCATTTGAAAAAGCTACTTTTAACGCTGCCTTATAATTTAGAGAGGAGCGAACAGAAAAAAATATCTGGCTTCATATACCTCATGCGTGAGGTAGACTCTCTTTACGATCTTCCTGTAAAATGTGCAAGCTTTTAAAACTGATGCATTTAGATGATATCAATTTCTTATCTGGTTTATGGCCTGCGATTTGGCCAGGAATAAATTACGAAATTTATATTTCATCATGTCCCGGCTTCTAAATATTTTCATTTTATCTTTCTCCATTGCTGCCCTTGATGTGAGCATTACAATCCAGCAGATGTTTTCACGTTTGTAGCAGAAATGTCAATTGAATATTGATATAAGCGGCACTTAAGGTGAATCTATCTTAGAGTCGCTTACTCCAGATTTTGTGAAAACTTAAAAATAACTTATTTTGATCGCGTTTCATTGCAAATAAGTCCTGTACATGATATCATCTATATAATATGAATGTTAAGTCAAAACTAAACGCCTGTAATCACAGCTTTGAAAAATGATATTCAACGGCGATAAAAACTAAAACATTTCCAAATTTTTTAGAAAAGAAAAGAATGATGAAGTTTCATTCCCATCATGAGGGAAAATATCATAATTGTTTATTTTGTTTGTTTAATTTACTTCACCCCGAAAACAATACCATAGGTCTTTTGCATCGGGTTTATTTAACATCAACAAGAGATATACGCCAATACCCTTGTCTTAAGTGGGGAAATAAAGAAATGAGAAAATACTGACGCTCAGTATGGGTGCTAGACATTTGGCTCGGGGACCCAAAATGGCGGCGGAGTTACGGCTTAAACTCTAATGGCTGCCGATGTTTTTAACTCTCGCCCGGGCCGGGAGATGGCGTGATCCGTGACCGCGCGGACAGATTGCTTTAGCTATTCGGAGGAGGACTAGACATGCGATGGGCGCTTGGGGAATTGAGAAAAGAAATTGAAAAAAAAAACAGAAGAGAATCGAAGGCACATCCGTCAAAAAAAAACACGAGAGGCTCTCGTAAAGGTCTTGAGTTAGGAAAGGCAAGTGGGATTCGTGTCGGAAGGGGAAACGCTTCCTGGGTCCGACGGTTGAAGTCCTTAACCACCGTTTGATTTCTATTCGCAGAAGCCTCCTCGACTTGCTTCCTTGTTTGAACTGTCCACGCTCAGTCGTTTGTACTGTCAAGATGACGGGTATATCTATCATTCCTAATGGGCGCTTTAGGATTTTAAATAGCACGAATGAAAGGCATTATAAATTCTAGGATAATCATGCTATTAAGATGAATGTTTGGGAAATTCACCAGTGGAATTGAAACACAATTAAATCAAAGTAATTATGCCATATGTCTGCGGAGAACAAAACTACCTAGGTGATCAAATAACTCAGAATGGAACCCTGGACGATACAATTAAAGAAAAAAATATGCAAGGAAAAACGGTAACGTCCATGTTGAAAATATTTCATGAGATCAAAGTATATCCAAAGTAAATAAGAAAAGAATATATAATGCACCTATAAAAATAATTGTTGCATGCGGGTGTCAGATATGGCAGATGAAGAGGAAAACAACAAATGCTTAATGTTGCAGAGGTGGATTAATGGAAACAATTGGCGGGGATATCAAGACGGGAAATAATCGCGAATGAGAATATAGGTATAATGGGCGTCACTCGCCCAATAGTCGACGGCGGAAACAAACAGGCTACATACAACGTATGATGAACGAAAGATTGTCTATGCATATTTTAACATGGAATTCACAAGGTAGAAAAGTACATACCTAAGTAAAAAGACCCTGAATACGTTTGGACAAATAAGTTCCGGGCGTAACTTAGTGGAATAGCTTCATGATTATATCGTAGATTGGAAAATTTTGTAAATTTTGCATAGCATTTTTATTTATCGACCTAGGCTCCTAGGTTTCGTCACAGTTCGACATCGTCAGATCAATTTCGAAGTCCGTCACATACAAATATATGCCTTCTGAGGCAATGGATTGGAAAAGGCAGCCAGGGGGTTACCTAATTAGTTATATCAACAACAAAGGCAAGCTTAATGATTGGACTACAGTTTGATTCCAAGTACATAAACGTGATTTGATAGTCGATTGTCACCTATGGCAAAAAGCCTAAATCCCAAAAACTATCCCAATTCTGTCACAGACTTTTTTTGCCATCCACGGAGTGCCCTCAAAACTTCATGCACAAAATATATTCATGGCTACCACTCATAATTATCACTCATAATCATTCATAAACCATGTGTCTCGGTAGCAAAAGTTGCAATTTCTTCCTGTCTGTATTTCAAATCCTTCCCATCCTCGCTCATAATTTTTCACCAAATCAAAGGCCGGTTATTAAAATTATATGAAGAGACAAAGAATAAATTTACAATGCCGTACGCCAACATGTTCAACAAATTGGAAAGTTCCTTACATTTCAGGGGTCAGCCAATGACGAATTCCCAGATGTCTTACGTGGGCGCTAATTTAAATTGATGAATAAAATAGTGAATGACTTGTGTAGGTATGAGCACTAAAATAATAGACTTTCTCTCACCATATCTATGAGTTTGGATTTGACTCTGATTTATTCACTGTTGCCACGTAAACATTCTGAACTTTCCCTTGTCGCCAGAGCGCTAACAACAGCTTATGGTGATTGACCAATTTATAGCATCGGGCTTTTTTGTGATCGGGCATTTTTACAAAATAGCATAACAGTTAATCATGACCAATTTTCTTCGTTATGCTATGTCATAAAGATGTATTGTGGTCACCTTACTTTAATTTGGGCTCTTAGGTCAAAAATATTCGTGTAATTTTCTTTCATTATCAGGGTACTTTCAGTTTGCCCTAGTTTGTGAGAGTCTACGGCACTAAAGAACAGGTACGGAAAAAATCCGTCCCGTTTTCGACGGACCCGTTTAATAATGATATCTGCTCAGTTAATAATCGGCAAATCACATCTATGAAAAAGTGTGAGTGCTGTTCATCACGGGATAAAATAAATTTGGAATATCAGGGACTGCTTAATTATGGGGGTTGGCGCATAACGAAAATCACACGCGCCCTCAATAGTGTGCGTCTGGAGGGAATTAATGCGAGAAAAGTCGTGTTCTACGCCTCGATCTTTTTCCGAGAATTTTTCGGGCCGTCCACCGCCATTCCAACGAGGAAAAAAATAGCCTCGTTTATTCGCGGTGATGGCGTCACGAGTCACGTTTCGTTGTCTTACGCGAGTTGGCCCGCGTTCCGTATTTTTTACTGTCCGACGGTCAGTTCTTTCGTGACCGAGGTCGTAACTCAATTGATGGGAAAAGTACATCTACATCTACTTATTACCCCGTAAGCTACAAGGGTGTTTGGTAGGGGATGAACCATCGCCTTCATGAACTACAGTGAAGAAATTTACTTTCACCAACAAGCACCACACTATTGGTATGCTACATGTGCAACAGAAACTACTGAAAAATCTCTATTGTAACTATGTAAACGTTACACAAGAGTCATGCAGGGAACATGCAAAGCATAGTTTTAGCACTACTCGGCAGATTTAGAAGCATACATTTGGGTGCATATGACTTATCAGCAACATTACCTGTCAATTACCTACTTCAATGTCTTGGCGCAGCCATTATGGTCCCGAACGGTCCCGGCGGGAAAAACGACATTTTAAACCTTTCTGTTTTACAATCTATTTACCTTATTTTATCCTCATGATCTGATCTACCTAGGTGTGTTGGAGTTTGTAAGATATTGAAAACTTCGTCTGAAAATAAATCGGTTTTGAATTTACACGAAAGATTAAGTCTAATTTTCAATCGACGGTCCGATAGTGATTCCCATCCAAGTTGTTGCAAGTAAGCAAAAGTGTACGTTGCAAGTAAGCAAAAGTAGGAGCAATCTTGGGTGGTACAGAATCCTCATTCAATATTTACACATGGAATGCAACAATTGTGTGAAAAATACTTCACTTATCACCGGTAATAGTGTTCTTTTCCGTCTGTACAAATTTTTATGTGTCTTATATATTTTCATTTCAAGTTCATTTTTAAGTGTCTCAGCATCCTTTCTACTGGTCTGTTGGGTATTAGTTCAAGTAGCTCATGAATTATATGTGAATATTACTAACCGCTTTGAATAAAACTCCTGAAACTAATTTTTCACTTGCCTTTCTTGCACTGCTGCGTTTTTATGACGGCAAAATAATGTCAAAGCTTTGGCCTATGACCACTTAAAGGTAATGCTAATTTACACTGGCATAGTTCCTACACTGAGAGATACATTGCCGAAGAGATACTCGGTACAAAAACTCGCTCTTTCCGCGCACGATAAGCGACCACTATAAAAACTGAGCTCCACTAAGTACACTCCTATGATACATGTCACCATTACACCTCCCAAAACTTCATCCCTTACATCTTTATACGTCACGTGTCCTTGCTGCCCTGCCACACGCCCATGCGGCAGCTTGCAGCGTAGTACGTAGATGTAGTTGTGACTTTTGATAAGGAATGAGATCCCTTAATTTTGATGAATTTTATTTTGGTATTCATTAGCAGCTATAGTAATGGGAAGATTGGCTTACAGCATCTTCTCTCTAATCTCACCTCAGGTAACCTTCTTCTACATAATTCTTCACCCAGTAGAGACTCTTGAGTAACGCCCGAAGCGCGCCAGCCACATGTTCCTAGGGCTCTATGATTTTACCGATGTACTCCGTTCTTGGTCTTCCTATGCAATACTTTCCATTAATACCCCACTCCATTATTGCCCTCAGTATTAAATTGTGTGACAGAAGTATATCCTATAAGTTTGCTTCTTTTCCTACTTTGCTAACTTTCTCTGAACTGTTTTCTTTCCTCCCATGCTTTGCAAAAAACTTCTTTTTTCTTCTTTCCATCCGTTTGATCATTATAACGCTTTGATAGCATCGCGAAGTATTTTGTTAAAACCACCATTCCATGCTGCAACGGAAAATAATGCCTATTTATTCCTTTTCTTGAAGTTCAAGGCGGTTGCGTCATTTAGTGCTTATTTTGATAGCTTTTCAGGTTACGAATAAATTCTTGGATCACACTCGACTAAATTCATCTGTTTATACGATAGAAATAACGATGCGTGTATTAATATAAGTGACTCAAAAGCTATATTTTAAAGTTTGCGTCTCAATGAAGGCAATGTTATGACTTGGGTGGCGGGGATTGATGATGCGCGGAATACGAATTTTAAGCGAAAGCATATGAAAATACGTGCTTTTACTCGGCATGATACCTTGATATTTGTTGACCACTGTTAAAATGGTATAAAATGTGTTATTTCGCGTTATGAAGAAAATCTGTAAATATATGTAATCAATTTATTTCGAAATATCTGTCAAGTGTCATAAGGTTTCTTGTCAAAATATCGTCAAATTGTCAAGAGACCAAATGAAATAACCAAGCAATTTTCTACACATTTATCTACAAAAATTACAAATAAATACACGATTATAAAATTTCACGTGATTCTATACATCACGGCGGATCTGGTTGGTGTAGTAGCTCTAGTACTGGCTAACCATACGGCGGCCAGGGTTCAAATCCCTGCAGAGGAGGGTGTTTTTCAGAGGAAACCCGACCCCTACTTGAGTGTCTTGTGGACGGCACTTCAAGTATAGTACTCCGTCTGTCGGATGACATGTTACATCGTGGTCCCCTTGGCGCCTTTCGTTAAGAGCAGGCTAATGCCGACACCGGGTGTATATTCACCCTTCCTCCTTTACCCTGTGGCGCAAATGACCTAAGCTGTCGGTCGTCTCTCCAAATATCCAATCCAATTCTGCACATAAGCAATAATCGCTCAAAAACATCTCAACAATTCAGTTTTACTCTTTAGATAAAGTGTTTTTCAATTATTTGAGATAAAAAAATTAGGTAACTTGTGCTTCTTTCCACTATCGGGAGTACAGCAAGGAAATGACAGGTTGCTTAGTCGAAACTCGATGTAAAATGAAAGGAAACACTAAGTTTTTCCACATGATTACTTATGTCGTCCGCAGTTTTAAAGCACAAGCGTCATTTTTAAGGCGATCTTTGCCTTGAAATTGACGTTTTTGCGTTGGACTACGGTAGATCTTATTAATTGCGGGGAAATACAAAGTACTTTATTTAATTTTAAGCAATAAGGTCCTCAGCGTAACTGTTGATTATTTTCATCACTCTGGTTGGCATTTGTTTCTCCAAATGGCCGATAAGTCTATCAAGGATTTTACTTATTACTCAATGTTCAATTATTGAAAAGATTTATAAAATTGCTTAAACACTTATGCCATAATTCTGTCAGTAAAAATTATTAAACCTATTATTCACTTGTCTTGCTGGTATGCCAGACTTTTACTGCCAGCAATATAAACCTATACTTTGTTCATAAAAAGCTGTTCTAGTTATCTGTCAATAAAGGGAAGTAAAAATTTTGTAAGGACCAATTGTTTTCTGTCATCTGGCACATGTCAACGATTTACTTCCCGATGCCTTTTTTTGTGTGCGTGGATTCTCTATGAAACATCCGGAAGCACAGTCATTTTTTTCAGCCATTCGCATCTAAAACGGTGTCATTTTCCTTTTTTTGTACAACGGGGACATATTTCCCACAATGCCCCGCTCCTTGATGCGCCCCCGGCCGCCACGACAGAAGTTACGGCCCAAAAATAAAAATGGCGGCGAAACGACAGACTTTCCCTTTTGTCCGCACGCCGGTAAAATTGAACGTGCTCACGCTATTCATCTGCGGCAATGAATTACCCCTTCAACCAATTTACTCCGACATCCAACCCTTTCAATTATGATTTTTTTTTGTAAAATCGTCATCCACTGTGAACCCTTTTATTTCCGCCCCTTCCTCTGGTTACAGGACAGTTGAGTGTCTCTCCAATTACCCTCATCTAACGTAACCCCTTTTCTCCTGATCGTCCTGATGCTCAAGTGTACCCACCCACATGTCCCGGACGCAGACGTTCTGCTCCAAAATTTACGCCCACAAAATCGCCTCCAAGGGGATTGGGGGATAAAAAATGATGGCATTCCCTTTCGCTAGAGGGTAGGAGTCTGTTCCAACAGATTGTATTCAGCCGGAATACCTGGCTTATGTGTCCATACGAATGAAAAAAAAGCAGGGACCATACGTAAATCGCCACCTATTGCCTCGCAAGTTGACTGGTAAGGAAATTATCAGCACACGTGCGTTTTAAATTGCATTACGTAACTAGAGAGGGAAGTACATCTTTGCGACCGGTATGATATCGCTAAAATGCGAGTTGAAAAGTTCTACTTCTCTTCCGTTTTACAAATACAATATTTTTCTACATCTGAATGAAATTTTCATTTAAAATATTCTTCATTTATAACTGTAAAGTACCATTATCCACTCTGACAATTTTTCACATGAGGTGGAAACAAAATATGGTAATGCTTTCGACAGATATTACGGGATTTCTTTTCTCAATGAACGTTTTTTTTCTAAATTTATACCTTCTAACAAAGGTTATTATGCTAATCGTATCGACCAACTGATTTCTCATGTAACAGTTACTCTGAAATATTTAGAGCTTCCAAACAGAATCTCGGTATTCTCCATTCTCCATCGTCATATGTAAAATCTTTCGATGAAATCATGTTTTGATGTAGTTCACTTTATCAATATTTTACATTTTAATTGATCTATTATTCAGTAGCCTAAATAAGCTGTTGCTAGGATAACCAAACGCTATGTAACGCGAATACAACCCGTAAAATAATAACCACGAAAACACCCAAATATCTTTATGCACGATTCAGATTTTCAGGAGAGATCAAACAAAGAGTTACCCGCGCCCCACTTGACAACCTGTACTTACCACAACACCGAAGTATTTCTTTTCGTAACTCATTTCTGGTACAAGCAACCCATATTTGGAACACAATACCCCTGGAAATTAGGCTCGCCCCTAACAGCAGATTCACAGAAAAATTGTACTTGTACCTTTTACATGATAAGAATTGTTGAAAATAATATTATAAACTGTACAATTAAATGCCGATTTCGAATTAAATAATCCATAAGTAAAGTAATGCTTACTGGGGTGGAGGTTGGTGCGATGGAGGTAGGAGACGAGGGTTGTCATTTTTGGTCCCCCGGCCAACCGTCCACCTCAAGCGAGTTACAAAGTGTATCGGCATGCGTGCCTACTGGTTAGAGATATTGCCCAATATTATTATTATTATCATTATTTGTTTCTATGTAATATAGCACCTGAGAGAGCGAAACTATTATTTTGCCATTATGTTGTTTTTTTTTATTCGGTAGATTATCCAGTGTTAATGTTCATAAATTTTGGTAATTGTTTTTCTATGAATAATATACATGTAACTGGGAGAGTGTATTTCTAAAAATGTAATTGGTTGAACCTAGAGTCCGAAGGACTAGGTACATACATACATACCCATCACACCGTTCCCTTCCGGGGTAGGCACAGTCAAAATGTTTCACTCGTTGATACATAATTGTACACGTAACTCTGCTTCAATAATTTCCTCCATTCTGACCTATCCTTGCAAACCTCTTTTGCCTCATTCTCCCCCATACACTGTTTCATACACGCCCTCCTGTTTTTAAGACTCCTAATATTCCTCCTCCTAAGAATTTCCTCAATCACATTCAACCACAACTTTCTCGGCCTACCTCTACCTCTCACACCATTCATTCTACTCTCATATATCTGTTTCGTTATTCTACTCTCATCCATTCTCTCAATATAGCCAAACCAACGTAGCACACTTCTTTCATACACGTCCATTACTGGAGCATTTAACCCACATTCATTCATGACCCACTCATTCCTGACCCTATCCATCCTACTTTTGCCACAAATACTCCTCAGATAACTCATACCCACGGCGTTTAGTCTACTCTTATGTCTATCCTGACATACCCATGTTTCACTACCATATAGCAAAGTGGGAAGAAGTACACTTTTGTACACGGCAATTTTTGCTTCCTTAGACAAGCACTCATTCCCTGATATGCTCCACATGCTACCTACCACCTTCCTTCCAGCATTCGCACGTCTCTTTATCTCCTCATCAATTCTTCCATCTTTTGCATACATCTTACCTAAGTAAACGAAATCATCCACTTGATCAATTACTTCACCATTCGCCCTCATCATACAGTTATCCTCCCCATTCTCTTTATCAAAAACTACTACTTTAGTCTTGCATGCATTTACCTTCAATTCCATTCTCTCCGTTGTTTCACAAAACTTATCTAGGAGCTTCTATAATCCCTTTTGACTGTCTGAGATCAAAACAGCATCATCCGCATATAGAAGAACTCGCACGTTTACATTTCCAATCAAAACACCGTCGTTTGCACTACAAGCGTCTCTAACACATCTGTCCATAAATACATTAAACAGCCATGGAGACATTACACATCCTTGCTTTACACCCCGATTTATTACAAACCAATCACTCAGAGCCCCGTTAACTCTTACACTTGCTTTACTATTGTCATACATCGCCATCATAACATTCAATAACTGCCCATTCACTCCATAGTCTCTCAGAACCTTCCACAACTTCTTTCTATTTACTCTGTCATATGCCTTCTCTAAATCGACAAACGCACAGTACACTTTCTTTCGGACACTCATACATTTTTCTATCACTTGCTTAAGTGCAAAAAGCTGGTCACTACATCCTCTCCCAGGCATAAACCCACACTGCACACCCCATATTTTGTCGGAAGTAATATTCCTTACTCTTTCGATTAATATTTTACTGAACACTTTTCCCAGGATACTCAATAAACTAATGGCCCGATAATTATTACATTCGGTCTTTCCTCCTTTCCCTTTGTACAACGAAGGACTAGGTTCTTGAAATAAATTCTATTCTATTCTATTCTACAACCGGAAGCAAACGTGCCACTATCCTTACCCGCAAAACAGATCTGAAAAATGATCTTTTCGTTCCGGTGTGACCAAATATTTTTAGTTCACGTAGTCAACTAATCAACGACTGTTCGGATGGATATCACAATCTATTCTCCTCCTTGTGGTCAAATAATCAACTACTTCATCTTCATTTACATGATACCCTTCTAGCCACTTCAAGTGAGCGAGGCAGGTAGTGATCCCTCACCATCCGTATTTTAACCCTCAAAATTATCACCATAGCCTCATTCACTAATGTACTTAATTCGCTGCTTCATTACGTATTTGTCTGAATATTTCACTTGCAATGCAGTGTCCAGGTAATGCTTTACTCATGTGAGATCGTCACAGTCTTCATATACCACACGGAACAGTAAGAGTTCTCTTAAGATAACATACAAAACGATCATGATGATAATTACAGGCATGCTAACATACAACAATTATCACAAAATTATATGCCTTTGAAGTGAAACTTTGACGTGACATTGTTTGCGGAAAAAATGGTATCTTAAAACTCTCCGTCCACCAACTTATATTTCAGTAAATGAACTATAGTGAACCTACCTTAATAAAGCGGGGTTTTTAACATGTTCTTTTGGTATTCGAGATAGTGACTCGCCTAAAAGTTTGCTAGGAAAATGAGCCTATTCTGTGATCTTCTCTACAATAGCGGTTACCATACAAACTTGCCTAAATGTCCTGTTTACATTATTAGCTTTCTAATCAGATCATCTTTAACTCCAGTAAAATTTCGCCGTGAGAACCCAGGTTGGCGCTAACCATAGTCAACGTTTTAACCACGCTGGAGTTACTAGAGAGATATATTGTCGTACCGATAGATTTAAAATGTCATTTTTCCCGCGTACTATAAGAGAGAACAATAGGCAGCGTAGCAAAGGGATAGGTAGGTGAAATATAGTTAAGAGTAGTCTGTAGTGCATTATGCATGTAATAACAACCATTAATCCCTTTCTTATTATGTAGATACTAACCATGTGACCCTATTATCTAGCACGCCTTCATTAAATATCCTAGTTGCATGTCAATAGTGCATGTCTGGTGATCTTCACCCCCTGTCACACACCCTCGTGGTGGCTCGCAGGGGATTACGTAGACGTAGACGTACTAGGGTTGGCGCTGGTTACCATCATTTTTAACTCGTGTGAACGCAGGTTTGAATAGTAATTAAGTGATCCAGTCCATGTGTAGCATTTACCGTAAACTCACAATATATAATGAGAGTTTCTCCTGTCATACTCCGTATCCAAGCGTCAGTGCCCAGTTGCCTGATGTATTTAAATGCACGAGCAAATGATTTACTGCATTTAAGCTCAAAACTTTACCTTAAAGGCGCAAGCGAGGACGGGTTATGAGCAAGACTTCGGAAAAAATTCGTTTATTCCGCTACTTATTTTGAGGAATGGACTCGACATGGACGCTATTTATGAATCTTGCATGTCAAGATAACACGATGAATTGCTTTTATCTAACAAAAAAAAGAGTGCAAACGACGTAATAACTTAATCTTCTCGGGGTATCCTAATGGTAAAGTATAGCATAGTGACATTTCGTTTTATAAAGGAAATTTATTTTCTCAAATTTCAGCTTTCGATGCATAAACTAATTTCGAAATGTGAATAGATAAGTATATAGTTATACATATACTAATAAATGATGAGTGAAATGCGCGAAACATTGGCATATTCAATCCTTTTTGTCGCCTATAGAAGTCTAGTGAGTTTAGCCCACAGAACTTGAAACAACTGAAATGCAATTTGTGGCGGAGAAAGATATTTAAATATAATACACCGGAAAATCTTAAATCATTTATTGCAATTTGCGATGTTTGTAGGGCTGTGGGCTGCATCACCTTCCTAACTCTCCTACAGAGGCCACCAGTGTGTTAACTAGGGTTAAGGAATGCCGTGTTAGCATAAGTTAGTTAATCCGCCATATTAACTATCATTCTTACCCTAGTAATGTAAACGTTGCATAATGAAGATACTTGTAGAAAATGGACTTCACCATGCAATAGTCGTCTGGGAAACTGTCACTTTATTTGCCTACAATTGTACTAATGCACTTTATCAATACTTCTTTTTCGATAAGAACGTCTGATTGGAAAACCGTTATATAAATGAAAGATTTCAGGCTTTCCCGGTGAATGCTATGGAGGTAGATTTCTCGGGTTTTCATCCGTGTCAAAGGAGTTATCTCCGACATGTTTCGGCAGCTTACTTACTCCGCTACCGTCTTCAGGGATGAAGTGGCGATGACAGGGAATCGGCCGCTGTATTTACGTGTCCGGTGTCGTCTGGTTTTTCCCGCGCAATCACGTGATTGGCTCTCTTATGTCGCTCCTCCTCTATCGACTTCAGGATTGGTCTCCACGCGTTGCTCAGGTGGAAACCACTGTCACGGTTCATTTTTCTTTTTTCCAGTTTAATTTCAATGGCTTCATTAACAATCCGGTCCCAATAGCTTCTTTCGCGGCAAAGGACCTTTGTTGCATCCAAGTCCACCCTGTGGCCGTTGACGAGGCTATGCTCAGCAACAGCAGACTTTTCAGGTTGCCTCAGCCGGATGCAGCGCTCGTGCTCTTTTAATCTCGTCTCCACTGTCCTTCCGGTTTCACCCACATACGCCTCTCCGCTCTCGCACTGTATCCTGTGGACTCCCGGAGTCTTCACTCCCAGTTCGTCCTTCTCGGTTCTCACGTTATATAAAGTAGTTCACTACCCAATTGTTGCTGGTAGTGGTAAATGTTTAATTAAGTTCAAATATCCGATCGAACGTTGAACATCGCCCACGCAGAGGTGTGCGTGGTTGGCATTTCTTTCACTACAAGGACGCACGTCTCTTTTAACACGAAGGGCGCTGAGTTCCTCGTATTATATCCTTCTCACCCTCAAACGTCTCCTGCTTCAAGCGTCCTTCCTCTCCCTTCCACTCCCTCGTGGAGCCGCATCCGTCCCTTTCCTCCTCTTCCTCCAATCTACAACACTTTTCCCCCTTCGATGTTCCTTTTTTTTCACGGGAGCCGATCCAACGGGAGTGATAAGGAACCGAACGAGAGTGAGAGAGAGAAGACGCGGACCGACCCGGGCAGGAAAAAGGTGTGCTTATGGCGCACACGCCATCTGTGAGTGTGTGTTCGCAAGTAGGGGCATGGGAGCGGGTTTTTTTTTTCTTTATTTCACTCTCAGATATGGTAGTCGGATGAAAGTTACACCCACGTCCTTCCTCTTAAGTGCTCTCAAATCAGTGGAACGAAGGAGGGTTGGCTCGAGAAGAGGAGGGTGGGGATTGAGGAGACGGGAATACCGGGGAAAAAGAGGCTTGCCTGCTCCGGTGAGGAGAAAAAGATAGCTTCCTGCGGAGGAGAGGAGAGCTCCCGGTGGAGAGAAAAATATCTCCTAGAGGAGAAGAGGATAGCTCCGAGTGGAGAGTAAGATAGCTCCCGGTGGAGAAAAAATAGCTCCGAGCGGAGAAGAGGATAGCTTCGAATGGAGAGCAATATAGCTCCCGATGGAGAAAAAATAGCTCCGAGCGGAGAAGAAGAGAGCGGTGGAGAGTAAGGTAGCTCCCGGTGGAGAAGAAGATAGCTCCCAGGGGAGAAAAAACTTCTCCCGTCGGAGAAGAAGGTATCTCCCGACGTGAAAGAGGAGGGGGGAAGCGTGAGCAGCGGGTGAGAGAACCTGTTTGATTGGGAATGAGGGAGGGTTTGGAGTGTAGGGGGCGGACGAGGGTTGTAAATTACCCATGATCCCTCTTCCACTCCCCACCTCCTCACACTCACTCTCTTCCTTAGACACCACTTATCGACTTCTCCCTCGTCAAGCCAGCCACCTCTTAATTCATTGTGTTCATACGTGCACGTTTCCACTGCTTAAACGAGTGCTATCGTTCGCCTCGGAGTTTTCGTGTTGAAACCGGTGCCCTCGTCCGGAAGGTATGCGTACGTTGCCATCAATATATGGGAGCATCGGTGGGATGCGCTTAAAATTATAGTCTTTATCGGTTGCATTTATAATTTTGAGGTTTCCGCCAGGTCTGAGGAAAATTTTCTGTTTAATTATCGTTTATGACATTACATTTAGTCCAGCCACTATCTTTGTCACATTTCCAACTATCTAGAACTGACAGAAGCGGAAAAATAAGAGAGATTTACTGCTGCGTACTAAGGTATAAAAATTCTTCATTTCCACACGCCGTTAATGACTCTAGCAAAAACACATCGTAACACGAAGACTCTCTGTTGACATGTAATTAGCGGTTGTCTTCTCTCGTATTCTATATCTTCTTCCCTATTCCCTCCCATTTCAAAGGATCTAGTTCAATTACCTTCTCCCACTCGTCTACAAGCAGGGTCGCAATGTATAGATGTAGGATTAAGGTAGTTTGAGCGTGATAGTTTCCTAGTCATAATGGAGACCATATTCGAATTACACGTTTTAATATTAGCAGCTGTAGAAAACGTGAATTATATATTGAATTGTAAATTGTGCAATTATACACTAATTTATGACTGAGATTCTAAGTAATTAGATATAGTTATCAATATAAGTCTTTAACTTGACTCGTTTTTGTCATTCAGGATATTTAAAATTTCTTCAAAACGGAAGTTGTTTCATGATACGGAAAAAATTATTGCGATGCCAATATGATTTAGGTTCAAAAATGGCTGGGAAAACGTACAAATTATACGCTGTTGATTTTTTTACGAGATCTAGGTGATATAAGCTCTCCATTTTTTAAATAATGTCCATCTCAGTGTGTGTATAGGTGCCACTTCCCTTGTAAAATGGCTTGTATTTTTCGTCAAAAAACTCGGAAAGTAGAACAGCAAGGGGCTGATCTTTGGAAAGGTGAGACTTTCTCTGGCCAAATATGGCCAAATTCATTGGTTTTTAGGTAGAGTGATATGTTGCTTAAACTAACTTAATAATGGTAAGTCTCGAAAGATTTCTGTAAGTGCAATTATTTATTTGGTAAGGTTTAGATGAAGATCTTGTATTTTCCATTAACACCCCCTCTTAAGGAAGTTGGTTCGAAAACTAAAGTCCATGTCATTTTCTTCATATTCGCAGGAATTATAGAATAAAAGGCCCTCTATCGATTGACTTAATTAGTAATACACCTTTCCGTCCTCGTTTTTCCAATAATCGCATTTGAAAATGGCTATATTTACATTACGTAGTACAGTAGGAGCGGATCCTTGGTACATTAAATATAGATTTAAAGTGTTGAAACCCATGTCGTTTAAACAAAAAACGGATATGACATAAACAAGGATTTAAGAAATTGATTAGTGCAAAAATGACGGTAGGTTACCGACTTAGTTTTTGAGAAATTAAATCATTATTATCGAAATTTTATCCGAGAGACAGTAGTTAGCTGATCGGGGCGCTGGGGACGGTCGTACATTTGGCAGCGTTGGAAGTGAACTTACACATACCGCGGGAATTCATACAGAGAGGCACGTTTCAGAAGCAGTAAATTATTTGTTTGAAAACATAGTACCACCTCGATCAAGTGACAAACATCGGTCAAAAAACAAAGAACTTCATATAACCCAAACAGGTCCGGTAAATATTCCTAAAACATTTTGTTGTCACATAATAATAATTAACCTCCCTTATAAAGGACTGATAAATGCGGCACTTACAGATTTAATGAACGCTTGTAATCATAAATATTCCTGAATAATACAAACAAGTTGTTTTAAAATCCTAATGTATACCTTTGTGATTTTGAATTCATGTCTGTTCATCGTTATAGGCAGAAGTAGGCATAAATACTTGTATTATGACCTTAGGCAACATTGCTATTCTTAATTCCATTAGCCCATCATCTGTATAAATTACATTCTTTACTCTTCTTTCTATACCATTTCTCACAATTTTAAGCTCTAGCGTCTGAATAGTCGATCGATCGATCGACTGATCTGAACGGCCGATCTGATAGAAATTCTGATAGTCAATTTTTTGTAGGCAACGAAACGTTCGTTCAAACGTTCAATTTTTATCTTTTTTGGGGGGGAAATATTATTTAAGTGAGTTAAGATGATGAAAATAAAATTTTTAAAAGATCTTAGTGAAAAAACTATGAAAAAAGAATAAAAATATGCTCCCCACCAGAGAATTGAACCTCACTCCTACCACTCCACTATCCGCCACATTACCTCTCGTCTACCACTCGGTTGAACGTAAATTTGTGCAGCAGCAATAAAAATATACAAAAACAATGTATACAGTGCGTTATAGTACTGATCTCCACAATGACAACATTTAGTGATCAATTTAGTCCTGGAAAGGACTATTATGTATTATGAGAACATCTAAATAGAACTTATTCAATGTGTTTAAAGTAGGGAAGCACTTCAGCACACGCACAACAAACACCAGTCACTTAGGACATCAACAAAGTTCAGTACAGCGTTGCCAGAGTTTTTAGAAATTAATCAACCTTGTAATAAATGTAAACGTGGGGTTAACTTGAGAAAATATTGGTTACATAACAGTCACATTAATTTTTAGATATTTCTGGTGATATATACTGTACAAAAGGTTTCATAAATCTACTTACTTATTTATGCATGATCGCTGCACGACTCCATTATCGGCATTCGATAAAAAAATCTTATCGTTGACTAGACTTCCTTATATTCATTTTCAATGCGATATTTCAGCTTTCCACTAAATTAGACGTATTACAAATCTAAGCAGTATTCTTTAAAAGGCTCATGTACATAACTAAAACAATCGGGATGCCGCTAGAATTATGACTCACTCAGTCGCGAACCAACCTCCTTAAATCCTTCCCATTCTCCTCGCGCTCTCATTCTCTTCACGCTACATTCCCACTTATCAACTTTCCCTTCACAAAGCCAGCCTTCCATTAATGCATTGTGCGCTGCGAGAACGTTTTCCACCACTATATGCGAGCTATCTTTGGCTCGAGATGTTTCATATGATATCCACTCCCCGTGTGTCTTAATGCCGTTCTTTCGTACCCATCAGTTAATCAATGATTGGGGAACGTGTTTGTAATTATAGTGTATTGCCGAAACTGTAGCTGAAAATATCGCTTCCTCAATGAAATATCTTGGCGCACACCTGTAAGTTTCCCATCAAAATGAAGGTCTTACCTCTTAATGTCCTCAGCCAGAAGACAGTAACTGACTAATTACACATTGTGAGGTTAGAGTTGACTTCATATTTTTTTAATTTGAGGATTTAAAGCAATATAAAAAAACGTATATTCATCGGTTTTCCAGGCAAACCGACCAGGTTCCTCCTTATGTACAGTATAAATTTTAGTTTTCTAGGCCAGATAACAGTAACTATTCTAAGTATTTCTCCCTGAGAATCTCATATATTGTATTTTCTTATGATTTACCTTCATTCCGCACTGATAATCTAAGCGTCAACTAAAGCTTGTAATCTTTTCAAAGGTGGACTAGATGAAGAAAAGATTCACAGAAGAATCATTGAAACGATCATAGAAGATTGTCTAGTCCAACTGTTCATCTATAAAGGTCATCTAAAGTAAAATTTCAGCCAGTTTAAATTCTCTGAGAAATTCTCCTTGCACATAAAATGCTATTGACCTGGGAAATTATTTAACCCTTTCTTTTTCAATCAAATTTTTACGGAAAAGGAATCGCTTTTATCTCGAAATCTTAGGACTAGCAAAAGACTAATAAATTCATCACCTCTACTGCAGACACATCTATGTCATTATTGTTGTGATTTCCATTGTCACTGGGCTCGAACTAAGGATTCTCGGGTCAGTAGATGAGGATTTTTTCCCCACTACCGCCAGAGAACAAGAACTCTGATATTGAGCGTGTCCCAATATGGGTCGGAGACTTGGTCATTACGAAGTGAGAATTTCGTGGACTTAAGGTCTTTGAGATGTGGGTGTGGAGAAGGATGGAGAGGGCGACCTGGGTGACGAGAATAATAAACTAGGAGGTTCTGATTATGGTTGGAGAGTAGAGGAAGCTAGTGGCGGAGGTTTGGAAGAGGCAGGAGATTTGGATGTTTTGAAAACAGAGGGAATGCTGAATAGGGCAATAGAGAGGAAAACTCGGGAATTGTATAAGAAGAAGGTAGAAGATAGAAATTCTTTACGAAATTAGAAGAGGGATATGATATGAGAAATTTAATGGAGAATCACGTGTAGAAGGTAAAATAGAAAGATATGCCAGAAATTAGAACGTTCGGATAAGTAGTGTCCAAAAACCTACAAGTCAACTGGTAGAATACTATAAGAAAAACCGCCAGAGCCGGAAAAGATACTGAATGTATATTGCTCTTAAAATTCAATTTGAAATAGATTGGATATCGTCAAATGATTGACAAACTCCATTGCATTCAAAGAGTAAAAGCCATAGTTCACAACCAGCATTTTATAAGATCCTAATTTTCCAATGAAATATACCGAGACAACATTTTTCAGTGGCGATAACTCCAGAGGAGCGGAGGCTAAAACCAATTCCGAAGCGGAAAAAAGGGTTTTAATTGAGTGTCGCGCGCCTTCCGGAACTTTCTCCTGAATAAAAAATGAGATATTGTCTTTCCCTTGAGAACACTATGATCCCTTTTTTTCTTCTGCTATCTGAAGAGTTCGGGATACAGATTCTCAGAGAACAAAAAACGGAAACTACAATCTAGATGTCGGAGGCCGATCGAACAATGAATGTTGCTTTTATTGTTTTTGTGTAAGACGCTAACTTGTCAACCGGTGGTGAAAATTTCTGTCACAATGTGAAAACTCGACTGTATTTTTATAGTTATTAAGTTGTATTATATATGCATCCATTTCTTATTTTATATGCCATTGTATTTTTCCAGATTCGCTTTTTAAATTTTTTATTGCCTTTCTTCATACTTTTCCTCGGCCATACGGCTGAAATCGGTCAATCTGATTGCGATTTTTCAAAGGATGTATGGAGAGACCATTTATATTACCGTCTTGGCGCGTGGCTGATTAGCAGCGGACTGATAATAATATTGCTTCGGCGAAAATGAATCACTCACAATGTCGAAAATTTTAGAAATCACCATCATATACAAATCTCTAAGTTGAATATATGGACCTTATTAGATTCAGCAGAATACTGGTATCTACTTATGCTTTATGAACATTGGAGGCGAAACTCCAGTTTCGCCTCCAATGATCAATTTTCACATGAGAAGCTTAGTCCTTTCCAAAATTGATTATGCTTTTACGCGACCAAATGTACAAAACTATTTGAACTTGAATATAGAATACTATTCCAAATATACGATAAATTTCGCGACTGAAGTACAGACAGAAATATTTGATAGGCACAAATATTTAACTATGAATATTAAACGAAAGTAGCCTTTCCATGAATTTCTTCACATAACAGTATCGTCATCATCATGTATTGAGTTGGTTTTTATATGAACGAAACATCTTTTCTTTTGAAATCATTCATATTATGTCGAGTGAAGTCGATTTGAAAGAACTGAAACGAGTAAAAAAATAAATAATTACTTAGTGTTAAGGGGGCTGTATATCACGACCGAAAACGCCATTTTACTTCTGACCTCTGCCGCAGCCTAGGAGGGATCTTCGACTGCCCCTCCATTACCTGCGGTGGACATTAAACATTACCGTATCTGGTATAGGCCACTTTGTATATTAACCGATGCTCGTTTTTTTAATTGAGAAAATTTATGTGCTGTTTAGGAGGCGTAATCTACTTTTGTAAATTTAATTGTTTATATTAAAAAGCAAGGTACATATTAAAGTTTATTGATAAATTGAAAATAATAGCAAGTCATACTATGAATTGGTTTTATAATTAAGGGCTCAAATAACTATATATTTAAGGTTCGTAAACCATAGTTGCCCTGGGCCGCACAAATCATAGTAGCCTGGGACCCCACAAGATATGTTTGCTCGTAGCCCTGCAAGACCTCGGGGCGGCCCTGGTGGTGGTTGCTATGCTTACTGGTACTTTGAAACCCACATCATTCAACAATTTAAATGATGAAGCACCTAACTATTTGAATTCTGGCGAGTATAGAAAATTACAAAAGACGGATTTAAAGAATGAACTCAGTGCCAATTAGTCAATATCATTTGAATTCCAACGGTGCGGGTATAAAACTCGACTTTTTCATCTACCATCACTTGGCACCGTTCGTGTATCACTTGAGAGCTCCACCTTCGCCCGTGAGTTCACCTTAACTACCTCTGTGAACCACCGTTCGTTTTCTTAGAGCATATCAATGTGTATCGCAAGGACTAGTAGACTAACACGTACGCAAAAGCACACGGGCTCACTTGGAGTGCGCGGACACAAAGCACAGGCGCGAGAGAAAGAACCAATGGCCCCAGTATCTCTTTCCCCCTTCAGAGAGACGCGTCCAGCCGCGGCGGGAGGAGCCATTAGCTTAAACTGACCCGCTCCAATCGGCTTGCTGCCACTTGGTTCGTTTCGTCGTCCCGCCACGAACAGGAGCGATCTGTCAAGCCTTTGTCGCCGGACCAGAGGGGTAGGAATGGGAGTAAAGGAAGGGTCGTATCGAGTCGCGTTTGGAACGGCTGCCAAAGAGGGGAAGTAAGATGGAGGAGGAGAAAAGTTGGTCTTAAGAAGTGAGCTCTGCGAGGTTGCAGAAAAAAGATACGAGAGAGAATTCGGAGAACACAAAGGACGCCCGTTGACCGCTTATGATGTCATCACTTAGTCGCGGCATTGTTGGGATGACGGTTCTCGGAAGTCCAATGCCTATGTGACGAGGATTTGAAGGGCTCGAAGTGTTTAGCGAAAGGGAGGATGTGAAATTGTTTTGTTCGTAATTTCAGCGCTCTTAAAGATTTTTTTGAGCCTTAAGGGGACTATATACCGCGGCCGAAAACCCTTCCGCAGACGTCTACGTGCTTTTATTTTCCAACTCCGCTTTGCTACCACAAGTAAATCTGTTTAAAGATAACTCTGGAATTTGGATTAATATTTTCAATACCATACCTTTTTGCTAATTGTTTTCTACATAATTTCGATTACCGCGGAATATACTTGAATTTGTCGAAAATCAGATGATTTACATGACGCGTACTACGTATATATTTAAAACCTTTGCACTCTTTATAAAGGAGAATCCTCCATCTTTATGATGAGCTATCAAAATGTTGAATATTTTTAATTATAACGTCACTGCTGCCATCTACTTCTTTTCTGTATAGTTTTTTCATTGGGCCATTTACTCTTGTACTCCCCTGTATACTTCTTTATTTCTTATGTCATTATTCCACTTGATCGTCGGAACCCTTCAACACCAGGTATCGAAATATACTTTATCTAGATTTCCTAGAACTAAAATGGCTAATATCTGACGGTAGTGAGTTGCTTTTCCCCATGTTTACTGCATTGTTAACTAGTTATCTGGTAATTCTACGCATGAAGAGGTATTGACAATCAAGTTGTGAGTGGGTGACCCATTGTTTCACTTCGCCAGAAACCTAAAACAAACCAACTAATTTCCAAACATTGCATGTAACAAATGATGTGGTACGAAGTCACTCGCACCGGGTGCATATATACCAGGGTTGAAATTCGCTATGAAAAAATCATTTGACTTGACCGGGATGCGAACCCGGATCTCCCAATTGCCGGTCAGGTGTGTTAGCCAGTTAGTTCAATATATATTTATTTCAGTTTGTTATGCAAAATACATATTTTTATCAATAATTGTCATTTTGTTTCATTTATAACTTAAGTCCGTTATTAGTAGTCCGGCGTACACCACCAAGCCATCTTCCTTCAAGGCGAATTTCGAGGGGGGTTTATGCGAACTAGGTCAAGTCAAATGATTTTTTCATAGCGAATTTCAACCCTGGTACAAACCAACTAGATATTCTGGTATTTATGCAGGAGGATTATCCTAACCTCTTTTTATTTGCCCAGCCTCCCCCCTCGGCTGGCTCTCGTCTTTTAGGTGACTTTAGATCAGAGAGTCATGGAGGAAGGCATGGGTGTTGTCTTTAGCACTTCAATCCCTGTATTCTCTTATAAATATATATATAAATACACGTGCGGAGTGTCCCGTCCCCGCCTTCCGAGGCGCCGATCGGAAAAGAAGGGGGAGTTGCTCTCTTAAATTACACGGGCGTGATTTCAGCCGCGTTTATCGACGACCTTGCGACTCGTGATTTATAAATGGCTCGCGAAGGCCGGCGGAGATATCGTTCGGAAACCGATGAGAGAAAGAGGAAGAAAAGAGAATAGAGAACTTTAATGTCTTATTTTTTCATTCTTACATTCGTGAGTTTATAAATTACCCGGAATGCATTCTTAAGGTTAGAGTTTTTGTTTCGACACTAGCAGAATGCAGAGTCATCTACATGCCGCCACAACAATTATCAAGTAGTTGTTGTGGCGGCATGTAGATGACTCTGGCAGAAGGCACCCGTTGACATTTGAAAGTAGGAGAAGAAAATACGTATTGATCATAATGTACAGGATAAAAATACAGTCCATTCAATTGGCTGTTCAAACGCATTGGCTAAAAGTTATGATTTCCAAACACCAAACTGGGCAGCCTTGTTGTCGTATATTGGATACCGTACTGGAAAAGCCGTCTTTCGCTGGTAGCGGAGGTAGCATACATGAAATGAACATGCTCATAGTGGCGCAGATGACACATAAGTGAAACGGATGCTACAAACAATATTCATGTTTAAAATTCGAGACATTTTTGAATTACTCTAAAGTGATACGTTCTGAAAATATTTTAGCATGAATGCGAAAGAAAGGAGAACTCACGTTTCATTGGTAAAAATAAATTTTCCAACAGAAAATATCTATTTTTCTCAAAGGATGAACACCACCAAGTTTTCATTTGTAATAACCTGGGAACTCAAAGAGTGGGACAATCTGCCGGGGAATTTGGTGAACAATTTGTCAAAAGTTAACATATATTTAAGAAGAGATTTTAAAAAATTATGTTTCATCGTTTAGTTTTGTTAAATTTTAGCGGTTAGAATTTTTATCGAAACGTTGTTTGATTGTATATGACTGATAGTGCCTCTAGTTCTTTTCCGCTGTCAATGTATTCATGGTAATAACAACGAATAGCTTAGTGCTTTGACCTGTAATGGTTCATTCACACCTGGGTATGGGTTTAGCACAACTTTATCGGGTCTGACCAACAGATAATGTTGTACAACAACGAAGCCTAGGTTGTCAGTAAAATATTTTAGGTGGGTGCACTGTAGTATTTGCTGCTACTGCTAAGGTGGTTGAGGTACTAATCGTGAGTTACTACGAGCGCATTTTTTATGACTTTTCATGTAAATTGGAAAAATAATTCGTAGACCGAGCCTCACTAATGTCCACTCATTTATATGTCGGATATAACCTTCCGTATTGTGATATAAATGACGCAAGAATTATATTTTAAAATTATTGTCTCAATTAATTAATTTTTATGACTTGGATTTACGTCAATGAATCCGTAATTTATGCAAAAATCGTATAAAAATCAATGTTTTATATTCGCCATGATATCTTTATATTTATTAAGAATCGTTGTAATAATGTGAAAAACATGTTTTCTCATTTAGGAGAAAATCTGTATACTTAGAATTAAAATTTTTACGTAATATATATGTCGGGTGCCACAGATCTACGGGTTAAAATAGCATTTAATTACCAATAAACCAAATCAGTAAAATTCAATTTTTCTCCCTTTTTCAACACATATAACAAATAAGGACACGCATGCAATGTTTCAGGCAAATCTATGCATAAACGGAAATGGCTCCAACTACCTTAAATGAAACAGTTCCACAAAGTTACACCTGGAGCAATTCACGTAATTAATGCATTTAAATTAGTACGTATTATGTCCTCCGATGAAAAAGTGTCCATGCTGTTTTTGATGGTTTGCTAATGAATAAATAAATTTTTATCTTATATCGTTTGATTTTTACTTTCGGTGGTCAATATTAATGCAGAAGGCGTCCGTTGATCTAGCCCTCGAGAATACTTCTAATTTCTTATCTCCTGTTCATTCTTCCAACTCGAGCAGGGACCTTGCGGCCTCCAGGTCTGATTGGCGGCAGCAAACCGAAGGTGGCCACGCCCGCAGTCGTCTCCAAGATAGAGCAGTACAAGAGGGAGAACCCCACCATCTTCGCCTGGGAGATAAGGGAGAGACTCATCTCGGAAGGTTAGTAAGGCTGTTTCCTTCCTTACATGCCGCATTCATGCATGTCTCAATCCGTGTCATGCTCTCAGACCTTACTGAAAGAGTTGTCGTCTAAGATGTCCGGACATATAATAATAATTGCACGTTTATTCTGCACCAGAAACTACATATATACTGCTGTACTGCTATACAAAAAATGCACACAAAAGAGTGGAATTTGACAACCCTGCAGAATGGTTCTCATGATGGGGTTTGCATCCTTTGATATGGCTGAGAACGGTAGTCAAAAAATATATAGACAATTTTAAAACAGGCTATTCATTTGAAAAACATGCCGAGAGTGTCCATTGAATGGTATTACTATATCATCTCAACACACGGATCTACTGTTTATTACAACTACAATGAATAAGGTACAAAAATCTTGAACGTGGTCAGTGGGACCATTGTTGAGAATTGAGCAATTGATTTTAAATATATCTCCACGTCATTTTTGTAAAAATAATCACTGAATTTCTTTTTAAACAATATTTAATCTTTAAAAAGACATATTTCTTGTGATGACTGAGTGAACATCATCAGTGCCAGAAGATTGTAAGAAATGTTTGCATGCATCTGTGCTAGGTTTATGAATTGAGATACATGATTTCCTCTCAGCTTTTTAATTACAGGACAAGGTATATTTTTGTGACCTACGCGACTATAAAAAATTATTACAATTTTATACACTTGTACATGCCAGGCTGGAAGAATTTTTTAACTTGACAACGATGGAAATAACGATTCAGTCCGAGGAATTCTTAAAAATCACCCTTGGGATTTTGTTTTGGGCAACTCAACGTTTTAGTGTATTTTAAAATATGTTTAAATCAACTTCATGTGAACTTCTTCTTCAATTCTTGTGAGTAAATAACATGCACTCTTGATTTACTAACATCGCATTCGATAAACTTATTTCTGAGTCACGTGTTAACAGGATATTGCAAAAATTGTACCAAGTGTATGATTAGTTTTCTAAGCAATTCTCAATTTTCTTTGACTTATCCTATCATTATAATAGTACTCTAGTACTGCTTACATGTATTTGACTGATGTTTTAATTCCCAGTGGTATTATTCATTTTTCATTTCAGTGAGGCTGCGAAGTTCTTACGATAACGGGTATGAACGCTTGCCAATATCTATGTTTTTGTTTTTACCCTGGCAGCGACTGAATCCAAGTTAGCCCCAGCCCCAGCTATCCATTTCACTTGTCGGTACGCCCCAAATATATCGGAACCATAGTACATAGTATATACTTGGGGCTGTATTTGGGTTAGAATTCGGGATTAGATAAATGTTTCGGGACCATAATTTGCTGTCCCTAGACAAGAAAAATGAGGTAAATTCTGACGCAGATTCAATTCACACATAATAAATTACCATTGGTTTTGTTTTCCACTCCATAATCGACATATGTATAAGATAGCAATGGCGGTTATTTGATGATCTTAACGCGCATATAAGTATTGGAAAATAATAAAATGCACTCCCTGGTTCGGCGGAATCTCTGAATTGTAGTTTTAGAATCGTTTAATGTAGATGTTTCCGATAGCGGGCCAATCAGTCTTCATTTCAGATACAGTTGCGCGACGATCGCCTCAGGGGGCAGAGTCACGGTGACTCTTGTTTCCACGGAGGTGAAAGCGGATGGGGTGTTGGGGATGGGCTGACTTGGCGCGCTACTGATTTTTCCCCTTTGATCATGCCCATCATCATCGACGCCATTATCATCATCACAATCACCACCCTGGCCGTCAGCGCCTCTTTTCTCTCCCGCGGCCGAAAGTGGAATTTAAAAAAAACATGAAGGACGAAATTGTATAAAAAGGTGGGTAGGCAGGTAGTGGTAGTACCTCAGATTGAAGGAGAGTTTGGGGTAGAGAGGTGAAGCGCGAGCATTAAAGAGGCGAAGCCAATCGGCTTCAATATTGGACACGCCCTTAATTGCACGTTTGGGGTGCGAGCGACCGAAGCGACGCCCATCCACTTTAGAAAAATCTTGATTATTTTTATTTTTCAATCTTTTTTTTCAAGATCGGGAATGGGTGAGTTAGATTTAAAGAGAAGCCGGTCGTTATCGATCGATCTTGTCATTAATGAGGGAGCCGCTTGCTTAAAAACTCATTTTCGATGCGGCGGCGGAGAAAAAGGCGGGAAGGAGTGGATTGTTGTTGAATGTGACGGGTAACGCTTTCGAGAGGCGTCGCGTTGGGGGAGGTATTCGACACTTAACCGGTAGCGCCATTAATTCGGGAGGCGTACACCATTTTTGCTGAGCCGACACCTCGGTCGGAAAAAATTGCAACTAACCTCGTTGACTATTATGTTCCTCTCCTCATATTTCTCCGCCCACTGCATCCTTAAAAAAAATGGAACCATTAACAGCTGCTTATCATTAGTGGGGTGGAGGGTCACTGACTGAGCACTGGGCAATTCCCTTGGCGTACTTTATTTTCAACGCCTGATGAGCGTGGCTGATTGAAGGCGCTTAACTTATTCGCTGGAAGCAGAATGAAGAAAGGAAGCTGGGTGGAGTTGACAACAAACAGAGAGGTGTTAAATGTGATGAGTTAGGAAAGGAAATAACCGTGGTAAATTTGAAGGGAGCAGAACGAGGTAATTTACGACACATTAAGTGATAACGATATTGAGAACAGTTGATGGTTGAACGCATAGGATTACCGAGTTGTATTCCGTGTTATACTATTCGTCTTTATTCCGCGTCATATTATTCGTCTTTATTTCGCCGGCGTTACTTCTGGCATCTTCAAGTCGGAATAGACTACTCCTTCGATTAAACTATACAAATTCGCGGAAGACTTTGTCGAGATTATACAGGAGATGGACAAAAGTGAGAGAAGGAGGAAGAGAATCGGTAGCTTTTGTATCGTGAAAGATTTTCTTTTGTGGTTAAGAAGGAAAATGGGGTAAAAGCTAAAGAAATTCTGCCCAAAAGAGGTTTCTTCACGATCCATTGCTGGATGGAAAATGGTAATTTTAGTTAGCTACGGTCGAAAGACCTAAAATTTGGTAGCAATGGTAAACATTTTACGAATAGTTACCGTGTTCCATTATATTCATACAATTTTTGTATACGATTTACGGTTGAGGTCACTTAGGTACTAAAAATAATAGATATATTCGGGACAATATTTCTTAAGGATATCTCTAAATGCATCTTCTGTCCAGTTATTTTCATCGAATGAAAACACATCGCTATCGGAAAGTTGAAGCGCCAAGGTCTATCGGAACATACTTCTTTTAAAAAAATTGGAATTACAAGTTCACTTCCTGTTATATGTATGACTGCGATTGGATTAAAATTAAAAGCAACAGCTCGGACCCGAAATAAATTTGCCAATGCTCCTATTCAATATGCTCATTCAATTTATCGCGGAAAAAAAACATCATTACAACTATCAATACCAGAGGTACGTCAAGGTTTTTCGAATAGTGTTTATTCCAATCGATAACCACCTTCATAAGATTTTCAGTTGATTTTTTTCCTGATGTACGAGAGAAGGCTAAATGCTAAAGTAAATGGATAAAGATGAATTTTTAGGTAAAGGTACACAAATTCGTCCAAAATAATAAATATCTCCCACGCTATCCTCACAGAACATCTAGGAGCGGTTGATTGACTAACTTAACTATTTTCTTAGAGAGATATATTTTTGTTTAGTGAAATGTAGGCTTACTAACTCATATTGATTGCTCTTGTAATGCACATAATGAAAAGTTTTATTTGATTTTTTTGGCATAAAATCTTAACCGTCGCTATTTTTCTCTTTTTCTCACGTCCATTCCTTCACAACTGTTCAAGGGAGTAAATTATATGCTGTTTATGCTCATCATTAGTCGTTCAATCCTAATATTGTTTCACTGTAATCCTTAACCCTTTCCTATCTGAAGCTGGTTCACTTACTTCCTGGTATCTCTTCCTGTGTACTTTTCTCTTTATTTAGTGAATGAACTTATTCCTGGGTCTTCCTCTGGGGACTTTTCCCTCTGATTTGCCTTCAAGTATGTTCCGATATGCATTTTTACTTATGGATTAAATCCGCTTAGGGGAAGAGTTTGGAGACAAAATGTTTATCCATGACGATTCATTCATTGGTCGTTCAATCCTAAGATTGGTTGACTGCAGCCCTTCACCCTTCCCAGTCAAATGTTAGTTGCCTTACCTCCTGGTATCTCTTCCTATGTACTTTCCGCTTTATTTGATCCATGAACTTATTCCTGGGCCTTCCTCTGGGGACTTTTCCCTCTAATCTACCTTCAATTGTGCTCTTCACAAATCCATTTTGTTTCAGGTTGTGTACAATCCACCTTGTTCTTCTTTTCTGTATGGTGTATTCCATATGGCCCTTTCCTCTTCTACTCTTCTGCACACTTTGTCTTGTTTTGTCCGTCAATTTTATCCTCAGCATCCTCCTCCAGCACCTGGTTTCTAAGACTTCTAGCCTGCTCTGGTCAGCTTTTCCGATGGTCCATGCTTCCGATCCATAGAGTGCTACGATCCACACGAATATTTTTACACACTGTTTCCTGCTTTGTATTCCTATCTTCTTTGAGAACAGCAGCTGTCTTTTTTCCATGAGCGCCTTCTTAGCATGACGAAAGGAACTATTAAATTAGTCCTCGGCTTTCTTGAGTGGATGGATGGATATCGTATTTAGTGCACTCACTCCGTGGCCTTATGGTCACCATTGCAAAAGCATCGATAGACAGGGTCGTTGAATCGTAACAATATCCATTTCCCACCCTCCTTCTTCCGGGAAGGAAATAACTGAAGGAAAAAGGTTTAACATCGAATCATCCTCCCTGCGAAATAACACATCATCAGCAGACTCTCGCCCGAGTACACAAGGCGAAGACGCAATTACGAGGCGGCCCAAGGTACGCTTGCTCCTCTGACCATCTTGTCCCATTACGCAGATCCACCCCGATATTATGCACGCAGAAGGACGAGACTCTAACAACGACCCTCACCCCTCCCTCACGTAGCAGACTCTTAAAAAAAGAGTTGGGTAACAGGTGCAGTTTCGTGACTCGGACGTTCGGTCCACTGGGAAGTCGGGGAGCGGTCGGCACCAGGTAACTTCCCGTTGACATACGTGCGCGCATGTGGGCGTATAAATAATAACATGGCTGCGATGCACGCGTACTCTCTTCTGTGCATCTATATACTTAACTTTGAGGCGAGTTTCCTTTGGAACGAATGGTATCCCTTCAATTTTCTTTCAACATCTTGAGCCGCTGCAATCAAGGTGGTGGGTGGTCGGGTTTGAGGGGAAGTCGACCTAGCCTGGCATTAATCGTGGGGGGACAGATATGGTCCTTGTGGAACCCTTCCGCAACACTCGTCCAAGCAGCGCGGCAGTTTGTAAATTGGCCTGTTTGGAGAAAAGGTTTAGGGATTGAGAGACATTATTAAGGGAAGATGTCCATGTGGAGGAGTAACCAAGTTAAAATCCAATTCATCACGGTTGAAATTATGCCTTTCCGTAGGCTTTCTTCGGCTACGTTCAGAGGTTGAGAGAAATTAGTCCTTTAAATGAACCATATGACCAGAGACCATAGCTACAATTTTAAACTTTGCATTAATTTGGTACTCGGCAAGAACATATAAATGGCAGCCACCATCGGTGGCGGTTGGGTAAATAGCAGAAATTCGTTCAATAGCAAGCAGTTTTTTCACTACCCCAATGTTGTAGATTTGAGATTTGCGTGGGTGAGTTTTTCCAGCACCTAGGGCATGGTTGTGTTTAATTATCCTTTTTCTCCACTGACCATGAATACAGTTGGTTTTTGAGTCGATGAAGATGTATTAACATATTGAGAAGATTCTCTTAATCTATGTATTCCAAAACTAATTTCAAATTCACGCCGTTTGTTTGCTTTGTTAAAATTTAACTTACAGAGCTTATATGCAATTCCAAATAATTATAAACAAAAAACACCAACACCTTTGGTACTCACCTTACTGCCTAATTTTTATCAATTGAAGATTGAACTGAAGGGAAAAGATGGGAACAAACATTAAAGTTTTACATTAGCGGGATGGATAGAAGAGGTCAAAATACGTAGTTTTATGCTCCTTGGAAAAGATATGGAATATATTTTGTCGAAATCACTTAGTACCTAGCCTTCACGATTAATTAAACAAGAGTATGCTGATACAAATTCAATCAAAATAGGTCCAAACGCTTTCTTTCAGTCTCGGGTACTCAGTGAATATCCTATATTATTTTTTAGAAGCTGAAAGTCTTATTAGATTATAGAAGTAAATACACAAAATAAAACTATTAATCACGTAAGAAAAAGCTAATACATTGGGTCCTGTTACTTTAACAATGACGAGGAGATTACGAATTCCACTGCCTCCTGATTGGATCACGACACAGAGTGACCTAATCACAGGATCGCATCCTGAGAGAAAATTGCAAATGAAGGGCGCTCGAGAATAATGACCAAAGACCATCCAAGCTGACGCTATTCAACGTGTTATCGCCGACATGTTTTCAATTCCTCGGAAGTAATATCTAGTGATTTAATTGACGCGGCACAATAGATATCACCCTCTGATTGAGTACTAGAGTGCGTGAAGTATATAATTCCAGTACAACAAAAGGGATATTAAATCAATGCTACCAAATACGGAACTGGATCTTTTCTACCGGGTACCTTTATGATAGAACTGTCATCAGTATAGCGTTAACTTGGGGCTTGGGGCTCGGCAAGAAAAGAATTGATTACCTTGAGAGTTTTACATCAGCGTATAAGGAAAGTCGTCGCGGCAGTGGCTCTTGAGAAGGATAAGCACATGAGATGAAGAGGGACGAGGGGATATTAACTTATGAGAGATGAGGTAAGTTGGAAGGGAGAAGATTCGAAGGTGGCAGATATAGTCGCTGGAATATTACTGGCGATGAGGGGTAAATTAGTCGTGGAAGTGTATGATTCAGGGAGGGAAATTTCTGCGTGCGAAGGCTTGAGGAAAAAATTGAAATCAAAGAAGTCCTGACTCCAGGGCGAATTTATGCAGCGGCTCGCAGAATAGTATATAAATGTAAATGATGTAATACTACCAAAACCGGATCTTATAGTAAAATGTATTTATCTATGGAGAGTCAAAGTAGGTCCAGGTTAGATACCTATTATTAGTTTGGTGTTCTTTGCAATAATCTTCAAGCTGTATTCATTCATAGCCATCGTCTTTTCCAATTCAATTCCTCTGGAGTAATATCTAGTGATTTAATTGACACGCACAATAGACATCATCCTCTGATTGAGTACTAGATTGCGTGAAGTATATAATTCCAGTACAAAAAAATGGGTTTTGAATCAAAGCTACCAAATTCGGAACTACCAAATGTCACACTGTCATCTGACCTTAACAACGTTCATTCGTGGTGCCAGGAGTGAGGATTAGAACTAAATATTAGTAAATGCACCACAGTTCACTTCCTGAGAAAGTCATCACACAAAAGCCATACCTACATCGTGGGTGAAGTAAACAGAAAATCTTCAAATACAGTAAAATATCTTGGAATTACCTTAACTTCTGCTATATCGTGGGGATTACACATACAAAATATATGCGGCACAGCATTTAAGAAACTAGGTTTTGTTAAGCGTGTAATAGGAAGGTCCTCGGATGGAAAAGTAAAAGAGAGATGCCACTTTGCTCTGGTTAGGCCACACCTCGAAAACGCCGCAAACATTTGGGACCCTGGTCATAAAGATTTAACCAAAAAAATTAACAAAATACAAAGAAAGGTAGTACGCTTCGTTAAAAACTGCTACGAACGAATAAGTGTTACACAACTGTTAGAGGGATTAAGGTGGGAGCTCCTGGAGACTCGGAGGCTGCTCGCTAGGCTTAGGCTGCTTGAGACATTCAGAACTGGTGTATTTCAGAGCGATACAGAGAACATTATCATGACATCTCACTACATTTCTATGTCTGACAGATGCGAAAAAAGAGAAAGATACTCTGCCGAACAGATAGGTGCAAAAACTCGTTCTTTCCGCGCACAATAAGCGACCACAATAAAAACTTATCTCCTCTAAATATACTTCCATAGTACATGTCACCATTTCACCTCCAAAAATTTTACATCTTCACACGGCTGGTGATCTACCACCCCCTACCACACGCCCACGCGGCGGCTCGCGGGGTAGTATGTAGATGTAGATGTAGAATTCTTCGTAGAATCATTCAGGCCAAGAATATGAATAAGTAGACAAATTTCAAGCTATCCGGGACTAGCCACGGAGTTCCACTTTTACGGAGTCACCCGCGTAGATTTGATGGCTAGTATGTCACAACTTTTATCCTTTCTCTACACTCTTCATCGACACTGTACTAAGGGGTCAGCCGCGATAGTCGCTTGACACAACCGACAAGGTTGTCCGCAGTGATTGCTCCATCTCTTCGCTAACTCGTGACCATCAAACTTCGCGAGAATCCCATGGAGGAAGAGTGTATGCTTAGGGGAGAGATAGGCAGTCGCGGGACGAGGAATACTTAAAAACAAAGATTCGGACACTTACCGAGCTATTTTCTCGTGTTCCTGAACTACGCAATTTCCATCTATTCCTGCTATTAAGCTAATTAAGGTTGGAGCGCGAATCGTGAGACATTGAGTGCAAGTTTTAATATCTTTTCAAGTAAGTCGTAAACGACTTCTCGGAACACACCTCACTAACGAAATCAATTTATGCATTGGTAATAGTCATTCATGCTGTACTATGCTTTATTTGACGCAAGAATTATATTTAAAAGCTTTGGTTTCAATTAAAGGTACGTAGTAAATACTGGGGTTTACGGCAGGAATTTCGAAATTTGAGCAAATATTGTGCATAAATACGTACAATTTCACTCGGAATTATGCCTTGATATTCATTGTGAATCATCAAAATAAAACAGAACGCATACAAACCTAGGGCTGAAATTTGTCTTACGTATTTTTTTGCGTTAAGGAGAAAATCTGTACATTGTCTGAAAATCTGTCATTGAATTCATTCGGAGTATGTTTCAAGTTAAATTGCACTACTTGTTAAAATGGCATTAAATTCAAAATCAAAACCAAACCAGAAACATGCCCTACTTTTTGCTTTTATCAATAAACATCACTAATAATTACATCCATACAAAGTATTGTACAAGTCTGCGCATAAATGAAAATCACTCCAACCACCTTAAGACTATTGACATTGGTAGGAAGCCCATGATGACTTATGTCGATCATATGCAAGCTTTTCTTGCTCAAGCTCTTATCAAGTTCGCGATTCCACCTATAAGCCTTACACATTAATTCTTTTGCCTGTTGGGAAGAAATTGATTTTAAAAAAATAGAACGACGCAGAATATTTCTATAGCTAGCCAAGTCTTGGGTATCGGCTTTGAAGAATATTGAAAAATTGATTAAAATATACAATTTATGGCAGGGGTAGATTGATTATTACAGTTTTTCTTTTACTCTTCCCATGCATGACCATATTTTGTATGCTATATCCCATTCTTATTTCTTACCTCGTAACCATTGGTACAAGACGTTGGCAGTTTCTGGCAGCTTTCCCACCCTACTTTATTCACCATGGTACACAATTCGCACTCTCGAAGTTTATTTTCTGCTATGGACCCCTGAAGATGATGATAAATGATACCTTGACCATTGTTATAAAAAAGCATTTGAATAGTGGAACACGATTATTTTGGATAGATGAATATGGCCTAAGTTTACCCAGGGAGTTACCACGGTGACACGGTGATACCACGGTACGTGCCAACCGGGTGTTCTCATTACTAATTCTCACCATTCTGATGGTTGACCTAACTTTAAAGCTAGTTATGCAAACGGAGCATTAAGATGTGAGGTTATTTAAACAACTGCACATCAACATTAAGATGTGAGGTTATTTAAACAACTGCACATCAACAACTAAAAATTAACTATATTAGGTAATTCTATAATATATTAGGTAGCTCTAATTTTAACATAGCACGATTATCATTATTAAACAGAACTAGTTCAACACTGGTTTTTCTTAGTACTATGCTCCATAATTCTTTTTCATTCAGGTAAGAATAACACTTTTGATGCACTGAGCATCGAAGTTTAATAAATTACATTTAATGCTTGGAATCTCAGGGAAGAGACCTATCTGCTGGCTTCCCAAATTTGTACCAGATTTTCTAACAACCATCCCTACCGCCCTCCTCCTCCCAAACCCGGCGGTCGCGACGATTAAAGCGACCGGGTTCGTTGCGGGGTAAAATCAGATCCCCACCGTCCCGTTCAAATTACCGGGCAGTCCAGGGCGCGATCCTAATTTAAGGTTTCCCCTTCCCTTCCCCTTTAGAGCCGTTCAATGGCCGCGGATGCGGAGATAGAAGAGGAGGAGGATAATTAATCGACGTCGTAATTTTCTGAGGCGACCGGCTAGCGGTGGACGGAAGCAAAAGGGGGGGGGGGGCGTTCGCTCTGCGTGCCTCGAATGGTCGACCTCTCGCTTGATTGATCGCCTCCTTCGATCGGAAGGCAATTTTCTTCCCTCGAGAGTCGGTGGCTCTATCTTTCAAAGCCATCCATCCTAGCCTTTTGAGAGGAGCGTCCTTTTCCTCGCCGTCCTTTGTTGTCGTTGGCGCATGCAGCATAGTGCCTTATAGGAGGTGTACGTACTTATATTAGAATCTGGTTTTTCAAAGCCGTGCCACGCATTCATTGCGAACGAAGGGAGCGATCCCCTGTGGTGAATGGACAAAGGGTCCCTTTGATTCATCGAACCTGCGTGAGCATATTTATTTTGCCCGCGTCCCGCGTGAGTAAATCATTTTTTTTATCCCTTATGATTGTATTTAGGTGGGGTGAGGAGTGAATTTTGATCGTGAGCAGATTTGTGTGAAAATTTGCGTGCGAGCTTTCATAGCGATGTCTTTAGATAAATAAAAACATATTGCATTTCACCTATTTTGTTTTTTGGCATTTCAACGAATTTAGCATTTAACATCCTATGCTAAAATTTGCGATATTGCACTTTTCAATAATTTTTTATTACCAGTACTAAGCATTTCGAGTCACAGAGTAATCATCAGGTAAATGACAATATCATTGTATACATACAATATATAACTTCATGGAGGATCACTCGAGTGACGACGTGTGTGTGTGTATATATATATATATATATATATATATATATATATATATATATATATATATATATATATATATATATATATATATATATATATATATATATATATATATATATATATATATATATATATATATATATATATATATATATATATATATATATATATATATATATATATATATATATATATATAAGGCCCCAGGGAGGCAGACAAAAAATACAGAAACAAACGAAAAAACACTTAATAGAAAGTTCTTAATATTTCGATAAGCCGTGCGTCTTTTTCAGCGGAAAATTGAGAGCCAATCAATTTTTAAAATCAATTTAAATTGAGAACCATGCTCTGAATTTTCCCCTGAAAAAGACGCACGGCTCGTCGAAATATTTGGAGCTTTCATTTAAGTGTTCTTTCGTTTGTGTTTTCTGTATTTTCTGTGTCTGCCTCCCTGTAGCATTTTTTATTTCTTTATGTACAATATCATACTCAAACAAGGATATATTATATCATTGAATGTTGGTAATTGCGTTTTATGTCCGTGTTTCCCTAGTTGTAACTGAATTTCTTAAGCAAATTTGACTCTGTGTTTGGAGAATATGTTAAAATTGGTTTGATAACCTTTCTACAATAAGGTACGAATTTTGTTCACTAATATATTTGCGTAAAAATTAGAGTGTGCATTTTCATAGTAATGTTTAAAGATAAAAGTAAAAAATATTGAATTTTTACCAATTTTGTTTTTGGCCTGTCTACGCTTTTAGCATCTGACATTTCATTCTAGCATATACTACATCAGAACAAGTCGGTAATTGTGTTTTATGTCCATGTTTCCCTACTTGTAACAGAATAGAAAAAAAGTGGCAAACTTTTACTGTGTAATTTTTTTATTATATTATTTTAATGTTGGTTTTTGAGTCTTTCTATAAAAGGTTATAAATATTTTAATGTTGGTTTTTGAGTCTTTCTATAAAAGGTTATAAATATTGCTCATGAACATATTTGCATGAAAATTTGCCTGCATGTTCTCATAGCGATGTCTAAAGATGAAAGTGAAATATACAGCATATTACTAATTTCGTTTTTTGTCACTTCAATACTTTTGGCATTTAACATCTTTTTCTAGCGTATACTAATTCATTACAAGTCAGTAATTGTGTTTTATGTTCATGTTTCCCTAGTTGTATCTTAACTTCAGAAGCAAACTTTTACTATTGCACTGTATTTTACTGTATTTGGAGAATATATCACAGTTGGTTCGATAATCTATGATGATACTAATAGGGTACGCCGATACACATGAGGACTAAATGTGTGGTTCTATTATTTCCCACCAAAATATGCAATACGCACACATGATGAGGTGTGACCCAAACTGGAATTCGTGAAAAACGTCCAAATTTGAACGTATAAAATACGATCATGTTACATGAATTACAATGCTCTTTTACGTACAGCAAGATGTTTGCTCACAAATAATGATGACAGTGTTCAGTATTACTGTTCGAAAAAAGTATGTATCCCTTTTTATTGCATGTAAGACATCGTGTTGAAAAATACAAACTTTTATTTAATACGACATTAGGGGTCATTCTGGTTAATTTGTTTCTGTCTTAAAAATAATTTTTCTTATCATCTTACAATTTAAATCACAGTTCCCTTTTTTATGCTTGCATTTCCAGCTTCGATTATTCCAACTTTCATGGCTTACTTTTTTATCCTATTTCCTACACATTATCAAGTTCAATTAATTTCATTAATGGGCCGCTATTCGAAGCAGGAAGTAATTTTAATGTTTATTTTCCATTCTTCCTTTTGCGAAAGGCACTCCGTTCGTTCGTGGTCATAGACTCAAGAGCTTTCGCTCTCCATTATCTCCGAATGACCTCCTTCGCTTAGAGGAAGCAAGCAATCACGCGAAAGTAACTATTTAATTTCACCCGCATGCCTGGAATCGAACGCCCCTTGAATGAACTTATGATTATTTTTTTAAATTATCAGCAGTCCGACGCTCACAGAGCCGGGATCATAAACATTCTACATTCCTCGATGTGATTTTTACCATGAAAATGAGACCTTACCATGAATAAAGTCTACCCATAAAATAACATCACGTGGGACGGAAGAAGTTCGACGGACATCAAGCGGAGAAGAGCCAAAGCTAATAAGGAGTTCGTGGTCAAGTGACGGCTGCTGCGCTCAAACAAGATAGGATTACAAACCAGGAAGCAGTGTGTGAAAACATTCATGTGGAGTGGGGCACTCTATGGATTGGAAGCATGGACCATTGGAAAAGCTGACCAGAACAGACTAGAACTCTTCAAAACCTGGTGCTGAAGGAGGATGCTGAAGAGAAATAGGACGGAAAAAATAATAAATGGTGAAGTGTAGTGACGAGTAGAGGATGAAAGGACCATACGGTACACTATACAGAAAAGAACCAGATGGATTGGATACACCGTAAGACACAATGGGTTTGTGAAGAACATAATTGAAGGCAAAATAAGAGGAAAAAGCCCCCAGAGGAATATAAGACACTGTCTCCGGCGTTACTCTGTGGAACTCCTTCACGCTGGAGACAGTGTCTTATATTAAAAGTGCTAGTTTGGCAGATAAGGCGCCCCCAGAGGAAGACCAAGGAACAAGTTCATGGGCCAAGTAAAGAAGACAGTTCAAAGGGAAAGATACGAGGAGGTAAAGGAACTGGTATTAGAAAGGGAGGGTTGGAGGGGTGCAGTCAACTTATCTTAGGATTGAACGACCAATGAATAAATTAATATAGTTCAGAAAACCAAATTTTTATCAAAAAGAAATCGTGACATTAAAAACCTCCTGAAACATTTATCAGTTAATTATGGTCTGATTGTCTTATAGCCGAAGCTTGAGTACCTTAATGAGAAAACACAGCATAGAAAGCAGCTGTCGTATTCAAACCAATACTGTGGGAAGCATAACAACTTGCATACATTTCCAGTTCACATTTAACTCAAGTCAACACCATAATGCGTTGGTTTACACTCTATTATAATTTTTAAAGTACATTTTATGTCTTAGGAAAAGCTTGTTATCCTTTTGAGTAAGTCCCATTAATATTGGTATCAACATGATACGGAAGAAAGCAATCACGCGAAAGTAACTATTTAATTTCACCCGAATACCTGAAATCGAACGCCCCATGAATGAACTTAAGATTATTTTTTTTAATTATCAACAGTCCGACGCTCACAGTGCCGCGATCATAAACACGCTACATTCCTAGATGTGATTTTTACCATGAAAATGAGACCTTACCATGAATAAAGTATATATATATATATATATAAACACATAAACCCTCCGCCGATTCCAGTGGATTCTTAGTAGACTTGGTAGCTTGGTAGTCTGAGCATTGGACGCGACATCCAAAGGTCCGTGGTTCGATTCCTGGTCCAGACGAATTTTTTCTGCTTGGAATCGGCCATCTTTACATCTTCACACCACCATTGTGTCAGTCAATTTTATGTGTTCCTATCCACTTTCTTTCTACCTTTCTGTATAAACATTTATATGTATTTGCCGGCCTTCATCGCCCCATTATTTACTTGATTTTTCCACGCGTGGGTACTTGGACCGATATATCTCGTGAATTTTTGATAAATACGCCAACGTAATGGAGTTGCATTAATCAGGAAGAAAGCCAATCGCATCGGGTCTGAGTGAGTTATGTGGTACGATTGATTCCATCGTTCACCGGTCACAAGCACCCATTTTTCCGCCACATCTTATGGTTTTCAATATCTAACGTATTCCATCAAAGAAAGCAAGACATTTTAAAACCGTTTGAAAAAAGTTGGACCTAAGTATTGGTTTTGATTCACACAGTCACGGTGGAATCTCCTTAAGGTAGTATGAGCGAGATAATTCCCTGGTAATATTGGAGACCAAATTCGAAGTATAGGTCTTAGTTTCAGCAGCTGTATGAAGCATAAATCAAATATTATTATTAATTATAATTTATATATTCTTATTATAAATTATTAATACTGCAGTAATATACTGTAGTATGATTTAAATCATAAGGAATTCAATAAAACTGTTTACATAGAAAATTTTACTTGTTGGTGGTTTCCGGCGAATTTGCTAAATATTTTGAATGGATAGGGTAAACTTTCTTATGTGTACAGTTTTATTAATTCGTTATGATTTAAGTCATATTAAAGTATATTACTGCTGCATTATTAATTTATAACAACAATATTTAAACTATAATTGATAATAATATTTGAATCATTTTTAATACTAGCGTTTACATTATGCTTCATGCAGCTGCTGAAACTAAAACCTATTTTTCGAATTCATTGTGGAAAAACAACGTTCACCCTATTCATTCAAAAAACTTGAACTTGAATTTTTTTTCACCCGGTGCGTATAAATTCCTTCACAACGGAAGATGTGATCCTGAATAAATCACTGCGGTTAACAATATGACTAATTTTCAAAAGTAGTCGAGAAAACATACTAACCAAACAATTTTTTAAGAGATCAAGGTGCTAGAAACTCCTCATTTTTTAATTAATCTCTCTCTGGAGTGCATTCACGTGCCATTTATAATGTAAAATGGCTGGTATTATTCGTCAAAAATCTCGAAAAGTATGAAAGAGTTTCAGGCGTAACTTGGTGGAAATATTCAATATCCATACTGGTAATAATGAAAATTTGCTATCGTCTTTTCATGATTACCAGTATGGATCTCGAAAATTAGTTCGGTAAGAGGTTGATAATTTGGTTTCTTTGGAATAATGAGATATTTTTCGTTAAAATGAGACTTAATTCACTGATTTCAAGGTAAAATAATATTTCACCCAAAGTACCAGAGGGAGAAAGCAACCTTAACGCCACATGCCAACGCAGCAGAGGCAGCGTCTTCTCAAATAGAGCAACATTAATCCATTAATCCTCCCCTAGCTAGTTAACAGTCGAAAAAAGTTCACTCACATCTATATATACATACATGAATCCATGTGAATATAATACGCGACAAGCCGTTTCAGATTTGAACACGCCATCCGAAAAAGAGCGCAGGCAATCTCCTCAGTTCTTGGGGCTGATGATTATATGTTAGATTGATATGCGAAAAAAATCTTTCTTCCCTCCCGGCTGATAATCGGAGGAATTATTATGAGAAAACATTCGGCTACCGTATAACTCGCCCAAAGCAATCTTCTCTCCCCCTCCCCCACCCACCAAAGTCTCCTGTTGAGATAGGAGGGGAAAAAAATATACCCTTATTCCTCAAGACGGGAAGGCAGAGACGAAGGGAGGGGGGTTAGGGGGGTACTAATCGCTTCGCCTCGTTCCACCAATTCCTCTTCCATTCTCATTTACCCCTTCCTTCTCCACCTCCCTATACACCCCTCCTCCCAACAAGTCCTCATGAGTCCAAACACGTCCAGCCTTCCCCTACTTATCTTTCCCTATCTCCCTCCCCTTCTTTCCTTCTCCTCCCTCTTATTCCCTACTACCTGACATTCCCTGCCATGCATTCATTGCCACTGCCGTTTCCTCCTACTTTTCTACCGCCTTCCCTTCCAGAGGCCACAGATTTTCTCGTATTGCAATAGGAATTAAGATCTTATTCATGGCTTTGTATGAATTAGGGACCTGGTCATTGCGGAGGGAGGATGTACGTAGACTTGAGACGTTTGAGATGTGGGCTTGGAGGAGGATGGAGATGGGTGAGCTAGGTGGAGAGAAGGACGAACGAAGATGTGCGGGATTTGGTCAGAGAGGAGAGAAAACTAGTGGTGGAGGTCTTGAGGAGGAGAATGAGAACGTATTGAAAGGATAATAATAATAATAATAATAAACTTGTTTATTGTTCTAGGAGTGAACTCCTTTGGAACATAGAAATGAAATACAGTGGTGTGCAAGACAATTAATATGGGAATAAGCCAATCAGGAAACAAAAAAGGGAAGTTATCATATGAATTTCTAACAATAGGCATATAAAACATTATCATTTAGCAATGTAGAAAAAGAACTGAATTTCTTCTTCTAACAGAAAAACGAACATTAAACATATCAATAAACAAATAACACAACTTTTAAAAAGTAAATTTGGCTTAACAAATGAAAAGAAAAAAAGGAACTGAATTGCTTCTTCTTACGCAACAATGGACATTAATCACATCAATGAACTGATAAATGAGTTACATGGTCAGCATTCATGGTCAGCATTCCAGAAAGTAAGTGTGTGATAATCTTTCTCTTAAATATTACCAGTGATGCACTGCCTTTTACCAGTTTAAGCAAGTCATTCCACAGCTTTGAGGCAACAACTGTAAACGATTTCTGGACTGTAGCTGTCCGGAACTGGGGGGGATACAAAAAATAGGGGTCTTGTCTAGTAACAACATTAGTGTATTTACTACTTGGGAGAAAAAGATCCATTATATACTGAGGGCTCCCATATTTGAGGAGATTGAACATGAAGCAGGCCATGTTATACTTTCTCCTTGATTTAAGATCAAGCCAGGAGAGCCTTTTAAAATAAGGGGTAATGTGTTCATCTCGCCGTAGATTAAAGATGAATCTCACACAGGGAATATTGGAGAGGATAATAGAGGGGAAAACAATGGGGAAGAAGGAAAGAGGAGGGAAAAGGATAGGAATTCTGGACGAAATAAGTTGAGGGAGATAATACGATGAATTTAATGGCGGATCATCCATATAATCTATAACGGAAGGATGTACCAGTAGGATAAAATCTATCCAAAAACCAACCAATCAGCTGGTAGAATACTCCAATGCATAAAGACTCACGGTTCCCTCAAAAGTCAAATCTATCATGCATAACATTTAAAGCAAGACAAAAATTAAATATAGTGAAATCTGTGCAACCACTTCCTGACCTATGAAATAATGGCCACCTAAGGAAATGACCGCTTAAGGGAGGGTAAATTTACATAGCTTATATGAACGAAAAATTCATTTACTTCCCGAAAAAATCGGCCGCTTGGTGAGTTGACGGATTAATGGAGGTGGCCGCGGAGGCAGGAGTTTTTCTATACTACTTTTTTAAGCTTCAATTAAAGCAAAATAGGAGCCTTCGTCGATAGAAAAAGCTATTTTGTCTATCACTTCAAGGTCTTTAAATGAATAGCAAAACCATGTTATGATGAGTAAGTTATGTTTACAATGAATTTTATTCATGCCGAGAAGCTAAGTAGCATTGCTATATGACTGTAGATGACATTCGGCATCGCTTAACCAACTGATGCAGAGAAGATGCCGAGCCTAACCTTGCAGGCTGTACATAGCAAGTTTTATGCTTACTCCACTCCTTTGCTCCCTCGCCCACCGATGCAGAGGCGATGCGAAGTCGATGTTAAGCTGATGGCAAGCTGATTCCGATAGGATACCTAGCCGAAAATTGCTGTCTCTGTGGGTTTTCTGCTAATTTATTTCATTGCTCTCACGCCTATAGATGAGGAGGAGATGCTAAGATGGCTGATTCCCAGCCAAACCTAGGTGGCTGTATGTTTTGGGTTCTGATTACTTATCCTTTTCCTTACCTCACTCGCCCACCGAAACGGAGGCAATGGCAATGGCAATAAGCCAATGCCAAGCTGATTCCGAGCGGATACCGAGTCGAACTTTGCCGGCCGTTCACTGTGGGTTTTCTATTTATTCGTTTCATTGCTCTTTCGTCTACCGATGGGGAGGAAATTCAATGGTGAGGAATGATTTCAAGCAGAACCTTATTGGCCAGTTGTTGTTGGGTTCATGATTTGCTCTCCTATTCCCCTGCTCCCTCGCCAACCGATGCGGATACGATGGCAAGCTGATACTAAGCTATTGCCAAGCTGATTCCTAGCGGATGCTGAGCCGAACCTTACCCGTCGTTCACTATGGGTTTTCTACTTATTCGCTTCATTGCTCTTTCGTCAACAGATGCGGAGGATATTCAAAGGTGAGGGATGATTCCAAGTAGGACCTGTCCAATTCCTCTGTTCCCTCGCCTACCGGTGCGGAGGCGACGGCGAGCCGATGTTAAGCCATTGCCAAGCTGATTCCAAGCGGATACCGAGCCGAACCTTGCCGGCTGTTCTGCTTATCCCACTCTTCTGCTCCCTCGCTTAGGCCGGCTTCATAGGTCGGCGGCGGCGGCGGAATTGGTGGTACTCAGCCAATGAGGACACTTCTTTATAAATCATGACGTCAGACCGATGAGCTGTGCTATGACGGCTAGCGGGGGCCGCAAATATTCACACTGACTGAATCTGGACTGAATTCCGTTGCGGTGGAATCTGGCCGAGAAGCGGGAAAACCCACTGCCTTTCAAAAATGAATCCTCTTTGGATGATTAGCGAGTCCTTCTGTTTCAGTAAAAGATTCTTTAAGCGATGCGCATAATGTTTACGATATATTTAAGTTGTTAAGACTTTTAATTTATAATTGCTTTAGAAAATATGGTCCGGTATCCAACGAATATAGCCTTCCTTAAGGTTATATAACATCATTAATCTACTAGCGTTAACCAGATAGTGGCTCAAATCAGCCAATTAGCAAATATTTAGGCAAAATATTAGTTATCCATTCTAGGTGCTGCAACCACGGGGAGAAAATTTTCAGGTTGTGGCTATTGTTTATTGCATGTTCAGACAGTGGAGCTGATCACGCATAAATGCTGATATGGCATTGCCTAACGAGTTAAACAACGACCAAATTACATATGTCACTCGCTCGAATGTAAGAACCAAGCACAATATAATTCTTGAACTGAGTGGCAAGGCTTTTTCTTAACTCATTTCAATAAACATGTATTTCAGATTGAGGGGTTGCACAATTGCATGACAAATATGGTTATAGTGAAACTACTGTCATCAAATAAGCATTAATAAATAGTTACTTACTTATCTTTAACCAATTCATTAATTAAATCGCACGAATCATACTCAGGAGTAAAAAAATGTTGGTTTTTCCGATGAGATGTAAATACTGCAGCATCAGTGTTATTGTACGCCTACCACCGTTCATTTGTTTTCTCGCCGCCGACCTGTGAAGGGTCCACCGCTACCGTCCGCGGCGAAATCCATCGTGATCCCCGCTGCCGCCGACCTATGAAGCCGGCCTTATGCTCTCCTCTCTCGCTTTCCTCCCTCACCCTCTCAATGTTTCACTTCTCCTCCACCTTCCCAATGCCTCTCCTCCCTCTACTTGCCCATTCCCGCTCCTCCCCCTCCTCTTCGACCGCCCCTCCACACTTTCCCTCCCCCCCACTCCTCATCCTCCGACCCCGCAAATGTGTGTGCACGAGATCAGTGGAGACCCAAGGGACTCACGCGAGACAAAACACTGAACGTGCCCTCTGCGCGTATATATCGTGACGAGGGGCCTTAGCGTGCGACACGACAGCTCACCCCGCCTCCAGGGGGGGTGGTAGTCGAGAAGGATGGGGGCGGGGAAACTCTCTCTCCCTCCCTCTCACTCCCCCTCTCATCCCCATGGCAACAACGTCATGTGTTTATTTTCATTTTTTCCCCATAACCCCCAACTACCCCATTTCAACCCATTCCTCCCGAAGCAAAACGAATTATTGTTATTTCTTCTCCTTTTTTTTAAGTGTCATTATCATAATTTCCTCCACCCACCCAACTTCTGAAAGGCTGCTATCCCGAGAAGAGAGAGAGAGAGTAATCATGCGTCTCTATGTATTATTTCTCGTGGACCGGTCGGAGAGTTGTGAAGGGGAGAGGAGGTGGTGGATCAAGAAGGGACCGACTTTTGAGAGGGCGACGGAGTAATTCGTATATTTCCGTGCCTACACTCTCACGGACACACTGAGCTTTCTTCTATGCTCGCTTTTTTATTTGAAGCGCTGCCGCTGTGTCCTCAACGACTGCTCCGGCAGCGTAATGAACACCTTCGCCTCTAATGGGTAAACCCGTAATGTCCCGTCATTTTCTTTCATCTCAGTGTCATTTTTTATGCATCGCTACGCATTCTTTAACGAGAATGTGGTTTGGGAATGAATTTGTGAGATTGGAGTTTCCTCGTCTCCCTCAATAAGTTGACTTTTTCTGCCCACTTTTATAACCCCTGATAAAATATTTCCGCGGTTTGTAAGGGGAAGTAAAATCGTTCTCCCATCACTAACCCTCGCGTTAATTCACGTACCTGGACGTCCATTGTCCTTCGTGGACCGTCGATGGATCATTATTGAACGGCAGCTGGACGATATGTGGCTGCTGTCTCCCTGGTGGACGTGGCCACATGGCCACAAAGTGCCAAATTACACTTTAAAAGTAAATAAAATTTTATTAGCCCAGGTTTAAGAGAGTATTCCGTTAAAACTCCGGTAAGTGCGTAGAATCATCAGTTATTCTGGTACTACTTCAGATTTTAAGTCCAGCCCTCAAAATGGTAATATACAAATAAAGTAACTCTCAGTTTACATGAGAATAAGGAAAATACAAGGTCATCTTGCGGTTAGTTTTAAACCGTCTTTACCAAATTAGGTCTTTGAGCGCGTTCCGTGGTTCTATTACTTACAAAAAAAATTTTGTAATTAGTGTCGTGCAATACGCGGTGCATTGTTACTAGAGCTGTGTCTTTCATGAATGAATCGTTCAGAATGAACGATTCAATGGCATGAACCGAATGAATCGAATCTACGTTTTCCACTCGAATCGTTCAAAATGAACGATTTGATTAAAGATTCAAATCCGCCGAATCCAAATCGTTCAACATGAACGATTTGTGTAGAAGATTCTGATAGCAATTCTCCGAATCCGCCAAATCCAAATCGTTCAATAAGAACCCTGTAAATACCCTTGAAACACCTTGTTAAAGGTCTTGTGTTTCCGAATTGGAACATCACACTTCACTTTTTTGTTTGTTATTTCGCACACTAATATTTGAAATGCAGTAAGTCGACAGATTCACATGGATTCGAGATTCACATGGATTCGAGATTCACTTGGATTCGAGGTTCACATGGATTCGAGATTCACACGGATTCGAGATTCACACGGATTCGAGATTCACATGGATTCAAGATTCAACCGTGGATTTGGTTCATTCGGTTCATTATGAACGATTTAAAGAACCGAATCATTGCCACGAATCAAATCCCATGAACCGAATCCGCAAAATGAACCGAAATTCCCACCTCTAATTGTTACCACTTTTCACTCGTCGATCAGCTCGGCTTCGGGAGATTTTCAATGACCACCGGAAAAATGTGGAAAAAACTCAAAGTGTATCGTTCGCTTTATGTGTTATAAAGGATCTCTGAAATTTGTGTATAAACGTTTCTGTTTTCTGTGCGGCTAAGAAAATATCTTTTCCTAATTCTCTGAATTAAATTTAATTACATAATTCTCTCAACAAATGGTTGAGGAAAATCCTAAATGACGATGGCACAAAAATATGAAATAATTCTTACGATTGTTTTGCGAAGATATCGACGTAACAGAGAAATAATTGAATAATGAATTTCTACTGCCGGAAATATATCTGAAAAATTAATTTCGGATGCTTCAAATGTGTATTATTTTCGGTTTTCAGTGTGATTTAGCTTAAGTTACGACATTTATTTCATTCAGTTCAATAAATACCTAGCAGCATCAATATTTATGTCATCAATCATTACTCATTTATTTCTAAAGTTGGCTGCAATCCTTCGTGCTTCAAAGTAGAACAAAATATTACTTGATTTGGAATGGAAAAGTATTTTTCTCTCTTAATTTCTTACCTCGCTATTTACATGTTAGAAGGAGATATATTTTAGCGGGCGTAGTGATCTTTTGAGACTTGCTACCTAATTAATGTAGGTGTCTTCATTCTGGATCTTGGACACAATCATTTATCCATAGCATATTTTAACACAATTATTACTCAAAAATGATCGTAAATCGTATGAGAACATCACATCGCAGCAGCAGCATCGTCTGTAAGATTCAACCGAATTCGCGCCGAAACGTCCCCGGGCCAAAACGACGGCGCAGAATCGTCCTCGCGCCGAAATGACTGGCGCAGACACGCGGCGAAACGGCTAACGCCGATGCGGCCGCGCTGAAATGTCTCATCCCCCATTACTAAGAGGAGGTGAGGTCTCTAAATATTCCATATTAGAGATCTCCTACCGTAAATCTTCCTCTTTATTAAGTGAGGCCGAAAGATGGAGCGTGAATTTTTTTGTCGTAACCAGGAATCCTCGCCCTCATATTCATCTTCTCGGTATGAGCAATCATAGCGAAAGCGCGCAAGGCGAAGGAGGAATGAAGGCCGGTCAATGATTGCAGTTGCGTGTTTGGGCGGCGAAAAGGTGCGAGCAACTTGCTGAAGGAGAAATCCGAATGATTAGCGAATATTTTTTTCATGGAATTCCCTCTTGCTTTAGCTTCAAAAAAGTCGTTTTTGTGATTGTTCTTGTAAAGATCACCCTCTGTTCCTTCCTGGAAGACATCTGCACAAAGGGGCCGGTCGCACCGTAACCTCTCTACAAGTAGCGAAGTTCGTGAATCGCTGTGGCCAGTTCAGTATACGAGGTGTGTTCAAAAAGTATGGTGACTTTATATTTTTATGAAAAAATATTTATTTATTCTTCAATATTCAAGTTGTCCCCTTAAAAGTAATCCCCCCCAGATATAATACACTAGTGCCAACGCTTTTTCCAATCCTCGAAGCAATTCTGATAAGCACTTTTTGGTATAGCCTTGAGCTCTTCCAGCGATGCAGTCTTTATCTCCTCAATCGTTTCAAATCTCCGTCCTTTCACAGGTCTCTTCAGTTTTGGGAACAGGAATAAGTCGCAGGGGGCCTAATCCGGTGAATATGGTGGCTGAGGCATGATTGTGGTGTTGTTTTTGGCCAAAAAATCCCTCACAAGCAACGATGAGTGAGCAGGTGCATTATCGTGATGCAAAAGCCATGAATTGTTTTTCCACAATGCCGGACGTTTTTTTCGTATTGATTCTCGCAAACGGCGCATAACTTCAAGGTCATACTCCTTACTGACCGTACAACCTTGTGGTAAGAACTCCTAATGCAATACGCCACGGTAATCGAAGAAAACAGTGAGAAAAACCTTGACATTTGATCGAACTTGGCGTGCTTTTTTCGATCTTGGTTCTCTTGTGTACTTCCATTGGGACGATTGGGCTTTGGTTTCGAGGTCATAACCATATACCCATGATTTGTCACCATTTATGATCCCTTTGAGCAAATCAGGATCATCATTGACGTCATTCATCAGCTCCTGAGCGATGCTCATGCGACGGTTCTTCTGGTCAAAATTAAGCAGTTTCGGAACGAACTTCGCTGACACAGGTCTCATGCCCAAAACATCCGAGAAAATTGCATGGCACGAGCCAACCGATATGCCAACATCCTCAGCAACTTCTCTTATAGTGATTCGACGATATTTCAAAACAATATTCTTCACTGCTTCAACGTTTTATTCTGTTGTTGAAGTGCTGGGGCATCCAGAGCGAGGTTCGTCATTGGCATCTTCTCGGGCATCTTGGAAGAGCTTTTACCACTTATAAACTTTTTTTTTTACTCAGAGAAGACTCACCGTATGCCACTGTCAACATTTTAAGTGTTTTGGAGCACTTAATTCCACTTTTTACACAAAATTTGATGCAAATTCTTTGATCCATTTTTTAATAGCAGAAAATCGCCGAGCACACCAAAACGCGTCTAACATTTGTATCTGTCAATAAAAAACTAAATATGTTATATTGTTAAAACTGTAAAAAAATATTTGGGACATGTGTATCAACACAAAAAAAAACAAAAAAATCGAAAATAAAATGTATGTTGCACGCAAAATTTGAAAAGTCACCTTACTTTTTGAACATACCTCGTATATAACATTGTGCACCCAAGGAAGATCATATTTCAACCCCCATAACATCTCAATAACTGATCAAAGCTAAAAAATATATGATATATACTCCCGCACTGACAAGTATAAAATATTCCTTCTTCTCTCACTCCAAAGATGACTAAACCTAAAGCGAGACATAATCTACATCTACATACTACCCTGCGATCCGCCGCATGGGCGTCTGGGAGGTGGTACCAGGACACCAGCCGTGTAAAGATGTAGAGGGTAAGGTTTACGGAGGTGAAAACGGAAGTGTATCATGGAAGTGTTTTCAATGGAAGTCAGATTTCATTATGGATTTCAACGGAGGTCAGTCAGGGCCACTTATTGTGCTCGGGGAGGAAGAATTATTGTGCCTACGTGTTTTCAGCAGTGTATCTCTTATTTAATGGCTTCTGTCGGACCCAAAGATGTAGTGAGGCGTCAAAATGAGTCTATGCGTCACTCTGAAACATTATAACTCTCCGGTCTCGTTAGGTGCACTTATGAAGATTTCCACATCCAATTCCTTTTCTATATTCCGTGCCCACCTCATGGTTCATGTCACAGCACCTCTTTCTACAGGACTCTATAGCAACTATCAGGGTAGTGGGTGGATTTATATTGTATCACCGTACTTCATCATTCCGGTTTTACCCTAACGACGCCGAAGCTTATAAATTTAAGTTGGTTGGGGCGATTTTCGTTTGTTTACAGATTCGCCTGAAACTTTGCATGCGTGTGCTAATTGGTGACAACTATGGATAAAAGTGAAAATAAATTCGTGTTACCGAGATGGTTTCTTGGAAATTAAATGCTATTTCAACACGCAGCTCTCTGATACTTATATTTTGAAATAATGCAATGGGATACGAAGTTTTTTTCCTAAACGCGAAAACATTTTTCCTGATGAAAGCTATCATTTCGAATAAAAAACACGTACTTAAGTAAAATATTTGCCAGAATTTCGAACCTATTGCCCTAAAACCAAGTTAAACCTAGAAGAAGAAGATATCTCCCTCATCACTGGTTGTGCAATCCTAAGATGGGTTGACTGCAGCCCTCCACCCTTTCCTATCTAATGCTAGTTCTTTTACCTCTCGGTATCTCTACCTATGAACTTTCCTCTTTATTTGGCCCATGACCTTATTCTTCGGTCTTCCTATCGGGACTTTTCCCTCTATTTTACCTTCAATTATGCTCTTCACAAATCCACCGTGCCTGAGGGTGAATCCAATCCATCAGGTTCTTATTTTCTATTTACTGTCCCATAGGCCCTTTCCTCTTCTACTCTTCTGTAAAATTCTTCATTTCTTATTTTTTCCTTCCATTTTATCTTCAGAATCCTTTGCCAGCACCAGGTTTCGAAGGCCAGTAGTCCGTTCTGGTCTGCTTTTCCAAAGGTCCATGCTTCTCATCCATAAAGTGCCACCCTCCAAACGAATTTTTTCACATGGTATTCCGTCATTGTAGATCTATCTTCTTAGAGCAAAGCAGTTGTCTTTTTACCAAGACTATATTTTTTTGGCTTCGCCTATCCTTTGCTAGATGTCCGTTACATTTCTTCCGTAACACGTGATGGTACTTCCGAGATAGGTGAAGGAAACCACTTGAGTTAATTAATGAATTGTGCACCCAAAGACTCATGATTTCCGCTCCAGCCACTTTAAGTTCCAATAGTTTACCATTACATTCAACAGTGATTTCATTGCAGAACATACCTTTAGGCAGCTGTATGTCTATGCACCCGATTTAAGTTTAACCTAGTCTTGATTGATTCAAGCCTTGTAACGCCCAAACAGTTTTGATGATCGTTTTAAAATTTATAATGTAAGGGGAAAATTTTGCATTTTTTTTTTATTTTAGTTTGTGACTCGGATAAGAATTCAATCTCGGTGCGAGGCTTATAATGACTCCTTTGAGTGAAATAAAGACTGATCATGGAAGATATTCGCATTTTAACGGGAATTAAGTGTAATTACGGGAAAAAAACCTCCCAATCTTCAAGCCCTCCAATCAAGAAAATAGGTGTGAGAGGGGTTTGCAAAGTTAAGAAATAACGTTTTCCAGGCGAATTTTTTTGTTTATCGGAGATTCGAAGACGTCGCTCGGGGAAGGGTTGGTCGACGTTGGCTGGAGTATCTGGGAGTGGGATCATAAAAAAATTATTTCATGCCATTTTTCACTCATTTCTCTTCTTGATAAATGAACCACCACTGCGTTTTTAATTTAAAAAATCTGGTCTTTCTGTATTTATGTTTTCCGCGACTGAAGATAGGAATTGAACACCCAGGGAAGTCTGATCATAATGATGTATCTAGGACGTCGTTTAACGTTTATTTGGTTCGAAATACTCACCCATTAGAAGTTGTTTGATAGACTTATTTGATCCATTTGACTCGAACAAAAATGATAGCATAGTTTTAATTTCATTAATAATGATTTCTTCTTAATATAATTGTTGTCGATGGCATAATTATTTCTATTATTTTAAGTTTTATTTTTTTCTTCATTCTATTGGACACAACCCATATTAGTTCGCCCAACGAAGTAGGGTAAATTCCTGTAGACCTGCTCGCCTATAACAAGGCACTCGGACTCCACGGATAACCACCGATTGGATGGTTGGCACAATGGACCAATTCGGTCTATGAACCTTACTAGTAACTCCTTCAAAATCTAATGTAACCTAACCCATATTAGGTTGCCATAATTATCATCAGTCGACACCAATCAGAAGATTCGTTTACGGATGATCTCTAAAATATCAGCTAAACATGTCATTCCTACAAAGCTTTCCTATAATATACTTTATAGTTAATTCGATGTTAACCATTCTTGGTCTTCCTCCCATTCCTTTCGCTCTTCATTGTAGTTTTGGAGAAGATTTAGTCTTGAAAAATAGTTTTTAAGATTATAAGGAGGTAATAATTGTGGATAAAGGTTTCTCGGGTTTTCCACCGGGTGAGCAGGTCCATGGGTCCGGCTTGTCCTCCATCATTGGGGGGGTGGGGGGTTTCAGCTTCCGAAGCTGAAACCCCCCCTTCCCTGATGATGGAGGACAAGTCGTTCTCCGAAACGTTGGGCCCCATGGACCTGCTCACCCGGTGGAAAACCCGAGAAACCTTTATCCATCAGATACGCCGGGAAAATCTGAGATCCTTCAGGTAATAATTGTGTCTTTTCCTCTCTTCGGAGCTTTCAATATTATTCGGTTTGGGCAAAGGTGTTACCGCTGTGGACCATGGAAAAATTGCAAAGTAGCCGACCCTGTTATCGTGCATCTCAGTAATGATTAGCGAATGGCTGAAGTCACCATGAAACGGGCAGTCAAGGACTCGCTGTCGGGCGACACAGTTGGGCTGGGCCCCTCTGGCGTCAGTGCTAATTGTAAGGGTGGTGTTTTTAGTAAATTTGATCTTCCCGTATTAAATTTTGGGATTGAAATCAGAGTGTCGTTGGACTTCTTTCCAATACCCACCTAAATCAAGTTTACCCGTGAGGCAGCCGCTCGACTGGCGGGGTAACTTCAAATTGTCGTAATTACCCCACGCGAAGACGCAGGCATACGACGATATGGATACCAATTTTAAGTTCTTCGACGAAATGACGCCTGATGTCGTCAAGTTAATTCAATTACTTTCTTCACAAACCCAATGCTCCTCAAGGTGTGTCCAATACAACTTGTTCTTTTTTAAGATCGTGTTCCATTTGGTGATTAGAAAGGATATGCCCTTCTACTCTTTTGTAAGCTTCATCGTTTCTTATTTTTTCCGTACATTTTATCTTACGCATTCTCCTCCAGCACCAGGTTTGGAAGGCTTCCAGTCTGTTGCGGTTCAAATGCTCCATGCTTCCGGTGCATAGAGTGCCACGCAACACACGAATGTTTCAACAATTTTTTCATAATATTTTGCTTATGGTTATCGAAGTCGTTCAGATGATATGTACTATAAAACATGAGCTTTTTTACCTAGGAGTTTTTCAAAACTATAGTATCTATTTGGAATCTTTTACGGAAACACAACTGTCGCGACTCTATTTGCTAATGTCGACTCATCTTATCGTTTATCGAACACCGATTCTACACCCGATATGTTTTGAAGTGCGCCGCCTAGTGCTCAGAGTCTACAACTATTGGAGGGCTAGTGCGCTGTTGTGCTTATCTGGTGATTAGGCTTCCATTTTCTCTAGTTATTAGCGCACTAGAGGAAATGGAAAGCTCCTTTCCTCTCTGGCAGGTTAAAAATGCTCTGCCCATACACTAATGGAGGGGAAGAATTGGAAAAGCAGAATTCCCTGAGCGCCTACAAAACTGGCGGGGAACGTTCTATGCATGCATTGCCCACTACTCCGTGCGCATATGCCTTCCCGTGACCGAGTAAGTACAAGGAAGGCTAGTACTTAGGGTGAGGGAACATATTCTTTTAGGGTTTCAAAATCACGCCACGGATTCATGCTCAAGACATGCAAGCGACTGGTTTCGAACCGAGGAAAGTCCGGAGGTGAGGCCATTGGGCTCTCGAATGCGGAGTGGGGGGGGGGTGTTTGGCGAGGGGGGGGGAAGAAGGTGAGGAGGGAAGAGAGGGGGATTGAAGGCTGCTTCTAGCTGGTCAGAGTGAGGTGCGGCTGGGTAAGGAAAGGAGAGAAAAAAGAATTGGGGAAAGACAAGGAGGATGTTTAAGGAGACAGGGTGTAAGAAAGGAGAGGGTCGCTAAAAACTAATCGCTCTTGAAGATGAGAAGAAGAAGAAGCACCGCGCGCCTCTATGGACTGCGAGTGAAGACGGCGGTAAAACGGAGTTGACCAATGAGATAGAGGGCGGTGCAAGGCGGACTCTTAGAGAGCTAACCGTCATTCATAACGGCTTAAGGCGTAACCATTATTTTTAGGCATGCCCGACTCCCAACCTTGATTTTAATATCCAACATCAATTATAATCCGCATTTGAGATTCAAAGTATTGTTAAATTGAGTAGAATCTATAGCAATAAGCAGCCAATATATGTTTCAAGAGTTACTTTCCTTGAATTTGCAAGCAGATGGTTGATATTCTTGCTTTACATCCTTTACATCCGCTAGTTCGTCAATTCCGTGCTATCCATGGAAAAGTATGGAAAGAGCCGGGATTAGCAATATGTAGTTGATTCTTCTTCGTGACCTCTTTTATTATTGATATATAGTTATTTTCCTGGAGATTGTAGGTCATTAATTCATGTTTAAACACTTACTCTTTTGCCAACTTCGACCGAACAATATTGAAAGCTTCGAAGAGAAGAAAAGACACAATTATTACCTCCTTATAATCTTAAAAACTATTTTGCAAGACTACATCCTCTCCAAAACTATAATGAAGAGCGAAAGGAATGGGAGGAACACCAAGGATGGTTAACATCGAATTAACTATGAAGTATATCATAGGAAAGCTTTGTAGGAATGACATGTTTAGCTGAAGAGACGATCTAATCGAGAAAACGAGAGATATCAGCCGTAAACGAATCTTTTGATTGGTTTCCATTTTTTTAACTCCTAAATTTATAACAATTGACCAACAAATAATAAATAACAACAAAGGTATCAACAAAAAGTAATTCAAAAGGAACTCTTTCTGAGGTAATAACAAAAATCACATGTAAACATATTTTTCTAAAGCTAAATACCTAAATTGTACACTGGCTTCATTTGATGTACAAAACAAATATTAATTTTCATTTAAGCCCTGATAAAGCATAAATAAATGTGCGAAACGTTGGCAAAATAGTATCAGTTTAAACATGAATTAATGACCTACAATCTCCAGGAAAATAACTTAATATTAGCAATATGTTTGTTATTCCTGTTGTCAGGCTACAGTTTGATGACGTAGTACCCTCTACAAAGGACGCCCCAGAAACCTTATAGAAACAATGTTACGGTGAAATTGGCTGAAACTTCGGGATATGATAGTTCTTGAGGAGTAGATCAAAATTCTTAATGGGCGCCAAGTCGTAAAAATTCTTATTTTCACGTTAGAGATCTTCGAAGTCGTGATTTTCATTGCATTCCTCAAGGTATTTGCCAGTGTTGCCATCTGCCATCAAAAATGGGGATTTCAGCTTTTAAAGTTCAAATAGACCTTGACAATGCCTAGATGGTCACGTTCGAGGTCAATGAGAAGGTCACCATCAGGTATTCCGCTTCAAATCTTACATCTTTGACATGTTACATTGTTCTCTAACCTGCGTAACTAGAGAAATATTTAGGTGAGTCCATTGAAATGGGCTCCCCTGAATGCTGTGAAGATTACATATTCGAAGACCTCAAAATCGAAAACTAGAATTTTTACGACTTGACGCCTATTGAGACTTTTGATCTACTCGTTAATAAATATCATATCCCGACGTTTCAGCCAATTTCGCCGCAAAATTTTTCCGTAAGGTTTCTCCGGGGTCCTTTCTCAATGCCTTGTCACATAATAATAATAATTTATTTAACACATACAGGTAACCCCAATTACATGTGTTACAATAAAAATACAATAAAAAAATAAATGCGTACATCAGTCAATAAGGAAAAAGAAAAAAAAGAACTTTTTAGGTTCTATTAAAAAATAAGAACATTTTCTTTTTTAGGGACACTAAAGGGTCAGAAATAAAATCAGCATCTTTATAATTATTCAAAAATTCATTAGCCGTGCGCATCATCCTAGTTAGCGGTTCATATTTACAGACATCCACCCGACTAAAGTGGCATCTGAAGAGTGGAGTGTGCTTGGTCCTCCTTGGAGGCGCATTCAGGTTGATTAAGCCAAGTAGATGGCTGGAATCCACATCACCCATCATAATTTTACGCAGGAAGATTGCATCTGAAACCCTCCTTCTGACTCCAAGTGGAGTGAGCGTAAAAAAATTACATAAATTGGGATATTTGGATGCTGTATACACAGGACCATTATCCAGGGAACACAGCCATTTCACAAATCGCATCTGTATTTTTTCAAGTGTCCTCTCTAACGTGACATGGTGTGGATTCCAGATCATACTACCGTATTCTAAAACGGGTCGGACGATCGTACAGTATGCTCGCAAAACAGTTTTAGTAGAAAAATTGGGAATGCAATTTCGTTTTAAAAATCCCATAAGGCGATAAGCTTTTGAGCATATTGACTGAACATGCGGTTTAAAGGAAAGTTTGCTATCTAATGTGATTCCTAAGTCAGTAATTGAGGTAACACGATCAAGAGGAACACCATTTAAGTGATAGTCATAACGAGTAATATTCACATAAGATTTTACTCACTTTATTATAACATTAAAGTTGAAACTAACGTGAAATTATAATTGTACATGAGGCCGGGCCGCAGCGAAAGGGTTAAAAAGCAGTATGTTTTGGGTACTTATTTGAAAATAAAATGTACGCATCTAACCGTCTTAATTATTTTATTCAATAGCTAATTGCTGCGAAAATTTACGCCAATTGGTGAAATTAAATCAAAAACGGCGCAGCAGGCGTTCATGTCTATATAAAAGTGTTCATTCGCACTGCATTCGGGGAATAATTTAAATTTTTTGTGTCTTAATTTTGGTTTCCCATAGGTAATGCATTCCATCAGAGAGAGAGCTTGATTTTTTGAAACCATTTTAAAAAGTTGGAATTTTGTATTTGTTTCGACTCACTCAGTTGCAGTGGAGTCACACTAATGTCCTCATAACTCTCCATCGATTAAGATTTTTGATTTATAGCATCTGACAAAATTTGTATATGACCACGCGAGCTCATGAGCGCATTTGAAAAATGGTGATCCAGGGTCATTCGACTCGATATACCTATTCGTAGCTCTGTCGACATGGGCCTTCGAAACAACTTCCACCAAGCGGCCACCATGAATGTGTTTACTGAGAATTTACTGCCACACCACACCCTAGGGAAATCAGCGAACATCCGGAACGGGTCGTCTTTACAATACAAATTAATGCCAATTCTCGGCCAAATCAACGAAACGTTGAACGAACTATTCTAACCTTTGGGTAATACACCAAAATAAGTTCATAAATGGCGAACTTGTTTACGTTTACTTGTACCGAAGGAAGAATACCGTCGTTAGTGATCGATATCGATAGTGACTTTGATAGTGATAACGCTAGCACACGCATTATGGAGAACCATTGAAGTGTATGAAGAGGGCACTACGTCATGAAACTGAAGCCCGACAACCGAAATAACAGCCATATTGTTTAGCCCTGCTCTCTCCTTAATTTCTTATGACACACTTCCGCACGACGGAATGGACGAATTAGCGAATGTAAAGCAAGAATATGAACCGTATGTTCGGAATTAAAGGCAGGTAGTAACGCATGAAACATACATTGGCTGCTTAGTGCTATGGATTCTTCTCGATTCTGCAATAGCCTTCTTCAGGAATGTGGATGATTATTAATTTAAATCAATAAACAAAATGAGTAAGGAGAATGCATTTGAAAGAAGCAAGTGCATGCTGATTTCTATTAAGTTGATGGAAAACATGGTTAAATTGAAAAATTAGTGTATCAGCACTATAGGATAATGAGGGTTGACGAAGATGGCGAACTGGCTTCTGCTTCTAGATGATAGCTTTGGCCAGCATATCAAGCGCCCTCTCCAGCTACCTCAATGGTAGAGACAACATGCTGAAAAGGGTATAGGAAGACACGTGCACGGCAGTCATGCATAGAAAGCTGATGAAAGGAAATATTTACGTGGCACAAAATATATGAAGTGTTTCAATGTGTTGTGATAACGTAGAATTGACAGTTTTATGAAGGAAACGTCATACACCACGTTTACCAGTCGAACTCAGGTCGATTTGGCCGGTTTAGCTCGGTATGGTAAACGCAACGGGCTAGCGAGATCGACATGAGAAGCGGGCTAACTCGGCCCGCTTTCTCTGCCGGTCTGATATATCAAATCGCTATGAACCGATTCAAATCGATATTTCAATAGATTTTGCATTGGTAAACTAGGAGATCCGAGTCGGCTGGCTTAGAATGTTCAGATCGGTCCGAAATTATATGGATCTGAGTTCGATTGGTAAGCGTAGTGATAGAAAATAACAGTTGCAGATAGCATTGACGTAAAGTTTTGAAGAAGTTTTTCTTAAGACTATGTGCTCAACCGTGGTGAACCATGATCGCGCCTCAGCAGCAGTGTCCCTCGAAACCTTTCGTTCGCAAAATTCCAGAATAACTGCAAGTGATTGGGGCTTGAGTTCAGGCAGCGTCGGAGACAGTTCACGAGGCTGTCGCCAGGGGTTCGATCAAGAGGCAACGGGGGTCGGGGCATGTCCGTTTTGCGCGCCGGATGGCGGAGGAGGCGAAGAAGGGGTTGATGGGATCTGTGGGGGATGGGGCAGAAGAAAGCAGCCCCTTGTGCGGAGAGGGAGGCGGACGAGAGGGAGGGGGTAAGTAGGGAGTATACGCACTAGGGGGCGTGGTAATGAGCCGAGAGGGGGCGTGGCCACGTGGACTGAGAGAGGGTGGGGGCGCGCAGGAGAAGGGGGAGGGGGAATCGGACAGGGTGTGTGTGGGGGTGGAGGTACTTACGCGGAGGGGAAGGAAAGGGTTGTTAATTCTTTCCCCCACCACCCTAATACATAGAGGGTAGGAGAAGAGGGGGGTGTGTCCCGGGTGAAGAGGGCCGTGTTCTGTGTTCCGTGGCGTGGAATGGGGAGGAAAGGTTGAAGGGGAGGAATGGGGTAGTGAGTAAGTCAGAAGCACGATCGAGTGTACCTGTGGGAGTGGCCTGGCCGGGTTGGGGACGCGGCAGACGGCTCCGGGCCGCACTTGCGCCCTTCTCACCCCGGGCATCAGCCTGGGGAGCGGCCGTCGAGAACGCCCAGTCCGGACTTGTCTCGCGCCGGCGAAGACCGGAGTCGACCACCGGCGATGGCTAGGACTCCCCTTAGTGAGTTGAGAAGCTGAAAATGAACGATATAAAGAGAAAAATGTGATTTATCGTGCCTCAAGGCTGTGATATCGCGAGGTTCAAATCATAATGAATAAGAGTATAGGCAATTTTCCTCTTAGATAAATTTTTATTCAATCTAGGTTTCGATGTACTCCATCATCATCAGGCCGAAAGTAGTAGTCATGAATATATAACTATTATGGATTGTGATCTCGTCGCCAACAACTGCTGTCTAGAATTCCGTAACCAATCAACTTCTTTGAAAGTGGTGCCGCCTGGTGATGAAAGACGGAAGTTCAAATGTAAATACAGTCGACAGATTGCAAATAAACTCGTCTTACCGGTTTTACCATGAATTTACATGAGCTTTTACTTACAATTAATCATAATGCAGAGGGCAGTGGATACAAAATGCAGTACTACACTCGGGACGTAATTTTACACTTTTTTAATATCGTCCGGTCTACATATAAATTACACAAATACACAACTTCTTAGCACTTCGTGAATATCGCTATACGGAATTTTTTATAATAATGCGAGGTGGCTTCATGATTATTCCCAATGGCCATCATTTCAGTGTAGGTAAAAAGGCACTTACCGCCGCCTTGAACAGATTCTTATTTTTCAATCCAAGTCTACTATTTGGGTCCTGGTAGACGCATACCCGGTTTTGCAGCCTGGGACGAAGCAAGTGCTGTTCAAACAAGGCATTCGAAAAATTCTTTATTTAAGTCGAGCGGGCTTAATGCATTCCAATTATACTCGGATTCTGGCAAACATCGTCTTCGGCACACGATGGACGTTTCATAAATCTCCTCTCTGTAATACACATTTCCTCTCTAGCATTTACAAAGTAACTTTTAGATCACAAAAATAGCAATACATTATTCAAAGCATCAATTAATTCATATCTCCTCGATCGTTATTGAATATTCAGCACAGTCTCACTTTACAATGATTATCTACGTCTATTTACGATAAAAACAGAAAAGACTCCAATCAAAGTGGCGTCAAGGACTAGGTGAACTAAATGTGGAAATTTAGGCAATAAGTAGACTAGGCAACAATGCCAAACATCCGAATCCATAATATATATTCAAGGTAGTAGTATTGCATCGAAACCTAGGAAACCTTAGAAACATTTTTATTCGACCTAGGTTTCGATGTACTATTACCTTCGGCCTGATGATGATGGAATACATCGAAACCTAGGTCAAATCAAAATTATCTAAGAGGAAAATTGCATATACTCTCGTCCATTATGATGAATTCTTTCCATCACATCAAGGCTGATACTTCTCTTTTCAAGGTTTAAATTTCAAACATTCGGATTCAACCCAATCAGCGCGCCAGAGACCTTTCGGTGAGGTTTTAGATGAACAAAGCAGACGGTTAGTGGCCTCAGAGCGTATAAGACTGGTCTTGATTCTTTTTTCTTCAGACCGAACTTTACCAGTCTGTATGGTCACTCTCTTTCGGGTTCTGCAAGTGCTATTGCATTCAATTTTCGCTATAGTTTTCACTCATTAGAACAGTTCGAGCGAAACATTTGCCCAGACCGTATTTCAATTTTACTTTTTAATTTCAGCCGCTATAGGAACCCTTGAGTAAGTAATTCAATATTAATGGTACAATAATGAGCTTTACACTTCATTCGACTGTAATTCTCTGTAATTAATTACGAATATCCCAGTAAGTCTTTAACTTGACTCATTTTCTTCTCGCGGTATCTTAAAAACTCCTTCACGACGAGAGGTTTTTTTGCGAACCTGAATAAATTACTGCGATGGCTGTATGATTGAGTTTTAGGAAATAGTGGACAAAAATCAAAACCATACTCTATTAACTTTTTGACGAGATCTAAGTGTTAGATTTTCATCATTTTTTAAATGATATCTCTTGGGAGGTTATATAAGTGCCGTTTTTTATGTAAAATGCCATGTATTTTTTGGAATTTATCTCGGAAAGTAGTTCATGAAAGACTTAAAATTTTAGTATCTTCGGAAGAGTGAGATTTTTTTATTTAAAATTAGACCAAATTCATTGATTTCCAGGTGAAAGAATATTTCGCTCAAACTAACTTAACAGTTGGCAAAGACTCAACGTTGAACATACTCAGTGAAAAAACGTCCGGCTTCGATGTCTTCTGAAAATCTTAGGATTATAGCCGCAACAATAGCTGTTGCAGTGCGGCATAAAAATCTCTTTTGTATTATACTTCAATAGGACATTGTCGAATAAACGGTATCCGGCTCCACTTTTCCGGGGAATTTCATGATGTAAGAACAAGAAAATTCTTTGCTACTCCCTCAGAGTTTTTATTTTTTTATTTATGATCAGGTCGTGTCGAATATTCGACATTGTTAGTCATGAGGGCCTACATCATCCAATGATTTTCTTCGAATTAACGTGACTTTAGGGTTTTTTAAAAATACATAAGCGTTTTCTGTGAAGCGAAATGAAAGTCTTGTTACCAGTCAATTATTTTTACTTTTTAGCAGTAAAATGGTTTAATTTGCGCGCCAACATACATTTAAATATCCATCAAATATCCTTAAATATCCGCATTATTCAAATATTTCAGACTAAATCCAAAGATCATAAAATGTCTTACGATTGCGCGTCCATTCCGTAAGCTGGGAGCCAGGCCTCGGCTGCGCGGCCACTGAGCTGATATGTTTCGTTATTTTTATCTTCGCTAAAGACTAAATAATTTCACTTTGGCTGTAGGCAGAAAACGAAGCACCATGTAAATGCACAACTCTGTTGACTTGGATGGCTGGAAAAAATTTCGCTTCTAATAGTTACGCGAAAAGATATACAATGTAAAAAAAACCCTCACTATACTATCTTGCGTCTTTGAACCACGGGAGTAATGTTCTGCTCTGCTGCCGGACATCACGTGCATTGAACGTCGACTTAAAAATGGTCGGAAAATTCGCCGGGGACGAAAGTTTCAACGACTCAAATAGTGACTCGGAAGGAGAACTTCAGTCGGTGTAAGATACCGAAGCCACCCGTCCGGCTGACTTGTTGCCCAACCTATCATTTTGTTCGCTTTGTTTGACGTCACATCGCCCGAGTGGCCACAGTTGTCATAGGCGGTTCCTGCGGAGCGTGTAACAAATGTTGGGTTGTGTTTTTAACGATAGAGGAACAACCTTTCTCCTGCGGTCTAAGTCCACTCGTGTCATTCATGCATTGGAAATCTGGACTCACGGAAGACAAACCCTTTATTCTGCTGTGCTACGTAGCAACGACCCCAATGGTTATCCTCACCCCATTGTTCAGTCAAGTCTCTCCGATGTTCTCTTCTCAATTATATTGTTAAAAATACAGGATATTTATTCATATGGAGCGTTCCCCATGTACGGTGAAAACTCTCTTTACGGGCATATCTGATATATGAACACTTAAAACTTACGCATAGCGTTCCAATCCCGGACTGAGTCGTATGAAACTCTGCTTGGGCACTGTCTCACATACGGACATTCTCGCTTAAAGACACGGAAACCCCGATTTGAAGGATTCATGTCAAATCCAGCAATTTAAGAAATACTGCAAAAGGAAATAATGACACACTAAGAAGCTTCTGTGATTTACAGTTGAATTTTGAGAAAGTGTTTGTATGCAAAAAAAATATGCAAATAAAAAATCCAAAACTTTTTAAAATGTGCATTACCTCACTAACATTTGCATTCCTTGATATAATTTGTTTCTATTTTAGCAGAACTACGTACGTTATTAATAATTGAATGAAACACCTTTTCCATTGTCGTCGATTCCTTTCTGGTATTGAAAGGCCACATCGATGCATGAAACCGAAAGTTATGTATCGTTGTACTGATCTCACCTCTGACTTAAGGACATCTTGAACATGTGATCACATCCATGAGGATGACTCCTGTCCGTTAGTGAGAGGTTTTACAGTACTTTACAGTATGTGTCGTACGTAGAGCGTTGTTGCCGAAAATTACCTTCCGTGTACTTAACTCTACAGCGACAAACATTTCCAACTCAGCCCTGAAAAAAATTCACTCACTTTAGGGAGTAATTTTTTTTCATTTTGGAAGACTTCTAGACGTGCAGTTGGTATATTTGGTATACTTTGATATATTGCTTATTTTTCTGCTTTAGTTTGGTGACTCCGCACCTCTTATGATATGGATCTTTACATACTTAGGCGTCACCATCACTGAAGACATGTCATGAGGGAAACACATCAGGGAAATAACTAGTGTAGCAAACCGTAGATTAGGATTCGTAAAAAGGGTTCTAGGCAAATGCGATGAGAGAGTACGAGAAAGAAGCTATTTTACACTTGTCAGGCCTCATTTAGAATATGCCGCTAGTATATGGGATCCGTACGAGGAAGGTATGATAAAAGAATTAGAGCGCGTGCAAATGAGATCTGCTAGGTTTGTTAAAGGCCGTTATGATAATTGTATAAGTGTTACGAGCTTAATAGAAGAACTAGGATGGGAATTACTATCAGAACGCAGGTTAAAACTTAGGTTAAACCTTTTAAGTAAATTCGAAACCGTTTTATTCCCAGATGAAGTTAGATATATATTGAGAACCCCTGCGTATTATGCTAGGTTTGATCATATTAACAAGATTAGAGAGATAGATTGTCGTACCGATAGATTTAAAATGTCATTTTTCCCTCGTACTATAAGAGAGAACAATAGGCAGCGTAGCAAAGGGATAGGTAGGTGAAATATAGTTAGAGTAGTCTGTAGTGTATGATGCATATAATAACAACCAATAATCCCTTCCTTATTATGTAGATACTAACCATCTAGCTGCATGTGACCCTTTTATCCAGCATGTCCCCGTTAAATATCCTAGTCGCATGTCAATAGTGCATGTTTGGTGATCTTCACCCCCTGCCACACACCCTCGTGGTGGCTCGCAGGATATCACGTAGATGTAGATGTAGGAAATTAGCCTCCAAGAAATCCCAGACTCCAAACTGATTACGAAATGCCATACACTCGCCTACCTTCACTGGCGAAGTGACTACTCTCGCCTTCATTAAAGTCCATCGCTAAAATTTAGCTTTGCCTTCAATGCCGCTTGAGTGATGTTTGAATTTACGTAAGAATGAGTTTGGACTTCTGACAGCTACTAAGCCTCACTAGGTTGCTTCATACGTTTCTATTGACTCACATCCGGATTTCACGCTTCACTGGGTTGCTCTTGTGTCCCTCATTCCCTCTAATTTATAAAATTCCTGCGTGTTTTTACTTGTATTTGTACTTACGAATTTTTGCTGAATTTTTTCGGTTTATGACCGATCTTACCATTAGTAAAACTTGTGATGATAAATCTAACTCATACGTTCCAAAATGTGTTTGCGGAAGTGTAATCAATTGTTCATGATTAAAAATTATTATTTCCTTAGTTCGATTTTAACCCATTTTTACAAAATCAGACCAAGGTTTCAACGACAATATTGACAATAATGAGCTAAAACATTGGTCTTAAAATAAAATAAGGGTAAGAATATTACAAAGTTATAAATATTTATGATGAACGTTGGAAATGTACACGAAGTGAGTCCTCAGGTTACCTCTTATATAATCAAATGATTTATGGCCTCTTGCATGAACGACATATATGTATTCCATTGAGTCATTGGACCCATAGCCATGGCAACCATTCAGAATGCATTGCAGGGAAATTCGTTAAAAGTATTTGTGTAACAACAAATGGCTTCATAACTTATGGAATGAAGTTATGAGCTCCATAATTAGACAAGATGGTGGACGCGCGATGAACCGCTTTGAGTTTTAATTACTTGATAAAAAGGTGGTTTTGAGACAATTGGCCAGTTGCAAGAACTGACTAAATTACATGCATTAGCAATTATATGTTAGATAAATCACTATAAATTTAATCTAATGAGGGAATATTAGATCACACATTCGGAGCGATTAACAATTGGTATATCAGTTATTAATCAGGTTGTGTTTCTACAACCCGATTATTTTTATGAGTTCCATAACATAATGGATCACATAACTATTGATTCCAAAACTACACGTTCTCGCAATCGGCCATTAGTCGCATAGTTTCCGCTTCCTATGACTTTATTGGGGAAAACCCAACCTCTTTGAGTGGAAACACAAATAGCCAATTCCGGATGCCTTTTGGCCCGGTTTTAAAATCTCCGGTATAGTAATAATTCACTTGTTAAGACAACCGATGGTAGTACGTTCTCCAATAGATAATGGACAGATCAAATAACCGACAGTCCAGTGTCACATGTAATACTCAAATTCTCAGAAAATGTCACATTAACTTTTAAGGGTACGTTATATCGTGGTTTATCGTGATTATCGGGGATTGATATATCCAGCCTTAGAGAGTTCGAGGCCATCATTTCAAAAACATTTGAACAAGTATATATAGACAATCATATATGTGGTTAGGGTACCTTAGTGATTATTGTATTCGCCAGGTGGTGTCGTAGTGCTACAGCTTTCATTACACTGGAACGACAATAGAAATATCGGTGGAAAATTGCTATTCAACGGAAATCGGTTAGGCATTCCTGCTTTGGAGTGCAAATTGCGATTCGTTTCTTCATAAGCAAGTTACCGACGGGGTTATGCAAGGCGGTGCGTCAGAGTTAAGCTCTCTATCAGTATTGCAATTCATATTTTAATCGGATGCTGCCATTGATTCATTTTTTGCCAGCGCCACTTAGGTATAATTTCCAAACTCGTTCAATCTTTTGACCAAAACGAATTTCCATTTTTGCGCTTTTTTTCACGTCTCGCAAACCCACTTGGATCGGAAAGCCTCTGGGCTTCATCAGATAATGTTGAAAAGATCCGGGAGAAGACGCCGCGAGAATTAAAAATCACCGCGGAGAAAGAGGCGTCAAAAAAGTTAAGGCGGTTAAAAAAAAAGAAGGGATAAGTGCGATGATTAATTTCATCATCACCACCTGGACTGCCGCGAGGAAAATGAATCTCATCACATAATAACTTGTTCCTTCCATTTTATTTTTTTGGTCAACAGTTTTACTCCGTCCCCCGCGCCGACTCCCCTTCTTTTTTTTTCGTCGTGCGCGAGACAAAAGACTACGGTAGCGCGTCGAGAGGGAGATGGAAGGCGTCAGGTGTTTGTGCTTGTAATAATGAGGAGTGCTGCGGGAGATGCGGCCGAGAATAAAGGATCTCTTTTGGAAAGGGGAGTTGGGTGACTTGGTAGCCATGGATTCGGGGCGGCAGAAAATAATGGGGAGTATAGTAGTAGTGAAACTTGGTGGCAGTCGACGGAGCGTTACGATGCGATGAGGAAGGGAGGTCTCGAGGTCGGCTAAGGAGCGGAGGGAAGAAGACAGCATATGGTATAAAAAACAGCAAATGTCGTTGCACTTAACGTAACTATATACTTAGTTGTCACAGGCGTAACTTCATGGAATTTACTCAGCATTGTAAAGAAGTGACTTTGTTCATCCATTAAAATGTTATTTAAGACGATCCGGGTTTCGACGTAGCACGCCATCATCAGGTCATCAGGCCATAAAGTAACGAGTAAGGGAAAATACAAACATAGCAATTCAGATTATCGCTTACGATCAATAGCAAAGCTGAATATAGATACACTATTATCATCCCAAATCTATCAAGTAGGCTCATCTAAACAATTCGATCAAGAAAGCCTAAGAGAGCTAAAAATCTGATGAAAATGACAGACTGAGCATTTCGAATATTGCATACGACGTTTCGATAGCTTTCTTTCCCATCGTCCTCAGGGTATGAGGACGAGAAAAGAGAAACTTCATCAATGCAGCTAAGGTTTGAGACCTTAGGAACCCGATATAGAGAAAAATGGGGATTACATTATTCCCAATTCAGAGCCATTTTGTATGCAGTGGAATCTTACAAAAATTGGTTTTCTAGGCCATTGTTCCCATATGTTTCACCACCACTGTAGAACAGAAACGTTAGCAGAAGATGGCCTCAATGAGCCAGGTGAGTCGATGAGAACAAGAGGGACCGGGGGCTAAGATTCAATTTGGAAGTGGAGCTTTTAAAGAGAGAGACAATAAGGTGAATGTGGCAAAACGTCGGCGAGGAATATATGAGAAAATGTGGGCTTTACCCTATTCCTTTCTCTCTAGCTGTCCACTAAAGTCATCCAGGAGCCTGTTATATCACTGAGAGCCCACGTAGACTACAGGGGGTTTTGTATTACTTCTTAAAAGTAAATAAGAGAGGTTTCGAGGATTAATTCTTCATGGAACAATGTAGCAGATTTTGGTCTGGTACATATAAGAAGACGAACCTTGGCCGCTTGTTCGCGAAAAATGTAATGATTTAGGGAGGAGATTTTAGGAAGTTTAAGGAAGATAGTTCCCTATTCATAATGGAGACCATATTCTGATTATACGTTTAGATTTCAGCAGCTGTTAGAGGCATGAATTAAATATCGCTTATTTAATTATTTTATTTTATTTGACAGAAGTTCTGAGTAAACAAATAAAAAAATCTACTTTAGTCTAAAGTCTTTAAATTGACTCATTTTTCCGCGCGGTAGATATGTTTCAAACTCATGTTTATCATGGAAGATGATATGCAATTCTGAAGGAAATACAGCGAATACGATTTATTTTCATAAATTGTCGAGAAAACATATGAATTACTCACTGTTATTTTTTTACGAGAACTAGGTGGTAGAATACACTACTGGATGTAAATGCACAATTATCGTCCCAAATCTATCGAAGGAGCGCATCTAAACAATTCGATGAAGATCCTTAAAGGGCTAGAAAGTTGATGGAAATGACAGACTGAGCATTTTGAAGATTGCGCATAAGACTGAAATCAGCAACTTCAACTATTGCAGGTAGGGGAACTATTATATCACTGAGACTATTATATAACTGAGAGCCCACGTAGATTGCAGGGGGTTTTGAATAACTTCTGTGAAGAAAATAAGAGCGGCTTTGAGGATTAATTCTTCATGGTGGTAGAAACTAGGAGGTATTAGTGGATGGGATGAGGAGCGAGGGGCGAAATAGGCAGTAGAGGGAAGAAAAAGACGCAAGAAAGAGCTCACGGAGGGTGGGTTAAGGGGGGGGGTTGAGGAGGAGGGGGTGGATGAGAGGGAGGGGGGACCTGTTAATCCGCGCCCGCGAGGAACGGAGCCGGGCGGATGTGACGCTACGCTCCGGGTGCAGAAGAAATTTGAGGCGCGGGGCTTCGTCATTACGAGGATATGCACTTCGAAGGGGGTCGACGTCAAATTTTTCATCGGCCGATTTCTGCGCATTTCAAAATTTCTAGCGACAGCCAAGAAAATCCGAGGGAAATACATTGTTCTAGCACGGAACCTATCGCTAAAAACTGACTCTATGAATGAACGCTTTCCTAACCCAAAGATAATTATAATTAGGATGAACTACTTTCTTCCAGCGACTATTATGCACTTCTTAGGATTAGTGGAATGATAATCACGGGGAAGAGATACGATTTCTTAATTACGGAACCCGATATCAGAGTTGGATGAGATGAATATAATAAAACGACTCTAGGAAAGTCTTAAAGCATCATTACATTCATTTGAAAATGATATATATACCTTACAACTTACTATTTATCATTACACTACGAAAATGGGTATATGACACAGTTTGATCCAAAAAGTACAACAAAAATGCCAAAGCTGTACATTAAATTGAACGCAATAGCTTTTCATCCAAATATTCTGGTACAGAGAGTAATCATGTCAAGGATGAGTAAATCATGAAAGTATATAGTAAGGAGCGTGCTTCGTTGGTTTGGATATGTCTAGAGAATGGATGGAAATCGCATAATTAAACATAAATATAATAAAAATTCAACCATTGATCAAGGACGTGATGTCTTCTAAGATCGGGAAACGAACTGCATAATAAGTTAGCCATGAAAACAACACTATACACACATAATTATCGAGAGGAATCACCAAATGAACACAAAGGAGTTGAGTCCCTTCATTGCATGAATATTTACAGAATTAAATTGGTAATATTACAAACGTATAAAAGAGCTACGAAACAATTGGAAAGTTACCAAAAAATGAATACAATAAAGAACAAATAATTTGGGGACCTTATGTTCCTTGATATAGGAAAGTAGTGTTACATTAGGTTGTAGTTTCCCAAGTTTCACACAAACAGATGATATCAAAAGTTTTACCAAGAAAATATTAATGAAAATCGTCAATATGACATAGCGACTGAAAATTTACATGACAAATTTTATTTTCACCCAGTTAATGATGCTGTATATTGTTCACTGCAGTACTCGAACTGAAATTCTGGTGCTATTAAATGGCGTCAAGTTCCACATCGTGGCTTATAATGAGTCTCCTTCTTGCTTGGGTTTTCCCCGCAAAAATCCGACAACCACGTCCCCATAGGTATTTCATTAAATCGTCTTCGCATAAATAAAAGGCCTTATTTTAAGAAGTTTCACGGTCAATAACCATGTAGCAACAACGTCCATCTTTCAGAATATTAGGTACAGCTCAAGCTATATTTTCGAGGACAGTCTTAGCAAAAAAGGTTGAATTTACAATCTGTTCTGATCGTCATCGCCGGCAGAGCTCAGTTAATGAACCAGTCGCAGATGAGCCGAACACTTGCAATGTTACTTAGCGGTTAAAGCGCTGTCATTATCTGTCTCTTTGGACGATGTACTAGCACTCGTTCCTTCCATTGGCCCGTTCCTGAGTGAGAGAGAGAGAGAGACAGGCCTTTCCACGAATCGCATTTGGCAACCGTGCGGGAGGAAAAGGCCGAGGGAGCGGGGGGCGACCCTAGAGTGCCCCGTTGATTAATGCACACGGCGATAGATGGCCGCCCTCCCGCTGCGAGGGACCCATTCGACGAGGTCCCATTCGATCGGATCTCATTAGGACGGGAGGCTCGCGTCAAGAGGTGTGAGGCAGAAAGAGTCTGAGAGAGGGAAAGAGATAAGAGCTGAGATTAGAGGATGGGGAAGTGAAAAAGATCTAGGAGGAGAACCCGAGATGAAGCTTCTATTTCTTGGGCATTGGGAGAAGGGGGTGGTGGGAGAAAGACATGCGGTATGAACTCAACACGAAGCAGGAAAGCGTTTTTTGAGGCTGCCTCTCGAAGTGAACTGAAGAGATTTGAAGAAATTTGATTAGGAATATAACGTAATATTAGCTCAGAAGGCTATCTCCTGTGTTTTCAGACAAGATATATATGCATCTAGGGTGCAAAATAGGACTCATCACAGGCTACATTTATCTTCTTTGTTAAAAAATAACTCTACTTTCGTTGATGATATGCCTTGGCAATTACAAAACAAAACAAAGAAAAAGAATTAAACGATTATGTTTTTAGTGCTAGCATTATTCTAAGCATGGGAGCCGATTTCTTCAAGCCATTTCTATTCGATTACGGCATTTTGACTTCCGGTATACCAGTATTTCCTAATAGCTTCAAAATAATGCAAGATAAAGTACCCATATTATATTATAATTATTCATTTTGCTAGGAAGAGGGCGTTTATCATAAAATGTCAACTGCTGTGTTCAAAGAAGATAGGACTATAAACTAGGAAAGAGTACGTGAAAACATTCGTGTGAAGCGTGGCACTCTGTGGATTGGAAGCACGGACCTTCAACAGCAAACCAGCACGTTTATTCCAGAACTCGGGTAGACACGAGCTGCTTAAAGCGCGAAGGGTTTACAGCTAACGGCAGGCACTTTGCCATCGTGTTCCGGTCACCGGGTGGTTAGGTGAAAGTCCGTGAATCCGTCTCCTTAATGGCTTAGCCATTGACGTCACTGATGTTGATGACGTGGATCGTTTCGACCAATAGGGAACTAAAGAAGAAAGCAATTGAAGAACGAAATGCACAAAATTCATAGAAAAATAGGCGCCGAAAAGGTAATTTAACTGCTGTAATGATTATCATACTCTTTATTTTTAAATAAATTTTACTTGTATGTACCAAAGTCGTCTTAAATTATGCTATCCAATACAGAAATTTATTGAACCTTTCTGAAATGTGAGACATGCATATTTCCATCTTTAATATTGATAATTATTGTGATTAGTGATGGCTAGATCATGCGACATGTATTTACCCACGGCATATTATTTATATTCTGTGGGGCTCTGGGGGAAGGGAGGCTATACTTGCTTTGTGACTTCGCAGCTACTATTTTTTTACATAATAACCCCACTCTTGGTAGCATCGTAGACCTGAAATCAATATGACTAATTTAGGTTTTGATTGTTCAATTGAAAAAATATGTGGATAATATATTTGTATTGGCTCAAGAATATTGTACATGTAAAACCTCGTCTAAGAATGACAATACATATAGATAATATGAAATTCATTCATCCACAACATTCTGATTATAATCTGACAGATAGGAGGTAAACACAGATAGAACTTGGTGAAAATCCATGATATTGTACTTAGTGCAAAAGCAGGTCATGGGATTCAGAGAATAAAGCATTTGATAGGTCAAAAAGTCTGGCATTGCATTATATCCCAACCCTTGAACCTCTTTCACAATATGAGCTTAACAAGATGATTAAGTTACTGTACTCTATTATGTACCACTGATGTTCATGTTGTACAACCAATCCCTCATCCAGTAAAATGCTGGTTCACTTTATAGTTAAATTTAAATTTTCCCATGGTTAATACTTCTTCTTGTACCCAACAAAAGCATATAAGAAGGGTTAAGCTACACAAAGTACATGTCTGATGAAGTATATCAGATATTTTAAAGGAAACAGTCAAAAACCTGGCAGTGCTCCTGACACGGCATATAAATGGGAGGTGCTTGGACTTCTAGCACTGAAGATTATTTGTCAAAGTGCTATTTCAGGTCCTAAATAAGGCACTGCAGGGTTTAATAAGAAAATTTGCATTGCAGGTTGATTTCTTTTTATTTCGCCATAGCCTTTTATCCCATTCATAACAAAATATTAAAACGTAAAGCTAACAATTTGGAGACAGTATTTTATAGGTTAGGCACTAAGATAAATTATACAATATGTAAGTGTGTAATGTAAGTGACAGACAACAATTTGTACGCCATTTTATAGGGGCACCTGTATGATACTAACAGCTGTGCCTCATCCTGGTGCTCAAGAGTCCATGCTAGGACTACCCTTAGTTTAATCCTTTTTCTTTCCAAATGGCCTCCCACTTCACTTAACACATAGTAAAACCAAATTGAAATCAGATGACATCACTGCCATAGCTATAGCCCTCTTTACACCTATACTTCCCTCCAGATACAACACACATGTAACATTTTTAGAAATTCCAAACAATCACTGCCCTGACTCTTTCTGCTTCAGCTAATCGCTCTCCACGTATTCCCCCATTGATCTCTGCATTTCTTTCATTTTGTTCAGGCTCTATATCCCCACCATCCTCTCTATCCGTTATGCTGTGGTGTATTCTCATGTTGTGAAGCACTGCACAGGCCACAATTATAGCTGACCCTACTGGGGGCTGATAGTGCAGTACTCAATGGTGTATTATACACCGGAAAGTGTTCTTAAGGACACCAAACATTCTCTCCACACAGTTCCTTGTCTGAGTGTTTGAACGAGTATATCGTGCCTCAGCTGTTCCTTCAGCTGCATCTAGAATGGGAGTCATCAGCCAAGGCTCTAGGGGATACCCACTATCACCTGAGGACAAGAATAAAGCATTTATGTAATATATTTGATTGTTACAATCCAGCAACCAACACTATGCTCTTGAGAAAAGCAATGAGACCTCACCTAAGAGCCCGGAATCTCTGTTCTCATTCTCCCAAAATCCTACCATTTCCTGCATGATAGCAGATTTCCTCCATTTAAAGCTATTGTGTACAGATCCAGAGAACCTAGTATTCGGGTTTAAGGTCTCAAGATCAAAAGAACAAACCTGAATAATATGAAATAGACTTAGGATGAGAGAGAAAGGCCACAGAGTTCAGTAAAGAGTGAGATAAATACAATCATGTATATTCGGATATGTATATGCATGCTATGAGTTCCAGAATAAGGCTGCAGAACAGACTAGAATCCTTCTAAACCTGAAGCTGGAGGAGAATCCTGAAGATATAACGGACGGTTTAAATGCGAATGCTGAAATTTCCAGAAGAGAAGAGGAGAAAAGGACCATATGGTACACCGCACAGAAAAGAGGACTTATACGAATGGGACACACTTAGAGGCACAATGGGTTTATGAAGAATATCATTGAAGGTAAAATGGAGGGAATAATTCCCAGAGGAAGACCTAGGAATAAGTTCATGGACCAAATAAAGAGGAAAGTATATAGAAAGGGGAATCCAGGAGGTAAGGGAACTAGCATTAGATAGGGAAGGTTGGAGGGCTGCAGTCAACCAATCTTAGGATTAAACGACCAATGATGATGAAACTATAATTCAACAGATTTTTAAATAACCATTACGCTTTTAATTACCATGTCATGTACATGAATATGTACCTATGAATCCTGCCAAGTTACGACGATGCAGTGCCCATAAAAATCTAGTTCTCTTGAGCGTTTCATTCAACAGCCTTCGTTCTCAGCTAATACATAGGGAAAGTTTCTGCTCCTAAGTTTGAGTTTTCCGCGAAAATTGCTAAAATATACGATGGAAATTTAATATTTCTCGTCTGGTTTGAACCTAAGGTCATTGCATTAAAAACCATCTAATTTCAAACTCAATGCAAGAATTAAATATCTTAGGAAAGTATGACATTATTGCTCTAACTTAAGTAGAGGACACTTTTTTGTGGGTAACATTACATGAACAATGAGAGATTTACGTTATTTTATGGTTGTATCGCCTTAAGTTTCGCTCCTGATTCCTGCCCTTGGGTCCAATGCATACCGGGTCTTTAAGGAGGAGCGGGAAAATATCATGGCGCTTGACGGGAGGCTCAAGAAGCAGAGGCTTGTTCTCTTTTTAAGTGCTCTCAATGGTCGGAGCGACTGGGGAGAAATCTTGAGGGGAAGTTTGAGCAGGTAGGATGAGAGAGTAGGGCTGGAACGCGGCTAAGGAGAGTGACAAAATGAGAAGGCGTTCGAAGGTGTTAAAAGGCCTTCCAATCAGCAGGGACTTGATTAAAATCTTTTTTTATTTTCGGGTCCCGAGACGGGTGCTCTGCCACCTTCAAATGTTTTTTTTTATTTCGTCTCTCTTTCGTCCGACCTCCAAGGGCTCGTGGTGAGTGTAGGAGGAAAGAGCGGATCACTGTGCGGGACAAAAGGGAAGAAGGTTATATATGTGTGTGGCGTGGAGTGTGAGGAGCGATGTTGTGGAGATTTCAACGGTGGAGTGGCTCAAGTGGGAATTACAGACGTGGGCGATTCGGAGAGCGAAAGTTTTTTTTTAATCCGGGACGCATTGAGAATAATTTCCTCTGCTTCGCTCCATTCAGAATCTGAAAACCGAATGGACGACCGTGGATTACTAATACATTGCTTCCAAGAGATAATAAGTGAATCTAGTTGAAGTAGTTATGTCTCAAAACATATCGTATACTACCAAGCGAGCAAAAACTTTGTGCATGTTTGTGCCAATGTAATAGTTTTATCGAAAACTGGAGATCCATCTAAATGTTGGCATGCAGAAGCTTTGCGGCACAAGGAATATATTTATATCTATTTTACCTCCAAAAAACTTTTAAAGTGGAACGAGAACCATTAATTTACAAAATAATGTGATTTTATGCGGCATTCAAATTTGTTTAAGTTCCTTTCTAATCGTTTTATTTATAATGTAAGTTTATTTTTATATTTACGAACATGAGTATTGGTGAAGCTATTATTTATGTTTTTCTCAAAAATATACTTATATATTTTAAATGAGAATTCAATAACATATTATGAAAAAATGTATTAATACTTGAGATTTCGCATTTATACATGTGTATTAAAAATTGGATAATATTAGAATAAATTTTCATTTACTATTTAAAATTAATATATATAATATGCATAGTAAAGCTCGGTTCTACTATTGTTATCAGTGACATACCGCCGGTTAGAGTAGATTTAAATGGAAGGTATTGAAAATCCTTCACCTGTGTACAGGCGCGATATCTATTCTATAGAGGACAATTGTCAGATTTGCGTATGAGGAGTGTCTCGCTAAATAATGTCATAAAATTATGATTTAGTGAGACGGAAAGTTTGCATTTATTTGCAAGTTACTCGTAAAAATTTTAAACTCTGCTTACCTCATAATCATTTTTCATTTTTTTTACATTTCTAATGGAATGGAAAAATAAAGGCTTTGATGGCGCTAGAAATTTAAGTTCAGCCTTTGTGTTTGGATAATATAGCATACTGTTTAACAATTTTTGAATAAACAAGAGTATTTACTGTTGGGAGGATCAAAAATAGAATTGCAAAAGAAAAAATTTGGTATCCAGCCCGCGGAATGGACGTAGGAGTATTTCATAACGAATTCACTGTCTCCCTTTGGATAATCTTTCCAAACTGCATGGTTTATGATAGTAGTAAAAATATTTAGGATCCTTTTTCCTTTAACCTTACGGGCTGAACATTACCACAAAAGTCAGATGACCCGATAATCAATATTCTAGGACAACCTGCCAACTATCTTTCGTCCAAACTCTAGCCCCATATAATGGATTCAATACTTCCTAGTTTAATGTTTTTTTTGAGAGAAAGACGGATATTCTGCTTGCATGCACTCCATTTTTACGTCCTGACATTATCTTTTGCGGGTAAAAGAAGCAAAATAATGTTTTAAATCTTTTTATTACCGGCAATGAAATTGTCTCCGCTAAACATTTTCTCGTTTCGCTCATTCAAAGCGAGCAAATCGGTTCTGTTTGTGCGCGAAGCATGCTTTCAAGACATTACTCGTTGCAATTTATGTTTATGAATTATTTATGAAGCTCTGCGAATGGCTAATGATTGATGACGGCTTTCTCTAGAACAGCATGATCGAGACAACAAAACTTCTACCTGACGATTGCTCTTTTGGAGTGTCAGTAGGGCGAGCTTTTTGAGGGAAACTTTAATGAAAAATCTTAATCCACGCCACACGGTAGACTCACTCCTACGTTTGTAAAAATCAATCACTTGAATACTTTTATCAAGTCATGAGGTAAAAAGCTTTCCGATAAATTCTTCGCAACGCTATCCATACGTTACTGTTTTACCGCAGTACCATTGCGAAGTATGTATGCATGCATACACTCCAGGCATACGCACATGATAATCCATCACGCACAGTCAAAGAGTGCATCATTTTTTGCTGTTAGGCCCAGGTAACTGGAATTCTTTTTAAACTTTACTCAGTAACACCCCACTCTTGTATACGCTGTGCGTTTTCGTGTATTCATCCCTGAATGGCGCCTCAGAAAATATCAGCACAATTCATACCCCTAATTGAGGGTCGAGAGAAACGGTATGCAGACTCCCTCAGTAGTCTTTTTGAAGGAATTATCGTTCGATTGGATCTGGAAGAGCGTGCATAGAGCATTACTAGGCTTCGGTTTCTATTAAGGAAATTTGGAGAAAATGAAAAAACGGCCGACAGAGTGCTGAAACCGTGAGCGGGAAAAGCTGCACATGGTGCGGTTACTGCAAAATCTTGCATACCCTGATGGCTGGTGGAAGAACGAATTAATGCTAATTTCCGTTGAATAGCCTCGGAGGACCCGAAGCCACGATAGGGAGTGAATTCTGCATAAAGTTGGTAACAATTATCGTTGGTCTCAGGAAAGTCCTATTTTTTGAAATATGGTTAAGGCTTCAATTAGCCTCTCGGCCGTATTTCTGCAGAAAAACCAAACTTCAGCTACACTATACCGTGTAACTTTATGTTACTTGGAGTGCTCATTCCTATTCTTTCATTTGACAACCATCTCTATAATCCTGCACTATTCACTACTTAAATGTATGTGTTTGCCTAAAAACTTTCAGTTTCAAAGTAGGCGTACGTTGTGTGTAACAAGAAATCGATAAACCAATAACGGCAATACCAACTATGTTTCAACTCAGTTTTTTATTGGTACAACTAGTTTCAACGCTGTGATTACAAAGTGATTTTATCCCTAAACTCTGTGGATTAAAACATAATTGGTATTGCCATTGTTAATAAAAGGATGGGCTTCCACGAGGTTACACATGAAAGGATTAAATTCAAGAAATTGGTTGTAGTAATACTTCAATCCTCCAGAGGAGTTGATGAAAGACTAAATCCTTCAAAGACGAAATTTAGAAATTTCTATAACATTTTGTGTAGTGCTCGGCCTTTATTGGTTGGATCAGTTTTTTAGGCTATAGGGAAGTTTCAGGAGGACATTTAAGGAGGATATACAGATGGAGTATTAGAGAAAGAAAGACTGTTGGTGATTTCCGGCGACACATTGTGGAATTTGCTAAACATTTGGAATGAATAGGGTAAACTCTGTTTTTCCACGATGCATTTAATGACTAACGGCCATGGTTTCGGCGGTTAACGTCATCATCAGGTGAAGATACATTTTGGTGCAACTACTTATATACTAGAGAGTGGAGAGGGGACTGTAGAGGAGTGGGGGAGGAAGGTGGAGGGTGGAAGGGAGGGGAACGAGGGGGAGTAGGGTGGAAGGGAGGGGAACGAGGGGGAGTAGGGTGGGTGGGAGCTTCCCAAGGGGGTGAAAGAAAGGAAAAAAAGAAAGGTTTTCTGGGAGGTAAATATTTATTAGGGAAGCTTCGCATCGAAATCAGTATCCTCTCTGTTTACCTTCTAACAGATCTCCACCATAAATTTCATCAAACTGGACATGTGCTGCAGTCACAAATGTTGGCATTCTAGAGCATACGGCGGTTCCAATATCATCATTGGTCGTCCTATTCCTAAGACTGCCTATTTATTGAATAGACTGTAGCCCTCCAACCTTACCTACAGCTTCCCTAACCTAATGCTAGTTCCATTTAAGATATCACGTTCCACATCCCTGTCCTGCCTCATTTCCTATCATACTGGTGTACCCCTCCCATCGGTCCCCCACCTGGAGATCCGATTGGGGGACTATCTATAAAGTTCCCTCCCTCTCTTCTCCCTAGGGCCTCTCTATTAAGTTCTTACATCGAGTCATTGGATCAAATGTTTGAGGATTTGGACACTTGAAACTGAAACTTCTGAAATTTTCGTGGACATCAAATCGTTTTCTTACAAACTGCTAAGAAACAATTTTGCTTTCTCACTTACAAATCGCCAATTAGGCTCAATCGCATAAACACTAATGAGAAGTAGCAGACTTCAGCTACGCTACACCCTATAATTTTGTGTTACTTGGAGTGCTCCTCCCTATTCCACTTCATTTGACTCTCAAACTCAGTTTTCACGTGTTCCCTTATAATTCGATCACGTTGTTATCTCAGACTGACAAGTGAAGGCATTTGTCTTGATTATTTTTTTCCCTTTCGACGCAATTTATCAAAATAATTTATCTAAGTTATGTACTAACAATGGGCTGTAGGATGTAATAAAGGGTGATGGGTTGCTGAAGAGTGTGATAGAGGGAAGGATGTTGGGCAAGCGGGGACGGGGAAGAAGGAGAATAGGTTTCATGGACGGGATGAAGAAGGGTAGATTTTATGCAGAGGCGAAAAAGGATATACTAGAAAGAGATAGGCTCCTAATGAGTAATAGATCGGAAAAAGATTCTCTGACATTTAAAAAAACCTATCTTTACCGGTAGAATACATAATAATTATTATAATAAAATTGTAAAAATTAACCAAAAAACCTTGTGTAAAATCGCATCGGAGGTGATGAAAATATTATTGTTCATAAATTAACGTAGATTTTAATGCACTTTCACGTAGGTTCCACAGCTTTAAATTCGGGTTCCTCGTCTTTAATATAGAGCATCTTCAATTCGAGTATCTCAAATTTTTTTACGTGAAGTAGAGGAGTTTGCTAATGATCACCAATTTGGGACTCAATCTGAAAACGCATGGGTGAGAAGTCAGTAACCTAGGAGCTATAATAGCCAAATCAGCGCATATGCACGCTATGTGTCAAGTTTGTGACCTTTTTTTTCAACTTGGTGGGCGTAGTAGACTTCCGGAAAAAGACATCTACATGACGGGTAAAGTTTAAGGAATCATGCGGGTTAAGTTTAATGAAATAGAATGAGGAGATTCGCCACAAATACCATGTCACTCAAAATGAAAAAAAAAATACTTTTTTATATTTCCATACAGTTTTTATTGCCACTCACCGACCTAGATTTCGACGATATAATTGTCCTTGACTGCAATGTCATCTTGATAAGTACATGATATTGTCGAAACTTAGGTCTGGGCGTGATAATAAAAACTAAGTGCAAACTTATCAAAGTTCTGTCATTTTGAGATCATGATATATGAGAGGTAAAAATTGCCTTCTTGTCCCAGAATACGCAAAAAAATGTAATCCAGAACTACTTACACCATCGGCTCTGCGGCGCTAAAGCTAGTTCTTAACGAGCTCTAATCTTAAGTACGGTTTCGCGATTAGGTCTCGATATCCAAGCAATTGAAAGACTTAATTCACAGTGTCCGGTTTCTTCGGTTGACAAACGACTCAGTTCTTGGCAGCCGTCGACAACAGCTCTCCATCTCGTTGTTAGCTTAAGCTGACGAGTGAATGCGTTTGTCTCATTTCTTTTTACTTTTTCAACACAAGGAAAAACTCTCTGGAGAACAGATAAGTTATATCGCTTTGATTTGTGCATACCATGTTGAGATCGGATTGATCTGCATTAATATTATAGCTGATTCTGAACAATAACGAGCCAATATTTATTCCGCGATAAATACCATTATCCACGATCGTTGGCATGATATGAAGATATTTAAATTAATTCGATCTCTCATCGGTTGTCAAACCAATCTGTTTTGATGAAAGCGGGGATTTATGTCTTGACTACTATGTGCGCCTCTTATCTCCCAGCGGGCAAGCGGTCGTAACATGAGTGGAACTTTATCCATCGCTGCTGAAATAACACATATTTAATCGCTTTTCCCTCCATTTCTCTCCTTACGTGACACCACGTTATCTGCCCTCCTCCAATTGCCATAATGCTTTGAGCGAGTGCCCGGCGTGTTATTTCACTCCGCAGTTGGCGCTGTAAACGCCGGAGTCGTAAAACTGAGTAATTAAACTCAAACTGCCTCTCTCGGTTTAAATAATCTTCGACATCACACGCACGCTCACTCAGGCTTATAGTTCTCCATCTCCACTCGGGTTCGTTAAAGTTGGAGCGAGGATGAAATAAAATGGTTGATTCGAGACACAACGCCTATACGCACTCGGTAATCAGAACACAAAGGTGTTCTTTTTTTTATTGTCACTATGAAACGCCAATGGAAGAGCACTAAATTTTAATTTCCCCATATCTCACTTATGCTGAACATGCTCTCTATACCCTCTTTATTTAATTCATCTGTTATCCCATGTCGGAAGTTAGAACGATTGGATTTAAATCGATAGTTGAAGATAGAAGGGTTAATAAAGGTTTAATTGAGCAGAGATTCCACTCTTATAAGAGGCCCTATGGAAAGGTTTTGGGGAATAACTACTCATCGGTTGACAAACAAGAAAACGAGGCAACTGGGTAACGTTAATGACGTATTTCTAGCCTTAATAGAAACCTGACAATCGACGACACTATAATGATGTGGGTGTGGAGAATGATGTAGAGGGTGAGGTGGACGGAGAGGAAGTCTAACGAGTACGTGCTTGGGATGGTGGGTGAGGAAAGGAAAATTTTGAATGAAATCCGAGATCGACAGAGTAGGTGGCTAGAGGATTTAATAAGGGGCGAGGGCTTGCTGAAGAGTGTGATAGAGGGAAGAATACTGGGCAAGCGGGGAAGGAGAAGTAGGAGAATGGGTTTCATGGACGGGATGAAGAAGGGACGGGATTGTATGTTGAGGAGAAGAGGTTTATACCAGAGATAGATTGGCCCCGGAAAGTGTAGAAAACCGGGAGGTGATTCTCTGACATTCAGCAAAACCGACTTTCACCGGTAGAATACTGTTTTTAATAATCTACATCTACAAAATACTGAGCAAGCCACCACCATGGAGTGAGGCTTGAGATGATTCCACACCAGACATGCAGCAATCATCCCAGTTCAAATTAGAACGGCGCACTTTTCACCGGACGCTAGGCGCAGGCCAAAGTCAGTCAGGATAACAATGCGCGGTCAAAAAAGAGAATAGGTGAATTCTGCAAAGACGAACGTGCAATCATGCAGTACACTATTTAAGATGCAACTACTAGTTAGTATAATATAATGTTTTGGACTCATATCAGAAATAACGTCAATTTTATCTTGGAGCGTATTCGATTTCTAGAATGACTGCATGTTTCTCAAACACATGAGCAGACTTATACAGACAGTTAATTGTTCTCATTCCTGTGTTGAGACGAATGTACTCCGCTTACCGATATTTGTATTTTACGCCTTTCTATACTTAGGAGAGGACAAGTGATTGGTATTTTGTCGGAATAGCTTTCGTTCTTACATGAAAAGCGCAAGTTCAATTTTTAGGAACCTGTTTAAATGGGTTCGGAATTAAGGTGATTCCTTCGCGGCTGTGCTTCGAAACAAATACTTAAGTCCACCATTATGTTCATTTGCTTAAAAAACCTTCTTTTAGGTGAATACATTCGTTAACTATTGAATGCCTAAGTTAAGGTACAACATATGCTAGTTACTCAGAGAATATACATATTTCTAATTATCAATTTTTTACAGCATGGTTTGGTTTGAAACCCTAATTACGGTGTAGATTTGCACTTCCAATTGAGTGACAAATTAATATACAAAGTCGGATTTCCGCTAGTATATTTTTTTATAAAGCAATTTATACAGTTGTGGAAGTCAAATACAGTGCCAAATTTCTGTGGTATTTCCGAATTTTCACTTAATTATAGCAAATTTTGGTTAAAATTTGGTTAATTTGGGTTAAAAACTGAGAAAATTAGGTGATACGATGCCTATAAATTGTATTTATTAAATTTATCTGGAGTTTTCCTTTATTACAAACACTTTACTGCAAAATGGAATGCATATTATGGCATGTAAGAATAATATTTTCCTCGTGTTCCTCCCGTTCTTCTTATGTATTATATGAGGACCCCAGAAGTCAAGGGGTCTAAGTTTCAAAACCATTGTTTAGAGAAAACTTAAGTCAAAGTTGAAAATGTATGGTAAAACCCACTAAGTAGTTACGAGGCATTACCCTAGATAGCAGCACCTGTCAAGAAAATCACTTGGATCCCTTTACCACCTTAAAGATTAATATTTTCACATCCCATTCCAGTACCTAACTTATTTTTTTCAAAAATGTCACTTAGACCCCTTGACTTCTGGCGTCCACAAACGTAATTGAAAAACTAGTGTGTGGAATAGTAGTATTTTTATCCATCTGATAAAACATGTTTTCCTTCATGCAGACGGAGTACGAAATGGATGACATCTAAGCAAATTTATGGAGGAAATATCTTAAGAATGTATGGACTTAGCCGCACGTTTTTTTGCTTCGCGTTTTAACTTATTTGTCAATATTATCTTGACTTCAAGTTCCTATGTGAGAAGCAAGTTTAAGTTTTAGAAGCTAAAGAATTTTAATGTCCTCTACCGATCACATCTGAAGAGATACCTCTAAAATTACCCATGCTTTAAAGAAACGGAAACATAAATTATTCATTTATTACCATCTACGGATATTTTGAGATGAAATTAAAGGATAGAATGCCAGCTACAGCCTAATTATTTTCATAAATATCTCTTGTTATTGATTTGAAAAATAGGTTGCTATTCTAGGATATATTTTCATACTTCTCATATTGATAGAATAGATGTATCCAATTTTCATGCTAGATGAAAGCATGCAGCTAACACTACAATGTCACATCGAAGCAGAGAACTGGCAAGACATAAAAATGCACATAATCAAATTTTTATAATCTGAATAATTCCTGATTTTGCTATGACTTCATCTTGTTTCTGAGTGCATCCATATTTTCTGCTAGCCGGCCGGTAATGCTTTCTTCGATTGGCAAATCGCGTGCTTCACTATCATGGGCAGTTCCAAGCATTATCGACGGGGTTTTCTAGGTGGAATCTCATCAAAAAAATGGCTCTGCGTTCGGGGATCGGGGATAATTGGAGATTGATTCAATAACCTCCAACATGGAGACCAAAACTAGATGTGATTTTAATTTTCTTAAAGCCAATTAATATAGGAATCACTCGTTCTGAACAAATAAGTATGTTGAACTTTCCACTCTAATTCGGTCCAGGAGCGAAGTTTTCAGAAGATGAAACACAGCTCAATGAGTTTCTTGAGCCCAGAGCCCAGCAGTTATTTTGTCTCCCCACAATCATTAGTGCCGTTTCCGAAATAATCGTTACATATTTAATCAAAGACTTGAATGCAAGTCTTTCTCGTTTCAAAGCATGAGATCAAATATAAAATTAAAAATTTTCATTGGCAATTAAAGATGTATGGCATGATTAGTTTTTTATTCACATCATTTAAATGTTTCTTTACTTATTATTTAAGTTCGTTAAATTATAATAAAAACATCGAATTTAATTCATAAATTTGGAATGAAAAACTACTAAACCCAATGACGGAAATAAAATGGTACTTTACATTTAGCTTGTAGAAAGTCCAGGGGGAAATATTTTTACAGAGCGTTCGTTTAGAAGGTGAAAAACAAGACTTAATCCCCTTGCAAACCCGGAAATGCCATGTACCAGTCTCTGTGATCATGTGGAGTAAGAATTAATACATGGTTGTTTACATAACCAGATGACAGGGAATGAAACTAAATCTCATCCTTATTGTTTTCATGGAATTCTTCAGTGACACAAAGTTATTAGAGCCACGAAGAGAACATTGGTATAAATGAGTGGGTAGGTTTAAAGGCTTAGAGAGTACGAAACCTGATTTTATTACCTTTCTTGCTGATATTAAGGCTACTCAGAAGAAAGATTAGACCTGTTTACAGTAGGTTAATTTCTATGACAATCTGTTGGTTACTCAATGATCCAAATAATTGCGGGCATTGGTGGATGCGTCCAAAAGTTGTTGCTAAATCAAATGAGAAGACTATATATCACAGCATTAATAGATATAAATGACCTTTTTTTAAATAAATTTAACTTTATGGATAGATTTATACGAGAAAAATTGGAGTAGCTACATGTTTAAGCACACCTACCTATGAAATCAACCATTTTCTTAGCAAAATTCCTACTTTTCCATGATAATGGTACGAACGATCTCCTTATCCCTCGCCTCTCTAAATAGCCAACACCTAATTACGAATATAAAACCAAATGTAATATAGACCCCTTGAATTATTTTTAGGAGCAAAAAATGAACGGGCCAAGGGATTTGCTTTGACTCGAGAATAACTGCAAATCACTTCAGTGGATTTTTTTTGCAAACTTCAAATTTAGTTTCCGCAAATTATATTTACCCGACTCAACGTTTCCCCCGCAAATTGGCGCCGTGGACGGTTTGGCCGGGATGTTTGTGGTGTGTGTGTGTGTGTGTTTTCCGTCTCCACGCTTTCATCATCAGGGGGTTGGGGGGGGGGAACTGAAAAAAAATCTCCATTCTACGAGCTGTCAGACGCGATCGGTTTCATTCTTCACGCGGGTCAAAAGCAGGAGGAAGCGACTCGAGGGGGCGAAGCACCTGGTCTCCGGCTCATCATCCTTAGAAATTGGCGATAGTTTGCGCCTTGATGGATTGGCGACGATTTGAACAATTCTCCTCGCCACCCCTCGCAAAAGGGGTGGATGATTCCCGCTTTATCTTTTTTTTCACCCCCGAGAGTGGCGAAGGGAAGAGTTTCGGCCGCAGGTCCTTTTGTTCCGGTGAAGGAAGCGGGTGCCCGGCGACAATGACGGGGGATGGAGGCGGGGGAGAAAGGCTCCCTTACCCGCCTCCTCCACTAGTCCTTGGCCCCGATTCGTCCTCCCCTTCCCCAAAATATATTCACGTCCACACTATTCTACACTCACAAATCGCCTCCCTTTCTTCGTGGAAGAGTCATGATAGCTGCCCAGTGGGGCGATACAATCAATCGTCAAGTCTCCAATGCCTAGCTCCTCCTACACCCAAAAACATCCTGCTTTTTAACACCGCCAAGCGGCTGCCACCCTCCCTTATCCCCCCTAAAACGTCATCGGTACCCGACTTAACAAGAAAAACCACCGATCAACAAGAAAGGATACAACTCTGTTCTGAATACAATGCAATACTAGACTAAATAGGTAGAGTTGATGCAATGCGCGGTAGGGAGAATTAAATTTGAAAAAAAACCCTAAAGCACCCTGCTTTTTAACACCGTCAAGCGCCACATTTTATATTGGGTCGATTTATTGTGTACTTATTCCGATAGGTCATTGGTTTGACACATGAGCTTTCTATACTTCTCTGGGCATTTTTAAGAATTTTCATCTGGTAGCGCAGGTAGCGAAACAAGTCCTGCCACCCTCCCTTATCCCCCATAAAACGTCATCCGTACCCGACTTAACAAGGAAAACCACCGATCAACAAGAAAGGCTCCAACTCTGTTCTTAAGCCTACCTTTCAAGGTAGGCTTGAATGAAATACTAGACTAAATAGGCAGAGTTGATGAAATTCGCGGTAGGTAGAATTAAATTTGAAAAAAAATGTGCAGCAGTTCACTTATGGGAAAGAAAGAAGTTCTGTCAATACATTACATAATGAATATTCTATAAGGCATTGTAGAATCTGATAAATACCTCAGAGTTAAATTAACTAATGATCTCTCGTGGGGAATGCACATTCAGGAAATACGATATTGGTGAAGTAGTAGACAGTACACTACGACTGAATGCAGACGATGGCGTAGTGTACAGGGAAATCCGTAGCAACAATGATAAGGATGCGCTAATGAAGAGCCTCAAGGCGGTTCAAGGGTGGTTCGATGCGAGGCAACTGGGATTAAATTTTTTTAAATGTGTTGTAATGAACTTCCGGAAAAGAAAAAACTTACATCAGTACTGTTACTACATCTACATCTATGTAACACCCTGCGAGCCACCACGAGGGTGTGTGGCAGGGGGTGAAGATCACCAAACATGCACTATTGACATGCAACTAGGATATTTAATGGAGACATGCTAGATAACAGGGTCACATGCAGCTAGGTGGTTAGTATCTACATAATAAGGAAGGGATTATTGGTTGTTATTGTATGCATCATGCACTACAGACTACTCTAACTATATTTCACCTACCTATTCCTTTGCTACGCTGCCTATTGTTCTCTCTTATAGTACGCGGAAAAATGACATTTTAAATCCATCGGTACGACAATCTATCTCTCTAATCTTGTTAATCTGATCAAACCTAGCATAATACGCAGAGGTTCTCAATATATATCTAACGTCATCTGTGAACAAATCGGTTTCGAATTTACTTAAAAGGTTTAACCTAAATTTTAACCTGCGTTCTGATAGTAATTCCCATCCTAGTTCTTCTATTAAACTCGTAACACTTATATAACTATCATAACGACCTTAACAAACCTAGCGGATCTCCTTTGCACGCGCTCTAATTCTTTTATCAAAAACGTACGTACAAAATACCCAATTAGAGACCGTATAATGGGCCTGGAATGGGAAGCGCATGAAGAACGCTGATTAAAAATTAAACTTAATCATTTATGTATATTTAAAACCAATATAATTTCCGACGAAGTTATTAATATCCTAAATATCCAACATACTACGGTATATACGATCACGAGAATCGAATTAGGGAAATAGACTGCAGAACAGACAGGTTTAAAAATGCCTTTTTTTCCCGCGATCTATAAGAGACCACAATGGCGGCCGATAAGACATTGAAGCCATCGAAGGGGTAGTCTAGCTGATTAGTTGATTCGCTCCCTAATGCTTGTTCCTTAATCTTCCAAAAAGTACAAGAACCACGTTTCACGTGATCCCTGCATCTTTCTTTTATCTGGTATACATAGCTGCATAATGTATCAATTTAATAGTTTTTATTGCATTGCAAGTATACCAATAGTACAGTACATTTTGGTGAAAGTTGCATGCAATTGCATTGTAATTCATAGTTGTGATTGTACACCCCCTGCCACTAGAACACTGTAGAATTGGCCTGCAGGGTAATATGTAGATTTAGATAAGAGAAGGAGCACACATCGTGCACTGAAATACACTCATCCACGGGAATAATTTCAAGCCATTTGAAACATGATGGCTGTTGTGTGCCACTGCCAGCAAAAGCGTTAGTTGGCTTAAAAAATATTTCACAAAGATTTTTAAAGGCGTAAACACTAATATAGCACCTTGACTTTATAAAATTTCACAAAATTTTATCCCCTCCAATTTTTACCAACTCAAAAATTGAACAAAAATTTTATTTTCGTGAGAATATTTCAAGGCTAATGTCATATACCACTTGAGTTATTAAATCCCTCCATTTCTTTCCATGAATGGCTCTTCCGCAGCTAGACAGTCGCCTTTTCCTAACATGCGTCTTCATAGGCATATTTTGGCTCCTCCTGGTGGATGAGCATAGTACAAATGACGTAGCCACGTACATAGCGAGAAGTCATCTCAATGCTTGGGCGGTATGTTAAATATTAAATTGAAATCGAAAGATATTTTGGACTGTATTTTTCAACTCCAATATAAAACGTGGCGCTTAATAGGTCGGAGACTTCGTCATGGCGAAGGGAGGATGAACTTATGCTTGAAGAGTTTGAGATGTGGGTCTAGAGAAGGGTGCTGAGGATGAGTTGGATGGAAGGACGAACGAGGAGGTATTGAATGTGTATGGTTGGAGAGGAAGTTAGTGATGGAGGTTTGGAGGAGGCAGAAGAGATGGGTGAGAGTGTGTTGAAAGGAGAGGGAATGCTAAAGAGGGCAATAGAGGGGAGAACACAGGGGAACCTTGGGAAGAGGAAGAAAGAATATAGGAATTGTGGACGAAATAAGAACAGGGAGACGGTGTGAGGATTTTAAGAGGGATCTAATGGCGGATCACGAATAGGAAGGAAAACATAACGATATGTCAGGAATTAGGCCGTTAGGATGAGTACAGTTTCATAAATCTTCCATTCTGCTGGTAGAATGCTCGAATTATTAGTATGGGCCAAGTAAGAATAAATAATAATCTGCTGCCATGCACGACACATATAATTAGACTTGTAGGAATAATTTAGTATAAGGTGTTTCAAACACATACTCGTAAGACAGTTCAGAAATTTTGGAAAATACTCATTAAGATCATTGAGCTGCTGGTTCCATTCTTTTATACCCCTATTGAGAAATGAGTACTTGGAAGGGTTGGTCTTCTCAATCTAAGAATGTTATTTCATCTGGAATTTTAATTTGTATTCACCCTTCCCTCTTTATATTCCTTCCATATATCCTTTTTCTCAGGAGAAAACCCTTTATACTGCACGTCTTAGCGTGTCCATCTCGTCTTAAGGGAATTTAAAGAAAACTTTTTCTTTTGGTTCAGATTGTCACGAAACTCGCACATGTTATCGAAATGCCAAACTTAGGAATAAGTATTCCTGTATTAATAATATGATCACTTTTTCAATATGCCTCAGGGATATTAAAATGGTACCCATTATATACTATGTATTCCTTCCTTTAAATTTTGTCCTTTTACTGTTGCCATTAAGTAACGGGTAGGTCGATTTTGTGTGAACTTATTCCGATAGGTCATTGGTTCGTCACATGAGCCTTCTATACTTCTCTGGGCATTTTTAAGAAATTTCATCTGGTAGCACAGGTCGCTTTCGTATAAGCAATATTTTTGACAAAATCAATAATATTGGTAAGATTTATCACGTCCTGAATCACTCGTTGCAAAGTTACCTAACATTTTTATGCATGTTCTCGTAACCGACATCAACCTGCTTTCACCTTCATTACTGAAGACGTAATGTTTTACATCGAACATTTTATCGAATGCGATTGTGTTCGGGAGGAAAGATCGGAGGGAAAAAATGGTCTGAGGAGTAATGGGGAATTTTTTTGGGGATGGTTAAGTGGAGGGGTGGGGTGGTTTTAAAAAGAGTATCTTTTTTGGAATGTTGTTGGGGATGAAACGAAGTCGAACTAATGAAGTGGGCAGGCCCTTCCCATTGTGAACGCGAATAGTCAACCATCCAAAAAGACGTTAACGCCTCCTCCACCTCCACCTCCTCCTCCTCGTTCCTCCATTCCTCCTCCCGCATAACTCCCTCCCGATCCCCTTTCAAAAGGGCACGTCTCCCTCTCAGCCACCCCCGTTAAAAGGCCCCACGAGGGTCCCCACGGTCGTCGTCTCACGCTCGCCTCCTCCTAAAAGCGTGAAAGGCCACCGGCGGGCCCCTGAGGATCATTTAGCGCCCTTGAGAAGGATGGAAGCGAGTCGAATTTAGAATGATCGGGTAACTCTTGAGGCCCCATTGTTGTCAGATGGGCGGAGGCGTAGGGAGGGGGGAGTGGGAAAGAGGGCCAAACGCCTTTAATACTTAACCTCCCCTACTCTCAATTTCCACGGCAATATTTTTTCGTCTGCTTTACTCGCTCAACACGTCTGGGCTCCGCTCACACCTCTCTTCGATTATCCTCCTCCGTTTTCTCTTCCTTTTTACATTATCTGGGCATCCAGACGATCGTGGGTGGGTAGGTTTTTTGGGATGAAAAAAATGTGTCGAAATGCGGTTTATTACTTTTGAATCCCGAGTAACTCATGTTTTCCTCATCGCTTTGTCGCCAAGTTGCATTAAGAGGACGACACGCGTTGTATGTATGTTCCTACCGGGTCACTTTCTCGTAGACTTACATTTGGCTTCATACTGTCATTTTCTTTTTTGACTACTGTGTTACATCTTCCTTGGTTTTTTATTGAGCTTTCAGTCAAATAAAAAACTATGAATAGATGTTTGCTGACAATTTGGAATATTTTGAATCCTTCCTCAGGACATTCAATGTCGAATACTGCTGACGAAACATTCTTCCGCCGATACTCATAAAAAAATCTGAAAATTACTAAAACCGTAGAAATTGCATTATAAATTGATAAAGTATATTATTGGTTTGGATTTGGCTTTTTTCGCGTATTTAATGAGTGGTGTTGTTACGTCGGAAAGCATTACTTTCCTAATTTAATTATTTGACGATAAACCTCGATAAAAATCCCGAAGAAGGCTTTATGATTCACTCAACCATACTAAAACATCACCCTCCCAGTTCTTATTGCCTTCGATTAAATGTAACTTTTTCCGATCTTCATTCCGTGTAGCATACCTTCATTTTTCCAACTCATTATAGCCAAATATGTTCTATAATGTTACCCGGTGAACCGAGAAAGTCATGAGTGAATGTGGTAGAAAGATATCAGCATTCAGTGGGTTCGAAATAATCGCGGCCAAATATTTTTTGTTTGCCATGTCATGGAATTCGTTCAAAATTCATAGGCTGTTACAAGGGCCTCCGCCGTTTTGATTCAATTCATATCAGTTCGCATTTTTCCCGCGTTCCAGCATATTGGTGGACAATCATTTCCCCGGCATTACGGTCGGCATTATTATGTCCAAAAGTTCAAGAGGTTTTTGGCCGCAATGTATCGGGTTCTTGGTCCGCTGTATATAGGATTTTATGTATTCCGGACTAGACCCAGCCCTATATATTGCGGACCATGAGCCAAGATATCTTGAAGAGATCGTTTGAACTCTCGGACCTGATGATACCGATTAGAATGCCAGCGAAGCGGTTGTCCACCAAAATGCTGAAATGCGGAAATAACGCATACAAATAAGAAAAAAATACGTAGATACTAAATAAAAAGTTTCATTAGACCCAAAGAGTATTTACAAACACTAAGCCATACCTTCATTCAATATTAGACACCTTTATTGAAATTCAAAACAAAAGGGACGGATTCCGATTATAGAAGATATTCCATTTTTAGCGGGCATCAACTCTGCTTCTGATCTATTTTGAAGCCGCTACATATTGTGCAGGGTCGATAACGAAAGAGAATCACGTTCAATGTGGAGTTTAAAAGTGATTAGCACACTAGAGCGAATGGAATAATTCCAATACTACAATGATCACAAAATTTCCTGAATTTCAAATGTTGGAGGTCTCACTTTTAGAGGCCTATCTCCCTCTAGTATATACTTTTTCGCCTCAGCGTACGATCAACCCTCCTTCATCCCATCCATGTTCTATTCAATTTCTTCCCCCTCCCTGCTTGCCCAACATCCTTCCCTCTATCACATTCTTGAGCTACCCATCGCCCTTAATTGCATCCTTCAGCCATCTACCTTGCCTATTCCGGATTTCATTCAGAAGTTTCCTTTCCTCGCCCACCATCTCAAGCATTTCCTCGTTAGTCTTCCTTTCCGTTCACCTCACCTTCTACATCCTTCTCCACACCCACATCTCAAATGCCTGCAGCCTATTCTCGTCCTTTCTGAGAGTCAAGTAAGATTTACATTGCAAGAATACATAATTTGTAACTCCCACTAGTTATTAACGAAATTACAACCGGTTATGGCAGTTATGCCGTCGTACATTGGTTAATATACAGTGGAAGTTACAAATTTGGTAGTTTTACAAATTTCCTGAAGTACGTCGAATATTTAGGTGTCGTTCTTTACTTTTCTCACTTCCGGTCACTATTTTGCTCTCATTCGTGGCAATGTCCTTCATCACGAATCGTTATAGCCTTTCATTTTGAGCCAGGGCGTCGTCGATGCAGGATGTCTCCGTGTCACTCATCCATAGTGATGAGACGCTGGGAAGATAGATGACATTGAAGGCGTTGGCCGACCATTCCGAACTGTAGCTTTATAGACTGTCGCCTCCAAAGAAGATAGGATTGGTGAGGGGGGCATTGAGAATCTTCATCCGCCGGCAAGGTCAATTTCTATCCAACGTCAGTGCGTTTGAAAATTGTTCGCCCGATTCAAGAGTCGGTTACCACAAGACGGAGGTTGAGCGTCGTCCCGCCCGAAATTTGATTTGTTGCTGACTGAAATCTGCGTCCATCCGTTATTGTTACTCCGTGGTAGATGACCGACGTCCCCAAGTCTAAAGCATACGTCTGCATGTACGAAATAACGTGCAAGCCACCACTAGGGGGCGTGGCACGGGGTGATTCCACACCAGGCACGCGACACTCATCCCAGCTGAAATCAGAACCGCGCACGCTCGCCCGAATGCCTGGCGCAGGCCAAAAGCAGTCAGGGTGACAATACGCGGTCCGACCATAAACTAGGAGAGTGCGACGTAAACTAACATGCTACAATGCAGTATGCTATTTAAGATACAACTATTATTTAGTGTAGTAAATGCGACCGATGGATAGTAATACAAGGTACTAAATCTTGCGGGAGCTATATCTAGCCGGATATTTCATGCGGGGTGAGTAGCTGATAATGATGATCCGACACTTGGCACGAGTGCAAAACCCACTTTACCCAGTGAGGGCCAAAGTTCCCCAGTACTGAGGTATCGCAACTATTATGGTCCCGTATCGTTCGTGCAAAAAATTACTTTTTAAATCTATTGGCTCCACAGTCTATTTCCTTAATTTTATACCCGTGATCAGTTCTACCATTATAGTTGGTCTCTAGTAGAAGTTTTTGATCATCCGGCAAAAAATTTGCCTACATAAAACTTTCGTAAAAGATTTAATTTCTATTTTTCCCTTCGATCAGATAGTGGTTCCGTATGCTAAGTCTCTCAACAATTCAAAAACACTACCATGCTTATCGTGACAATTTTTCACAAATCTTGCTTCTCTCCGCAGTATTCGATCTATATCTGAAATTAGGCCTACTTCGTCAGGGTTCCGTATACTAGCAGCGCACTCCAAGTGAGGCGTACGGGTAAATAAAGCTGTCTACAAAAGCTCCCGACACGCTATGCCCCGGAGAATCAGGAACAAATTTTTCGAATGAAGGCCGTTTTTCCTTGAGTGCGGGTGTCCGATTGCTACTTCACGGAGGTCTGTGGCGTATAAAATACCTTATGAATACAATATTCTCACAATATCCAGTAATCACGGTAGGAAGGGTTATATCCCCTTTCTGCCTCCTGTAATACTACTCTGCCAAAAATGCTGGAAGTCATAGACTAACATTTTTCAACCAATATCGCTGTAAAAAAAATAACTCTGCACCCGTTCACGCGCACGTGTGCAATGATAATTTTACGTCTACATTATACCCTGCGAGCCGCCGCATGTGCGTGTGGCAGGGGGCGCTAGAACACCAACTGTGCAAATGTGTAAAGGATGAGGTAATGGGAGGTGAAATGGTGAAGAGAATTATGGATGTATTTTAAGTGGAGCTCCAGTTTTATTCTGGTCGCTAATTGTGCGTGGAAAGAACGAAATTTTGCGCCTATCTATTCGAAAATATATGTCTCTTGTTTTATCGCTTCTGTCGGATCAAGAAATTTAGTGTGACATCAAAATGATATTCTACACCATTCGGCACACCTAAGGGATACAAATTCGGCATTAATAGCTCATTTGACGCCATGAAGACAAATTGCAAATTTCTACAGGTAAAATAAAATTAGGGCCGGTTTTGCAATGCCTGGTTAAACTTCACGTTAAGTAACGTGGACGTTAAGTTAATCTTCATGTTAACGCAGATAACCATTGGAAACCCTCCGTTATTGTAACGAGCACATTAACTTCCATATTGAACTTAACCATCGATTGTAAAACCAAATTTGGAGCTTAACCGGCCGTTAACTCACACGTAAAGTTTAACTAAACATTGTAAAAACGGCCTTTATTGCGATCTAAATTTCGATTTACGACTCATCGTCGAAGCAATGTATCTCATTTCGCAGTGGAAAATTGCTATTCCTGTCTTCATTGCGTTGAAAATCCACGACATTTCGTCGGGCGCTTCTCTTTCATCTCGTTTGACTTGACCGGTGTTCTTTCATTTCCCATGTCCGTTTTATCTAAATGCTTAGCTTGCTCTCCTTTCCGCTGCTTGCTTCTCTTCCGCCATAACCTGATGTTTAGCTCGAGGTAACTCCTGGAACTGGGCACTTTCCTCCAGTAACGAAGAATTCCCAAAAAAAAAGCAGTGGGCATCGTGAGCACGAGTCGTCGAGTCGTGTCTCTCAATTTTTTTTTCTAATTCTCTTCCAAGACCGGACGCGAGATTCCGTTGTCACGCTTTTCCTCCATAGGAGGAGTCTCACTCGTCAACAAGGGGGGAACCAAATCCACCGATTCAAAGCTAGTATTTCCCGGAACAAAAAAAAACATCGGAAATTAAACAGCCGGGAGGCAAGCCTGCACTTAACCAGCTAGTAATTCCATGTCACTCCTAATGGTGGAAGAGGCCAATGAATGGTGGTTTCATGGATTAAAATGGAGAACAGATACCATCTTGGCGCACGAAAATGAAGCTGGATTTTTGTTTGTGTGAAAAAATTTATTAAATAGACTTCTTCAATTTATTTGCATCACATCAATTTTACAATGCATTTGCGGATAATGTTTAGAGTAATTTGAAATATTAAAAGTACAAAAAAATAACAAAATTGCTACTTGCGACAAATAATAATAATAACAATTGACAATGTTGGCAATGATAACAGAAAAAAATACATGTAAAAAAAGTTACAGTGTGTTTTTTTGTAAATTTTTAATACAATTTTATTTTCAAATCTTGGTCCTGCTAAGCCAAAGGCTTGTCAGCAGGTGCCATCGTTATGGTGATCGCATATTTCAAATATGTGTTTGAATGTTACAAAGAGGCATAGTTATTCATTTTTCAACCAATCCTTAATCCTTATTTTTACTTCTCTTTTTGTACTTAATGTTCTTAACTCTTCTGGTATTTTATTAAAAAGTTTAGGCGCAATTACTGCAAAGGTATCATTACCCGATCTAGTATTTTTCAGTGGTACCATATACTTTCTACAAGTTCTTAACCTTTCAGAGTTCTGTATGGGACGGATGTTTTTATATGTATTGCAAAAACAATTATCTTGAATGAATATAATAATTGAATATAATAACGCTAAAACTCAAAATGCTTAAATATATACAATAGATTCTCAATATAATAACAGTCCTCAACATAATATGAAATCCTCAATGTAATATATAATCCTCAATATAATACAGCTAAGCCTATGGCTTGTCAGCATTAATAAATAAAATCACAACATTGATCAGTCAGAAAACAAAAAAATGTTAAAAACCTAAAATGAAGTTAAAACACATAAATATACACAAAGATGCAAATAAAACATAAAATCAAATAGAATTTTTACAAAAGCTTTTTTTATTAAACAAATAACGGGTGCCAGGTGAAATATGACCGGTGAAGTTTTATCAAAAAACATTTTTCTTCGCGTTATGCACTGTTCATATTCTCGCTGATGAATTATTAAGGCATAGGTATTGGATATGGTTGAAGTTGAGAGGAAGGCAGTTGCGGAGATTCGGAGGAGACAGAAGAGATGGATGAAGGAAGTTTTGAAATGAGAGGGGATGTTAAGGAAAGCAATAGAAGATAGAACACAGGGGAAGCGCGGAATACGACATAAGAGGATGTGGATTCTGGATGAACTAAGAAGAAGATTACGATACCAAGAGAATACGATGAAGGAAGAACGACATGAGGATTTTAAATGAGATCCAATGGCGGATCGCGTAGAGGAGGGAATCAGAACAATATGTCAAAGATTAGAACGTTAGAGTATGTACTATTCAAAAACCTACCAGTCGGCTGGTAGAAATCTGGAATGAATACACGACTACAACTGAAATAAGGCAACTATGTTTTGGTGCATTAGACGTATGGAGAGTTTATTTAATATGGACGAAAGAGCGATACTATAGCTTCTGCAAACTGCTTATTGCTGTCGTTCCGTATGTTATCAGCTAACATTTATCATGCATTAAGTTCGGTTGATGGTCTTTTTGGGAAATTACCATGGTATGAAGACAAATTTCCCAGTAATATTTATACTTTCGGTGTATAAGCCACATGCACTCCATATGCCAACCATTCCTGCCCAAAATTCTTGGGAATTTAAAATGTGATTCGCGGAAAAAATTAGTATCGGATGGTTTTGGTCAGCGTTATTAAAAAACAATTATATCGTTTTAACAAGCGAGAATATAAAACACATAATTTTTAAAAATTAATTGCCACATAAAAATGGCCGATAGCCATATCGTCGTAATTGAATCATTGATAAATGAACTATCCTTAATAGCTTGCGGTGTGAAGGGTGAAAGTCATGACAGTAAATGCGTAGCAAAATCATGGATAATTTTTGGCGCACAAAAATGAAGCCGGAGTTTTGTTTGTGCAGAAAAATAATCGACGAAACGGGTACCACGCCAAAGACGGCCAGAGAAGTTTTATCAAAAGGTATGTTTCTTTGTGCTATGCGTTGATTCCTGTTGCGTTACAGCAGACTAGAAAGCTCTTTCAAATAGCTCATATGCCGTGGGAGTGGAAAGAACTGTTTGGAGGAAATAGCGAAATAACTGGAGTTCGAGGAACAGGGTAGTTTTAGGCTCTCCATAGATCTAAAGTAGGGTTGGCCATGCGTTAATTTTTATTTTTCGGCCCAGGTTCCAGCAATCATTGCCATTTTCAAGGCTGTTAGTTGACCTTGAGAATGGCAATCGTTTGGTTAACGCATATGAGACTGAATGAGTGATATCACTTTAAGATGAATATCCAAGTTTTCAATAAATTGACTCCTAGTACTTTATATTATAGACCAGTGCATTGCCTGAAAACTACGGAAAATGTCAATCAAAAAAACAGTCTTTCTTGCCATAATTGCTACTATTTTCAACAGCTGCTAACATCATAGAGTATGGTTCGAATATGGTCTCCTTCATGGCTAAGGAATAACGCCGCTTCAATTACCCCAGCGAGTTGGGCGTTTTTCTGTTATCTGCGTACCTAGCTATTTTCGCGGTTCATATTTTCCATTGAATTTCAAAACTCTTCACCCAGCCCTGGCCGTGAACTCCAAGGCCGTTTAAATAATCCTGTTTTTAGCTTGTTTTAGCTCTCATAGTTTTTTATTTACTTCACCTCAGGAAGACGTAAGTGCTCGGTATTTGTTCAACTGGAATATGGTCTATGCTGTGCCCAGGGATTAATCTTATTCAAACTATCTTACGGTGACCTGAGGAATGCTATACATCAGGGGTGGGAACTAAATTTCCCATTGGGAGCCGTAAACTTATGGAATTGTTGCGAAGCTAGCCTCAGTGTTTAGATTGTAATGGCTAACATTAATGAAAAATAGTTTATTTCATAAATTAAGAAGCATTTAACCAAGTAAGATTGGAAGAACATGATGAGCGCACGTCTCTAAATAGGATTCCAAAACTGGTTTTAGCGTGTTAACCTCTTGGGAGAAGAAGTATGGGAAGACCAAGACTACGATAGGGAAGCCGAAACCCTCAACATGCCTAAACCTGGAAGGCTAGAAGAAGAAGAATATACATGTAAAATAAGTCCTACTCCAGCAAATCATTTTGTTCTTTTTGGTTCTCAAAGTAATATGAGAGAAATATCATTTTATCTAGAAATCAATGAATTTTTTCTCATTTTAAGCATGAATATCTCACCCATCCTAAGATACTAAAATATCAATCCTTTTTCGATTTTCTTTACTAAAGATTTTTCGCGAAAAATGCCAGTCTTTTTTAATGGGTGCGTGAATGCACTCAGGAGGGACTTTATTTTTTTGAAATAGGAATTTCTAACTCCTAGATATCGTCAAAAAATTCACAGTGCGTAGTTTGTACGTTTTGTCAACTATTTTTTAAAATTATTCATACAGTCACCACAGTAATTTTTTCAGGGTCACAAAAAAACCTTCCGTTGTGTAGGAGTTTAAAATTTACCGCGCAAAAATAGTCAAGTTTATGACTTTTATAGATATTTTAATTTGATTATACAGCATTTCAGTCATATAAAAGTGTGTTATTGCATCATTAATGATGTAATATATAATTCATGCTCCCTTTGGTTGTCGAAATCAAAAATTATAATTCGAATATGGTCTCCAATTCGACTTGGGTTCTCGTTCAAACTATTATAATCCCCGCTCGTGTTAGTTCAGGCCACTGAATCTGTGAGGAAACGATTCCCGGGAGAGTTGATCCCTTAAACTGGTGAGGCTAGGTAAGCTATCCGGTCTCGGAACTTCCTCTCCTGTTAGTAGTAGGCACCTCTTGAGGGGCCCGAGTCGTGCCCGCGCCTTTTTAAGAGACGGCGGGAAATGGAATCGAGCGGAGAAGGGGGAGGAGGAGGCGACACAGGCCGAGCGGGAGGAGGAGGAGGAAAGAGATTGTGTGGATAATGAACATGAAAGGTGGGGGGGGGGTAGAAATAGGAGCTCTTGATGAGGAGGGGGGAATAAAGACGGGAAGAGAGGGAAGGGAGCAAGATTTTCCGAGGAACTGGTCGCGTGCTTTTACCGAGTTTTGTGTAAATTAGCCGAGAGATGGCGTTGGCGCGGGTCGGATCGGAGAGGGGTAGGGCGGCGGCGGCGGTTGAAATTATGAGGGGGATGAGGAGAAGGAGTGTTGTTTACGAGGCATTGGTGGGGAAAGGCGGGGAAGTGGGGGGGGGAATGCCGTCACAAGCACGTTTGAGGGGAAGGGAGAGGAAGAAAAAGCTCGAATTGAAGGAAGATAAAAAGAGTTGGGGTGAAACTATGAGATCGAGAGGCAGTGGGATTGGTTTAAGTTCGAGGGCGTATCACGGTTAAAATAACCTTTTATGAGATGGAATCCCCTTTCCCTCTCCCTCGGAGTTTAAATTACAAGGTTGTCCCGCAGAGTTTTTAATGACCTGTGTGAAATGATGTGTGCTTGCAAGGAATGGTTGGGTATCATATTTTTTTCTTTCACTCATTCAATCTATTTCTCTTTCGATTTCTCGATGTAAAAAAGAGGTGGGACGAGAGAGAGAGAGAGTGGCGCATTCAACTTGAGTCAAATGTGTATATTTAAGGAGAAGCGCCGAGGAAAAAAATTCAGATTTACCTGCTGAATTTTTTCCATCGTTCATTTCCTCTAATCATTTTCATTTGTCTGTGTGCGTGTGTGAGTACCGGCATTGGAGCTAGCCGGTTGATTTGGCGGGATTAATTTCTTCGAAATTCGCTTTTTCGCTGCTCCACTGTTTTATTTCATCTTATTTGGGGCTCCATTTGAAGACTTTTTTTAAAGCTGAAAATTGGAAATGAATATGTTAATCGCGCGGAGCGACTGCTCTGTGAGCTGCTTCTAACGTCCAGTGGGGTGAGGTCGCTAGCTGAGAATTTCCGTCTTCAGTACGTATCACTCGAAAGTTTGATAGATCAATAAATAGAACTTTTAATGGGGTGAGTGACCAAGATAAGGAAAGATAAGGAACAAGAAAAAAAACATCATTCAATAATCATCCCAGTACTGCTATACGGATCGGAAACATGGGCATAGACCAAAAACCCTGAGAAAAACTAATTGTTTTTGAAAATAAAGTATTGAGGAAAATATTTGGCCCAACTCAAGATCAAGATGGATGGATGGTGAATTGTAAAGAACAGAGAGTTAAGAGACACCTATACATACCCAGATGTAGTGGCAATGGCTAATAGCCGAAGATTAAGATAGGCAGGATATGTGTGGAGAAAAGAGAAAACTGAAACGATCAAGACTTTATACCTGAGAATTCCCGAAGGCAGAAGACCACCTGGTAGACCAAGAATGAGGTGGAAGGACCAAGTCGAAATGGACATAGATAAACTTTGGGCTACACTTCAAAGAGCAGAAGATAGAGCAGAATGGAGGAGCATTGTTGGTGAGGTCAAAATTCTGCTGAGGTTTCAATGGCCAAGGAAGTAGGCAGGTAGGTAATGGGGTGAAACCGAGAATGTATGGTCCAGTTCAAAAATCACTTTTATCACCGGCGTGCCTTCATGGAATTTTCTCATAATTTTAAATGAGTAGGGTAACTTTGTGATTCCGCATACATATATTTCACTCGAGAGCTACGTTTCGACGCAGTAAATCATCATCCGGTCAGATTAGCATCTCTTCATCATCTCTCCTGCATGTTATCATCACATAGTTATGAAATGCGTCATCGTAGCCTAGGTACTGCGTGAAATTTATTTTGGGACATCAAAAGTAACTCTTATCGTTTAAAATGTATAATCTCGGTTTAAATACTCTCTTAAAATGTAAACCGAAGTCAGACGTTTTTGCCTCCGATAACGCTTACATTAGCTCTCTCAATTATTAGAAATAGTTCAAACTCGGGTGCATTCTGATCGGGTGAAATTTTGCGCGCTAATTTTCCGACGTGTGCTGGTTCTTCAGGACAGTTCGTTGTTACTGAGTGTCAGGACATTGTCAATGAATTCAGTTGTCATTTTCGGAAAAGTGAATGAAGCGTTGGACCAGAACACTCACTTATAAGATAATATGGGCAAATATCAAAAAATGTTTCATCCATTAATATATGTGATTCATTGTTTTTTGTTCCAACAAATGAAAATGTATTTGATACAGAGATAATGTGTTTGATAACTGATCAGCACCAGCTCTGCCACAATAACATTTAGAAGATGGTAACCTCAAATCAGGTAGTTCCTCTGAGGTACCTACGTTCCTATACTTTGTATAAATAACCAAATGTACATACTTATGAATGGAATAAAGAATTATTATTATTATATTTGGACTTCAAATATGTTCGTTACAAACAGGGGCGATCGCAGGAATTTATTTCGGGGGAGACTACCATTAATTGTCAATTTTCAGTCATCCTAAAAAACTATATAACTGTTGCATCATTACATCTATATAATAATGAGCATAATAATAACTATTATTATGCTCATGAAATGAAGCTATGGATTTCTCTATCGAAACATGGAGAAGCATGGGCTATCGAAGGGCTGACGTTTGCCTTCCTCCGCTCCGCTTGTCTTGAGTCAGAGACCGAGGCTTTTGTCCTCGCATGCTAGGATGGTGTCATAAACACACTCATGTTCCGCCGAATTATATTCCAGACGGAGGTTGCGCACAAGAGATGCAGGGCCTGCCGAGCCCAGCCGAAGACTTTGAGTCACCTTCTCTCCGGCTGTAGCTATTACGCCAAGTCAGCGTACTTTGCTAGGCACAATGCGGCCCTGCGGGTGTTATATTTTCATCTTCGACACCATTTTGGCATCGACGACACTCCTGTGCTGCCGTACGCCCCTGGAAATATTGAGTCCGTCGTGGAGAGCGATAAATGCACTATCTGGTGGAATTACTCCTTTTCTACCAGCAGGCAGTTGGAGGCGACCAAGCCTGATATCGCTCTTCTAGACCACTTCTCACGCTCCATGTTCGTGATAGAGTTTTCGGCCCCGGCTGAAACGAACATGGATGCAAAGGAGGCGGAGAAACGGACAAAATATCAAGACCTGCTATTTGAGTTTCGGCAAATGTACCCAGAACACTGTTAAACTGGTAGTCCTTATCATAGGTGTGCTCGGTGGAGTTAAGGGCTCGCCGCTGGAGAGCATCAAGTGCATTCCGTCCTGCGTGGCACAGGTGGAGTCACTTGCAGCTCGCATGCAGAAGGCCGTATTACTAGGGTCCCTCCGTCTACTCTGCTGGCACGACCCAACTGCAGCGTAGCCACACATCCGATGAGGGTCGGACGTGGCTGCGATCACTGCCCCACCCCTCTCGAGTCCTCGGCCATTATGACGGCAATGAAACCCGATGCTTGCCGAGGACTCGGAGGGGAATGTTACTAAAGTAACAATATAAATAACTATTATACTTTTCAGACCAGTGACCCGAGTGTTTAATGTTGTAATTGATAAATACGTCTAGTTGTTAAAATTGTTTTGTAAAACCCAAATTTTTCGGGGGAGGGATATATCCCCTAATCTCCCCCCCCCCTGGGATCGCCCCTGGTCATAAGGATTCCTGCGCAAACGAATTCGCTTCACGTAGCAAACAAAAGTCGTAAAATGAGATAAACGTATGCGGAAGCGTTTTTCGGCTCCCGTATACAAGCTCCCTTAAGTGCGTCTTTTGGGAAGAGAGCCGTGCCGTGTTCCCTATGGTGCTTTACCAGGAAATCCTTGGGTGGCGGGAATTACTTATTTTTTTATTCGTGTTCAGGTTGACACGCGTGGCGAAGTGGGGAAAAGCGTGCGGTCACCCGGGTCTCGTTTGCGTACAAAAAGGAGAGCGTGCTGCACGTCCTTTTTCTTCCTGTGGTCCTTCCCGAAAATTCATCCCAGAGGAGACACGAGACCACCGATTCAAATCACGCCAGGTGCTGCTCTCCGTCCTCGCTCGCTGCTCGCCTATCAATTTCCCGAAAAAGGGGGAAAGCGGATGTGAGGATGAAAGAAAGCACCTTCCCAAAGACCCAGCCATGGAATTGTCACTCACTCCAAGTGACGAAGAGCGAGAGAATTGGAACGGAGAGATAACATAAGAGGATCTTGTCGCGCATTCCGGACTGAATCCGTGCTTGGCTAATGAGATCAGCTTTCCAAATGAGCGAGGTAAATCTGATGGTTTCACGGACAATCATGCATTTGGACCGCCTGGAATGGAATTAAAACTATTATTTCTTTTCTTAGCAGGAAGTTACATGCTGTTTTCGCGTCAGCAGGCCTCCGACCTCACTGTATTAGTTTGAGGTCACAAACTCAAGCAAGTAGAGCACTTTAATTACTTAGGCAGTATGCCAGAAAAAATTGCCATAGCGGCAAAGTCATGAGGAGAATTACGCTTGATAAGGAGGGGTTTAGTAATAGAAGGGAGATGATGACGGAGACACTGGGTAAGGATGTGAAGGCTGGTGAAGAGCTTGTTATGGAGTGTAGCGTTGTATAGGGCAGAAACATGAGCCCTCTGTAGGAAGAACGAGAATAGGCTGTAGTTATTTGAGATGTGGATGTGGGAAAGGATGGAGAAGGTGAGGTAGATGGAGAGGAAGACTAAAAAAGAAGTTCTCAGAATGGTGGACGAGGAAAGGAAACTTCTGAATGAAATCCAGGATAAGCAGAGTAGGTGGCTGGAGGAAGTAGTAGGGGACAATGGTTTGCTCATGAATGTGATAGAGGGAAGGATGTTGGGCAAGCGGGGATAAGGAAGAAAGAGAATAGGTTTCATGGATAGGATGAAGAAGGGCAGATCGTACACCGAGGCGAAAAATAATATACTAGAGGTAGTTAGGCCCCTGAAAGTGTAAAATACTGGAAGGTGATTCTCTGACTTTCATTAAATCCAACCCATACCGGTAGAATACTAAAGAAAAGAATTCCGGCACTCTTTTAATTATTGTTTTCCGTCGTGCAGCTGTGAATTTGATGATAATTTCACCGGTAAGTGATAAAAGGAATCCACTAAATGCTAGAAAACCTTCACATAATGTTCTTAATAGCTATCACTCCAGGAATTTACTCCCACAAATAGAATTAGGCCCAAGGGTGGGATAAAGACCAACTTTATTATCGAAGTTTTTTCAATCCTGCTTTCGCTGATGGAATGCGTAAGCTGCTGAAAACCAAAATTGAGGCAATTAATGCCAAACGCCTAATAACCCGCGTAAATATTTTTGATGAACTCTTCTATGGCTATAAATACCAACTGCAACGTCATTCCTAAGGAATTACCCCATTTCTTACTTCAATTTTCTGCAGTAATTAGCTAATTACTCAACCACAAACGAGGTAAGAGCCATCTGTTTTATTTATAATCAATTTACCGGGAGTTTTTGCTGCTTAAAAAGTTTTTATGTGGTTACAGTTATTTTTATCAGAAAAATACAATTTTTTCCTCGTGTTTCATCCACTCTCCAACTGAACATCATGTAATTTCAAGTTCAATTTACGAGAAAAATTGCACGGAGAGGTAGAATTTTGCTGTTCCTATCTAATAGAGAACATTTTTTTCTATCAGTATTAAGAATATGGATAAAATGGCGTTTATTTCTTTTCTCGATAGATCCACCTTAGTGGTGTATCCTCAGCACAGCCATGTAAATGGAATAGAATCGAATGTACGCTGCCGACACGATAGCTAGCAACATTTCTACTTTCCAAAAACCATTAGCGCCTAGAAGAATAACAGCGTGATTATTAGAAACGCCCTTCACACACGATACACATTTAACCTCTCCTTCTTCCTTCCTTTCCGCACGCCTGCTCTTCGGTGGCTTGAAGAGTGGTGTAAGTCGTATAAGATTTAGCAATGCGAATAATGCGAAATAAGTAAAAAAAAATTGTAGAAAATATCGTGGAAACGTTGATATGCACCAAAACGTGTTTGGAATCCCATTGCAGGGGGTTAATACTTTATCGATGCAGTTGCTTGAGATGCGGGTGTCGATGAGGATGAAGACGGTGAAGGGAAAGGAAGACGAACGAGGAAGTGTTTGGTATGTTGGGTTAGGAAATTAAACTTTTGGATGAGAGCAGAAAAAAGAAAAAGTGAAAAATCAAACTGACTTGGTATTTGGTGTCCCTGGTGTCCCTGAAGCCTGCAGAACCTAAAAACCTGGAGATGTCGCCTATGCGATGAAACCTAATATTCTAAACAAAACTGTTTGAAAAAAATTACTAAGTCGTTTTGATTTTTCATCATTGGTTTTCACGAAGTAAAGCCCGGAACTATTGGAAAGACAAAGTACATTGTTGGTTAAAGGTGGTAATGTGGAGAGAAGGGCTGTTTTTTCTTTGATAGAGGGAAAGATGTTGGATAGGAGGAAAAAGGGATTAAAAAGAATCGGAAATAGTTGCACACTTTACTTTATGGAAGTTTTCCATTATGGAACAAAGAAAATGGCTTTGTTAACCCTTTGAGTGCGGCATGACGTGATATCACGTCATTTTGTCTTCACGCTGGAGCTGATGACGTGATATCACGTCATGGGTACCGTGAGTGTTCCATCTTTCACTAGAGGGCCTAGTAATAGTTCCATAATTAAAGCTGGAACACTCACGGTACCCATGACGTGATATCACGTCATCAGCTCCAGCGTGAAGACAAAATGACGTGATATCACGTCATGCCGCACTCAAAGGGTTAACTCCACTTTATGTTTACTAGCACGACCCGGGTTTACACACTTCAAGTCATCTTCAGGTGAATATGGAGTTTACAAAGTCATTTAATTTGTTCCATATAAAGAGTATATTTAATTGAAGGTATAATACATGATAAAGGAATAAAAAATCTCGTGCGCTGAAATGAAGTAAGAGATTTAGTAGGTAAATAGCACTGTGTGTGAGTGAAAACTCAGGAGATTTCTGCTTACGTCCGTTGATACCGATCCCGACCAGTACATCACCTTAATAATTATGACCTGCTCCAAAGACAGGGTTAGTTCTACGTATTTTACCTTAACGAATGGGAATGTGGGCGCTCTTGGTTGAGTCTGATATTTGCATCCAACTGATGGATGGGCCGCATGATAGGTAAGGCGGGAAAGGGTGGTCGAACTAGACTCGGGACAAATTGGTGTCCACCTTATTCCCTAATTTTTTGTGCATCCGAAACCGGAGGCGGTGCATTAGTTCGCCCTAGCAACGGGAAATAACACGCTTCCTCCCACATGGGTAAGGGGCAGAAGGGAGTTAAGCGAGTTTTCATTCCAAAAACTCCTGCCTCAGCTGTTAGTAGAAGGTTTTGGTGACTGTCTAGTTAAAAGTGGAGATAGATGTTTTGAATCCTCTCCCGCTCTGCGCCTTTACATCCAAAAAGAGAAGTAAATAGAAGGAAATCAGTTTTGGGACAGTTACCAGAAGGAATTCGGAATGGAATTGGACAGTTCAGGTAGTCCTAGAGAGGTGTATCCTCTCGCGTTAATTCGTATCCTCCTCCTTTTTCATCTTCCCATTGGTAACAAGGTATCTGTTGCGTCATCCTTCCAAGGAATCGTCGTCGGCACAACGCAAATGTCTTCACAGCCAGGGCCTCTCTGTCCAGTAATAGTTTCCACCCGATTGTATCACGTAGTTATGTATTATTAGTACAGTGAAACTTGCCTTAAGCGGAACCTAAGTTAAACAGAAACCTGTCTTAACAGGAGAAAAAAGTTGGTCCTGGCGATCGTAATAGGGCATTACATGCAATAGGGTACCCTGTGTTAAACTGTCAAACTTGGTAACAGAATCTATTCCCAGGCACCTGAACCTGGGTTAAGCGGAAATGCAAAAAAAAAAAATTCTATGCACTATTTTACCTTAAGGAAGTAAAATTCTAAAGTATTTTTAATGCTCTCTCCATAGTAAACAATCCTTAGAATGAATATCATTATGCGTATTGATTATATGCGTATTTCATTGATCGGTTTTTATGTTAGTTAGCTCAAATTTAAGAAAATACCACAGTGTGATACTCTTTCATTATTTCGTAATAATTTCGTTTACATTGAGAATTTGAGTCAAACCAACCTTTAAGGTGATGAATGTTATGGGTATGATAAGGCTTCCAAGGTCTTTTTTGAAATTTCCGACCCGGGGTTAAGCGAAAACCTGTCTATCCGGAAAAAAGTAATGGCCCCGAGATATTCCGCTAAATGCAGGTTTCACTGTATTACCATCATTCTACATACAGGCGCCACAGTGGTCAGATTGACCCGTTTTGTCGGACAAAATGCGATTTTGTGAAGTATCTAAGATCTTTTCAAAATCTATTGCAGATTAAAGGACACTACCTAAACTATTATAAACAATTAGGTTCTCCTCCGATTTAATCCACAAAGAGGATTGTTTATTTTCGAGATATTTCGATGGGCGATTTTTGAAATTTCTCCTGCAGACCTCAGTGGATTCAAAGAAACTGTTATTATCGTTTTTATTATGATATCTTGTATTCTTGTTCGACTGTAACTGATCTAGCATATTTTTCAAATAGCAATTCAGGGCAAGAAATACCAGACAGTGGGGGAAAAGTTTGTACTCACATCTTTCACTTAATTCACATTCTGTCCACTGGATTGCTCTGCGATCCTACCTAAATTACATTGTACAAAGTAGTTTTGGAAAAATTATCAAACTATAATTAGCTGCGTCGAGCTGTGTTCCTTTGAATAAAACGAGAAAATGTAAATTACGTGCCGCGGCGCACACGCCCACACTGCAGTGTGTCGACCATCGTTTACAAAATAGGTTATGCATACATATATAAACGAATTGCATTCGAATTATAATTACATTTTGTAATTACAATCACATTTTGAAAGTGCAGTACCCGTATCAGATAATATTGCAGTTACAAGAAAAAATCCTCTTGACTTTTTTTTGTGAATAACCAAGATCGTATGTTCTTCATTGTTGTGCTAACATTTTTTTAATTAAAACAATAAACGGGTAATAAATTATACAGTTTAGTATAATTATAAAAGTAATAAATTATACAGCAATAAATTATACAGTTTAGGTCCAATGTACCAGAAACATCGTTTGAATAACGCCATGTTTGGCTTAGGCAAGGAAATACGGGCTTTACGGAGGGTGTAGAGAGAAGGATTGTACAACAATAAACCAGAATTACCACTTTTTAGGTATAAACGACGTAAAACGTTATAAATAAATAAATGTCTTAATGAGATCAACCAGAGTGTGTCTATTTTGAATAATTTTAGTAATTCGCACTTTGATCCGAAATATATTTTTACCTGGATGTACTCTATTTATTTTTGGGAAAGAACCTGTATACTTACTACCCTCCGAGCTGACGCATGGGCGAGTGGCAGAAGGTTTTAGGACACGTTCTGTATGAAGGTGTAAAAGTATAAGGTTTTTGGAGGTGGAATGGAGCAGCGTTTTTTGGGAGCGTTTTGACTGAAGCTCAGTTTTTATAATGGTCCTTCATAATGCGTGGGAAGCACAAATTCGTGTACCTTCGGCAACGTATATCTCTTATTTTATCACTTCTATAGGATCTATATGTGTAGTGCAGTGTCAAAATTATATTCTCTGTATCGCCCTTAAACAGATTTGTTCTGAATTTCTCAAAGTAAGCCAAGCAAGTAACCTCCGCGTCCTTTGCTGCTATCGACCAAATCTTTCTAAAAGGTGCGAAACAATACAAGTTAACTCTTAGCAGTAGCATAATTAAGGTATTAAACCAGTGAAGGAAATATAAAGAGAAAATCCTTTAGATATACAACCGCTCACCTCCGTTCTTCCCTCACAGTTTCATGCCTCAACTCAGCATTTCATGTAGCATCAACTAAAAGAAAAACGTACCCTGTCCTGTCCTTGAGTATCATATTAGGGTAATATACCGGTTAAGGTAGGTTAATGTAAGACGCAGGATCCAATAAAATTCATCATTTCTTACTAAATCTTTGTATGTATCGTACCTCCCATCACCCACTCCATATTGCCCGTTCTCTTTCTTCCCCTTACCCGCCTACCCAACGTCCTCCCTGTATCATAGCTTTAAGAAACTCTTCACCTCTCCTTTCCTTCTCCAGCCTCCTAATGTACTCAAAAAATTTTCTTTCCTCGACCGCCATTTCAAGCACTTCGTTCGTCTTCCTTTCCGTCCACCGCACCTTCTCCATGCTTCTCCAAACACGCATCTCGAACGCTGACCGGCTATTCTAGTCTTCTTTTCTCAATCCACGTTTCTGTTCAATACAGTGCTGAACCCTTCATAAAATTCTATACTAAACGAAGTCCACTCCGATAATGCCGTGATTAGCGCAGGGCAATACCCCGGCTCGTAGCCTAGTGGAATTGTTGTCAACGTATCAACATCGACAACAACAACGTATCAAATTCTACTGAGAGAGAGAGAAAGAAGATCAGCCCTAGCCAATCAGTGCCGACCTAACCATTTTGGCGCGGAAACGGCCAGGCATATAACGAGGCACCATTTTCGACACTGACATGCCCTGAGGACGATGGCGGTGGTAGCTATCGAAACTTCGGCCCACAAGGACCTTACCCGGAGGAAAACCCGAGAAGACTTCATCAGCATAATGAGCCGGGAAAGAACTAAAAAAATATATATAACCATCATATGTACCAGCAACCTTACAAAGTGGGATTAGGTATCCCAAATGGAAAAAAACAGTTTTTGGGGTTACTATCTCAACATCAAAAGAGGTAGATACTTGATACCAATCACAACAGTTACAATTCCCAGCATATCACTTTGTCACAAATATAATTGTCCATGCAATCAAGAAAGAAGATCAGCGACTCGATAATAACATATATACAAGTAAATATAACAATATTTTGCAACACAAACCTAAACATCAATACTTTACAACATCTGCATATGCAAAAGTCACATATTACATACACTTCCCTAGAGCTATTTATAGGTAGAAATCAATGAAATATTTGTAGGCTTCAATATTGGGTGTAGGTGTAGCATAATAATGAGCACTTCTTAATCTAATATCGTCAGGACACAGTTAACAATTTCGACCTCCCCGGTTATACAGGTTATACATACATACATACCAATCACGCCGTTCCCTTCCGGGGTAGGCACAGTGACAAAGTTTCACTCATATATACATGATTGTACACCTCACTCTGCTTCAGTAATTTCCTCCATACTGACCCATCCTTGCAAACCTCTTTTGCTTCATTTACCCCCATACACTGTTTCATACACGCCTTCTGTTTTTGACTCCTAATATTCTTCCTCCTAAGAATTCCTCAACCACACTCAACCACAACTTTCTCGGCCAACCTCTACCTCTCGCACCATCCATTTCTTTCTTATATATGTTTCGTTATTCGACTCTCATCCATTCTCTCAACATGGCCAAACGAAGCACACTCTTTTCATATAAATATTCGTAACACTTGATGCAAATAGAGATTCCAATAATGACTTCCTTCGGAGAATGCCGTACTTCGGAATAAGTTCAAGAACACATTCCATTCCCAGCTTACGTGACTTGCCGTGGACTCTTTCCCCGTCCTCGCCGCAGGGACCGGGGACATCTGCGAAGCTCTCACTCCATGTTGGTTCAACGCAGGCTTAAAAAATTACCTCGATTGTGTCCCACGGAACCCGGCTTCAATTATTCCAACTCCCGTCCCCATCCCATTAATCATCCTCTCCACTCCTTCCCGCCCGCCATTCCTCCCGCAGCAATCACCGATTCCCTGGTTACACAAAAGCGGGCTTGACATTAAAAAAAGGAGGGGGGTTTGGACGGAAAAAAGTCTAGAACTACTGTCGTTCATTTAAGTCCGAAATGACTCACCCGAAAAGAGAGGAAAAAATACACATTCTGAATTCAAGAGTGCGTGAAGTTTCGTGACAAAGTGTCCCTTCCTCCACAGTTTAAGTGGTGTCTTCTGTTACTTTTTCTCGTTCTGTCCCTTTTCCTCATTCATTCAACTTAAAGACGAAAGCCTTCGGTTCCACCTTCTTCCCCAATATCTCCCACTCGACCTATCATTGCTTTTGTTCCTATTTTCCCTCCATGCCTCTCTGGTTTCGAAACGTTTTTTTTTTTCGTTTCATTGGGGGGGGAAGGGGGGTTTTGAGCAGCTGCATGGAAAATTCCGCACGCTCGCGGCGAGGCCTTCAATTGTTTTCGCGTGGAATAAATTCGCCCGGCTACTGCAGCGCGAAGTGGTTTCGAGAGACTAGGCTGAAAGAAGAAAAAATCGAGACTCGAGGTGCGTCGCTCCAAATTTTTGTCCAAAAGTTGGGGGAGGGGGGTTGATAATTTGCGAAAAATTAAATTGGTTGTCTCAATCCCCCGTGTCTTCTTTCTATCTTCCTCTCGCATCGGGGTCGAACAGTCATACAAGCGAAGCTCGAGCATGACAAGTGAAAATCGTTTCTCCCGTTAATATGGTGCCAACCCCGAGGGTCTGGCCTCTGAGTGGACAGGCCGAAATGTCACCGTTTACGAACACGCTCTCCTTATCGCCGCAAAAGGGCATCAGAGCCAACCTCTGAGCGAAGCACTTGAATAAACTTGAAGAACGCAGACGGTAAGATAGTCTTTCCGGCTTCTCTTTATCAGGTTGGTAGTATAAAGTTATGCCTAAAGAACAGTACACCAATTTGGGCATCATTGGATAAATTGGGGTAGTTTGAGCGAGATAGTTCCCAAGTCATAAAGGAGACCAGTATGAATGTCAGCAACTGTAGGAAAAATGAAGTAAATATTGCGCTATTAATGGTTTAAAAATATATTTTCATGCGACAGGAATTCCATGTATTTACATTAAAATTTATGATAGAATCAAAAAAAATAGAATATGACTTTAGTAGTTCGTATGCTGAGACAAAAATGGATATACTAGAGGGAGATGGACCCCTGAAAGTGTAGAAAACCAGGAGGAGATTTTCTGACGTACAACAAAACCTACCTCTACCGGAGGAATGCTTAAATAAATAAATTTCTCTTTAGCTTGACTCAAGTTTTTTTTCGCGCGGTACACTTAAAGCTCCTACACAGCGGAAGGTTTTTTTTGAGATTTTGAGATAATTACTGCAGTGACAATATGATTTATTTTTCATAAAGTTGACAATACATACAAACTAAAAGATGCCAATTTTTTGACAAGATCTAGCTGTTAGAATTTCCGAATTTTTTGAAAAGGTCTCTCTCTGGAGTGGATATACGTACCATTTTTTACGCAAATTGGCTGGTGTTATTCGTCGTAAATCTCGGAATGTAGTCCAGTAAGGGGATGATATATTTTTTTTCTTTTTGTAACTGAGAGATATTTTTCTTTAAAATGAGACAAAATTCATTCATTTCTCGGTGAAATTATTTTTCACTAAAACTTTCCTAAAATAACATACACGTACTCAATGAAGATTCGTTCACGAAACAGTAGTGCAATGTATAATCTAGAAACAAAGCAGGCGTATTTGCTCTATAAAGGCCGCTTTACACGGTGAATGATCATGCGAATGATCATTCAAGCATTAATTCGCGAATGAATTTCATGAATGACCCCGTATTACACGGTGAATGAAATTCGCGAATGATCTGCGTCGGAAGGATGCGCAGTTGTACTTTTATCGATGGTTCATTACGATTCAAGGAAAATTTCCGACCTAATCAGCTGTTTCGATCATAGCTCTCGTGTATCGACAGAGGATTGTTTTGTTTACATTGTATACGACGTCTGTCAGCGCATAGTCGGTGGTTTTATTGGCATGTGAAATAAAAATATCAAGCCGGTTGTGGAAAATGGATAGAAGATGCAGAAGACTAGTGATCCCTGCTACCGTAGCATTGGTTATGGTTGCAGCCGTGCTTATGAGATGCAACCACGAATAAATGATCAAACACTAAGGGTTAAATATTGACAATAGCGGAAAAAAAGAATATGAAGGAATTGACTCTCATACAAAAACTTAAAAAAAACACGAATTGAATATTTACAAAACCGGGAAAAAGAAATCGAGAACTATAAAACGAAAGCGAATAATTAAAAAAATATTAAAAATATAAATGAATAAATACATATATATAACCCTAACCTTAGCGACTACGTAACTGTATATGAAAAAATTTACGACCTATTTATAAAAATAAACCACACCCAAGAACGAATATACGAAATGAATCTACCAAATAAAATTTTTAAAAGCGGAAAAAATAATAAAACTGTTAAAAAATCTAGAGTAAAAACGTATTATTAACAACCTAACGATACCAAAAGAAGTTAAAATCTACTATCTACCCAAGTCCTAACGCTACCGCTAACTTATATAATATAAAAACTAAACTACGCTAGCGCTACTAATTGAAAAAGTAATAAAAAAAATAAGAAGTTAAAAAAATATTTTAAAAAGCCAAATTTGCTCGCAAATCACCTCTAAAGGAAGATAATAGATATCACTGTGCCGATATACCGTGAAGATATACCGTGTATTGGACAAAGGACTGTCGAAATCGTGTAGATTTGTATGAGAAATTCCACTGGACGCTCACGGTTCACTGGTTCCGTTTCTACATTCCAGTTAAATAAATCAAAATAATCAAGATGGAGGTCGCGCGTTCGGAGCATGCGGTCATTCACGGGATCATGCGAGCAAAAATAGAACATGTTCTAATTTTGCTTGAATGATCATGCGCATGACGGTTCATTCGCTGAATTTTCCGTATTACACGATGTATGATCGTCATTCGCATGATCATTCGCGAATGATCATTCACCGTGTAAAGCGGCCTTAATACCCTCGTTCACTGTTTGTACAAGCACCCTCAAAATGGTCCCATTTTTTAGGTAGGTCAAATTAAATGGATGAATAACAGCACTTGTCTATCCTATAATGGTTTCCTGCTGAGCTTCCCACTAATTTCTCTAATCAGCAAACGCAATATATTCAGCCTAAATCAAAGATTCCTCATAATTGGTCAGTTTATTCCATCCTTGATACTCCATGGTAATTTGTATCCATCATTTCTCTTTATTATTGTTTTCAAGAAGAGGTTACGCATTAGAACTTGTCTACATCTGCATCTACGAAATACCATACATACTAGGGGACTAGGGGTGTTCGCACGAGGTGATTCCACACCAGGTATGCAGGTTTCATCCCAGCTCAAATGTCAGAACCGCGCACTTTCCACCGGCCGCTAGGCGCAAGTCAATAACAGTCAGGCTTACAATGCGCGGTCAGACCAGAAACTAGGAAAATGCTTCGTAGAATAACATGCTACCATCAACATTAGTAATGATACAACTAATGGTTAGTATTTCTGCAGATGAACTTAGCAGTCGACGTACCCTAATAAAAACTACTAATTTAAAAAAAAGTTTGTTTCTAATGCGATGCATAATCCAACTGTATTTATGGAATGAAAACTATTTTACTGATTATGCGAGGGCTGAGGTTTTCAAAAATGACTTTATTGGGAATTTTTGCATGGTGTTTTCAATCTTGGATTGACCAATTTTTCAAATAAAGCGCCATTGTAGGAATTTAATTACTTTCACACCCACCCGGTTTTTTTCCTGACCAACGCTTGCAGCGGAGGCTAGAGAGAAATTTTATAGCTCATTTTTAGGATGATTCCGAGGGTACCGCTGCACTAAAAAGAGATGTAACAGTTTGCGCGGATGATACCTGTGGCTTACTCTTCTCCAAATTATCTTTCATATGAGGATTTCATCCTTTTCTTGGCCAATTTCCAGATATTACATGTGAAAATGAATTGTACGTAGTCATTCGCACGGGCGCATATACACCAAGGGATGAAATTCGCCGTGAAAAAATCATAATACTTTACAGGGATTCAAACTCGTATCTCCCAATTGCCGGTCAGGTGTGTTAGCTAGATACACCTCCTAGCAAAATTCCTTCGAGGTGACTTTCGACGGAGTTTTCAGCGAACTAAGTGTTGGCATCTCAAGCCCAATCTGTGACAGAGGAGACGATAGCCGTGCTAACTGAACCACTCTCGCGGTGGAAAAATCCAACATAGCCGTTTTTATAACGACTAACTTGAAAAATTTCCAATTATGACATGTACAAATGAATTCAACGAAGTTAGTCATGCGGGTGAGTATCCTTAACTCTCCTTTTGAGGTGTAAAAACTAATTTTGCCCCAAATATTTCAGCAAAAATATCACACTCAACCTTTCCCAATACCTTATCTTATCTCCTCCATCAACTTACCGTCTTCAAGCCGCACTATCTCCATCCAATGATCCTTATTCTTTCTCTGCCTCTTCCCTTTTAACCCAGCGTTCTCCGCTCACATCGGATTCACAGAAAAACATTTACCTCATGACGTATCTTCAAACTACTAATTAAATTCCTTTTTAACTTTGCTCAAATTATTACCAATCCTCCTCCTCCGTCATGAATTCCTTATCAGTTGTCTTCCTGTTTGTTGAACTAAACTCCTCGATCTTTCTACTAGCTGCTCTTTGAAAGTTTTCTTTTATCTGTTCTCATTCACTTTTGTCGTGAACCAAGTTTCGGACCCATAGTCAAAGTTCTAACAAATATTTACTCCTGTATTTTCCAATAAGTATCACACATAGATTTCCTTCGTCTTACATGTGCTTTGTAACTATTTTGCCAGATTTAATTTGTTGGAGTAAAGCTACATTTTTTTACAAAGGTGAGCCTGCTAATATTTAATTTTTATACGCACTTTTTAAAGTTTACATCAGCAGCAATATTTCGTTTTTAATATCGTAGACATCAATTACTTACGATAATCAAATTTAAGCATTTAAAAAATCTATTTTCATTCACTTTTGTCGTGAACCAAGTTTCGGAACCATAGTCAAAAGTCCTCATACGTACACTTTTCTCCTGTATTTTTCGATAAGTATCAATTATAGAGTCCCTTCTTCTTACATGTGCTTTATAAATTTTGCCAACTCTAATATGTTACTTTGCTTTTACTGCAAGTATAAGTACGAACATAACTAAATGGCCGAATTTGGGTCGCGAGTCGCAGTTTGCTGACCCCCAGCTACAGAACTTTGTGGGATCAAATAGGCGAATTTCAAATGCTAATTTCTACTGGGAAATATCACAGTAGCTCCTTCCGAATTACGTTAAAATCTATCCCTTCCACCCGGAGGAGGTGAGAACTTTTTATTCGTGTATCGCCGTTCGGAAACCAAACGGGCGGGGGGGGGGGGGAGAAAAAATACCCTCAAAAAACGCCCGGTTTCGAACATTTTTCCCTTCGAGCTAAAGATCCCGGATGTCGGCCCAACTCTCTACGTAAGCCGCCCGAACCACCAAAGCCAAACCTGCCCGCCTATCTCAACTCAACAGGGAATCATCATGCGAGAACAATTAAAGTTCAATTATTTATTCGCGCCCGATTCCAAGATATTCCATGTCGTCCCCTTCATTTTTCTTACTTTCCCGAGTTCCGGTAGCCGGGTTGGGAAACAGGATTATCGTGACGGCCTGCTCCTGGAATTGCCTCTTGCCCACGGCGCTCGAGCTTCGAAGCACACTTGATGGTGCCCCTCCTCCTCCCCTCCCTCCCTCTTTAACCTCCCTCCCTCATCTCCCTCCCCCCCCCCCTCCTCTTCTCTAACACCGTGTTGCTCCCTGCCGGACTTGACGAGGGACTCCGGGGACGCCTCCGGGCGCGCGGTGCAGGAGGATCTGAAAGAGGTCGGACCGTTCTGGTGGGAGAACAGGAAGCGGAGTGACGAGAATGCGAGAAGTTTAACGGTGAGAACAAGGGATAGTTCATTCGTCTAGTCAGGGATTCGAACTCCGTTCCACCAGTATTTTTAGATGGGTTGCTTTTTACCGATTGTGGTATCCACGAATCCTCGAGACCATTGAAGTATGTGGAAAGGGCGCTTGCCATTGTGGTCAACGCTAGAAGCTGTAATATGGGCGTGGCCTGTCCGCTATATTTGTTAACCCCGATTTTCCTGTATTTCTAACGGGCTGACGCCCTAATTTTACAACTTTAGGAAGTAATTCAACAATAACTTACAAAAAATCAGCATGCACTTACTTATTTAATATACCTACATTCTCCCAACACATTTGCTGCTAAACTAGCAGTGAAATACTGCTACGAGCGAACTTATAGTGTTTCACAACTTTTAGAGGTATTAATGTGGGAGCCCCTAGAGACTCGGGGGCTACACGCTAGGCTTAGCTTGCTTGATAAATTCAGAACTGATATTTTTCAGAGCGACATAGAGAATATTATCATGACTCCTCACCACATCTCTAGGTCTGACAGATACGATAAAATAAGAGAGATACACTGCCGAACAGATTGGTACAAGAACTCGTTCTTTCCGCGAACAATAAGCGACCACAATATAAATTGAGCTCTACTGGATACACTCCTATAATTCATTTTTTTTCATTTCCAATTTCTTTTTTCTCCTCAATTTCATCTCCAAAAACTTACACGTTTACACGGCTGGTGACGTGACACCCCCTGCCACACGCCCATGCGGCGGCTCGCAGGGTATTATGTAGATGTAGATGAATGTTCGAATTGATTATTGATAACTGGTGTGTTTCACAGCGATACAGCGAATATAATATAACGCCTTACAATATCTTTAGGTCTGATAGAAGCGGTAAAATAAGAGAGATACATTGCCGAACAGATAGATATAAAAACTCGTTATTTCCGCGAACAATAAGCGACCACAATAAAAACTGAGCTCCACTAAATACACTCCCATAATTCACGTCACCATTTCACTTCCCAAGACATCCCTGATATATTTTCACGGCTGGTGTCCTAACGCCCCTGGCCACACGCCCATGCGGCGGCTCACAGGGCGATATGTAAATGTATCATTTATTTAGTATTAATCCGCATTCTCGATGAAAACTATAGTAACATAGAGTAGAATCCATTACTAAGCAGCTAATTTATGTTTCAAGACTAACTTGCCATAAATTTCCAACAGATAGTTGATATCTTGCTTTATATTCACTAATTCTTCCATTCCGTCGTGCTATCCAAAGAATAGTAAGGAAAGAGCAGGGTTAACCAATATGGCTGTTGATTTGGTTGTCAGGCTACAGTTTGATGACGTAATGCCCTCTCAATGGTTGTGACCAACTCACGACAAAGCCAACTGTATTACATGGCCTCTCTCCCGGTAGCGACCGCGATTGTAATATTTATCCGTGAAAGTAATAACAGCACCAAAACAAAGTTCTCTGAAATCTGAACTAAACGCTAAATGTAAACGGAGCATTAATGCGATAAGTTTAAACTTACAAGGAGAGACTACGTAAGTTGCTGCATCTTTTTGAATGCTATATTTTTTATGTCGTTTGGAATACCAAATACTGCTGAAAATATGCCGTGGTTTGTTTGAATGAGCTCTTGTTTTGCTGTAATATATTATTTTTCATTCGTTATTTTTAGCATGCCTAATATAAAATATATAAATATTTGTATATTTTACAAATAATACGTAAACTCAAGAGCAACGCAACCCCCTCGTCAGTGTTGGATGGAGCAGTGATTAGAGACTTCGTCCCAAATGCTAAAGGTTGTAGGTTTGATTCCTTATGGCGAAACTTTGTCTAGTTCGATTTCAATTATTTCCGTTAGTTTTCAAATTATTTATTACAGCATAACTAGAAGTCAGTCATGACGTTGAATTTGACGACGACAATTTGAAATAAATCTTATACGCTTACACGCATACACCTTGGTCATATCCCCAATCGAACTTGATCGTACCTCATCCTCCCAATACAGTAATGGTCGTATTACCATATATAAACCTTGTCTCAAAAATAGTGCCTAACGATTTTGTTGGAACAAGTATTCACGTATCGAGGAGATTAGAATCGTTAAATTTGTTGGGAAACGGTCTAATAAAAATTCATCAAGCCAACTACTTTGAGTACATACTTGTTTTCTGAGAGAAAATCATAGGAATCAATGGGGATTTGAAGGCTGAGTATTTCATGATTTTACGACTTAAAATGTGACAAAATACGTTCAAGGTACACTCTAAATTGCTCTAAATAGTTCAAATTTCATTTTTATGGCGATCAATTTGGAGGTAATGAGATATAAATGTGGATAATTAGTGTCGAACACGTTATTTTGGTGTTTATATTGCCCTTTTTGAAGCTTAGACCCGTGATCACGGCAGTCGGTGTATTCAAAGTATAAAGTTTCGCGATCGGTCGCATTTGGTGAAAAGGATTTGCAATTACGCGCCGAAAATTATGTGCTCAGTAATCGTGATATATTCATGACTTCGAACGAGATACCGGATTAAATTCAGTAAAAGTATCGTAAATCTCGTTTGTTTGTATGTGAAATGACATATACGAAATATATTTATTTATCTTAGTTACACTTTTAATTAGTTACGTGCGAAATAAGTCAACGGTTTTTAGGGAGTTAATTCTAATCGCTCATGTTCGAGGGCTGTTAGTGTAGTTATTTGTCATTCCACCTAATTGCGATATTGAAGTGAGAAAGCCATGGTTTATTCTTGAGTTACCATTTCCATTCTTAGAAACTAATTTTGCATCGAGGTAGTGCAGAAGATTTAGTGAAATCCTAGCGCTACTAAACTGTTTATAAGAAAAATTCGAGAGAAAAGTTTTTGAGATGTTCTATATTCGACACGAGGAACGCGAATACTTATTTTCACCGTTAAAAATTAAAAATTTACTTTCGTCTGAGATGATTTCGTCTGGGGAAGTCGATGTTTTCGACGCGTAAAATCTAATCGTCCATTTATCATCTCTTGGTGTAGGTACTGTTTATTTCATCCCACTAACTTGCAGTTTTAAGTCAGAATGCCAAGCATCTTCCTGAAATTATCGAAAAAACACAACTTTTTTATATTCCACACAGACTTTAATTGCTACCAATCGATTTCGACTAATACTCATCGATTTCAAGGAAATTTTGACAGCCCTGATTTCCCTTTAAAATTTTACTCGTGTTGAAACCGTTTAGGATTTCCTTAGAGTTTTGCGGAATATAACAAAGTTGTATTTTTTTCTTTCGTAGATAATTTCTACGAAGCAAAGTCTTGAGCTGTTCATATTATTAATCCTATTAGTTTGCAGACAGCGATTCGCTTTTGAGAATTTTGCAGAGTCTTCCCACGTAGGAGTGCACATTTGGGATGGGGATTTGAAGGCTGAGTATTTCATAATTTTACGACTTAAAATGTGACAAAATACGTTCAAGGTAGACTCTAAATTGCGCTAAATAGTTCAAATTTCATTTTTATAGCGATCAATTTGGAGGTAATGATATATAAATGTGGATAATTAGTGTCGAACACGCTATTTTGGTGTTTATATTGCCCTTTTTGAAGCTTAGACCCGTGATAACGGCAGTCAACACAGTTTATATTCAAAGTATAAAGTTTCGCGATCGTTCCCATTTGGTGAGAAGGATTTGCAATTAAGCGCCGAAACAGAAAGAATGTACTTGTACTTTACAAAAAAATCCGCGGATTTCTCGTAAAGTACAAGAAATGTTTTTTGCTGAAATTTGCACAGGTTTTCGTAGATCAAAGTTTGATACTCGTCTAACTTTGTGCGAAAAATGCAGATGCGCGAGTACTCTTGTTAGATGAAACGTGGAAGGGGGTTGTCATGGGGACGGAGAGGATGCTATCACACGGAGAAGTGCTGTGGGGGAAGAGAGACGTAGTGCTATATTGGAGGACAACCGTCTCACTGGCATTCTAGTCGGCATCAGCGGGTCCGAATGTTGAGGAGATTTGCCGGCTGCTATACACAGGGCTCTGATCCGTTAAATATCCGTTAGGGTCTAGTCCGGAGCGCTCTGATTGGCTGAGGAGTCGAACGCTCTTTGATTGTTGAAAATCCGCTTGAAAGTAGAGGAGAGCGGATAGCAATCTTCTCTGTCAAAGTTTTTCGGATTCTTTGAGATTTCGATCGATTCCCGTATCAGCCAAGGGAATTACTTATTTTTCTCCCGTTCCTTATTATTTTTTTAAATTCTAAGTTACAAGAAAATGCAGAAGGGTGAGATGGGCAGGACAGTTGTTAGGAAAAGAGGATGGATGTGCGATGAAGGAGGTTTTTCAGAGGAAATCCAGAAGGAAGACGACCCCGGAGAAGACCACGACCGAGATGGTGGAACCAAGAAAAGATAGATTTAGAGAGGGTTCGGGCTGCGAAGGAGGATGCAATGGACCGAGAGAGTTGGAGGGAATATGTTGGCGCGGATAATATCAACTAGGATACAAATGGCCCTGGGAGTAAGAGTAAAGTACACGAAATCCACGGAAGCCTTCGTAGCGATTTGTTTTTATGCTGAAATTTGCACGGGTTTTCGTAGATCAAAGTTTGTAACTCGTCTAACTATGTGCGAAGAATTCAGATGAGCGAGTACTCTAGTTAGAAGATACATGGAAGGAGGTTGTCATTGGGACGAAGAGGATGCTACCATACGGAGAAGTGCTGTGGGGGAAGAGAGACGTAGAAAGGAGAAAAGAGAGAGGCAGAAAGAGATAGAACAGCGGGAGGGAAGGAAGTGGAACGAGAAGAACGGGGGGGGAGTGAGGAGAGAGCCAATGGCAAACCAATCAGCTTCACTTAACATTCCCGAGGAATGGAGAGAAGAGGTAGCGATTGCGTGCTCAAGACTCGCTCCCTCTCCGCTTCTTGGAACTGCCGTGAGATGGCAGCAGGCGAGGTAATGGGATCGGAACCGCGTAGCTGGAGTGGGAGGGGGTGGGGGCGGGTGGAATGAGCTGGGGGCGGGGAGGAGGTCGTCGTGAACGGATGGGGCGGGTGGAGTGAGAGGGTAAGGAGACGGACGCATCATCCTCGGAGCAAAGGCAAGGCAGGGTGTTCGAAGCGTGTAAGAGGCGGTCTCCTTCAGTCTCCGAATGCCATAAAATCATTTGCAGTGGTGTCGCAGGTTGCCAATTCGTAGGGTGATAGGTCTAGTGAGTTTTCTGTTCCTAACGTATGAAGTTCTGGGCGAACGAGTGAAATCCATAATTCCAACGAACAAGGAATCTGCATTCCCTAGTAATTCGGCATAATTGACGAGTATTTCGTTCGCACTGTCTACATCTACATAATAACCCTAAATTTTTCATGAATGGACTATTGGGATGCCACATTAACTAAAAAACATCGAGTTGTCGATGTTTATAAAAGTACTCACCACTCATTTAATTTTCATCGGATTATTTTACTACTCGATGTTTTCGATGTGTCGGCCAAAGAACATCGAGTACTCCGATACATCGATGTCGATTGACATCCCTACACCGAATAATGTTCCAATTAGTGATGCCACATCGACTACAAAACACCGAGTTGTCGATTTTTCGATGTTTATAAAAGTACTCACCACTCATTCAAATTTCATCAGATTATTTTACTATTGAGTGTTTTCAATATGTCGGCCAAAAAACATCAAGTAGTCCGATATATCAATGTCGATTGACATCCCTAAACCGAATAATGTTCTAACTAGGGATGCCACATCGACTAAAAAAACATCGAGTTGTCGATTTTTCGATGTTTATAAAAGTACTCACCACTCACTCAATTTTCATCGGATTATTTTACCACTCGGTATTTTACCATGTTTTAGATGTGTCGGCCAAAAAACATCGAGCAGTCCGATACATCGATGTCGACGTGGCATCTCTAATGGACTAATTTTTCCCTTATATCATAGAAATTTGACGTAGCTGTCTTGAATCAAAGATTCACATGAAAAATCTTTGGCAAAACAAGAGTATTGTACTATGAATAAAAATAAGGTTGTATTTCATTATATATCCAACGCTCTTATCTAGCCGTGGACATGAGGGAATTTCTTTATTTTGAAAGTACATGTTTCAGAGCAGGAAATGAATATGCGAATATTATTCAGATATTGACAGCCTCCTGTTCCAGTTTCAACTCCAACCAACTCTGACTTCCGATCATGCTGCATGCCAGTACAAGTAGTGAAGGAATATTCAGATTCATTTCAAGCCAATTGGAAAATTTTTAAATGTAAAGTATCCAAATCGCGACTTATATATTCTCTGGTGTCAGCTGCAATCAATCTGTAAACAATAACATATAACAATTAAAGTTTCATTCCTACAGTTGGAACTTCGGTTGGAAAGGGAGTCATCGCACCGAATTAGCGTTCAACGTTACAATTGGACAAGTTGAAACCTACGTGTATATATCTTTACTTCCCGAAAAGTTCAGTGATTTAACACTTTGTTTTGCCTTCATTAATGTTTCAGTATTTATTTTATTTTTCCAATAGTTGCTCAAATATGAAGAATAAGTTTGGATATGATCTCTATTACGAATGAGGAAAAATTTCCCACAAATTACCTTAAGAATGTCGATGAGCCGCGGTCGAGCGCGACCCGCGCGGCCAATGACATCTGTGATTGAACTTGGCAATCTCTCGCGAGACGCGTTTCAGGAGGGTGACGGGGGAAGGTAAAGAGCGTGTTGCCCCGGAAGGTGCAATGCCATCTCTGAGCGTGCGCCTCAATTGCATGTAAGGGCCCGGCTGTTCAGACAAAAAAATACATGCTAGCGAACGGGACGCGTTGCATTGGTAAGTATTTAGCGATATCCGTGAATGGATTGCCTGGGTTAATACAGGCGCACATCCCGAATGCTAACGTGATGCACTCACTTTCTCGGTCGCAGAGACGTTCGTGGTAATGGTTCGCAGAAAACTTAATGATCCCAAACGAAAATACAGCGCCACTTTGACGCAATTGAGCTGCCTCTAAGGAGCTGCCCCTGACTCCAACGTGACGCCATGTCAACTTATCATCCCTCTCATATACAAATCTGACTTATTTATGCAAAAACATTAATGTAATCTACCTTAGAATACCTAACTACCAAAATAAATGGCAAACAAATTCATTGCATTCGATTTGCAGACGACATAGCTCTAGTAGCTGACTCAGAGAAGGAATTAAGTCGAATGCTCAAGATTCTAAATAATATTTTATTAAAACTGAAACTTAAAATAAACACCAAGAAAACAAAAATCATGGTGGTGGAAAGAAAGTGAAGAGAAAAGATAAAGAAATATATGTATAGACGGAGTGAGACTGGAGGAAGTGACAGAGTTCTGCTACTTGGGTAGCATATTAGAGAATCATGACAACTGCTCCTCTGAGGTCAAAAGAAGAATAACGTTAGCCAAGAAAGCCTTTCAATTAAAGAAAAGTCTCCTAGTAAATAACAGCATTAGTATTGAGACTAGGAAGAAATTCCTGAAAAGCTTTGTATGGAGTGTGCTAACATATGGATGCGAGACATGGACACTAAGGAAGAGTGAAATGACCATACTTGAAGCTGCAGAAATGTGGTTTTGGAGGAGGATTACAAAAACTAGGTGGACCGACAGGAAAACTAATGAGCAAGTACTAAATGAAGCCCATACAGAAATAGAAATATTGGAAACAATTAAAACAAGAAAAGCAAAGCTCATCGGACACTTACTCAGGCACGACAACTTCATACAAAATACAATGGAAGGAAATATTCCAGGCAAAAGACAGAGAGGACGACCGAAAACTTCATACCTAAAAGTATTGACGATGGAAATGGGATGCACCTCGTACAATGAAATGAAGAGGAAGGTTGAAAAAAGAGATTGTTGGAAGTCGTGGCTGCAACAACAAGGACAACCTTTAGAAGAGAAGACCTTAGAATATTCTTTTGCCTCATTAATGCAACTATTAATTAATTGTGACGAAGATGGTGAAATCTAGTTTCCCGTAAGAAAACGAAATAAAATGGGAAAATTCAAAATTTCCGATATATTTCGCGGTACTATAAACAATAATACGTCTTGCTAGATCGATTTATGTCGATGTTCGAGAAAAGGGTAATCTTCCCATTGACGTCATTGTTGCTTTGTCTTCATTTCTTTTTCCATACTGTAAATGATGATATCAAACGGCCAACCATATCAGATATTAAAAAGTAAAACTATTGTGGAAGCACGGAAGTAAGCAATGGTTATTACGCCACTTATATCGTCAGATTTTACTCATAGCATATCGGTCAATATCTTGCATTTAACTTCAATTCATGCTACAAAAACTTTTTCACATTCTTTAATTCATCCGTGTCGTTTGGACATGAAGGCTAAAACCTTACAAAGCAGGCTAAATGAAGCACGACTTAAGATAATGCAAAAAATACGTTATATTTGATATGAGAAAGAATCTAGCAATAAACATTGGTGTATTTGCATAATGCTCGACTGCTGTATTTTTAGTACCATCTCTTCAACTTAGAATGAAGGCAGCCGTTACTGTCTCACATATTGGGAAACATTCTGCAGTCCATATTAATATCCTTCATCACTACCTAGGCGTTTGTGTGTGATCACATGTGTCCGTATTCATAAAACTTTTCAATCGAATTCCATTGAATTCATAGAACTTAAAAATGCAGTTCATTATTTCTAAACGGAAACATCAAACCTATTTCAATAAAAATGTTGGCTGTTTACTAAAACTTGAAAGTCTCCCCAAATCACCGGTTATCCCCCAGGTTTCGCACCAATGGTTGTAATAGTAGGCTGAATCTTGCTCATGGATTTGTGTTGCCATGAAATAAAATTCCTGCGGTTACATTAATGAATTAAACTACCTCGGACGAGAGTTCAGGGAATCCATTTTTCCTCTCCACATGGCCGGCTTTATGTTTGCTCTAACACGCAGAGGTTATCCACAGATCAACTGCACGTGGTTGATTGTGCAAACACTGATTATTCATAGTGTAAACAGACAAAAGTGAATTTTCTTTACTCAGAAGCAATTTTGCTTTACATTTAAGGTTTTTTAAGTTGTACTTGTCTCTACTTGTAATTAGACCTTCATTATTATGTTTATTTCAATACTTTTACAGTCCATACGAAAATTATTCGAAAATTGATACATTTTATGTCCTCCTGAGCAAAAATTGCTCGTCAGGAGGCGCCTATGAACATGTGATGTATCTTGGTAGACAATAAGAAAAACGACCGACACTATAAATGAAAACATAACACGATATTTCAAATCCTGTTGGATCAAAAATCCTCTTTTAGCAAAGACTTCTTTTCAAATCACTCAGGCCATTAACCTGTGCCAGAATGTCCCACCAAATATTCAATAGCCTTGGCACCACAGCAAAATTAACGTTTTCTTTCGTCATACATATTATTAACTTTTGGCCGATCAGAAATATCTTTTCTTCTGAGTGCCATATCATGCTGACATTGTCAAAAGTTCTTACATTTTGCATTTTTTTATGTCACATTTCCCTTAAATTCTCAAACCAATGATGCTTAGTGCTGATTTCTTTGACCAATGTATATTTTTACTTTTACTCCTTTCGAGAGCAATGTGTGTTTTTGTTTGTTTAAGAAGGTAATCTTTAAACAGGTAATAACCTTTTAAGGTTACCAAAGCATCCCAATTCATGTTGTTGCCAATATTTTTACACCATTGTTGGATGCAATAAATATCTATCAATTTCTATCTGTGCAAACATTCCTCACATATCGTTATAAATACATCAGCTCTTATGAGAGCATCGTAGATTTTGAAGGACGAATTTTTTACGTGGACTTCAATCATCTCTTTCCGCCTACGTTTCGCAAGATTTGTTTCTGCATCCCTGGGGCTTGACATGTATACCAGGCTAAGTACAATATAAAAAAATTGATGGTAACAGTTTTAACTGTTTTTACTGTCTCCATCCATTTATTATAAAGTGGTCCAAATCAACTTACACTTAAGTTCAAATTATTTTAGGCATGTTGCCCGGCTTGCTTCTGATTCCACACCTCCCTCTGATGCCTCATCGCTACCTTCTTCATCTCACCTTAAATGCCTTTTCTTTATTCTCCCTTCACTGTGAACCCTTTTCCCGATCCCTAGACGAGCAGCGAACAAAAGCGAATCGACGAGCGTCATCCGACTCCCCTGGTGGTCTCTTTTGTGCACCCTATCCCCTCCCTCAAAAGGTGCCCGAGGTGGGGCGGGGGGGGGGAAGGAAGAGGGGCGCATATTTGACTCCCTCACTCCCGGGGACCGAAAGGAAATATCTTGTGGGATGCCTGAGAGCAGGAGAGGCGGACCGGGAGGGCTAGAGGGGGGAAGGGGTACTTTCTGTATAAAGAAAAGCATTCCGAGAAATCCCTTTGATGGAGAGAGGGACGCCAGGGAGCGTAGCAATTACAATACCACGAAGTTCCTACCAGTTCACGCCCTCCCTTATTAGAAAATCACCCGCCGAGTCTCATTCGGTTAGTCAGGATGATTAATGTCAGCCGAGTTAGGCACTAAACGAAACTCGGGAAATTGACTACCCCCTGGACGTGACGAAATCTGTTCTCAATTTCGTCCTGGCGCACGAGGTAGGGTCACAGCTTGTAAATCTGGGTTCCAACGTACTTTAAGGCGTTGAAATTAAAAAAAAGTTTCCGTGTCCACAGCTCACGTGAGATAAAAATATTCACACGACGCTTTTAAGGATTAATGCCCGACATATTCCCAATTTGTAGAAAAAACAAACAATTCGTTTATTTCAACAAATTTGTTGTTGGAAACACACTTGAAAACTATGTGACATTAGTATATGGAACAAATTAGGCAACATCGGGCGCTTATTACAAAATACCTGAATTGCAACTGTTTAGTTAATTTACGATCAGCATAGTCAACAATCATTCTGCATTTTTCTAGTCATGCTTACGCAAGGAGTTATTTAATATGCTCGTTAGGCCCTTAATCTGCAGAACGTTAGCTAAAAGTAGCGCTTATGCGCCACTCGACTGACGCTGGTTACTTTTTGCCATGGAAACGCCGATTAGCGTCAATCATGGTTTGAATTTCTAACCACTGTCGGCTGACACCAGTAAAAATGTTTGGATGGGAACGCTAGTTACATGACTCCTGTGAGCATTAGAGTTGTCACAAGGGTTTGATTTGCCGAATCTCATGTTTGAAGGAGAGAGAGTAAGTTCCCTTACACTCTGAAACATCAAATTACCAGCGCAATTTCTATTTTCTCTACCCTTTCGCTAAACAATTTCTCTTCGCAATTTCACTTCACACCAACTACATACCTATCCCAGGAGAAGAATGTCCATCCCATGGTTTGTAAGAAGCCGTGACATAGGGAAGGTTGTTGGACAAGTGGGGAATGAAAGAAAAGTGAATAAGTTTTATGAGTGGCATGAAGAAGGGTAGGACCTCAGCGGAGATGAAGTAAGAAATACTAGAAACGTCGTGGAAAATGTAAAAACTTGGCCAAGTTATTCCGGCCGATAGTTAAATTTATATCAGAAAGACTCGAAATATGTGAAATGGAGGAACACAAGAGAACACAGAGCTGGACGATGGACAAGAAACACAATTCTGCCAAGAATACAACTACTTGGATGTTAAAATAACTAAAAATGGAACCCTGGATGATTCAATTAAAGGAAGAAATTTTCAAGGAAAAATGGCAGCATCCCTATTGAATAGCATTGTATGGTCACATACAACGTATGATGAACGAGAGAACACCCAAGCAAATTTTAACGTGGAATCCACAAGATATAAAACAAGAGGTTGTTGAAGACGTGAGCAAGGCATAGAAAAGGCAATAAGAGAAAAGTAGTTTCCAGAAGGGCTGCAGATGAATAGAGAGCAATGGCGGTTGGGCATCGGATAGCGTCGTTGAAAGTTAAAAAACCGACGCATATGATATCCGGCTGTGAATAAAGCCAACCTTTTTCCCGAGGAGCTAAGGAAATCCGTTTATACACTAATGGCCGGTTGAAAGAAAATTTAGTTATGGAATCAATAGTAATGAGATCCATAAAGTTATAGAAATCATAAATATATTCGGGTTGCAGGAACACATCTATTAGTTACTTAACCTATTTATCAATAGTTACTAGCTTCGAATATTTGATCTAATCTTCCACCGCCGGGTAAAAGTTACGAAAGTTTAATCTATGAATAATTGATAATGCTCATTATAATTAGTCAGTAAGAGTAAACAAACTGGTCACTTGTCGGAAAACAACTCTTTTATCAAGTAATTAAGTCTCCAAGCGGTTCATTGCGCATCCGCTATCTTGTCTACTTATGTAACTCATAACTCCACGCCATAAGTTATGAGACCAATGAATTTATTGAATGTTTGTGCAACACTTATTGAATGGTTGCCATGGCTTATGGGTCCCATAACTTTATGGAATGCATATGTTACGTTCCTGCAACTGGCTATAAGACCGGTATCTCCGCACAGTGTGGGACTCAGCACAGAATCATCAGTTTTCAACAGCGGAATCGGTCGACACTCTCCCAATACCACCGGGTGGCATTTTTCGCGTTGGTTTAGGAGATAATTCGTGTTTCTGTCCCGATTTTGTTTCAGCAGGCGTTGCTGTTGCAGGTCTAACTCTGTGCTACAGAGAAAGTTTCCCTCTCCGCTTCTTCATTTGACTGCAGAATTGATTTGTCGACTCTGTCGTCTTTATCTATGTTGATGTATTTCGTTCCTCTTTTTCATTCTTAAAAGCTAACCCTGTACGTTATTTGAATTGGCTGGGCTGATGTCATCAATATGGTTTTCACGTCCGTGGTGCCCTCTCGACACCAGCCTCTAACCGATAGACTTTGAACTTTTTATTTTTAATCAAATAAATAATTACAAAAATAACTGTTTAACATGTTTAACTGTAAGGCTAGCCTGTATTTGGGGCATCATCATGTTTCAAGACCTCTAACTTTCGATATAATTTCATTACATAAATGATACTTGCAATAAAAACGTCAGATTACATTATAAAGAGTGTTTTAATGATCATTGTAAAATATTCGCGTTTCATGTTTCAGGCGTTTGCACCAATGCGACGGCGCCCAGTGTGAGCAGCATCAACCGCATCCTGAGGAACAGGGCCGCGGAGCGCGCGGCCGCGGAGTTCGCCCGCGCCGCCGCCGGCTACGGCCTCTTCCCGCACCACCACCCGCACCATCCCGCGCACCACCACCACCCGGCGCACCACCACGCCCACCACCACGCCTTCCCACCGGCCGCGCCTTTCCCGGCAGCCGCCGCGTGGCACCCCCCACACTTCTGGTCCGCGCTGGCCACCTCGGCATCCGGCGGCGCGGGGAGCGGCGGGCCCAACGGCACGGCATCCTCCGCCCAGGGGTGCGGGGGGAGCGGGGGAGGCGGCGGCGGGGGTGGCAGCGGGGGAGGTGGGGGCGGGGTGACCTCGTCCTCCTCGCCGGCGGCCTCTTCGCCGGGCGGGTCGTCCTCGGCGTCGCCCTCCGCCACGGGGTCCGGCGGGGGCCCTCCGACCGGGGCCTCGGCGCCCAACCACCACCACCACCACCATCATCACCACTTGCCCTTCGCGGCGGCGGTGGCCGCAGCGTCCGGGTGCGGAGATCTGCTCATCCCCAGATACGGAGGTAGGTCTGGGAAAAAAAGGAAAACACTTTCATCGTGTTCAACAATGTTCCTGTCCGGAAAATGAACTTCCGAAACCATCTTAGGATATCATGGGGCTAGAGATGGATAAATTAGTATAATTCTCATTGGAGGTAAATTATCGTGGCTAAACTCACGTTTTAAAACAAACTTAATTTTCCGCTACTTTTTAATTTTTTGCTTATAATTTATTTCTCATTGGAGGTAAATTATCGTGGTATAACTCACTTTTTAAAACAAACTTAATTTCCCACTTATTTTTAATTTCTTGCTAATAATTTAATCCTCACTGGAGGTAAATTATCGTGGTAAAACTCAATTTTTAAAACAAACTTCATTTTCCTCTAATTTTTAATTTCTTGCTAATAATTTAATTCTCACTGGAGGTAAATTATCGGGGTAAAACTCACTTTTTAAAACAAACTTAATTTCCCACTTATTTTTAATTTTTTGCTAATAATATCTAAGATAAGATTTAATAGGAGAGCCAATAGCAATAGGTCAACGATATTTTAACCATTACTTCTTCTACTCAGGTGAATCTGTCCTCAGACAGGTTTCAATTGAACTGCTCCCTCCATGGTCGTTTATCCTGTGCTGCCTCCCTCAGCTCTTATTTACTCCTTCTATAATATCCGTCAACATATTATTTGTTCGTCTTCCTCTACCTCACTTACCCTCGATCTTTTCATCTAATATTCTTTTCATAGACAATCTTTCCTCAGGATGTGTCCCATCCAGTTTTCTTTCCTCTTTCTTACTGATCTTAAAATATTCCTCTTCTCCATCACCCTCACTAGCACTTCCTCATTGCTCACCGTATCACTCAATTTTAATTCTTCCATTCTTCTCCATAGCCACGTTTTGAAACCCTCTCGGTATTTCTCCTCTTTCCTCCTGACTGTCCATGTTTGGCCTTCATAATGCACACACTCCAAATAAAAAATTTGCACATCTTTTTCTTGGGCCTATATTGATTCCTTTGGCTGGAAGTAGTTGGTTGACTTCACAGAAGGCTGCCTTTCCCCGTGATATTCTATTTCTTATTTCCTACGTACAGATTCTATTCCATGTAAAAGCACTTCCAACGTATCAAAAGGATGGTATTCGTTCTAGCACATTATTGCTGCATTAATGCGTTATAATAAAATTAATAATAAAAACTGATATGACAGCGCACACGCAATTTGGCTTTCATTTGTCAAGGAATTTTCGTTCAAACCGTTAAAAGAAGCGCCCCACAAATATTCCACAAGTACAAATCGTAAAAGTATTCCACATATGAGTTGTATGTGCCATAATTTTTCATTAAAATTGAATAAAATATTTATAGACTTGGCTTAAAGTAATTAGTTTGGAGTATATCGGCATGAAAAATATCGGAAACGGAGGAGGGTATTACCTAAAATTACGGTAAAATTCAGAGGTTGCGGTCAATCACGAAAAATGCCTCGATAATTTTCAGGATGTTCCTCAAATAGTCCTACAAAGTCATAAAAGAACCAGAAATCCTCTTAAGTTCTCAAAACCGTGGTTGGTTTTAGTGTAGAGAATTATATGGAGTTAATAATGCTTCTTTCCATGGCTATGTGTCAATATTTGAGGTATGTAAATTGATAAATCTGCCTTTACAAATGGCAAAAAACAAGTGAAGAAATAATTGCTATGGTTAAATTATGAAAATTTTTCAAGCCTTTCCTCACCGTCCGTCGAGGCCGAATTACTGCCTGACTCTATCTTTACTAATGGCTGCGATTAAATATCAATTTTTCTCCGCAAAGAGTGAAATTTTAGACTCCATACATTTGATTCTTCATCATCAAATACCATGGCTAAGTTATACTCGTAGTTGCCTTGCGTGGCTATACCTTCCACTCTTAATTGAATTAAAGGTTATCTCGGCGAATTATTTTAGTTAAGAATTCTCGGATCAATCCGGAACGGATAACGATGGCTAAGTCTGCCGTTTTCACGTTGCTGCTGTTCAACAACCTCACCTTGTGTTAAACCCGAGAAATCTTTAACTCCACTCTGTAATAGTTAAAAATTACAGAAGCATTCTATTTCTAAGCTGCTTCTTCGTATCCTGAACCATTTCTTCTTTTCCATTCGGCATTTTCACACCAAACTGATTTTGCGAATAAGTTAATGCGCTCTAATTGAGGATTTTTTAATGAGTCGATACCCACGAGTGTCTCCTCTGATGACACATTTCCTTCTCATTCATGCATACGCGAGCTAATCATGGAAGGACACCAGTAGTAAAAAAAGTGTGCTATTTTAAATAACTATTAGACGTAGATCGCAGACACAGCTAAAATGGTTAATTTTACTCAATTATGGAAAAAACTTGACGTTCCGACTCCGAGATCATTGATATTAAGTTCGCCTCTTTGTCAATTTATGCTGTGTTAGAAACTTAGGCTACCAAAAAGATAATTGCTTAATCCCGACACTCACCAACTTAATTTTTCGTGGTAAGTAATAGTTGGTGCGCGTGGATGTTTCCTATCCTACAACAATGTCTGTCGATGTCAGTTACGGGAATACCCCGTGTCTCGCTCTCTGAAGAACTACAAAAATCGCTCAGGAACGACTCACGTGCAATCACTCAAATAACGACTCACGTGCAATCCTTTTTTTGCACCGTTCATCATTTTTCTACTGTGTTAGCGGAAGTTGAACGCCAAGTTAATTTTGCGAATGAGTTAATACTTTGCAATAGACGTCTTCCGTGACGCGCCAAACGTCAGCGATCTCCTCCCCCCGTAGAGAAACATCTCATCTATGATTTTGCGTGCGCATGATAATCCAGAATGGACAACACGCTCGAAGCAAAAATTGTGTCATTTATAATAACTGTTTGGCGAAGATCGAGGATAAGAATTAATTCGGTTAATTGTGCGCAATCCTGATGCGGTTACGACGAGCTGACTCTATAAAGATGCCTAAGATAAAGCAGTAATTCGCTCCTTTGTCATTACGTTCTTGTACGCTCGAAATTTTGGCCCGTCCAAAAAGTAAAAAAAAAATAGATTAATTTTTGTCGATCTAAAGGCGAGATATTTATACATATATACAAAAAATGAGAATTGGAGTTCACAGCCGAACACAAATGTCCATGTCAGCTTGCCCCCGCGTGGTTCAGGAGACGCTCTAAACACGTACAAAGGGGTCGGAGTCCCACGGTCGCATCCGTCCTCTTGCTTCTATGGCGAGAGAGCGGGTGGGATAAGGGAGGAAAGAGACCTCCGGGCGGTCAGATGTTGCCGTAGTGCTCCCCCCCCAACGGTCACGCGATGCTGCCCTTTAACTACCAAATGTTAGCCTTTCTGTCGCCGATAATGCGGCGGAAAAATTTTAATCGACGCTCGGTGGATGTCTCTTGCACGGAGGGGTCTCGTCTCTGAATAAATACATCTCTCTCCGTCTCAGGTAGAACTCATTCGCTCCTATACGGTGTATTCACGATTACGTTCCCGGCTATCGACTTCACGGGAAATTGCCTCTCATTCCCTCGCTAGCCCCGCTCTGTGTCTTCTGAGAGATATTAAAAACACCGTTCAACAGAGATGGTGGCTATAATGATATTTTTGTACTCCTAACTTTGAATTCAAATTGGAACCCAGACCTCGTTGACGTTAAAATTAGATATTTCTGACTCGAACTTGATCGAAACTAAGCTCTTAATTTATAGCGAAGGTAGTATGTCCCAATACAACATTTATTTGCAAAATACGTAGTCAAAAATAGAGATGGGGAAAGGATTTTTTTAAATTTTAATGAAAAGTTTTTTCTATCATAACTTTAATTTCAAGACGTATGCGGTTATTGTAGTTTTTGTCGCCATGGTTTTACACAATACACAGGTACATGTTTTATTTTCATGAATATGCTTCTAATGAAAATTAAGATACCAACAGAAATAGGGATGTGATTACACAGATATTCGCATTAACAGGTTTATTCTTAACAGCATAGATACAATAAAATTCTATATTTTTGCCTACACATATTAGGGTAAACCGTACGGTAGACATCGGGTTGGTGTGGTGGCTAGAGTACTCGCCTACTACGCGGGCAACCAGGGTTCAAATCCCTGCAGAGGCGGATGTTTTTCAGAGGAGCCCGATCCCTACTTGAGTGTCTTGTGGAGGGCATTTCAAGTGAGTACTCCGTCTGTCGGATGAGACGTTAAGCCGTGGTCCCCTTGGCACCTTTCGTTAAGCGTAGGCTAATGCCGACGCCGGGTTTCTATCCACTCTTCCTCCCTTACCTATCCTCTACGGCGCAAATGACCTTAGCCGTCGGTCGCCTCCCCAAATATCCAATCCAATATTAACCACTCAGCAGCTATTGGCCATTTGGTAATATGAAGAGCATAATAAGACCTCACATGGACCATATTTAAAATATGCACGCTTCATATGATGGACAGATATTTCTGTCCCTGCATCTCTCTTGAAATGCTCACCATATGTCACTTAAGTCAAAGATATTCTCCGTCCAGATGCTTTTATAGGAGGAGTTTCTTCTCATTAAAAAAATTAATAAACAACAAGGCGGCTCCCAAATGCAAAAACACTTTTATGACATGTTGAGAGCATGTTCTTGGTACAATTGCTACAAGGAAATTTCTTCGTACATAAATGAAGAATCAAAGGCCTCAGAAAATATCTAAAGGAAAGTCATGAAAGCACGGTGATAAAGAGATAAATTAACTGCACATGATTTCAATTAAGATCTGATAGAAGAAATATGACGACTCATGGTCAAAGGTGTGATATTTGTGATTATTTTTTAAGAAATTATGTGTTTCGGAAAAGAAAGCAAAAATAACTTGCACATTAACTCTCATTCACTTGGCCAATCACCATACGTATGTGCAATTCTCTACTCTAAAGCCCAAAATTATTTTTATGCTAAGCTCTTTTACGGCCGAGGTTTTCAAATTCGTGGATCCACGCCTGTTTTCTGATTTTGATTGCAATTCTAACATTACATTTTCCTAAGGGGCCAAAAAATGTACCATCTACCCTAAATTTGTGTTAGAACGAGTATTTGGCAATATTGTAAATATTTTCTGCAGTTAATTACAAGCTTTGAAGTTGATAAGAAAAACCTTCTGGTTGAGAAGCTAGTACAGAAAATTTTAATAGAAAGTTTGTTGCACATGACAAAAATATTTGCTCATGTAGGTTCTTCGGTCATTATTTTTAATACTTATTTCTTTGGAATTAAAATATATCACGTGATATGTGTATGAACTAGTTGTCAACAGCATTGCCTCTTGCAATCGATTAAAATATTCATTAGAAACATTTCTCTGGTAAGAGAAATGACGGGGCCGTTTAGAAAGTTTTTTCGGTTCATCTATTCATTTGTGCTTTATTTTCTGTTGAATTTTGACCTAATATTGATTTTCAAAAAATGTAGACCGTGAAATTTGTTGAGGTTAGAAAACTTAATCGAAAATCTCTTCTGACCGCGAATAAAATTTGCCACCACGTTTTGATATGGTCCATTTGATGCGCGTTCTGGTTTTCGGTAAAAAAAAAAGGCCACCGGAGGATATTCCTGTCATGAGGGGTTCGTAGTTTTTGTCGCCATGGTTTTACACAATACATAGGTACATGTTTTATTTTCATAAATGTGCTTCTAATGAAAATTAAGATACCAACGGAAATAGGGATGTGATTACATAGATTTTCGCATTAACAGGTTTATTCTTGACAGCATTGATACAATAAAATTCTATATTTTTGCTTGTACATATTAGGGTAAACCGTACAGTTATTGACCGCTCGGGGATATTTGGAATTATTTTTTTCACATGATTTTAATTTTGGTTTAAATTAAATGTTTCGTGACATTGCTACAAGGAAATTTCTTCGTACATAAATGAAGAATTAAAGGCCTCAGAAAATATCTAAAGGAAAGTCATGAAAGCACGATGATAAAGAGATAAGTGAACTGCACGTGATTTCAATTGTTTTTCTTTTTTTTTGGTCGTACTTGTTTTCTTGGCTCAAATTTTGTTCGATGCTTTTATAATGGTAAACTATAATGGTAATTGAACTAATTGAACTTAATGAGTTCAAGATGCGTTGCTGGAAAAGTGAATTAGATAACATGGTAAATGTGTCGATGTGTTAAAGAAATTACTGACTTCTATATTTGGACAATTTTGTCAAAGCTGAATTGATCGTGAAAATGATTTAAAACTTTATTTTGGTTGGTTTATTTTATCTACGTGTTTGCTATCTATGGCATTGGAGAGGATGCCTCTATTATTAATGGTTTTCCTTTTTACTCTTAATATCTTCCCCCATTCAGGAACTCATTCGCTCTAAATCTTTTTTTATTATTTCCCATGCTAGGATTAACGGTTTTAAAGCTAAATTTCATACATCTCCCTCTCTGGAGGAACTCGTCCGATCCAATGATTTCTCGAGATTGCATTTTTTATGCCGATTTGGCTGCAATGTCCTTTCATTTTCTCTTTGTAAAATTGTAGCTGCTGTGGGTAAGATTAGCTTACATTGACATCAAAAATGAATGTAACTTTATTCAAGCTTAAATCACATTTTAATGAGTTAAAGCAACTTGAAATTAGTTTAAAAATCTCTTTAAACTTACTGCTGCTTGGAAACAAGCGGGTCAGAAAAAGTGTGAAGTTGTTTGGAACTTTGCTCAATATGACAATGTAGTTGATGAAAAGAGGAAGTTTTTCATTGATTTTCACAGAATGTGTACCGTAGTAAAGAAAAATGGTAATAAATTCTTTATTAAAATTAATTTTCACAGCATATTAGCAGTCGGATGTGAACAGCGTTGCTGGAAAAGTGAATTAGATAACATGGTTTGTCGATGTGTTAAACAAATTACTGACTTCTATATTTGGAAAATTTTGTCAAAGCTGAATAGATCGTGAAAATGATTTAAAACTTTATTTTGGTTGGTTAATTTTATCTGCGTGTTTGCTCTCTATGGCATTGGAGAGGATGTATCTATTATTAATGGTTTTCCATTTTACTCCTAATATCTTCCCCCATTCAGGAACTCATTCGCTCAAAATCTTTTATTATTATTTCCCATGCCAACTTTACAGAAATTGTCTCTCAAATCCCTTACTTTGCCAACCATGGCAACAAAAAAGTATATTTTCGCACTTGCTAAAAATGGTTCCTTTTATTTTCATATGAATTGAGGTATCACTTCTTTTGGAGATCGAATAAAATGCATTCTAACTAAATTTCATGCGCAAAAAATATTTCTCTGTTGAAACTTCGCGGTATTGCATATAGAATGAGTTTCAACTTGCATTAAAGATGGAAAACACAAAAATGTATTTTTAAAACCTTTTACAAAGCTTTCGTCTAATAGTCGACACCATTACATTGACCTGATTATTTCACATAGAGGTCATTGAATTTTTCCTGATTTCCAAAAAATCTCGCCTTTCAAAATGCACAAACATAATTTCCTTCTTGCCCACCACGTCTCTACGTCTTTGGCCAATAACAAACATCGATTTCAATGGGAAATAATACGCACATGCTCTCCAGACCTCACGTAGACCTGATGATGTCGACTGTTCGACGAAACCAGTCGTTCAATAAATATTCTACATGACTCATTGGTTAAATGGCCCAAAATGGTTTTTTATTGATTCCCGAATATTATGGATATTTTTTCACAAAGTCAATGCTGCGAAACTATTGAAATTGGAATGCTCCGTATTCTCTCCTCCCTCTTTTCTTCAACCGCGATTGAAATTTAAAAAACCGTTGTCTTTCCAGGTCCCGTGCCGGACGCCGAGTCGGCGCTCGGCCTGGGCGGAGGCGGCGGTTGCCGGGACGACGACGACGCGGGGAGCGTCGACTCTTCGGACGCGGCGCCCAAGTTCCGTCGCAACCGGACGACTTTCTCGGCCGATCAACTCGAAGAACTGGAGCGGGAGTTTGAGAAGAGTCACTACCCGTGCGTCGCCACGAGGGAACGGCTGGCCAGCAAGACTAGCCTCTCCGAAGCAAGGGTGCAGGTGAGAACCAATGGAAAAAAGAATACGAAAAATAAACACTTGCTTTCCACCATCATTGGTCGTTCAATCCTAAACTCGATTAATTCTGGCTTAACTTTGTGAAAAAGTACCATATCGCATTTGAATTCTTGTCCAATCCTAAGATTGTTTGACTGCAGTCCTCCATTCTTTCGTATCTATTACCAATTCCCTTAAGTCCCTTTAGTTCCCTTTATGGTTAAGTTCCCTTTTTGTCATTCCGTAAAAAATAGGGGTTACAAATCATTTTGTTTGGTAATAACTTAACTTTTTTATAGTTGCCAAAGCATACGTACTGCGAGCTTTAAAATATCTGACGCAGTCTATACGCGAGAACTTAGTCATAGTTGACATAATTTCTCACAGAGGTGCATGCCCGTACCATCCCCGATGAAAAAGGTCAGTCTTTGAAGTTATTCGCGCAAATTGTGGTGACATTAAAAAATAGCTCGGCATAAAAAACTTAATGTTTTATCCCTTGACAATCAGGCGGATCGAGTCTTCAATTTTCCATAGCATAGAGAGGAGAGTAAAGGGTCGATAGAGATAAAGACAATGCTCGATGAGACGTTTTACGAGTTAGGCATTTGCCACATTTCATAATATAATTTACTGTTAACGGATTGAATAATGTCTCATGACCGAGGCTGCGTAAAAGCGATGTCGCCACTACCGCCTTGTTCTCTGCACTAAAAACTATTAAAACCAATGAAAGAGACTTAGAGTTTACACGAGCAGAGACAGACAGAGACAGACTAAGTTATTAGTACTTGCTTTTCGCGAATTATCAACCTTAAATTGAAGGTTTAGCTAAAGAAATTTAGCAACAAAATGTCGCTATAATATAAAATTATTAGTCATTTCTTTTTCGATAGTTAATTTTGATTTATTGATACATTTATGGCAGTTTAATCAATCAAAATAACCGGATCGACGTCGTGCGCTGGTATACTTCACCCCATCTCTTCCGCTATTGCCGCTAATGAAATTTCAAAAACAACTCGACGTTTGATTTATCAAAAACATTGCTCTCTTTTTTACTAGAGCTAGAAATATCCCAAAAGTATGTATGCTTCTAGATGTTACACGGCACCGGAGTTGGGATTGATCATTTTTCGAATTTTGGCAGACTGAGCTGAAAAATTTCTCCATCACAGATTTACTTATAACAGTACTCTTCGTAAAATACTCTTTATTTTTTCCCTAGTACCACCGCTTTACGTATTCATATGAGTTGACTAATTTGATGAGTAAGACGCTTTCTGAGAAGCGTCAAAAGCAAAAGGGATAGATTGAGTTTTTTTACAATTCCGTCACCTTCCCCGTAAAGGAGAGCATTAGGACTTAGGTAGTAGGAACAAGATTCAATTTATTTCTTTTCAGACGGGGATAAATTTCTGCAGCATATATTCAATAATTTGTACCTGAAAGAAGGTAAAAAAAGTTTAATTTACTGTTAAAGGATTGAATAATGTCTCATGACCGAGGCTGTGTAAAAGCGAGACGATTGATTAAACTGCCAAAAACGTAACTATTAATCAAAATTAACTATGAAAAAGTAATGACAAATAATTTTATATGGCAGTGACATTTTGTTGTTGAATTTCAATGGCTAAATCTTCGATCTAAGGTTGGTATTATGTACAAAGCAAGCATAAGACGTCCATCTGGTTATTTTGAATGATTAAACCACCAAAATTCAATTAAGATACGAAGGACTTATAAATCCGTAGGCAGTCTTCACCTCTGATACATTCCTGGCCATAGGGAGATCAAGCATCAAAAATGCCGAATTGAAAAATTTTGGATGATTTGGTCATTTTCTCTGATGAATGTTGAAATTTTCGCGAGAAAAATCTGCCTGGAAATGGATTGCCGAAGGTTCGTTTTCCGGTTTGCCGATTTGTTTCTTGTGGCAATTTCAACATATTCCGTCACCGCATTAGCGCCAGACTTGAATTCAATCTCATTTGATGGAAGCGGATTTTAGATGCTCGTGAAACCAGTAAAGGTTTCTCGTGCCATTTTCCTAAAAACAACGGTGCTACCGAGAGTACTATTCTCAATTCATTTTCCACGTTTCATGGCAGATTCAACTTGGGAACTCAAACTTATAGTTTACTATATCACTAGGCTTTACTTCACTCCAGACAGAGATTTATTTCTGCGATATATCTGCAAGAATTAATTCCTGCAAGGGCGTACGGGATAAACAAACCATTTAGACCGAGTCGAGCAGCTAATTCGGCCGGAAACTTCCGTGCCAAGGCCATGAACTCTGGGGTACACCTATCGATATTGAGTACGCTATCGATAGGCGTACCTTTGCGCATCATATCAGGGGACAAACGTAGAATTGATTCAACATATAGAACAGGACATCTTTCAAATTCAACAAATAAAACAGGATATGTTTCAACTCATTTTTTAAATTTATGTCGCGAGTTAGCGCCCGAATGGCGAGTCTAAGGACTCTTCGTCGCGTTAAACGATCTTTGAAGTAGATAAAACATGACGCCAGCTTTCTTTCGACCTCTTCTTTGTCTCTACAATACATCCCTCTTGCTCCCAAATTGTATTAAATTGGCAGGCAATCATTTTCTCACCTAAATATGTTCCCTTTCCACATCTCAATTCATTTTCCACGTTTCATGGCAGAGTCAACTTGGGAACTCAAGCTAATAGTTTAAAATTTATGTCGCATTATATCGCATATAAAATTTATATATGTATTATATAAAATATAAAATAATATTTTCCCTTTCCACATCACATGCTTCTTGCACTGTAATTTTTTTGTACCCCAAGCTATTGCTGTTCTCATGCCAAACTCTACTTTAGGAAATGAACGTATCTCTTAATTCATGAAAGAGTCGCTCATGCTTGTAATATTTAACGTTGGTGTGCAAATTTGTAATACATCCATTGTAAGTAAATTAGTAGTGTTTTTGCACCAAGTATCTATTAATCTATCTTTATCGGTAGATACTGTAAAACTGATTGAAAATTAATATAATTGAAATTAATTTAGTTTTTCATGATGGCTTAAATGGCTTATTTTCTTTAACAATTTTTTTAAATATTTTATACACAGATGGTATTTCTTTTACACGATATTAAGAATTTTATTTAATAATTTTATGATTTCCATAATAGTTTTTTTGTGAAATTGGCAATGTCTTCGATTAATGAAACCAAATGTTTCCAACTAGTAACACTCTGATTTCAGAGAGATTCTTCATTTCAATTGAGTTTTGCCAAGGAAAGACATTAATTATAATTTAACTTTTACGATAACTTACTTAAAGTACTTACTTAAAAGCCTAGTTCTTTTTATGAGAATTTTTTGCAATTTGAAAATCTTTGGATCAATTACTTGACGAAAATGAGCAGCTGAAGCAAACTTTCAGTGCATATTTGATGGTATTCTTTTGAAAATTTTTAAGTGTTATAATTTGTGGTCGCACTCAAACCAATCTGAGCAAATCAACTAAAACCGGCGTGTACTCTTAACCCAGGTTTGGTTTTCCAACAGACGAGCCAAGTGGAGGCGCCACCAGCGAATGAATCTCCTAAAGCCCTTCGGGGGCCAATCGTCGACAGCCGTTGCCCCGGGGGCGGACCAATCCTCCCGAAGCGGCCCGCCCGCCTCCACCACCCCTGGCTCCCCCTCAACCACGCCCCCGTCTCCTCCACAACGGCCCCCGGGTCACCAGACGGCGGCAACGCCGCCCCCGTCCTCAGGGTCACTACGGATGGGGGGCGAGCATAGCGCGTTCAAGGCCCTGAACCCTCACCACCATTCCGCCAGCCAGGAAGACCTCCACCAGCAGCAGAACCGAAGTCACCACCAGGCGGCAGACTCGACCGGGACGGAACAGCAACAACAACGGGGTGCCACGACCTTCCGGTCCAGTCCCGGTAACATTCCGGGCAACGGAAACCACGACTGGAACCGGAACGTGTCCTCGCCGGCATCATCCGGACACACGACGGACTCCGACGCGGAGATCAACGTGAACGAGTCGGACAGCGAGGAGGAGGAAGCGCGAAAGAAGAGGCAGAAGCGATGCCGGGAGCAGGACGGGGGATCGCCGGGAGATGGGGATCGTCGCGACCGGCGGAACTGTTCGGCGGCCGAGTCATCCGGGTCGGAGAGTCCACAGCCCATAGTTCAGGTTCCTCCGATACCGCTCTCGCTGGGCCTGCCCCTCACACTACCTCTACCCCTGCCGCTGGCGCTGTCCAGGGCCATTGGTGGGCCCCTGGGTGCCAACGGGACGAGTCTGGGTCCTGGTATGGGCCACCATCCGTGGGACATAAAGAGACACGCGGGCATGTTCCAGCAGTTGGGACACGTGAAGGAGTTGGATGGGGAGTGAGGGCAATTTTCAAAGTGGATGCGGAAAGCGATCCGTGTGATCCAAGCCTAATTTAATTTAAATCGAAATAAAATCGCGTGAAACAGCTGGGGACGATAACACTTTGTCATGTAATTTTTAGAGCAGTCCAACCTTCACATTTTTCCGAGTCGGAACCGCTAACTTTCTCACCTCAAAAATATGGTGAAAATGACTTCAAACTTTTGACCGAAAACGGAAAACGGTTGCAATTGACGCTAATTAAGATTCTCCATGAGTATGGCGTCACAATGACATCGGCGGTCATCAAAGGTCAAATTTTGTCGATCCCTCCCGAACAGGAAAGAACACTTCGATTGTTGCCTCCTAAAGTCTCACAGCAGAAGAAACCTCCACAGAAGTTCCTGATATGCGTTGGAAGTCTAAAGCCACAGACTTCGCAGAACGCAAACGTTTCAACGTACCAAATCAATGTGCAATATCAATAATGATGTGGACCCCGTCTGAGAAGGTCGAGCACGTTAATCGCAACTCTGCTTCATCAGTTCATCTTATGCTAGGCTCTAAAAATGATTAATCGACTCTTCCTTGCCCGAATTCTATGTTTTACGTTTGTAAAAGGAATTCATTTTCTTTGAGAGTTTTAAGTCTAAACTTTGAAGTTACTATGAATTGGGAAAGTTCAATGTTCAACGTGAAATCGGTAAAATTGATAGATTTCTTTTACGTTGGTTAAGTTGGGCGCTAAATTATGAAACCGGCAAAGAGATAATATAAATCAAAACATACACTTGCGACAAAACACTTGCGATTAGATGGCAGCCAAATGAGGCATCAAACTCCGGTAGTTTCCTCCAGACCGCTGCCGTAGACATTATGCAGGCAGTAAATCACCAGATTGTGGAACCAAGCTTCCGCCATATTGAGCAATAGTAATCGACGCGGCATATTCATATTAATTTTAACTGGATGGAGCATAACCACAGAGTATAAACAAAATTAACGGCCAAGTTGGTTGTTAAGCTAGATTTTATTTGACAATCGTTGAGCGTATCCGCCATATTCTTCGCCTGTTTCCTAAGCGGCAGGCTGGAATTCATTGACTTCTACGTCAGGAAGTGATACAAAAGGGATTAGGGTACGTTTTTCATTCAAAATCATCTAACTGCTATTATGTATAAGCACGAATAGGAATTATTTCCGATTTAAAGAAAGTAACAGAAAATCTGCGAACCAGATAATAGTTAAAGGTGATAAGTGAATTTCTTATTTATGCCTTTCGTTCACGTGAAAGAAATGTTAAGGAAATATTGCAAAACCATTTCATCAGTTAGTGCCAAAGAAAGACCTCAACGCAATGGATGTTCCTTCGCTGAACTTCAGTTATACTTCACGAAGTTTGAATAGACTCAAAAGCATCAAAATTGTTTTTTTTCAACATTTTGCTACTGACGGATTTTACCTTCTAGTAATCAATTCTCTTTAAGGAATTTTCCCCGCGACTGTAAAAGGGAAAACGAGCAATTGATACTAACTTTTGTTTGATTGATTTTAAAGAATTATTCTTTAGCTAATGACATGAATCAGCTATTGAAAACTAGGGATAAGTATCAAAATACGTCGATTATTCCACGAGAATGATTTAAATGAACGCTTTTTGTTTGGCATACAACCCGAATGCAGCAGCATTTTCTATACAACTTCAATTATGGTAGTCAACAGCCAAAAACTCAATATAACGTGGTTACATGCATCTATTTTTATTTAAATCAATTTTCCGGGGATGTCCGCATGTTAAAAAACAGCAGTCTTGGAAATTGGCGATTATATTAGATAGAAAAATACTATTTTGCATCGCGTTTCCCTCATTTTCTCATTTGCAATCATGTGATTTCAAGTTCAATTAGAGAAAGAATAGTTATGAAAGGTAAAATTTAGTTGTTGATATAAAATGGTGGACATTTTTCTATAACCCAGGATGTGAATAAAATTATATTTATCCTCCTCGGACCCCACGTGTCCTACAGGACACACTAAACAGCCATAAATAGCCAATAAGATTCTCATTCAGACCCTCTGTGTGCTACAAGCTACAAGGCTGACATTGTATGTATAGCGTCCGCTAGAATGTCAAGCAGTGCTGGGAACTGACTTTGAGCCAGCGGGGATGTCCGCATGTTACAAAACAGCAGTCTTGGAAAGTGGAGATTATATTAAATAGCTGGGAACTGGCCTTTCACGTCCTGAAGTTCATTGGCAAATATGTACAAAGGGTACAAAGTTCTTATACCCTTGAGTCCGAGGAGGTTATATTTTTTTTACCGTGGTATCATCTGAAGAAAAAAATCCTTCTACTTTACGGCACAGTTTATCTAACGCCTAGCTTGCCTGGAACTTACTTAGAACATGGCGAATTGCGCAAAAAATTACTTCAGCCATTGTCACTTTAGCATCATGGTTAATACTTTGTTGGGGGCTCTACATCGCGACAATGAAGTGAAACTGTTGGCGCGATACTATTGAATGTACTGCCTTAAAGGTTTTGTGTTCGTAGGAGTGTCATTCCCGAAACAATTGGAACGCGTTCTATTTCACAAATCTTGTTTTGATGAGCATTTTATCGGGCCCCAGAACGAGCAAAACTGCAACATCTTCAACAAATAGCAATAACAAATCCGTAATGGGGAGTTTGCGTTATATTTTCCAGGGTAATGATCGAAAACAACGCGATATCAGTAACATGAAAACATGAGTTAGGATTTCATCAGGCGCCATTTACGTTATTCGTATATGCTTAAAGACAGTTTTTAATATGTCTGCCTTCAAACGGTTCGTGACGTCATTTACTTGTATCACTGGATATGCGTCGCCGTTGAAGCTGAATTCGCGCTACAAGTCCACGGGGGCTACCGCCTTGGATACGGGTAAATTACGTCACCAGGCGTATATCGCTCCGCAAGACACCGGAATTATAGCGTTTTTTTTTCTTTTCGATTATACGGCATTGGTATCAATTTTTCGCCACGGGCACTAATATATCTTGTAATTCTCATTCAATTCTCAGCTCGATGGTAAGGTTTTTCCGAGAAAAAAATGTATCAAAACATTCCAACAGACATCTTTAGGTGGTTTCTTGGCAATTTTACAATTGAGTCGTTTAAAACTGTAGAAATTTGTCGACGGCCTAAGTGAAAAAATGTAGACGAATTCACTTCAAGAGTTCGCTATCCAAGGTGCAAAGTATGGCGCGAGTAAGAATTGTTTTCCTATTACCATCCAGTTCATCAGCCTTCATTCGCGGAAACATTAACAATTTCAGCCGCACTGAAAGCTTGAAGCTATTATTTAAACGTGCAATACCCCAATAGCATTCCAAAATGCGTTTCTTTACACTAAAACGGAACGGAACGATTTTGCGACGATTCGAAACGCGGGATGACGCGGGAAATGGTACGCACCTTTTCCTCCATTTGTTGCTACCCAAGGTTTAGTGAATAAAGAAATCATTGAGGAAACCCTAGAATCGGTATCAAAAATCTAGCATAATTGCGTTCCTCAGATAATTTATCACACAGCATGGGGTCAAAGACTCGTTTTACATCCGCGTGCTAAGCTAAACCCTTCTTCTCCTCGCAACGATGAGAAGAGCTAGCCGTATCATTACGAAAAACTTCCGCGAGAGGTTGCCAGTGAAAGAAATGGAGGCACCATGTATTTATCATGAGTGTACTTGTTTGAAGTTCCCCATGTAAATATTGTGGTTCTTGGACCAAATACATCGTTCAGAAAAGTCTATACTCACTCCCAAAGTTCTACAGTCGTTAACCACTATAACTGGACAAGTGCAGTGTAATTTGTTTCACTTGGATTCATGGTGAAAAGCTTTGAAAACCTTTTGTTGACGAAGGAGTCATTCTTTTGTCAACAGTGAATTGGTTTCTGTGAGTGTCGATCAGTTTCCAATTCTGTGTGTATTATATCAGTGTGTGTGCGTGTCAGTGGACTAAGGGCATAACTGCCTAATTTTATGTCGGCTCATGTTTCTCTTTATTCTCCATAATGCCAAAGCATTTCTTTATTTTTTGTATAAATAAACCGTCTGTGCGCGCGTTTTTATGTCGTGTCATTGTTGCGCGTGATGTTTCGTCAGTTTTGTGCTTGACAATTGCCAATGTTTGGTAAAATTTGACGAAACAAGAGAATGAGACGGTATCGAACGTTCAAATAGGATGCGCGTGATTTTGCAATAAGTTTCCGTTGAGTTGAGTGAAGTTTCACCGTGGTGCATGATTGAACACTTTGACTTCATATATATATTTTTTGTCCACGACGCGTGCCTACCATTTAAAAATGTCACGCTGTCGATTAAAAAACAAACAAACGAACCACCTCACTGTGCTTCTTCGTCCTTAGTGCGAATGGAACTCGACGAAAATAAACATCGTCAGAGATTCTATATACAAAGTTATCGCATGGGATGCATCTCCGCAATTGTCCCATGGACACAAAAAGACTAGAAAAAACTAACGCATATTGTCCCTGTGGACACGTGTGATTGGCGCCTCTCCCTACGCAATTGTTTTTTTAGTGCACTGAAAAAATTATCAAATAGGACGAGGTTATGATCAAACGCTCGTTGACGTATAAAATTGTCTCTCCGTGTTAAAAAAAAAAAACAAAGGCGAAATTAATTTCGTCGCTCAGTAGAATGCAAAATTGCTAAAAGTTGCTGAATTCCTCGTGTGCATCGTCACAATCAAACGCAAGTTAACGTGAACAGTTATCTCTTCGTGTTGAAAAAAACAAACAAAGAACGTAATTACGACGTTCAGTGGAGTGCAAACTTGTTGCTGAGCAATGCACTTTGGGCTCCCTGGTTCCTAGTGTATAGGTAGTGAAAAAAAACATGCATGGACAATGATGAGGGTTGGCCAGACTTCATTCAGCACTGTTTAAGTTCCCACTACACCATGTCTTGTGTCCCGTTCAAAGTTCGCACATTCCAGGTTCCGGAAGCACTAAAGTTAACATAGTAAAAATATAACTATATAACCATGCAAAAATACGTGTATGTATACAAAGAATGTTCATGTATTCAAGTGGCCTCTTGATGGTGTGTGATTTCCCTTTTGAAAAGAGGGATACAATAAATGTGGTTGACAAACCAACTGTTTGGTTTTCATTTTCGGACTTCTTTCCGATTCCAATGGAATTTGGGTGTTTACTTCCAGCATTTTTTAATCTCAGAGACACCTCTTTCTTTATTTTAAGGCTTTAAGTATTTGAGATTCTTTTTTAATGAGTAGACGGGGATAAACATAACTAACGGATGGAGTGCACAAAATAGACTAAGTCGAGCAGTTAACATTTTTTAAAAACATTCTACCGCTAAGCAACTACGATAATATATTCTAAAAATATATATATGAGGACCCTAGAAGTCAAGGGGTCTAAGTAACAAATTCGCTGTTTTGAGAAAACTGAAGTCAAAGTTGAAAATGTTTGGTACAACCCACTAAGTAGTTAAGATGCATTATCCTAGATAGCATCACCTGTCAAGAAAATCACTTGGATCCCTTTACCACCTAAAATATTTATATTTTTACATCCCATTCCTGTACCTAACTTATTTTTTTTTTATTTTTAAAATAATAAAATGTATTATATAATGATGGAGACATTAAGAATAAAGTATCTCTAAATTCTATGGGTTACAAGACTAAAATAACATAACTGATACAACACACGTGAATAATTTGCACATAGTTCAAATGAGTTCCTATCCTATTCTTGTTTCAAATTTATGTTTATGGAAAACTCAAGAAAAATGAGTATGATATATTTAGTTCAACATTCGTAAAATAAATACTATAGTACCAAAATTATCCAAAAATTACTTTAAGAACTCTTCCAATTGAACTACCGATCAGCCTTAGCATGAGATCTTAATGTATGCATTGCAGAAGCAAAACACCACCGTAGTCTTCATCTACATCAACGAAATAACGTGCAAGCCACCACAAGGGTGTGTGGCACGGGATGATTCCACACTAGGCATGCAACACTCATCCCAGCTGAAATCAGAACCGCGCACGCTCGACCGGATGCCAGGCGCAGGACAAAAACAGTCAGAATGACAATACGCGGTCACTCTATCAACTTTACTATAGTGCTAATATAGTATAGTTTATGTAAATATAGCACTATCATGCAGTATACTATTTACAACTACTGGTTGATATTATTTATGCCACTAAATAATAGTAATACACGGTACTAAGTCATGCAGGAGTGATATCTTGCCGGATATTGCATGCGGGGTTAATTGCTAATTATGATATTCTGGCATTAAGCATAAGTGACTTACCTACCTTACTGAGTAAAGTTCAAAACTTTCCAGAACTGATATATCGCAACTATTATAGTCACTTATTGTACGTTATTTAATGCCTAAGATCATTTTTCCATGATAGTTTGGCAGTATAATATATAGTATTTGGCAGTATATATAATATGTATGCGCTTCCAGCAAATAAAAAGCTTACATCAAACTTTCGTCAAAGAATTAATATAAATATTTCCCTTTGATAGTCTGGAACAACAAAAAGTACAGATAGTATTCGTTTTATAGATTATTTTCGAATTAAAAATAAAATATAAATACGACGTATTAATGACTTTTACATGATTTTTCCCGTTTGATATTTTTTCTAATATGCCATTACACCAGTCTGACTCCGTATATTCCAAACGCTGAGTGCAATCGAAATTATATCATTCAACATTTTATAGACATTGGAACACCCAATCACGTTCCGCTATTCGTTTTCTTCCAGGCCATAATGTTCACTCAAAACAAGTCCTCAAATTCAGAATCAAGTAATATCTTTTCCAATTTCACAAATATTTTTTTATTTCTCATAGTTGTATATATATTTTACATAAAATATAGTTTTATTTCTCTCATGTCCTCGATTCACGTCCCCGCAGTGAGGATCAACAAAAGTTAAGGACTCCGCAGTAAGGATATGAGTTTTTGTCTCCAGCATCCAAACGATGAAAGTACTCGAAAATCTTACAATAAATTTTACGTTGCACTTGGAGTGCCCCACGAAATCGAAAAATCCGTTTTTACCTACGCCTCATAGTTCTACAGTTACAAGTACCCAATTTATGTAAGATGTAAAATTTTCCCGTATTCTCAAACATTTTGGTTATTTTCCGGCTGAGTTCGTTGGTAACTTCAAATTCTTTGGGGCTATATTTTGCCATTTATACTCTCTAGTATACGAACGATGACACCAATCGAAAGTCTGGTATTATTATAATTTTGGGAATGAGAATTCATCAAAAACTTTCAGTATTATGGTTTGTCTGACACCTCAATTTTCTGACCTCTAAAAAATCAAGTCGTTATGCCATTTATATTTCCCGACCCAAACTTTTTCAATAATTATATCTGAAATATTGCATATACCAATCCAAAAATTGCAACTACTACATTAAGACATTTATTTTTTCATTCTTTTAACATTCCCGACAACAAACAATCATTTCTTTTGTAATGCTTTGGACAATTTCTTTGCAAAAGAATAATTAAATTTTTAGAATAAGGCTTTATCTTTATCATATCAATATGGTATGGCCTTTACGTATTATGATATTTCAGACTCGATTCCTCGGAGAAATCAAGTCGATCTTTATGTCATTTTGCCCAACCTAAAAAAGTAATCAATACATATATCTGAAATATCGCATATATCTACATTATATGTTCAGATTATAGCATTCCTGCAATATCGCAGAAGTGAAATATTTTTTAGTACGCTTATAAAAATATAATTCCAGAAGTTTAATTTATTTTTTAGGATAGGAGTTTATGATTTATTTTTAAGAATAAGATATTATTAAGGCTTGCAAAAATATGGTTTTTTCCCACGTTTCTTTTAGCAAATCAAGTCATTCTGATATTCATTTCCCCAAACAAAAATTATTCATTGGCTAAATCTGACTTTCGCAAATCCCTTTTAATTTCAGCATTCTTGAAAACATTTGCAGAAGCGAACAATCATTTCTTATACTAAGCTTTTGGAAATCTCGCTCCATAATAATAATTCATTTTTGAGAATATGATAATATCAAAGCCTTCCAGGTTTTCCTTACACGATTCCTCCATGATGACAGGTCCTTCTGATTTTCATTTTGCCCAAAAAAATATTCATTATTTAAATCTCATTCACAAATCACTTTCATTTTAAGTATTCCTGAAACCATTTGCAGAAAAGAAAAATCGATGATTATACGACACGTTTGAAAACCTCGCTCCAGACGTGTAATGTATTCTGGAGAATATGATATTGTAAAAACCATCCAGTATTATGGTATTTCACCCACGAATCTTCTAAGAAATCTAGTTATTCTGATTTCCATTTTGTCCAACCAACAATTACTCATTGCTCAAAACTGTATATCGCAAATCGCTTTTAGTTTTAGCATTCTCGAAAACATTCGCAGATTAGAACAATCATTTTTCACAATAGATTTTTAAATTCTTGTTCCAGAATTATTTGTTATAATTGAGAACAAGATATAATCATAGTCTTCCCGTACTATTCTTTTTCTTACACAACTCCTCCAAGTGATCAAGTCATACTGATTTTCATTTTGCCCAACCAAAAATCATTCAATGAATAAATCTGATATTCACAACTCACTAACGATTTTAGCCTTCATGAAAGCAACGCAAAAAAGAAAAATCAAATTTAAAAATAAGCTTTTGAAAATCTCGCTCCAGGAGTAATTTATTTTTGAGAATAAGATATTTTCAAAGCCTTATAGTATTATGGATTTTCTAACAAGATTCCTCAAAGATATCAAGTCCTTCCGATATTCTTTTTGCCTAATCAAAAATAAATCATTGCTTAAAACTTATTATCGGAAACCCCCTTTTAATTTTAGCATTCTTGATAACATTGTATTTTTGGTAATGTCATTGTTTTAATTTTTAAATGTATGTATAATGGTATTTTCTCAGTATCTGTGTTACCACCGGACCATCTGGTCTACTTGTAGCAAATTCTTAATAATAATAATAATAATTCGCAGAAAAGAAAATTCGTTTCTCATATTAAGCTTTTGAAAATATCGCTCCAGAAGTATAATTTATTTTCCAGAATGTGATATTATCAAAGCCTTCCAGCATTATGGTTTTTCTCACTCGATTCCACTAAGAAATCAGGTCATTCTGATTTTCATTTTGCCATCCAAAAATTATTCATTGCTTAAAACTAATATTCGCAAATTCCCTTTATTTTAGCATTCTTAAAACCATTAGCAGAAATAAAGGTTTCTTAAACTAAGATTTTGATAATCTCGTTCAAGATGCATATTTTATTTTTTAGAACTTTAGAATGTTGGCTTTTCTCAAACGATGTCTCTAAGAATACAAGATATTCTGATTTTTATTTTTCCCATCAAAAATTATTAATTCCTAATCTGATATCATCTGAAATTTCATTCCTAATCTGAAATCACTATCGATTTCAGCATAACTGAAAACATTCGCAGAAAATAAAATGCATTTATTATTCTAAGCTTTGAAAAATCTCGCTCTATAAGTATAATTTATTTTCGTGAATAAGATAATTTAAGCCTCCAACTATGATGGTTTTGACACACGCTCCCTCTAGGAAATTCTGATTTCCACTTTGCCAACCAAATATTATTCATCGGTTAAAACTGATATTCGCAAACCGCTTTTCATTTTAGCATTAATTTACCATTCGCAGAAAGGAAAAACCATTTTATATACTAAGCTTTTGACAATCTCGCTCCATATCTAAAATTCATTTTTGAGAACAAAATATTATCAAACCCTTCCAGTAATTTAGCAAACTCAAAAGGTTCCCCAAAGAAGTCTAGTCATTCTGATTTTCATATTGTCCAACAAAAATTAATTCACTTCGCAAATCTGATATTTGCAACTCACTTTAGATTTTCACATTCTAGAAAACATTCACAGAAACGAAAAAACATTTACTATACTTAGCTTTTGAAAATGTCGCTACAAAGTATAATTTATTTTCGTGTATGAGAATATAGCAAGCTAATCTGGAAAATATATATATTTTAAGATAAAATTATATTGTTATCGAGAATATCGTATTTCCTACGATTGAATGCAAATAAAGCGACCTAATCTGTAAATTATTCACATTCAGCGCATATAAATATATTTAAAAGTGAAATGAGTATGTAATCGAGAATATGGTTTTCCCTCCGATGGAATTAAAATATAGCGAGTTAATCTGGAAAATATTTTCATTCAGCGCAAGTGTACCTTTTAGAGTGATATGAGTTTGTAATCGAGAATATGGTTTTCCATACGATGGAATAAAAATATAGCGAGCTAATCTGTAAAATATTTCCATTTAGTGCATATATATATTTTTGAGTGAAATGAGTTTGTAATCGAGAATATGGTTTTCCCTACGATGTAATTAATAAATAGCGAGCTAATCTAGATAATATTCTCATTCAGCGCATATGTATATATTTTAGAGTGAATATATATAGGCACTGAATGAGAATATTTTCAGCATTATCTCGCTATATTTTGATTCCATCGTAGGGAAAACCATATTGTCAATTACAAACTCATTTCACTGTTAAATATATATATGCACTGAATGAGAATATTTTCCAGATTATCTCGCTATGTTTTAATTCCGTCTTGGGGAAAACCATTTTCTCGTTTACGAATTCATTTTACTCAAAAATATATTCATGCCCTTAATGAGAATATTTTCCAGATTAACTCGCTATATTTTCATTCCATCGTATGGAAAACCATATTTCCAATTACAAACTCATATCACTCTAAAAGGTACAATTGCGCTGAATGAAAATATTTCCCAGATTAATTCGCTATATTTTAATTCCATCGTAGGGAAAACCATATTGTCGATTACAAACTCATTTCACTCTAAAATATATATATGCGCTGAATGAGAATATTTTCATGATTAGTACGCTTTGTTTTAATTCCAACGTGGGGAAAACCATATTCTCGATTACGATCTCATTTCACTTCAAAATATATATATATGCCTTGAATGAAAATAGATTCAATATTAGCTCGCATTATTTGAATTCCTACGTGGTGAAAACCATATTTTCGATTACAAACTCATTTCACTCCAAAATATATATAAATAACAACAAATAAATTAAAATAAAATAAATACCACCAACGGTCAACTCCATTCTGATTACAATCTGACATGGACAGAGTAACACGCCTTGAAGATGGAAAGCAAGTCGTTTTCCGAAACGTCGGCAAACATTAAGCCAATCAATTGTTGCAGAGTCCGAGAAGAGTTTATAAATGTCATTCACCAGGAGAAACTTAAATCTTTTATAGCGAGATAGTCTGGAAAAAATTCTCATTCAGCGCACATACATATTTTTGAGTAAAATGAATTTAATTCGGGAGAATATGTTGGGGATATATGTTATAAGTTCCTTACGATGGAATTAAACTATAGCTAGCTTATTTGCAAAATATTTTCATTCAGCGCATGTATATATTTTAGAGTGAAATAAGTTTGTAACCGATGATTTGGCTTTCCCTACGATGGAATTAAACTTTAGCGAGTTAATTTTAAAAATATTTTCATTTAGCGCATATATACAATTTTTTATTGAAATGAGTTTGTAATCGAGAATATGGTATTCGCTACGATAATATTAAAATATGCCGAGCGTATCTGAATAATATTCCCATTCAGCGCATAAAAATATTTGAGAGAGAAATGATTTCGTAAACGAGAATATGGTTTTACATACGATGGAATTAAAATATAGAGAGCTAAACTGGAGAAAATTTTTACTCAAGGATAACATATAATTTAGGGTGGAATGAGTTTGTAATCGAAAATATGGTTTTCCATACCGTGGAATTAAAATATAGAGAGCTAATCTGGAGAAAATTTTTACTCAAGGCAAACATATAATTTACAGTGGAATAAGTTTGTAATCGAAAATATGGTTTTACAATCGATGGAATTATAACAAAAGAATAAGATTTTCCCCACGACACAATTAAAATATTTCCACCTATCCTGAAAAATATTCTCATTTAGTGCATCTACATATTTTTAGAATGAAATGAATTTGTAATCGAGAAAATGGTTTTCCTAACGATGAAATTAATAAATTGCGACCTAATCAGGAAAATGTTCTCATTCACCGCATATGTATATATTTTTGAGTAAAATGAGTTTCTAATAGAGAATTTGATTTTCCCTACGACAGAATTAAAATATGACGAGCTGATCTGGGACATATTCTCATTTAGTGCACACACTTATTTTTAAAGGGAAATAAGATGGAATTAATAAATTGCGGGCTCATCTGGAAAATATTCTCAGTCAGCGCATATGTATATATTTTAGAGAAAATTGAGTTTCTAATGGAGAATATGATTTTCCCCACGACAGAATTAAACTATAAAAAGTTAATTCTGAAAATATTCTCATTTAGAGCACATATATATTTTTAAAGTGAAATGAGTTTCTAATCGAGAAAACGGTTTTCCTCACCATAGAATTAATAATAATCAGACTAATCTAAAAAAAAATTTCTCATTCAGCGAATATGTATATATAATTGAGTAAAATGAGTTTCTAATGGAGAACATGATTTTACCCACGACTGAAATGAGATATAGTGAGGTAATCTGGAAAATATTCTTATTTAGGGCACATACATTTTTTTAAAGTGAAATGAGTTTGCAATCGAGAAAATGGTTTTCCTCACAATGGAAATAATAAATTGCGAGCTAATCTGGAAAATATTCTCAATAAGCGCATATGTATATATTTTAGAGGAAGATGAGTTTCTAATGGAGAATATGATTTTCCACACGAAAGAATTAAAATATAAAGAGCTAATCTGGAAAATATTCTCATTCAGCGCATATGTATTAATTTTAAAGAAAAATGAGTTTCTAATGGAGAATAGGTATTTCCCTACAATTGAATTATAATATAGCGAATTAATCTGGAAAATATTCTCAATTAGTGTACATACATATTTTAAAAGTGAAATGAGTTTGTAATCGAGAAAATGGTTTTCCTAACGATGGTATTAATAAATTGCCTGCGAATCTGGAAAATATTCTCCGTCAGCGCATATGGAAATATTTTAGAGTAAAATGAGTTTCTAATGGAGAATACGCTTTTCCCCACGACAGAATTAAAATATATAGAGCTAATATGGAAAAAATTTTCATTTAGTAAACGAGAAAATGGTTTTCCTCACGATGGAATTAGTAAATTACGAGATAGCCTGGAAAATATTCTCATTCATCGCATATGTATATATAATTGAGTAAAATGAGTTTCAAATGGAGAATATAATTTTCCCCACGACAGAATTAAAATAGCGCGAACTAATCTGGAAAATATTCTCATTTAGTGCACATACATATTTTTAAAGCGAAATGAGTTTTTAATAGAGAAAATGGTTTTCCTCACGATGCAATTAATAATTTGCGAGCTAATCTGGAAAATATTCTCATTCAGCGCATATGTATATATGTTAAAATAAAATGAGTATCTAAATGAGAATATGATTTTCCCCATGACAAATTTAAAATATTTCCACCTAATATGGCAAATATTGTCATTTAGTGCATATACATATTTTTAAAGTAAAATGAATTTGTAATAGAGAAAATGGTTTTCCTAACGATGAAATTAATAAAGTGCGAGCTAATCTGGAATAAATTCTTATTCAGCGCATATGTATATATTTTAGAGTAAAATGAGTTTCTAATGGAGAATATGATTCTCTCCACGACAGAATTAAAATATAGCGAACTAATCTAGAAAATATTCTCATTTAGAGAACATACATATCTTAAAGTGCAATGAGTTTGTAATCGGCAAAATGGATTTCCTCACGATGGAATTAATAAATAGCAAGATTATTTAGAAAATATGATCATTCAGAGCATATGTATATATTTTAAGGAAAAATGAATTTCTAAAGGAGAATATGACTTTCACCACGACAGAAATAAAATATAGCGACCTAATTTCGAAAATATTCTCATTTAGTGCACACACATATTTTTAAAGTGAAATGAGTTTGTAATTGAGATTATGAATTTCCTCACGATGGAATTTATAAATATCGAGCTAATCTGGAAAATATTCTTATTCAGCGGATATGTCTATATCTTAGAGTGAAATGAGCTTCTTATGGAGAATATGATTTTAATGATATCGAAATAGAATATAGCAAGCTAATCTGGAAAATATTCTCATTTAGTGAACATATATATTTTGAAAGTGTAATGAGATTGTAATCGAGAAAATTGATTTCCTAACGATGGAAATTATAAATTGCGAGTTAATCTGGAAAATATTCTCATTCAGCGCATATGTATATATTTTAGAGTAAAATGAGTTTCAAATAGAGAATATAATTTTCCCCACGAAACAATTAAAATATAGCGAGCTGATCGTGAAAATTTTCACATTTAATGCACAAACATATTTTTTTTGCGAAAAAGGTTGAAATCAAGAAAATGGTTTGCCTCACGATGGAATTAATAAATTGCGAGCTGATCTGGAATATATTCTCAGTCAGTGCATTTGCATATATTTTAGATTAAAATGAGTTTCTAATGGAGAATATGATTTTCCCCACGACAGAATTAAACTATAGCAAGCTAATTCTGAAAATACTCTCATTTAGAGCACATACATATTTTTAAAGTCTAATGAGTTTGTAATCGATAAAATGGTTTTCCTCACGATGGAATTAATAAATTGCGACCTAATCTGTAAAATTTTTACATTTGGTGCATATGAGTATATTTTAGAGTAAAATGAGTCTCTAATGGAAAAAATAATTTTCCCCACGAGAGAAAATAAATATAGCGAGCTAATCAGGAAAATATCTCGTTTAGTACACTTACATATCTTTAAAGTGCAATGAGTTTGAAATCGAGAAAATGGTTTTCGTCACAATGGAAATTATAAATAGCGAGCTAATCTGGAAAATATTTTCATTCAACGCATATGTATTTATTTTAGAGTAAAATGAGTTTCTAATGGAGAATATGATTTTCCCCACTACAGTAAAATAGTATAGCGAGCTAATCTGGAAAATATACTCATTTGGTACAGATACATATTTTTAAAGTGAAATGAGTTTGTAGTCGAGAAAATGGTTTTCCTCACGATAGAATTAATAAATAGCGAGCTAATCTGGAAAATTTTCTAAATCAGCACTTATCTATATATATTTTAGAGTAAAATGACTTTCTAATGGAGAATATAATTTTCCCCACGACAAAAATAAAAAATAGCCAGCTAATCTGGAAAATATTCTCATTTGATGCACATACAAATTTATAAAGTGAAATGAGTTTTTATCAAGAAAATGGTTTTCATTACGATGGAATTAATAAATAGCGAGGTAATCTGTAAAATATTCTCATTTAGTGCAAATATTATCTTTAAAGTGAAATTAGATTGTAATCAAGAAAATGGTTTTCCTCACGATGGAATTAATAAATTGCAAGATAATCTGGAAAATATTTTCAATAAGCGTATATATATATATATATATATATATATATATATAATATATATATATATATATATATATATATATATATATATATATATAATTTAGAGTAAAATGAGTTTGAAATGGAGAATATCATTTTCCCCACGATAAAAATCAAATATAGCCAGCTAATCTGGACAATATTCTCATTTGTTACACATACAAATTTTTAACGTGATATGACTTTGTTATCAAGAAAATGGTTTTCATTACGATGGATTTAATAAATAGCGAATAATCTGGAAAATATTCTCATTCCGCGAATATGTATATATTTTACAGATAAATGAGTTTCTATTGGACAATATGCTTATCCCCACGACAGTAATAAAGTATAGCGAGCTAATCTGTAAAATATTTTTATTTGGTGCACATACATATTTTTAAAGTGAAATGAGTTTGTAATCTAGAAAAAGGTTTTCTTCGCGGTGGAATTAATAAATAGCAATCTAATCTGGAAAATATTCTGATTTAGTACACATACATATTTTAAATTTGAGCTGAGTATTTCATCAAGAAAATGGTTTTCCTCACGATGAAAATGATAAATAGCGAGCTAATATGGAAAATATTCTCATTCAGCGTATATGTATATATTTTACAGTAAAATGAGTTTCTATTGGACAATATGCTTTTCCCTACGACAGTAAAAAAGTGTAGCGAGCTAATCTGTAAAATATTTCTATTTGGTGCACATACATATTTTTAAAGTGAAATGAGTTTGTAATCGAGAAAATGGTTTTCGTGACGATGGTAATAATAAATTGCGAGCTAATCTGGAAAATAATTTCATTCAGCGCATATGTATATATTTTAGAGTAAAATGAGTTTCTAACGGAAAATACGATTTTCCCCACGACAGAAATAAAATATAGCGAGCTAATCTGGAAAATATATTTTTATATAGTGCTCACACATATTTTTAAAGTGAAATGAGTTTGTTGTCGAGATAATGGTTTTCCACACGATAGAATTAATAAATAGCGAGCTAATCTGGAAAATATTCTCATTCAGCGCATAAGTATATATTTTAGAGGAAAATGAGTTTCAAATGGAGAATATGATTTTCCCTAGGACAGAAATATAATACAGCGAGCTCATCTGGAAAATATTCTCATTTGGTGGACATACATATTTTTAAAGTGAAATGAGTTTGTAATCTAGAAAATGGTTTTCCTCGCGGTGGAATTAATAAATAGCAATCTAATCTGGAAAATATTCTGATTTGGTGCACATACATATTATAACCATGTGAGATGAGTATTTCATCGAAAAAATGGTTTTCCCTACGATGGAAAAGATAAATAGCGAGCAAATCTGGAAAATATTCTCATTCAGCGTATATGTATATATTTTACAGTAAAATGAGTTTCTATTGGACAATATGCTTTTCCCAACGACAGTAAAAATATATATCGAGCTAATCTGTAAAATATTCTTATTTGGTGCACATACATATTTTTGAAGTGAAATGAGTTTGTAATCGAGAAAAAGGTTTTCCTCACGATCGAATTAATAAATAGCGAGCCTATTTGGAAAATATTCTCATTCAGCGCATATGTATATATTTAAGAGTAAAATGACTTTCTAATGGAGAATATCATTTTCCCCACGACAGAAATAAAATATAGCCAACTAATCTGGAAAATATTCTCATTTAGTGCACATACAACATTTTAAAGTGAATTGAATTTGTTATCAAGAAAATGGTTTTCTTTACGATGGAATTAATAAATAGCGAGCTAATCTGGAAAATATTCTCATTCATTGCAAAGGTATATATTTTAGATTATAATGAGTTTCTATTGGAGAATATGCTTATCCCCAAAACAGTAATAAAATAGAGCGAGCTAATCTTTAAAATATTTTTATTTCGTGCACATACATACTTTTAAAGTGAAATGAGTTTGTAATCGAGAAAATGGTTTTCCTCACGATGGAATTAATAAATGGCGAGCTAATATTGGAAATATTCTCATTCATTGCAAATGTATATATTTTAGATTATAATGAGTTTCTATTGAAGAATATGATTTTCTTCACGACACAAATAAAATATAGCGAGCCAATCTGGAATATATTTTCATTTGGTGCACATAAACATATTTAAAGTGAAATGAGTTTGTTATCGAGAAAATGGTTTTCTTAACAATGGAATTAATGAATAGCGAGATCATCTGGAAAATATTCTCATTCAGCAGATAAGTATATATTTTAGAGTAAAATGAGTTTCTAAAGGAGAATATTATTTTCCCCACGACTGACATCTGGAAAATATTCTCATTTGGTTGACACATATTTTTAAAGTGAAATGAGTTTATAATCGAGAAAACGGTTTTCCTCAGAATGGAATTATTAAATAGCAGCTAATCTGGAAAATATTCTCATTCAGCGCATATGTATATATTTTAGAATAAAATGAGTTTCTAATGGAGAATATGATTTTCCCCACGACAGAAATAAAATATATCGAGCTAATCTGGAAAATATTCCTTTTTCGAATACGTACATACATATTTTTATAGTGAAATGTGTTTGAAATCGAGGAAATGGTTTTCCTCACGATGAAATTAATAAATATCGAGCTGATATTGGAAATATTCTCATTCATTGCATATGTATATATTTAGATTAAAAGGAGTTTCTATTGGAGAATATGATTTTCCCCACGACAGAAATAAAATACAGCGAGCTAATCTGGATAATATTTTCATTTGGTGGACATACAAATTTTTAGTGTGAAATGAGTTTGTAATCGAGAAAATGGTTTTCGTCACGATGGTAATAATAAATTGCGAGCTAATCTGGAAAATATTTTCATTCAGCGCATATGTATATATTTTAGAGTAAAATGAGTTTCTAACGGAGAATATGATTTTCCCCACGACAGAAATAAAATATAGCGAGCTAATCTGGAAAATATTCTTATATGGTGCTCCCACATATTTTTAAAGTGAACTGAGTTTTTAGTCGAGAAAATGGCATTCCACACGATAGAATTAATAAATAGCGAGCTAATCTGGAAAATATTCTCATTCAGCGCATAAGTATATATTATAGAGGAAAATGAGTTTCAAATGGAGAATATGATTTTCCCCACGACAGAAATATTATATAGCGAGCTCATCTGGAAAATATTTTTATTTGGTGCACATACATACTTTTAAAGTGAAATGAGTTTGTAATCGAGAAAATGGTTTTCCTCACGATGAAAATGATAAATAGCGAGCTAATCAGGAAAATATTCTCATTCAGCGTATATGTATATATTTTACAGTAAAATGAGTTTCTATTGGACAATATGCTTTTCCCTACGACAGTAAAAAAGTATAGCGAGCTAATCTGTAAAATATTCTTATTTGGTGCACATACATATTTTTAAAGGGAAATGAGTTTGTAATCGAGAAAATGGTTTTCCTCACGATGGAATTAATAAATAGCAAGCTAATCTGGAAAATATTATGATTTGGTGCACATATATATTTTTAAAGTGAGATGAGTAAGTCATCGAGAAAATGGTTTTCTTTACTATGAAAATGATAAATAGCGAGCTGCTCTTGAAAATATTCTCATTCAGCGTATATCTATTAATTTTATAGAAAAATGAGTTTCTATTACACAATATGCTTATACCCACGACAGTAATAAAGTCTAGCGAGCTAATCTGTAAAATATTTTTATTTGGCGCACATTCATACTTTTAAAGTGAAATGAGTTTGTAATCGAGAAAATGGTTTTCCTTCCGATAGAATTAATAAATTCCGAGATCTTCTGGAAAATATTCTCATTCAGCGTATACGTATATATTTTAGAGTAAAATGAGTTTCAAATGAAGAATATGATTTTCCCCACGACAGAAATAAAATATAGCGAGCTAATCTGGAAAATATTTTTATTTGGTGAACAACCATATTTTTAAAATGAAATGAGTTTATATTCGAGAAAGTGGTTTTCCTTACGATGGAATTAATAAATTGCGAAAAAATCTGGAAAATATACTCATTCAGCGTATATGTATATATTTTAGAGTAAAATCAGTTTTAAATGGTGAATACGATTTTGCCCACGACAGAAATAAAATATAGCGAGCTTATCTGGAAAATATTCTCATTTGGTGCACATTCATATTTTTAAAGTCAAATGAGTTTCTAATCGAGAAAATGGTTTTTCTCACGATGGAATTAATAAATTGCGAGATCTTCATGAAAATATTCTCATTCATCGTATATGTATATATTTTAGAGTTAAATGAGTTTCAAATGGAGAATATGATTTTCCCCACGAAAGAAATAAAATATAGCGAGCTAATCTTGAAAATATTCTCATTTGGGTCACATATATATTTTTAAAGTGAAATTAGTTATAATCGAGAAAACGGTTTTCCTCACGATGGAATTAATAAATTGCGTGACCTTGTGGAAAATATTCTCATTCAGCGCATATGTATATATTTTAGGATAAAATGAGTTTCAAATGGACAATATGATTTTCCCCACGACGGAAATAAAATATAGCGAGCTAATCTTGAAAATATTCACATTTGGTGCACATACATAATTTTTAAGTGAAATGAGTTTCTAATCGAGAAAATGGTTTTCCTCCCGATGGAATTAATAAATAGCGAGCTAATCTGGAAGCTATTCTCATTCAGCGACTATGTATATCTTTTACATTAAAATGAGGTTCTAATGAAGAATATGATTTTCCCCACGACTGAAATAAAATATAGCGAGCTAATCTGGAAAATATTGTCATTTGGTGCACATACATATTATTAAAGTGAAATGAGTTATAATCGAGAAAACGGTTTTCCTCACGATGGAATTAATAAATTGCGATTTAATCTGGAAAATATTCTCATTAAGGGAATGTTTTTTATTATATAGTAAAATGAGTTTCAATAGGAGAATATGATTTTGCCCACGACATAAATAAGAAATACTGAGCTAATCTGGTAAAAATTATCATTTAGTGCACATACATATTTAGAATGAAATAAGTATGATATCGAGAAAATGGTTTTCCTCCCGATGGAATTAATAAATAGCGAGCTAATCTGGAAGCTATTCTCATTCAGCGACTATGTATATCTTTTACATTAAAATGAGGTTCTAATGAAGAATATGATTTTCCCCACGACTGAAATAAAATATAGCGAGCTAATCTGGAAAATATTGTCATTTGGTGCACATACATATTATTAAAGTGAAATGAGTTATAATCGAGTAAAAGGTTTTCCTCACGATGGAATTAATAAATTGCGATTTAATCTGGAAAATATTCTCATTAAGGGAATATGTTTTTTATTATATAGTAAAATGAGTTTCAATAGGAGAATATGATTTTGCCCACGACATAAATAAAATATAGCGAGCTAATCTGGAAAAAATTCCATTTAGTGCACAAACATATTTTTAGAGTGAAATAAGTATGATATCGAGAAAATGGTTTTCCTCCCCATGGAATTAATAAATAGCGAGCTAATCTGGAAGCTATTCTCATTCAGCGATTATGTATATCTTTTACATTAAAATGAGTTTCTAATGAAGAATATGATTTTCCCCACGACTGAAATAAAGTAAACCGAGCTAATCTGGGAAATACTCAGATTTCGTGAAGATACATATTTTTAAATTGAAATGAGTTTTTAATTGAGAAAATGGTTTTCCTCACGATGGAATTAATATATGGCGAACTAATCTGGAAAATATTCCTATTCACCGCATATGCATATATTTTAGAGTAAAATGAGTTTCTAAGAAAGAATATAATTTTCCCCACGACAGAAATAAAATATAGCGAGGTAATATGGAAAATATTCTCATTTGGTGCACATACATATTTTTATAGTGAAATAAGTTTGTAATCGAGAAAATGGTTTTCCTCACGATGGAATAAATACATAGCCAGCTAATCTGAAAAATATTCTCATTCAGCGCATATGTATATATTTTAGAGTAAAATTAGTTTCTAATGGAGAATATGATTTTCTCCACGACAGAAATAAAACAAAGCGGGCTATTCTGGAAATTATTCTCATTCATCGTTTATGTATATATTTTACAGTAAAATGAGTTTGTAATGGAGAATATGATTTTCTTCACGACACAAATAAAATATAGACAGCTAATTTGGAAAATATTTTCATTTGGTGCACATACATATTTTTAAAGTGAAATGAGTTTGTAATCGAGATTTTGGTTTTCCTAACGATGGAATTAATAAATAGCGAGCTAATCTCAAAAATATTCTCATTCAGCGCATATGTATATATTTTAGAGTAAGATGAGTTTCTTAAGGAGAATATCATTTTCCCCATGACGGAAATATTATATAGCGGGCTAATCTAGAAAATATTCTCATTCCGTCATCATATATATTTTTAAAGTGAAATGAGTTTGGAATCGAGAAAATGGTTTTCCTCACGATGGAATAATTAAATTGCAAGATAATCTGGAAAATATTTTCATTCAGCGTATATTTATATATTTAAGAGTGAAATACGTTTCAAATGGAGAATATGATTTTCCCCACGACAGAAATAAAATACAGCGAGCTAATCTGGAAAATATTCTCATTTGGTGGACATACATATTTTTAAAGGGAAATGAGTTTGTAATCTGGAAAATGGATTTCCTCACGACGGAATTAATTATTAGCAGGCTAATCTGGAAAATATTCTGATTTCATGCACATACAGATTTTTAAAGTGAGATGAGTATTTCATCGAGAAAATGGTTTTCCTGACGATGGAATTGATAACTAGCGAGCTTATTTGGAATATATTCTCATTCAGCGTATATGTATATATATTACAGTAAAATGAGTTTTTAATGGAAAATATGATTTTCTTCATGACAGAAATAAAATATAGCGAGCTAATCTGGAAAATATTTTCATTTGGTGGACATACGTATTTTTAAAGTGAAATGAGTTTGTAATCTATAAAATAGTTTTCCTCACGATGGAATTAATGAAACAAAGCGAGCTTATCTGGAAAATATTCTCATTTGGTGCTCATACATATTTTTATAGTGAAATAAGTTTGTAATCGAGAAAATGGGTTTCCTCACCATGGAATAAATACATAGCGAGCTAATCTGAAAAATATTCTCATTCAGCGCATATGTATATATATTAGAGTAAAATGTGTTTGTAATGGAGAATATGATTTTCCCCACGACAGAAATAAAACAAAGCGGGCTATTCTGGAAATTATTCTCATTCATCGTATATGTACATATTTTACAGTAAAATGAGTTTGTAATGGAGAATATGATTTTCTTCACGACAAAAATAAAATATAGCGAGACAATCTGAAATATATTTTCATTTGGTGCACATACACATTTTTATAGTGAAATGAGTTTGTTATCGAGAAAATGGTTTTCTTAACGATGGAATTAATAAATAGCGAGCTAATGTGGAAAATATTCTCATTCAGCGGATACGTATATATTTTAGAGTAAAATGAGTTTCTAAAGGTGAATATTATTTTCCCAACGACTGACATCTGCAAAATATTCTCATTTGGTTGACACACATATTTTTAAAGTGAAATGAGTTAATAATCGAGAAAACGGTTTTCCTCAGAATGGAATTATTAAATAGAAGCTAATCTGGAAAATATTCTCATTCAGCGCATATGTATATATTTTAGAATAAAATGAGTTTCTAATGGAGAATATGATTTTCCCCACGACAGTAATAAAATACATCGAGCTAATGTGGAAAATATTCCTTTTTCGAATAGGTACATACATATTTTTATAGTGAAATGTGTTTGAAATTGAGAAAATGGTTTTCCTCACGATGAAATTAATAAATATCGAGCTAATATTGGAAATATTCTCATTCATTGCATAATGATATATTTAGATTAAAAGGAGTTTCTATTGGAGAATATGATTTTCCCCACGACAGAAATAAAATACAGCGAGCTAATCTGGATAATATTTTCATTTGGTGGACATACAAATTTTTAGTGTGAAATGAGTTTGTAATCGAGAAAATGGTTTTCGTCACGATGGTAATAATAAATTGCGAGCTAATCTGGAAAATATTTTCATTCAGCGCATATGTATATATTTTAGAGTAAAATGAGTTTCTAACGGAGAATATGATTTTCCCCACGACAGAAATAAAATATAGCGAGCTAATCTGGAAAATATTCTTATATGGTGCTCCCACATATTTTTAAAGTGAACTGAGTTTTTAGTCGAGAAAATGGTTTTCCACACGATAGAATTAATAAATAGCGAGCTAATCTGGAAAATATTCTCATTCAGCGCATAAGTATATATTTTAGAGGAAAATGAGTTTCAAATGGAGAATATGATTTTCTCCACGACAGAAATATAATATAGCGAGCTCATCTGGAAAATATTCTCATTTGGTGGACATACATATTTTTAAAGTGAAATGAGTTTGAAATCTAGAAAATGGTTTTCCTCGTTGTGAAATTAATAAATAGAAATCTAATCTTGAAAATATTCTGACTTGGTGCACAAACATATTATTAATGTGAGATGAGTATTTCATCGAGAAAATGGTTTTCCTCACGATGAAAATGATAAATAGCGAGCTAATCTGGAAAATATTCTCATTCTGCGTAAATGTATATATTTTAAAGTAAAATGAGTCTCTATTGGACAATATGCCTTTCCCTACGACAGTAAAAAAGTATAGCGAGCTAATCTGTAAACTATTATTATTTGGTGCACATACATATTTTTAAAATTAAATGAGTTTGTAATCGAGAAAATGGTTTTCCTCACGATGGAATTAATAAATTGCGAGATCTTCTGGAATATATTCTCATTCAGCGTATATGTATATATTTTAGGGTAAAATGAGTTTCAAATGGAGAATACGATTTTCCCCACGACAGAAATAAAATATAGCGAGCTAATCTGGAAAATATTGTCATTTGGTGGACATACATATTATTAAAGTTAAATGAGTTATAATCGAGAAAACGGTTTTCCTCACGATGGAAATAATAAATTGCGATTTAATCTGGAAAATATTCTCATTAAGGCAATATGTTTTTTATTATATAGTAAAATGAGTTTCAATAGGAGAATATGATTTTGCCCACGACATAAATAAGAAATACTGAGCTAATCTGGTAAAAATTATCATTTAGTGCACATACATATTTAGAATGAAATAAGTATGATATCGAGAAAATGGTTTTCCTCCCGATGGAATTAATAAATAGCGAGCTAATCTGGAAGCTATTCTCATTCAGCGACTATGTATATCTTTTACATTAAAATGAGGTTCTAATGAAGAATATGATTTTCCCCACGACTGAAATAAAATATAGCGAGCTAATCTGGAAAATATTGTCATTTGGTGCACATACATATTATTAAAGTGAAATGAGTTATAATCGAGTAAAAGGTTTTCCTCACGATGGAATTAATAAATTGCGATTTAATCTGGAAAATATTCTCATTAAGGGAATATGTTTTTTATTATATAGTAAAATGAGTTTCAATAGGAGAATATGATTTTGCCCACGACATAAATAAAATATAGCGAGCTAATCTGGAAAAAATTCCATTTAGTGCACAAACATATTTTTAGAGTGAAATAAGTATGATATCGAGAAAATGGTTTTCCTCCCCATGGAATTAATAAATAGCGAGCTAATCTGGAAGCTATTCTCATTCAGCGACTATGTATATCTTTTACATTAAAATGAGTTTCTAATGAAGAATATGATTTTCCCCACGACTGAAATAAAGTAAACCGAGCTAATCTGGGAAATACTCAGATTTCGTGAAGATACATATTTTTAAATTGAAATGAGTTTTTAATTGAGAAAATGGTTTTCCTCACGATGGAATTAATATATGGCGAACTAATCTGGAAAATATTCATATTCAGCGCATATGCATATATTTTAGAGTAAAATGAGTTTCTAAGAAAGAATATAATTTTCCCCACGACAGAAATAAAATATAGCGAGGTAATATGGAAAATATTCTCATTTGGTGCACATACATATTTTTATAGTGAAATAAGTTTGTAATCGAGAAAATGGTTTTCCTCCCCATGGAATTAATAAATAGCGAGCTAATCTGGAAGCTATTCTCATTCAGCGACTATGTATATCTTTTACATTAAAATGAGTTTCTAATGAAGAATATGATTTTCCCCACGACTGAAATAAAGTAAACCGAGCTAATCTGGGAAATACTCAGATTTCGTGAAGATACATATTTTTAAATTGAAATGAGTTTTTAATTGAGAAAATGGTTTTCCTCACGATGGAATTAATATATGGCGAACTAATCTGGAAAATATTCCTATTCAGCGCATATGCATATATTTTAGAGTAAAATGAGTTTCTAAGAAAGAATATAATTTTCTTCACGACAGAAATAAAATATAGCGAGGTAATATGGAAAATATTCTCATTTGGTGCACATACATATTTTTATAGTGAAATAAGTTTGTAATCGAGAAAATGGTTTTCCTCACGATGGAATAAATACATAGCCAGCTAATCTGAAAAATATTCTCATTCAGCGCATATGTATATATTTTAGAGTAAAATGAGTTTCTAATGGAGAATATGATTTTCTCCACGACATAAATAAAACAAAGCGGGCTATTCTGGAAATTATTCTCATTCATCGTTTATGTATATATTTTACAGTAAAATGAGTTTGTAATGGAGAATATGATTTTCTTCACGACACAAATAAAATATAGACAGCTAATTTGGAAAATATTTTCATTTGGTGCACATACATATTTTTAAAGTGAAATGAGTTTGTAATCGAGATTGTGGTTTTCCTAACGATGGAATTAATAAATAGCGAGCTAATCTCAAAAATATTCTCATTCAGCGCATATGTATATATTTTAGAGTAAGATGAGTTTCTTAAGGAGAATATCATTTTCCCCATGACGGAAATATTATATAGCGGGCTAATCTAGAAAATATTCTCATTCCGTCATCATATATATTTTTAAAGTGAAATGAGTTTGGAATCGAGAAAATGGTTTTCCTCACGATGGAATAATTAAATTGCAAGATAATCTGGAAAATATTTTCATTCAGCGTATATTTATATATTTAAGAGTGAAATACGTTTCAAATGGAGAATATGATTTTCCCCACGACAGAAATAAAATACAGCGAGCTAATCTGGAAAATATTCTCATTTGGTGGACATACATATTTTTAAAGGGAAATGAGTTTGTAATCTGGAAAATGGATTTCCTCACGACGGAATTAATTATTAGCAGGCTAATCTGGAAAATATTCTGATTTCATGCACATACAGATTTTTAAAGTGAGATGAGTATTTCATCGAGAAAATGGTTTTCCTGACGATGGAATTGATAACTAGCGAGCTTATTTGGAATATATTCTCATTCAGCGTATATGTATATATATTACAGTAAAATGAGTTTTTAATGGAAAATATGATTTTCTTCATGACAGAAATAAAATATAGCGAGCTAATCTGGAAAATATTTTCATTTGGTGGACATACGTATTTTTAAAGTGAAATGAGTTTGTAATCTATAAAATGGTTTTCCTCACGATGGAATTAATGAAACAAAGCGAGCTTATCTGGAAAATATTCTCATTTGGTGCTCATACATATTTTTATAGTGAAATAAGTTTGTAATCGAGAAAATGGGTTTCCTCACCATGGAATAAATACATAGCGAGCTAATCTGAAAAATATTCTCATTCAGCGCATATGTATATATATTAGAGTAAAATGTGTTTGTAATGGAGAATATGATTTTCCCCACGACAGAAATAAAACAAAGCGGGCTATTCTGGAAATTATTCTCATTCATCGTATATGTACATATTTTACAGTAAAATGAGTTTGTAATGGAGAATATGATTTTCTTCACGACAAAAATAAAATATAGCGAGCCAATCTGAAATATATTTTCATTTGGTGCACATACACATTTTTATAGTGAAATGAGTTTGTTATCGAGAAAATGGTTTTCTTAACGATGGAATTAATAAATAGCGAGCTAATGTGGAAAATATTCTCATTCAGCGGATACGTATATATTTTAGAGTAAAATGAGTTTCTAAAGGTGAATATTATTTTCCCAACGACTGACATCTGCAAAATATTCTCATTTGGTTGACACACATATTTTTAAAGTGAAATGAGTTAATAATCGAGAAAACGGTTTTCCTCAGAATGGAATTATTAAATAGAAGCTAATCTGGAAAATATTCTCATTCAGCGCATATGTATATATTTTAGAATAAAATGAGTTTCTAATGGAGAATATGATTTTCCCCACGACAGAAATAAAATACATCGAGCTAATCTGGAAAATATTCCTTTTTCGAATAGGTACATACATATTTTTATAGTGAAATGTGTTTGAAATTGAGAAAATGGTTTTCCTCACGATGAAATTAATAAATATCGAGCTAATATTGGAAATATTCTCATTCATTGCATAATGATATATTTAGATTAAAAGGAGTTTCTATTGGAGAATATGATTTTCCCCACGACAGAAATAAAATACAGCGAGCTAATCTGGATAATATTTTCATTTGGTGGACATACAAATTTTTAGTGTGAAATGAGTTTGTAATCGAGAAAATGGTTTTCGTCACGATGGTAATAATAAATTGCGAGCTAATCTGGAAAATATTTTCATTCAGCGCATATGTATATATTTTAGAGTAAAATGAGTTTCTAACGGAGAATATGATTTTCCCCACGACAGAAATAAAATATAGCGAGCTAATCTGGAAAATATTCTTATATGGTGCTCCCACATATTTTTAAAGTGAACTGAGTTTTTAGTCGAGAAAATGGTTTTCCACACGATAGAATTAATAAATAGCGAGCTAATCTGGAAAATATTCTCATTCAGCGCATAAGTATATATTTTAGAGGAAAATGAGTTTCAAATGGAGAATATGATTTTCTCCACGACAGAAATATAATATAGCGAGCTCATCTGGAAAATATTCTCATTTGGTGGACATACATATTTTTAAAGTGAAATGAGTTTGAAATCTAGAAAATGGTTTTCCTCGTTGTGAAATTAATAAATAGAAATCTAATCTTGAAAATATTCTGACTTGGTGCACAAACATATTATTAATGTGAGATGAGTATTTCATCGAGAAAATGGTTTTCCTCACGATGAAAATGATAAATAGCGAGCTAATCTGGAAAATATTCTCATTCTGCGTAAATGTATATATTTTAAAGTAAAATGAGTCTCTATTGGACAATATGCCTTTCCCTACGACAGTAAAAAAGTATAGCGAGCTAATCTGTAAACTATTATTATTTGGTGCACATACATATTTTTAAAATTAAATGAGTTTGTAATCGAGAAAATGGTTTTCCTCACGATGGAATTAATAAATTGCGAGATCTTCTGGAATATATTCTCATTCAGCGTATATGTATATATTTTAGGGTAAAATGAGTTTCAAATGGAGAATACGATTTTCCCCACGACAGAAATAAAATATAGCGAGCTAATCTGGAAAATATTGTCATTTGGTGGACATACATATTATTAAAGTTAAATGAGTTATAATCGAGAAAACGGTTTTCCTCACGATGGAAATAATAAATTGCGATTTAATCTGGAAAATATTCTCATTAAGGCAATATGTTTTTTATTATATAGTAAAATGAGTTTCAATAGGAGAATATGATTTTGCCCACGACATAAATAAGAAATACTGAGCTAATCTGGTAAAAATTATCATTTAGTGCACATACATATTTAGAATGAAATAAGTATGATATCGAGAAAATGGTTTTCCTCCCGATGGAATTAATAAATAGCGAGCTAATCTGGAAGCTATTCTCATTCAGCGACTATGTATATCTTTTACATTAAAATGAGGTTCTAATGAAGAATATGATTTTCCCCACGACTGAAATAAAATATAGCGAGCTAATCTGGAAAATATTGTCATTTGGTGCACATACATATTATTAAAGTGAAATGAGTTATAATCGAGTAAAAGGTTTTCCTCACGATGGAATTAATAAATTGCGATTTAATCTGGAAAATATTCTCATTAAGGGAATATGTTTTTTATTATATAGTAAAATGAGTTTCAATAGGAGAATATGATTTTGCCCACGACATAAATAAAATATAGCGAGCTAATCTGGAAAAAATTCCATTTAGTGCACAAACATATTTTTAGAGTGAAATAAGTATGATATCGAGAAAATGGTTTTCCTCCCCATGGAATTAATAAATAGCGAGCTAATCTGGAAGCTATTCTCATTCAGCGACTATGTATATCTTTTACATTAAAATGAGTTTCTAATGAAGAATATGATTTTCCCCACGACTGAAATAAAGTAAACCGAGCTAATCTGGGAAATACTCAGATTTCGTGAAGATACATATTTTTAAATTGAAATGAGTTTTTAATTGAGAAAATGGTTTTCCTCACGATGGAATTAATATATGGCGAACTAATCTGGAAAATATTCATATTCAGCGCATATGCATATATTTTAGAGTAAAATGAGTTTCTAAGAAAGAATATAATTTTCCCCACGACAGAAATAAAATATAGCGAGGTAATATGGAAAATATTCTCATTTGGTGCACATACATATTTTTATAGTGAAATAAGTTTGTAATCGAGAAAATGGTTTTCCTCCCCATGGAATTAATAAATAGCGAGCTAATCTGGAAGCTATTCTCATTCAGCGACTATGTATATCTTTTACATTAAAATGAGTTTCTAATGAAGAATATGATTTTCCCCACGACTGAAATAAAGTAAACCGAGCTAATCTGGGAAATACTCAGATTTCGTGAAGATACATATTTTTAAATTGAAATGAGTTTTTAATTGAGAAAATGGTTTTCCTCACGATGGAATTAATATATGGCGAACTAATCTGGAAAATATTCCTATTCAGCGCATATGCATATATTTTAGAGTAAAATGAGTTTCTAAGAAAGAATATAATTTTCTTCACGACAGAAATAAAATATAGCGAGGTAATATGGAAAATATTCTCATTTGGTGCACATACATATTTTTATAGTGAAATAAGTTTGTAATCGAGAAAATGGTTTTCCTCACGATGGAATAAATACATAGCCAGCTAATCTGAAAAATATTCTCATTCAGCGCATATGTATATATTTTAGAGTAAAATGAGTTTCTAATGGAGAATATGATTTTCTCCACGACATAAATAAAACAAAGCGGGCTATTCTGGAAATTATTCTCATTCATCGTTTATGTATATATTTTACAGTAAAATGAGTTTGTAATGGAGAATATGATTTTCTTCACGACACAAATAAAATATAGACAGCTAATTTGGAAAATATTTTCATTTGGTGCACATACATATTTTTAAAGTGAAATGAGTTTGTAATCGAGATTGTGGTTTTCCTAACGATGGAATTAATAAATAGCGAGCTAATCTCAAAAATATTCTCATTCAGCGCATATGTATATATTTTAGAGTAAGATGAGTTTCTTAAGGAGAATATCATTTTCCCCATGACGGAAATATTATATAGCGGGCTAATCTAGAAAATATTCTCATTCCGTCATCATATATATTTTTAAAGTGAAATGAGTTTGGAATCGAGAAAATGGTTTTCCTCACGATGGAATAATTAAATTGCAAGATAATCTGGAAAATATTTTCATTCAGCGTATATTTATATATTTAAGAGTGAAATACGTTTCAAATGGAGAATATGATTTTCCCCACGACAGAAATAAAATACAGCGAGCTAATCTGGAAAATATTCTCATTTGGTGGACATACATATTTTTAAAGGGAAATGAGTTTGTAATCTGGAAAATGGATTTCCTCACGACGGAATTAATTATTAGCAGGCTAATCTGGAAAATATTCTGATTTCATGCACATACAGATTTTTAAAGTGAGATGAGTATTTCATCGAGAAAATGGTTTTCCTGACGATGGAATTGATAACTAGCGAGCTTATTTGGAATATATTCTCATTCAGCGTATATGTATATATATTACAGTAAAATGAGTTTTTAATGGAAAATATGATTTTCTTCATGACAGAAATAAAATATAGCGAGCTAATCTGGAAAATATTTTCATTTGGTGGACATACGTATTTTTAAAGTGAAATGAGTTTGTAATCTATAAAATGGTTTTCCTCACGATGGAATTAATGAAACAAAGCGAGCTTATCTGGAAAATATTCTCATTTGGTGCTCATACATATTTTTATAGTGAAATAAGTTTGTAATCGAGAAAATGGGTTTCCTCACCATGGAATAAATACATAGCGAGCTAATCTGAAAAATATTCTCATTCAGCGCATATGTATATATATTAGAGTAAAATGTGTTTGTAATGGAGAATATGATTTTCCCCACGACAGAAATAAAACAAAGCGGGCTATTCTGGAAATTATTCTCATTCATCGTATATGTACATATTTTACAGTAAAATGAGTTTGTAATGGAGAATATGATTTTCTTCACGACAAAAATAAAATATAGCGAGCCAATCTGAAATATATTTTCATTTGGTGCACATACACATTTTTATAGTGAAATGAGTTTGTTATCGAGAAAATGGTTTTCTTAACGATGGAATTAATAAATAGCGAGCTAATGTGGAAAATATTCTCATTCAGCGGATACGTATATATTTTAGAGTAAAATGAGTTTCTAAAGGTGAATATTATTTTCCCAACGACTGACATCTGCAAAATATTCTCATTTGGTTGACACACATATTTTTAAAGTGAAATGAGTTAATAATCGAGAAAACGGTTTTCCTCAGAATGGAATTATTAAATAGAAGCTAATCTGGAAAATATTCTCATTCAGCGCATATGTATATATTTTAGAATAAAATGAGTTTCTAATGGAGAATATGATTTTCCCCACGACAGAAATAAAATACATCGAGCTAATCTGGAAAATATTCCTTTTTCGAATAGGTACATACATATTTTTATAGTGAAATGTGTTTGAAATTGAGAAAATGGTTTTCCTCACGATGAAATTAATAAATATCGAGCTAATATTGGAAATATTCTCATTCATTGCATAATGATATATTTAGATTAAAAGGAGTTTCTATTGGAGAATATGATTTTCCCCACGACAGAAATAAAATACAGCGAGCTAATCTGGATAATATTTTCATTTGGTGGACATACAAATTTTTAGTGTGAAATGAGTTTGTAATCGAGAAAATGGTTTTCGTCACGATGGTAATAATAAATTGCGAGCTAATCTGGAAAATATTTTCATTCAGCGCATATGTATATATTTTAGAGTAAAATGAGTTTCTAACGGAGAATATGATTTTCCCCACGACAGAAATAAAATATAGCGAGCTAATCTGGAAAATATTCTTATATGGTGCTCCCACATATTTTTAAAGTGAACTGAGTTTTTAGTCGAGAAAATGGTTTTCCACACGATAGAATTAATAAATAGCGAGCTAATCTGGAAAATATTCTCATTCAGCGCATAAGTATATATTTTAGAGGAAAATGAGTTTCAAATGGAGAATATGATTTTCTCCACGACAGAAATATAATATAGCGAGCTCATCTGGAAAATATTCTCATTTGGTGGACATACATATTTTTAAAGTGAAATGAGTTTGAAATCTAGAAAATGGTTTTCCTCGTTGTGAAATTAATAAATAGAAATCTAATCTTGAAAATATTCTGACTTGGTGCACAAACATATTATTAATGTGAGATGAGTATTTCATCGAGAAAATGGTTTTCCTCACGATGAAAATGATAAATAGCGAGCTAATCTGGAAAATATTCTCATTCTGCGTAAATGTATATATTTTAAAGTAAAATGAGTCTCTATTGGACAATATGCCTTTCCCTACGACAGTAAAAAAGTATAGCGAGCTAATCTGTAAACTATTATTATTTGGTGCACATACATATTTTTAAAATTAAATGAGTTTGTAATCGAGAAAATGGTTTTCCTCACGATGGAATTAATAAATTGCGAGATCTTCTGGAATATATTCTCATTCAGCGTATATGTATATATTTTAGGGTAAAATGAGTTTCAAATGGAGAATACGATTTTCCCCACGACAGAAATAAAATATAGCGAGCTAATCTGGAAAATATTGTCATTTGGTGCACATACATATTATTAAAGTTAAATGAGATATAATCGAGAAAACGGTTTTCCTCACGATGGAAATAATAAATTGCGATTTAATCTGGAAAATATTCTCATTAAGGCAATATGTTTTTTATTATATAGTAAAATGAGTTTCAATAGGAGAATATGATTTTGCCCACGACATAAATAAAATATAGCGAGCTAATCTGGTAAAAATTATCATTTAGTGCACATACATATTTTTAGAATGAAATAAGTATGATATCGAGAAAATGGTTTTCCTCCCGATGGAATTAATAAATAGCGAGCTAATCTGGAAGCTATTCTCATTCAGCGACTATGTATATCTTTTACATTAAAATGAGGTTCTAATGAAGAATATGATTTTCCCCACGACTGAAATAAAGTAAACCAAGCTAATCTGGGAAATATTCAGATTTCGTGAAGATACATATTTTTAAATTGAAATGAGTTTTTAATCGAGAAAAGGGTTTCACTCACGATGGAATTAATAAAATATAGCGTGCTAATCTGGAAAATATTCTCATTTGGTGCACATACATATTTTTATAGTGAAATAAGGTTGTGATCGAGAAAATGGTTTTCCTCACGATGGAATAAATACATAGCCAGCTAATCTGAAAAATATTCTCATTCAGCGCATATGTATATATTTTAGAGTAAAATGAGTTTCTAATGGAGAATATGATTTTCTCCAAGAAATGAAATAAAACAAAGCGGGCTATTCTAGAAATTATTCTCATTCATCGTTTATGTATATATTTTACAGTAAAATGAATTTGTAATGGAGAATTTGATTTTCTTCACGACACAAATAAAATATAGCCAGCTAATTTGGAAAATATTTTCATTTGGTGCACATACATATTTTTAAAGTGAAATGAGTTTGTAATCGAGATTGTGGTTTTCCTAACGATGGAATTGATAAATAGCTAGCTAATCTCAAAAATATTCTCATTCAGCGCATTAATATATATTTTAGAGTAAGATGAGTTTCTTAAGGAGAATATCATTTTCCCCATGACAGAAATATTATATAGCAAGCTAATCTGGAAAATATTCTCATTTGGTAAACATACATATTTTTACAGTGAAATGAGTTTGTAATCGAGAAAATGGTTTTCCTCACGATGAAATTAATGAAGAGCGAGCTAATCCGAAAAATATTCTCAATCAGCGCATATGTATATATTTTAGAGTAAAATGAGTTTCTAATGGAGAATATGTTTTTCCGCACGAAAGAATAAAAATATTGCGGGCAATTCTAGAAAATATTCTCATTCCGTCATCATATATATTTTTAAAGTGAAATGAGTTTGGAATCGAGAAAATGGTTTTCCTCACGATGGAATAATTAAATTGCAAGATAATCTGGAAAATATTTTCATTCAGCGTATATTTATATATTTAAGAGTGAAATACGTTTCAAATGGAGAATATCATTTTCCCCACGACAGAAATAAAATATAGCGAGCTAACATGGAAAATATTCTCATTTGGTGGACATACATATTTTTAAAGTGAAATGAGTTTGTAATCTGGAAAATGGTTTTCCTCACGACGGAATTAATTATTAGCAGGCTAATCTGGAAAATATTCTGATTTCATGCACATACAGATTTTTAAAGTGAGATGAGTATTTCATCGAGAAAATGGTTTTCCTGACGATGGAATTGATAATTAGCGAGCTTATTTGGAATATATTCTCATTCAGCGTATATGTATATCTATTACAGTAAAATGAGTTTTTAATGGAAAATATGATTTTCTTCACGACAGAAATAAAATATAGCGAGCTAATCTGGAAAATATTTTCATTTGGTGGACATACATATTTTTAAAGTGAAATGAGTTTGTAATCTATAAAATGGTTTTCCTCACGATGGAATTAATAAAACAAAGCGAGCTTATCTGGAAAATATTCTCATTTGGTGGACATACATATTTTTATAGTGAAATAAGTTTGTAATCGAGAAAATGGGTTTCCTCACCATGGAATAAATGCATAGCGAGCTAATCTGAAAAATATTCTCATTCAGCGCATATGTATATATATTAGAGTAAAATGTGTTTGTAATGGAGAATATGATTTTCCCCACGACAGAAATAAAACAAAGCGGGCTATTCTGGAAATTATTCTCATTCATCGTATATGTACATATTTTACAGTAAAATGAGTTTGTAATGGAGAATATGATTTTCTTCACGACAAAAATAAAATATAGCGAGCCAATCTGAAATATATTTTCATTTGGTGCACATACACATTTTTATAGTGAAATGAGTTTGTTATCGAGAATATGGTTTTCTTAACGATGGAATTAATAAATAGCGAGCTAATGTGGAAAATATTCTCATTCAGCGTATACGTATATATTTTAGAGTAAAATGAGTTTCTAAAGGAGAATATTATTTTCCCCACGACTGACATCTGGAAAATATTCTCATTTGGTTGACACACATATTTTTAAAGTGAAATGAGTTTATAATCGAGAAAACGGTTTTCCTCAGAATGGAATTATTAAATAGAAGCTAATCTGGAAAATATTCTCATTCAGCGCATATGTATATATTTTAGAATAAAATGAGTTTCTAATGGAGAATATGATTTTCCCCACGACAGAAATAAAATACATCGAGCTAATCTGGAAAATATTCCTTTTTCGAATAGGTACATACATATTTTTATAGTGAAATGTGTTTGAAATTGAGAAAATGGTTTTCCTCACGATGAAATTAATAAATATCGAGCTAATATTGGAAATATTCTCATTCATTGCATAATGATATATTTAGATTAAAAGGAGTTTCTATTGGAGAATATGATTTTCCCCACGACAGAAATAAAATACAGCGAGCTAATCTGGATAATATTTTCATTTGGTGGACATACAAATTTTTAGTGTGAAATGAGTTTGTAATCGAGAAAATGGTTTTCGTCACGATGGTAATAATAAATTGCGAGCTAATCTGGAAAATATTTTTATTCAGCGCATATGTATATATTTTAGAGTAAAATGAGTTTCTAACGGAGAATATGATTTTCCCCACGACAGAAATAAAATATAGCGAGCTAATCTGGAAAATATTCTTATATGGTGCTCCCACATATTTTTAAAGTGAACTGAGTTTTTTGTCGAGAAAATGGTTTTCCACACGATAGAATTAATAAATAGCGAGCTAATCTGGAAAATATTCTCATTCATTGCATAATGATATATTTAGATTAAAAGGAGTTTCTATTGGAGAATATGATTTTCCCCACGACAGAAATAAAATACAGCGAGCTAATCTGGATAATATTTTCATTTGGTGGACATACAAATTTTTAGTGTGAAATGAGTTTGTAATCGAGAAAATGGTTTTCGTCACGATGGTAATAATAAATTGCGAGCTAATCTGGAAAATATTTTTATTCAGCGCATATGTATATATTTTAGAGTAAAATGAGTTTCTAACGGAGAATATGATTTTCCCCACGACAGAAATAAAATATAGCGAGCTAATCTGGAAAATATTCTTATATGGTGCTCCCACATATTTTTAAAGTGAACTGAGTTTTTTGTCGAGAAAATGGTTTTCCACACGATAGAATTAATAAATAGCGAGCTAATCTGGAAAATATTCTCATTCAGCGCATAAGTATATATTTTAGAGGAAAATGAGTTTCAAATGGAGAATATGATTTTCCCCACGACAGAAATATAATATAGCGAGCTCATCTGGAAAATATTCTCATTTGGTGGACATACATATTTTTAAAGTGAAATGAGTTTGTAATCTAGAAAATGGTTTTCCTCGTTGTGAAATTAATAAATAGAAATCTAATCTGGAAAATATTCTGACTTGGTGCAGAAACATATTATTAATGTGAGATGAGTATTTCATCGAGAAAATGGTTTTCCTCACGATGAAAATGATAAATAGCGAGCTAATCTGGAAAATATTCTCATTCTGCGTATATGTATATATTTTAAAGTAAAATGAGTCTCTATTGGACAATATGCCTTTCCCTACGACAGTAAAAAAGTATAGCGAGCTAATCTGTAAAATATTATTATTTGGTGCACATACATATTTTTAAAATTAAATGAGTTTGTAATCGAGAAAATGGTTTTCCTCACGATGGAATTAATAAATAGCGAGCTTATTTGGAAAATATTCTCATTTCCCGCGTATGTATATATTATAGAGTAAAATGACCTTCTAATGGAGAATATCATTTTCCCCACGACATAAAAAAAATTTATCAGCTAATCTGCAAAATATTCTCATTTGGTGGACATACATATTTTTAAAATAAAATGAGTAAGTCATCGAGAAAATGGTTTTCTTTACGATGGAAATGATAAATAGCGAGCTATTCTGGAAAATATTCTCATTCAGAGTATATGTATTAATTTTACAGTAAAATGAGTTTCTATTAGACAATATGCTTATCCCCACGACAGTAGTAAAGTCTAGCGAGCTAAACTGTAAAATATTTTTATTTGGTGCACATACATAATTTTAAAATGAAATGAGTTTGTAATCGAGAAAATGGTTTTCCTTACGATGGAATTAATAAATTGCGAGATCTTCTGGAAAATATTCTCATTCAGCGTATATGTATATATTATAGAGTAAAATGAGTTTCAAATGAAGAATATGATTTTCCCCATGACAGAAATAAAATTTAGCGAGCTAATCTGGTTTGTAATGAAGAATATGATTTTCCTCACGACACAAATAAAATATAGCCAGCTAATCTGGAAAATATTCTCATTTGGTGGACATACATATTGTTAAAGTGAAATGAGTTTGTAATCTAGAAAATGGTTTTCCTCGTTGTGAAATTAATAAATAGAAATCTAATCTGGAAAATATTCTGACTTGGTGCACAAACATATTATTAATGTGAGATGAGTATTTCATCGAGAAAATGGTTTTCCTCACGATGAAAATGATAAATAGCGAGCTAATCTGGAAAATATTCCCATTCTGCGTATATGTATATATTTTAAAGTAAAATGAGTCTCTATTGGACAATATGCCTTTCCCTACGACAGTAAAAAAGTATAGCGAGCTAATCTGTAAACTATTATTATTTGGTGCACATACATATTTTTAAAATTAAATGAGTTTGTAATCGAGAAAATGGTTTTCCTCACGATGGAATTAATAAATAGCGAGCTTATTTGGAAAATATTCTCATTTCCCGCGTATGTATATATTATAGAGTAAAATGACTTTCTAATGGAGAATATCATTTTCCCCACGACATAAAAAAAATTTATCAGCTAATCTGGAAAATATTCTCATTTGGTGGACATACATATTTTTAAAATGAAATGAGTAAGTCATCGAGAAAATGGTTTTCTTTACGATGGAAATGATAAATAGCGAGCTATTCTGGAAAATATTCTCATTCAGAGTATATGTATTAATTTTACAGTAAAATGAGTTTCTATTAGACAATATGCTTATCCCCACGACAGTATTAATGTCTAACGAGCTAAACTGTAAAACATTTTTATTTGGTGCACGTACATACTTTTAAAATGAAATGAGTTTGTAATCGAGAAAATGGTTTTCCTTACGATGGAATTAATAAATTGCGAGATCTTCTGGAAAATATTCTCATTCAGCGTATATGTATATATTATAGAGTAAAATGAGTTTCAAATGAAGAATATGATTTTTCCCACGACAGAAATAAAATATAGCGAGCTAATCTGGTTTGTAATGAAGAATATGATTTTCCTCACGACACAAATAAAATATAGCCAGCTAATCTGGAAAATATTTTCATTTGGTGCACATAAATATTTTTAAAGTGAAGTGAGTTTGTAATCGAGATTGTGGTTTTCCTAACGATGGAATTAATAAATAGGAGCTAATCTCAAAAATATTCTCATTCAGCGCATATGTATATATTTTAGAGTAAGATGAGTTTCTTAAGGAGAATATTATTTTCCCCATGACAGAAATATTATATAGCGAGCTAATCTGGAAAATGTTCTCATTTGGTAAACATACATATTTTTAAAGTGAAATGAGTTTGTAATCGAGAAAATGGTTTCCCTCACGATGAAATTAATAAAGAGTGAGCTAATCCGATAAATATTCTCAATCAGCGCATATGTATATATTTTAGAGTAAAATGAGTTTCTAATGGAGAATAAGATTTTCCGCACGGAAGAATAAAAATATAGCAGGCTAATCTAGAAAATATTCTCATTCCGTGATCATACATATTTTTAAAGTGAAATGAGTTTGGAATCGAGAAAATGGTATTCCTCACGATGGAATTAATAAATTGCAAGATAATCTGGAAAATATTTTCATTCAGCGTATATTTATATATTTAAGAGTGAAATGAGTTTCAAATGGAGAATATGATTTTCCGCACAACAGAAATAAAATATAGCGAGCTAATCTGGAAAATATTCTCATTTGGTGGACATACATATTTTTAAAGTGAAATGAGTTTGTAATCTGGAATATGGTTTTCCTCACGATGGAATTAATAATTAGCAAGCTTATTTGGAAAATATTCTCAATCAGCGCATATGTATATATTTTAGAGTAAAATGACTATCTAATGGAGAATATGATTTTCCCCACGACAGTAATAATGTATAGCGAGCTAATCTGTAAAATATTCTCATTTAGTGCATATACACATTTTTTAAGTGAAATGAGTTTGTAATCGAGAAAATGGTTTTTCTTACAATGGGATTAATATATAGCGAGCTAATCTGGAAAATATTCTAATTCAGCGCATATGTTTATACCTTAGAGTAAATTGAGTTTCAAATGGAGAATGTTTTTCCCCATGACAGAAACAAAATATAGCGAGCTAACCTGGAAAATATTCTCATTTGGTTCACATTCATATGTTAAAAGTGAAATGAGTTTGGAATCGAGAAAATGGTATTCCTCACGGTGGATATATTAAATGGCGAGGTAATCTGGAAAATTAACTCATTCAGCGCATACGTATATCTTTTAGAGAAAAATGAGTTTCAAATGGAGAATATGATTTTCCCCACGACTGAAATAAAATAACCGAGGTAATCTGAAAAATATTCTCATTTGGTGGACATACATATTTTTAAAGTGAAATGAGTTTGTAATCTAGAAAATGGTTTTCCTCACGATGGAATTAATAAAATATAGCTAGCTAATCTGGAAAATATTCGCATTTCGTGAACATACATATTTTTATGGTGAAATAAGTTTGTAATCATGAAAATTGTTTTCGTCACGTTGGAATATATACATAGCCAGCTAATCTGAAAAATATTCTCATTCAGCGCGTATGTGTATATTTTAGAGTAAAATGAGTTTCTAATGGAGAATGTGATTTTTTCCACGACAGAAATAAAACAAAGCGGGCTATTCTGGAAATTATTCTCATTCATCGTTTATGTATATATTTTACAGTAAAATGAATTTTAATGGAAAATATGATTTTTTTCACGACACAAATAAAATATAGCCAGCTAATCTAGAAAATATTTTCATTTTTGACGCACATACATATTTTAAAAGTGAAATGAGTTTGTAATCGAGAAAATGGTTTTCCTCAAGATGGAATTAATTAATTGCAAGATAATCTGGAAAATATTGTCATTCAGCGTATATGTATATATTTTACAGTTAAATCAGTTTCAAATGGTGAATACGATTTTGCCCACGACAGAAATAAAATATAGCGAGCAAATCTGGAAAATATTCTCATTCAGCGCATATGTATATATTTTAGAGTAAAATGAGTTTCTAATGGAGAATATGATTTTCCCCACGACAGAAATAAAATATGGCGAGCTAATCTTGAAATTATTTTCATTTGGTGGACATACATATTTTTAAAGTGAGATGAGTATTTCATCGAGAAAATGGTTTTCCTCACGATGGAATTGATAAATAGCGAGCATATTTGGAAAATATTCTCATTTAGCGCATATGTATATATATTTTAGAGTAAAATGACTATGTAATGGAGAATATGACTTTCTTCACGACAGTAATAAAGTATAGTGAGCTAATCTGGAAAATATTCTCATTTGGTGCATATACATATTTTTAAAGTGAAATGAGTTTGTAATCGAGAAAATGGTTTTTTTACAGTAAGATTAATATATAGCGAGCTAATCTGGATAATATTTTCATTCAGCGTATATGTATATATATTACAGTAAAATGAGTTTGGAATGAAGAATATGATTTTCTTCACGACAGAAATAAAATATAGCGAGCTAATCTGGAAAATATTCTCATTTGGTGGACATATATATTTTTAAAGTGAAATGAGTTTGTAATCTAGAAAATGGTTTTCCTCACGATGGAATTAATAAAATATAGCTAGCTAATCTGGAAAATATTCTCATTTGGTGAACATGCATATTTTTTTGGTGAAATAAGTTTGTAATCGAGAAAATGGTTTTCCTCAAGATGGAATAAATACATAGCCAGCTAATCTGAAAAATATTCTCATTCAGCGCGTATGTGTATATTTTAGAGTAAAATGAGTTTCTAATGGAGAATACGATTTTCTCCACGACAGAAATAAAACAAAGCGGGCTATTCTGGAAATTATTCTCATTCATCGTTTATGTATATATTTTACAGTAAAATCAGTTTCACATGATGAATACGATTTTACCCACGAAGAAAATAAAATATAGCGAGCTAATCTAGAAAATATTCTCATTTGGTGCACATACATACTTTAAAAGTCAAATGAGTTTATAATTGAGAAAATGGTTTTCAACACGATGGAATTAATAAATTGCGATTTAATCTGGAATATATTCTCTTTCAGCGTATATGTTAATATTATATAGTAATATGAACTTCAAATGAAGAATATGATTTTCCCCACGACAGAAATAAAATATAGCGAGCTAATCTGGTTTGTAATGAAGAATATGATTTTCTTCACGACACAAATAAAATATAGCCAGCTAATCTGGAAAATATTCTCATTTGGTTCACATACATATTTTAAAAGTGAAATGAGTTTGGAATCGTGAAAATGGTATTACTCACGGTGGATATATTAAATGGCGAGGTAATCTGGAAAATATTCTCATTCAGCGCATACGTATATCTTTTAGAGAAAAATTAGTTTCAAATGGAGAATATGATTTTCCCCACGACTGAAATAAAATAACCGAGCTAATCTGGAAAATAGTCTCATTTGGTGGACATGCATATTTTTAAAGTGAAATGACTTTGTAATCGATAAAGCGGTTTTACTCACGATGGAATAAATAAATTGCGAGCTAATTTGGAAAATATTCTCATTCAGCGTATATGTATATATTTTTCAGTAAAATCAATTTCACATGGTGAATACGATTTTGCCCACGAAGAAAATAAAATATAGCGAGCTAATCTGGAAAATATTCTTATTTGGTGCACATATATACTTTAAAAGTCAAATGAGTTTATAATCGAGAAAATGGTTTTCAACACGATGGAATTAATAAATTGCGATTTAATCTGGAAAATATTCTCATTTGGTGGACATGCATATTTTTAAAGTGAAATGACTTTGTAATCGATATTGCGGTTTTACTCACGATGGAATAAATAATTTGCGAGCTAATCTGGAAAATATTCTCATTCAGCGTATATGTATATATTTTTCAGTAAAATCAGTTTCACATGGTGAATACGATTTTGCCCACGAAGAAAATAAAATATAGCGAGCTAATCTGGAAAATATTCTCATTTGGTGCACATACATACTTTAAAAGTCAAATGAGTTTATAATCGAGAAAATGGTTTTCAACACGATGGAATTAATAAATTGCGATTAAATCTGGAATATATTCTCATTCAGCGTATATATTTATATTATATAGTAATATGAATATCAAATGGAGAATATGATTTTCTCCACGACAGAAATAAAATATAGCGAGCTTATCCGGAAAATATTCTCATTTAGTGCACATACATATTTTTAAGGTGAAATGAGTATGTTATCGAGAAAATGGTTTTCCTCCCGATGGAATTAATCATTAAGGAGCTAATCTGGAAGCTATTCTCATTCAGCGATTATGTATATCTTTTACATTAAAATGAGTTTCTAATGAAGAATATGATTTTCCCCATGACAGAAATAATGTAAAGCGAGCTTATCTGGAAAATATTCACATTTCGTGCACATTCAAATTTTTAAAGTGAAATGAGTTTGTAATACAGAAAATGGTTTTCCTCACGATGGAATTAATAATTGCAAGATAATCTGGAAAATATTCTCATTCAGCGTATATGTATATATATTACAGTAAAATGAGTTTGGAATGAAGAATATGATTTTCTTCACGACATAAATAAAATATAGCTAGCTAATCTGGAAAATAATCTCATTTGGTGGACATACTCATTTTTAAAGTGAAATGAGTTTGTAATCTAGAAAATGGTTTTCCTCACGATGGAATTAATAAAATATAGCTAGCTAATCTGGAAAATATTCAGATTTTGTGAACATACATATTTTTTTGGTGAAATAAGTTTGTAATCGTGAAAATTGTTTTCGTCACGTTGGAATATATACATAGCCAGCTATTCTGAAAAATATTCTCATTCAGCGCGTATATGTATATTTTAGGGTAAAATGAGTTTCTAATGGAGAATGTGATTTTCTCCACGACAGAAATAAAACAAAGCGGGCTATTCTGGAAATTATTCTCATTCATCGTTTATGTATATATTTTACAGTAAAATGAGTTTTAATGGAAAATATGATTTTCTTCACGACACAAATAAAATATAGCCAGCTAATCTAGAAAATATATTCATTTTTGACGCACATACTATTTTAAAAGTGAAATGAGTTTGTAATCGAGAAAATGGTTTTCCTCAAGATGGAATTAATGAATTGCAAGATAATCTGGAAAATATTGTCATTCAGCGTATATGTATATATTTTACAGTTAAATCAGTTTCAAATGGTGAATACGATTTTGCCCACGACAGAAATAAAATATAACGAGCAAATCTGGAAAATATTCTCATTCAGCGCATATGTATATATTTTAGAGTAAAATGAGTTTCTAAAGGAGTATATTATTTTCCCCACGACAGAATTAAAATATGGCGAGCTAATCTTGAAAATATTTTCATTTGGTGCACATACATATTTTTAAAGTGAAATGAGTTTGTAATCGAAAAAATAGTTTTCCTCACGATGGAATTAATATATAGCAAGCTAATTTGGAAAATATTCTCATTCAGCGCATATGTATATATTTTAGAGTAAAATGAGTTTCTAATGGAGAATATGATTTTCCCCACGACAGAATTAAAATATGGCGAGCTAATCTTGAAAATATTTTCATTTGGTGCACATACATATTTTTAAAGTGAAATGAGTTTGTAATCGAGAAAATGGTTTTTCTTACAGTGGGATTAATATATAGCGAGCTAATCTGGAAAATATTCTCATTCAGCGTATATGTATATATATTACAGTAAAATGAGTTTGGAATGAAGAATATGATTTTCTTCACGACAGAAATAAAATATAGCGAGCTAATCTTTAAAATATTCTCATTTGGTGGACATACATATTTTTAAAGTGAAATGAGTTTGTAATCGAGAAAAGGGTTTTCCTCACGATGGAATTAATAAAATATAGCTAGCTAATCTGGAAAATATTCTCATTTGGTGAACATGCATATTTTTTTGGTGAAATAAGTTTGTAATCGAGAAAATGGTTTTCCTCACGATGGAATAACTACATAGCCAGACAATCTGAAAAATATTCACATTCAGCGCGTATGTGTATATTTTAGAGTAAAATAAGTTTCTAATGGAGAATATGATTTTCTCCACGACAGAAATAAAACAAAGCGGGCTATTCTGGAAATTATTCTCATTCATCGTTTATGTATATATTTTACAGTAAAATGAGTTTTAATGGAGAATATGATTTTCTTCACGACACAAATATAATAGAGCCAGCTAATCTAGAAAATATTTTCATTTTTGACCCACATACATATTTTAAAAGTGAAATGAGTTTGTAATCGAGAAAATGGTTTTCCTCAAGATGGAATTAATGAATTGCAAGATAATCTGGAAAATATTGTCATTCAGCGTATATGTATATATTTTACAGTTAAATCAGTTTCAAATGGTGAATACGATTTTGCCCACGACAGAAATAAAATAAAGCGAGCTAATCTGGAAAATAATCTCATTCAGCGCATATGTATATATTTTAGAGTAAAATGAATTTCTAAAGGAGAATATGATTTTCCCCACGACAGAATTAAAATATGGCGAGCTAATCTTGAAAATATTTTCATTTGGTGCACATACATATTTTAAAAGTGAGATGAGTATTTCATCGAGAAAATGGTTTTCCTCACGATGGAATTGATAAATTGCGAGCATATTTGGAAAATATTCTCATTCAGCGCATATGTATATATATTACAGTAAAATGAGTTTTTAATGGAGAATATGATTTTCTTCACGACAGAAATTAAATATAGCCAGCTAATCTGGAAAATATTCTCATTTGGTGAACATACATTTTTTAACGTGAAATGAGTTTTTAATCTAGAAAATGGTTTTCCTCACGATGGAATTAATAAACAGCGAGCTAATCTAAAAAAAATTCTCATTTGGTGCACATACATATTTTTAAAGTGAAATTAGTTTGTAATCGAGAAAATGGTTTTCCTGAGGATGAAATTAAAAAAAAGCGAGCTAATTGGAAAAAAATTTTCAATCAGCGCATATGTATATATTTTGGAGTAAAATGAGTTTCAAATGGAGAAGTTGATTTACCCACGAAAGAAATAAAATATAGCGAGCTGATCTGGAAAATATTTCCATTTGGTGCACATATATATTTTTATAGTGAAATGAGTTTGTAATCGAGAAAATTATTTTCTTCACGACGGAATTAATAAATAGCGATCTAATATGGAATATGTTCCAATTCAGCGTAGATGTATATATTTTTGCAGTAAAATTAATTTCTAATGGAGTATAAGATTTTCCCCAGGACAGAAATAATATATTGTGTGCTATACTGGAAAATATTCTCATTTAGTGCACATACATATTTTTAAAGTGAAATGAGTTTGTAATCGAGAAAATGGTTTTCCTCCCGATGGAAATAATAATTAGGGAGCTAATCTGGAAGCTATTCTCATTCAGCGATTATGTATATCTTTTACATTGAAATGAGTTTCTAATGAAGAATATGATTTTCCCCATGACAGAAATAAAGTAAAGCGAGCTAATCTGGAAAATATTCACATTTCGTGATCATTCAAATTTTTAAAGTGAAATGAGTTTGTAATACAGAAAATGGTTTTCCTCACGATGGAATTAATAATTGCAAGATAATCTGGAAAATATTCTCATTCAGCGTATATGTATATATATTACAGTAAAATGAGTTTGGAATGAATAATATGATTTTCTTCACGACATAAATAAAATATAGCTAGCTAATCTGGAACATATTCTCATTTGGTGGACATACATATTTTTTAAGTGAAATGAGTTTGTAATCTAGAAAATGGTTTTCCTCACGATGGAATTAATAAAATATAACTAGCTAATCTGGAAAATATTCTCATTTGGTGAAAATACATATTTTTATGGTGAAATAAGTTTGTAATCGTGAAAATTGTTTTCGTCACGATGGTAATATAAAATTGCGAGCTAATCTGGAAAATATTTTCATTCAGCGCATATGTATATATTTTAGAGTAAAATGAGTTTCTAACGGAGAATATGATTTTCCCCACGACAGAAATAAAATATAGCGAGCTAATCTGGAAAATATTCTTATATGGTGCTCACACATATTTTTAAAGTGAACTGAGTTTTTAGTCGAGAAAATGGTATTCCACACGATAGAATTAATAAATAGCGAGCTAATCTGGAAAATATTCTCGTTCAGCGCATAAGTATATATTATAGAGGAAAACGAGTTTCAAATGGAGAATATGATTTTCCCCACGACAGAAATATAATATAGCGAGCTCATCTGGAAAATATTCTCATTGGGTGGACATACATATTTTTAAAGTGAAATGAGTTTGTAATCTCGAAAATGGTTTTCCTCGCGGTGGAAATAATAAATTGCAATCTAATATGTAAAATATTTTTATTTGGTGCACATACATACTTTTAAAGTGAAATGAGTTTGTAATCGAGAAAATGGTTTTCCTCACGATGAAAATGATAAATAGCGAGCTAATCAGGAAAATATTCTCATTCAGCGTATATGTATATATTTTACAGTAAAATGAGTTTCTATTGGACAATATGATTTTCCCTGCGACAGTAAAAAAGTATAGCGAGCTAATCTGTAAAATATTCTTATTTGGTGCACACACATATTTTTAAAGGGAAATGAGTTTGTAATCGAGAAAATGGTTTTCCTCACGATGGAATTAATAAATAGCAAGCTAATCTGGAAAATATTCTGATTTGGTGCACTTATATATTTTTAAAGTGAGACGAGTAAGTCATCGAGAAAATAATTTTCTTTACGATGAAAATGATAAATAGCAAGCTATTCTGGAAAATATTCTCATTCAGCGTATATGTATTAATTTTATAGTAAAATGAGTTTCTATTACACAATATGCTTATACCCACGACAGTAATAAAGTCTTGCGAGCAAATCTGTAAAATATTTTTATTTGGTGCACATACATACTTTTAAAGTGAAATGAGTTTGTAATCGAGAAAATGGTTTTCCTTACGATGGAATTAATAAATCCGAGATCTTCTGGAAAATATTCTCATTCAGCGTATATGTATATATTTTAGAGTAAAATGAGTTTCAAATGAAGAATATGATTTTCCCCACGACAGAAATAAAATATAGCGAGCTAATCTGGAAAATATTTTTATTTGGTGCACAACCATATTTTTAAAGTGAAATGAGTTTATATTCGAGAAAGTGGTTTTCCTTCCGATGGAATTAATAAATTGCTATTTAATCTGGAAAATATTGTCATTAAGGGAATATGTTTTTTATTATATAGTAAAATGAGTTTCAATAGGAGAATATGATTTTGCCCACGACATAAATAAAATATAGCGAGCTAATCTGGTAAAAATTATCATTTAGCGCACATACATATTTTTAGATTGAATTAAGTATGTTATCGAGAAAATGGTTTTCCTCCCGATGGAATTAATAAATAGCGAGCTAAAATAGAAGCTATTCTCATTCAGCGACTATGTATATCTTTTACATTAAAATGAGTTTCTAATGAAGAATATGATTTTCCCCACGACTGAAACATGGAAACCGAGCTAATCTGGGAAATATTCAGATTTCGTGAAGATACATTATTTAAAAATTGAAATGAGTTTTTAATTGAGAAAATGGTTTTCCTCACGATGGAATTAATATATGGCGAACTAATCTGGAAAATATTCCTATTCAGCGCATATGTATATATTTTAGAGTAAAATGAGTTTCTAAGAAAGAATATAATTTTCCCCACGACAGAAATAAAATATAGCGAGGTAATATGGAAAATATTCTCATTTGGTGGACATACTGTAAACACCATGTAAACACATACTGTAAACCTCCATACTGTAAACACATACTGTAAACACCATACATGTAAACACCAAACATGTGCACCAAATGAAATTTTAAAGTGAAATGAGTTTGTAATCTGGAAAATAGTTTTCCTCACGATGTAATTAATAATTAGCAAGGTTATTTGGAAAATATTCTCATTCAGCGCATATGTATATATTTGAGAGGAAAATGACTATCTAATGGAGAATATGATTTTCCCCACGACAGTAATAATGTATAGCGAGCTAATCTATAAAATATTCTCATTTAGTGCATATACATATTTTTAAAGTGAAATGAGTTTGTAATCGAGAAAATGGTTTTTCTTACAATGGGATTAATATAAGCGAGCTAATCGGGAAAATATTCTAATTCAGCGCATATGTTTATACATTAGAGTAAATTGAGTTTCAAATGGAGAATGTTTTTCCCCATGACAGAAACAAAATATAACAAGCGAACCTGGAAAATATTCTCATTTGGTTCACATACATATTTTACAAGTGAAATGAGTTTGGAATCGAGAAAATGGTATTCCTCACGGTGGATATATTAAATGGCGAGGTAATCTGGAAAATATTCTCATTCAGCGCGTACGTATATCTTTTAGAGAAAAATTAGTTTCAAATGGAGAATATGATTTTCCCCACGACTGAAATAAAATAACCGAGCTAATTTGGAAAATATTCTCATTCAGCGTATATGTATATATTTTTCAGTAAAATCAGTTTCACATGGTGAATACGATTTTGCCCACGAAGAAAATAAAATATAGCGAGCTAATCTGGAAAATAATCTCATTTGGTGCACGTACATACTTTAAAAGTCAAATGAGTTTATAATCGAGAAAATGGTTTTCAACACGATGGAATTAATAAATTGCGATTTAATCTGGAATATATTCTCATTCAGCGTATATGTTTATATTATATAGTAATATGAATTTCAAATGGAGAATATGATTTTCTCCACGACAGAAATAAAATATAGCGAGCTAATCTGGAAAATATTCTCATTTAGTGCTCATACATATTTTTAAAGTGAAATGAGTATGTTATCGAGAAAATGGTTTTCCTCCCGATGGAATTAATAATTAGGGAGCTAATCTGGAAGCTATTCTCATTCAGCGATTATGTATTTCTTTTACATTAAAATGAGTTTCTAATGAAGAATATGATTTTCCCCATGACAGAAATAAAGTAAAGCGAGCTAATCAGGAAAATATTCACATTTCGTGCACATTCAAATTTTTAAAGTGAAATGAATTTGTAATACAGAAAATTGTTTTCCTCACGATGGAATTAATAATTGCAAGATAATCTGGAAAATATTCTCATTCAGCGTATATGTATATACATTACAGTAAAATGAGTTTGGAATGAAGAATATGATTTTCTTCACGACATAAATAAAATATAGCTAGCTAATCTGGAAAATATTCTCATTTGGTGGACATACTCATTTTTAAAGTGAAATGAGTTTGTAATCTAGAAAATGGTTTTCCTCACGATGGAATTAATAAAATATAGCTAGCTAATCTGGAATATATTCTCATTTGGTGAACATACATCTTTTTATGGTGAAATAAGTTTGTAATCGTGAAAATTGTTTTCGTCACGATGGAATATATACATAGCCAGCTAATCTGAAAATTATTATCATTCAGCGCGTATGTGTATATTTTAGAGTAAAATTAGTTTCTAATGGAGAATATGATTTTCTCCACGACAGAAATAAAACAAAGCGGCCTATTCTGGAAATTATTCTCATTCATCGTTTATGTATATATTTTACAGTAAAATCAGTTTCACATGATGAATACGATTTTGCCCACGAAGAAAATAAAATATATTGAGCTAATCTGGAAAATATTCTCATTTGGTGCACATACATAATTTTAAAGTCAAATTTAGTTTATAATCGAGAAAATGGTTTTCAACACGATGGAATTAATAAATTGCGATTTAATCTGGAATATATTCTCTTTCAGCGCATATGTTTATATTATATAGTAATATGAATTTCAAATGGAGAATATGATTTTCTCCACGACAGAAATAAAATATAGCGAGCTAATCTGGAAAGTATTCTCATTTAGTGCACATACATATTTTTAAAGTGAAATGAGTATGTTATCGAGAAAATGGTTTTCCTCCCGATGGAATTAATAATTAGGGAGCTAATCTGGAAGCTATTCTCATTCAGCGATTATGTATATCTTTCACATTAAAATGAATTTCTAATGAAGAATATGATTTTCCCCATGACAGAAATATAGTAAAGCGAGCTAATCTGGAAAATATTCACATTTCGTGCACATTCAAATTTTTAAAGTGAAATGAATTTGTAATACAGAAAATGGTTTTCCTCTCGATGGAATTAATAATTGCAAGATAATCTGGAAAATATTCTCATTCAGCGTATATGTATATACATTACAGTAAAATGAGTTTGGAATGAAGAATATGATTTTCTTCACGACATAAATAAAATATAGCTAGCTAATCTGGAAAATATTCTCATTTGGTGGACATACTCATTTTTAAAGTGAAATGAGTTTGTAATCTAGAAAATGGTTTTCCTCACGATGGAATTAATAAAATATAGCTAGCTAATCTGGAAAATATTCTCATTTGGTGAACATACATCTTTTTATGGTGAAATAAGTTTGTAATCGTGAAAATTGTTTTCGTCACGATGGAATATATTCATAGCCAGCTAATCTGAAAAATATTATCATTCAGCGCGTATGTGTATATTTTAGAGTAAAATTAGTTTCTAATGGAGAATATGATTTTCTCCACGACAGAAATAAAACAAAGCGGGCTATTCTGGAAATTAGTCTCATTCATCGTTTATGTATATATTTTACAGTAAAATCAGTTTCACATGATGAATACGATTTTGCCCACGAAGAAAATAAAATATATTGAGCTAATCTGGAAAATATTCTCATTTGGTGCACATACATACTTTTAAAGTCAAATTTAGTTTATAATCGAGAAAATGGTTTTCAACACGATGGAATTAATAAATTGCGATTTAATCTGGAATATATTCTCTTTCAGTGCATATGTTTATATTATATAGTAATATGAATTTCAAATGGAGAATATGATTTTCTCCACGACAGAAATAAAATATAGCGAGCTAATCTGGAAAATATTCTCATTTAGTGCACATACATATTTTTAAAGTGAAATGAGTATGTTATCGAGAAAATGGTTTTCCTCCCGATGGAATTAATAATTAGGGAGCTAATCTGGAAGCTTTTCTCATTCAGCGATTATGTATATCTTTTACATTAAAATGAATTTCTAATGAAGAATATGATTTTCCCCATGACAGAACTAAAGTAAAGCGAGCTAATCTGGAAAATATTCACATTTCGTGCACATTCAAATTTTTAAAGTGAAATGAATTTGTAATACAGAAAATGGTTTTCCTCACGATGGAATTAATAATTGCAAGATAATCTGGAAAATATTCTCATTCAGCGTATATGTATATATATTACAGGAAATGAGTTTGGAATGAAGAATATGATTTTCTTCACGACATAAATAAAATATAGCTAGCTAATCTGGAAAATAATCTCATTTGGTGGACATACTCATTTTTAAAGTGAAATGAGTTTGTAATCTAGAAAATGGTTTTCCTCACGATGGAATTAATAAAATATAGCTAGCTAATCTGGAAAATATTCTCATTTGGTGAACATACATATTTTTATGGTGAAATAAGTTTGTAATCGTGAAAATTGTTTTCGTCACGATGGAATATATACATAGCCAGCTAATCTGAAAAATATAATCATTCAGCACGTATGTGTATATTTTAGAGTAAAATGAGTTTCTAATGGAGAATATGATTTTCTCCACGACAGAAATAAAACTAAGCGGGCTATTCTGGAAATTATTCTCATTCATCGTTTATGTATATATTTTACAGTAAAATCAGTTCCACATGATGAATACGATTTTGCCCACGAAGAAAATAAAATATATTGAGCTAATCTGGAAAATATTCTCATTTGGTGCACATACATAATTTTAAAGTCAAATTTAGTTTATAATCGAGAAAATGGTTTTCAACACGATGGAATTAATAAATTGCGATTTAATCTGGAATATATTCTCTTTCAGTGCATATGTTTATATTATATAGTAATATGAATTTCAAATGGAGAATATGATTTTCTCCACGACAGAGATAAAATATAGCGAGCTAATCTGGAAAATATTCTCATTTAGTGCACATACATATTTTTAAAGAGAAATGAGTATGTTATCGAGGAAATGGTTTTCCTCCCGATGGAATTAATAATTAGGGAGCTAATCTGGAAGCTATTCTCATTCAGCGATTATGTATATCTTTTACATTAAAATGAGTTCCTAATGAAGAATATGATTTTCCCCATGACAGAAATAAAGTAAAGCTAGCTAATCTGGAAAATATTCACATTTCGTGCACATTCAAATTTTTAAAGTGAAATGAGTTTGTAATACAGAAAATGGTTTTCCTCACGATGGAATTAATAAAATATAGCTAGCTAATCTAGAAAATATTCTCATTTGGTGAACATTCATATTTTTATGGTGAAATAAGTTTGTAATCGTGAAAATTGTTTTCGTCACGATGGAATATATACATAGCCAGCTAATCTGAAAAATATTCTCATTCAGCGCGTATGTGTATATTTTAGAGTAAAATGAGTTTCTAATGGAGAATATGATTTTCTCCACGACAGAAATAAAAAAAAGCGGGCTATTCTGGAAATTATTCATATTCATCGTTTATGTATATATTTTACAGTAAAATGAGTTTTAATGGAAAATATGATTTTCTTCACGACACAAATAAAATATATCCAGCTAATCTAGAAAATATTTTCATTTTTGACACACATACATATTTTAAAAGTGAAATGAGATTGTAATCGAGAAAATGGTTTTCCTCAAGATGGAAATAATGAATTGCAAGATAATCTGGAAAATATTGTCATTCAGCGTATATGTATATATTTTACAGTTAAATCAGTTTCAAATGGTGAATACGATTTTGCCCACGACAGAAATAAAATATAGCGAGCAAATCTGGAAAATATTCTCATTCAGCGCATATGTATATAATTTAGAGTAAAATGAGTCTCTAAAGGAGTATATTATTTTCCCCACGACAGAATTAAAATATGGCGAGCTAATCTTGAAAATATTTTCATTTGGTGGACATACATATTTTTAAAGTGAGTTGAGTATTTCATCGAGAAAATGGTTTTCCTCACGATGGAATTGATAAATAGCGAGCATATCTGGAAAATATTCTCATTCAGCGCATATGTATATATTTTAGAGTAAAATGAGTTTCTAAAGGAGTATATTATTTTCCCCACGACAGAATTAAAATATGGCGAGCTAATTTGAAAATATTTTCATTTGGTGGACATACATATTTTTAAAGTGAAATGAGTATGTAATCCAGAAAAAAGTTTTCCTCACGATGGAATTAATATATAGCGAGCTAATTTGGAAAATATTCTCATTCAGCGCATATGTATATATTTTAGAGTAAAATGAGTTTCTAATGGAGAATATGATTTTCCGCACGACAGAAATAAAATATGGCGAGCTAATCTTGAAAATATTTTCATTTGGTGGACATATATATTTTTAAAGTGAGATGAGTATTTCATCGAGAAAATGGTTTTCCTCACGATGGAATTGATAAATAGCGAGCATATTTGGAAAATATTCTCATTCAGCGCATATGTATATATTTTAGAGTAAAATGACTATGTAATGGAGAATATGATTTTCTTCAAGACAGTAATAAAGTATAGCGAGCTAATCTGGAAAATATTCTCATTTGGTGCATATACATATTTTTAAAGTGAAATGAGTTTGTAATCGAGAAAATGGTTTTTCTTACTGTGGGATTAATATATAGCGATCTAATCTGGAAAATATTCTCATTCAGCGCATATGTATATATTTTAGAGTAAAATGAGTTTCTAAAGGAGTATATTATTTTCCCCACGACAGAATTAAAATATGGCGAGCTAATCTTGAAAATATTTTCATTTGGTGGACATACATATTTTTAAAGTGAGATGAGTATTTCATCGAGAAAATGGTTTTCCTCACGATGGAATTGATAAATAGCGAGCAAATCTGGAAAATATTCTCATTCAGCGCATATGTATATATTTTGGAGTAAAATGAGTTTCTAAAGGAGTATATTATTTTCCCCACGACAGAATTAAAATATGGCGAGCTAATCTTGAAAATATTTTCATTTGGTTGACATACATATTTTTAAAGTGAAATGAGTATGTAATCGAGAAAAAAGTTTTCCTCACGATGGAATTAATATATAGCGAGCTAATTTGGAAAATATTCTCATTCAGCGCATATGTCTATATTTTAGAGTAAAATGACTATGTAATGGAGAATATGATTTTCTTCACGACAGTAATAAAGTATAGCGAGCTATTCTGGAAAATATTCTCATTTGGTGCATATACATATTTTTAAAGTGAAATGAGTTTGTAATCGAGAAAATGGTTTTTCTTACTGTGGGATTAATATATAGCGATCTAATCTGGAAAATATTCTCATTCAGCGCATATGTATATATTTTAGAGTAAAATGAGTTTCTAAAGGAGTATATTATTTTCCCCACGACAGAATTAAAATATGTCGAGCTAATCTTGAAAATATTTTCATTTGGTGGACAGACATATTTTTAAAGTGAGATGAGTATTTCATCGAGAAAATGGTTTTCCTCACGATGGAATTGATAAATAGCGAGCAAATCTGGAAAATATTCTCATTCAGCGCATATGTATATATTTTAGAGTAAAATGAGTATCTAAAGGAGTATATTATTTTCCCCACGACAGAATTAAAATATGGCGAGCTAATCTTGAAAATATTTTCATTTGGTTGACATACATATTTTTAAAGTGAAATGAGTATGTAATCGAGAAAAAAGTTTTCCTCACGATGGAATTAATATATAGCGAGCTAATTTGGAAAATATTCTCATTCAGCGCATATGTATATATTTTAGAGTACAATGAGTTTCTAATGGAGAATATGATTTTCCCCACGACAGAAATAAAATATGGCGAGCTAATCTTGAAAATATTTTCATTTGGTGGACATACATATTTTTAAAGTGAGATGAGTATTTCATCGAGAAAATGGTTTTCCTCACGATGGAATTGATAAATAGCGAGCATATTTGGAAAATATTCTCATTCAGCGCATATGTATATATTTTAGAGTAAAATGACTATGTAATGGAGAATATGATTTTCTTCACGACAGTAATAAAGTATAGCGAGCTAATCTGGAAAATATTCTCATTTGGTGCATATACATATTTTTAAAGTGAAATGAGTTTGTAATCGAGAAAATGGTTTTTCTTACTGTGGGATTAATAAATAGCGATCTAATCTGGAAAATATTCTCATTCAGCGTATATATATATTACAGTAAAATGAGTTTGGAATGAAGAATATGATTTTCTTCACGACAGAAATAATATATAGCGAGCTAATCTGTAAAATATTCTCATTTGGTGGACATATATATTTTTAAAGTGAAATGAGTTTGTAATCTAGAAAATGGTTTTCCTCACGAAGGAATTAATAAAATATAGCTAGCTAATCTGGAAAATATTCTCATTTGGTGAACATGCATATTTTTTTGGTGAAATAAGTTTGTAATCGAGAAAATGGTTTTCCTCAAGATGGAATAAATACATAGCCAGCTAATCTGATTTACATGATGAATACGATTTTTCCCACGAAGAAAATAAAATATATTGAGCTAATCTGGAAAATATTCTCATTTGGTGCACATACATACTTTAAAATTAAATTGAGTTTACAATCGAGAAAATGGTTTTCAACACGATGGAATTAATTAATTGCGATTTAATCTGGAATATATTCTCTTTCAGCGTATATGTTTATATTATATAGTAATATGAATTTCAAATGGAGAATATGATTTTCTCCACGACAGAAATAAAATATACTGAGCTAATCTGGAAAATATTCTCATTTAGTGCACATACATATTTTTAAAGTGAAATGAGTATGTTATCGAGAAAATGGTTATCCTCCCGATGGAATTAATAATTAGGGAGCTAATCTGGAAGCTATTCTCATTCAGCGATTATGTATATCATTTAAATTAAAATGAGTTTCTAATGAAGAATATGAGTTTCCCCATGATAGAAATAAAGTAAAGCGAGCTAATCTGGAAAATATTCACATTTCGTGCACATTCATATTTTTAAAGTGAGATGAGTTTATAATCGAGAAAATGGTTTTCCTCACGATGGAATTAATAATTGCAAGATAATTTGGAAAATATTTTCATTCAGCGCATATGTATATATTTTAGAGTAAAATGAGTTTCTAAAGGAGTATATTATTTTCCCCACGACAGAATTAAAATATGGCGAGCTAATCTTGAAAATATTTTCATTTGGTGGACATACATATTTTTAAAGTGAGATGAGTATTTCATCGAGAAAATGGTTTTCCTCACGATGGAATTGATAAATAGCGAGCAAATCTGGAAAATATTCTCATTCAGCGCATATGTATATATTTTGGAGTAAAATGAGTTTCTAAAGGAGTATATTATTTTCCCCACGACAGAATTAAAATATGGCGAGCTAATCTTGAAAATATTTTCATTTGGTTGACATACATATTTTTAAAGTGAAATGAGTATGTAATCGAGAAAAAAGTTTTCCTCACGATGGAATTAATATATAGCGAGCTAATTTGGAAAATATTCTCATTCAGCGCATATGTATATATTTTAGAGTAAAATGAGTTTCTAATGGAGAATATGATTTTCCCCACGACAGAAATAAAATATGGCGAGCTAATCTTAAAAATATTTTCATTTGGTGGACATACATATTATTAAAGTGAGATGAGTATTTCATCGAGAAAATGGTTTTCCTCACGATGGAGTTGATAAATAGCGAGCATATTTGGAAAATATTCTCATTCAGCGCATATGTCTATATTTTAGAGTAAAATGACTATGTAATGGAGAATATGATTTTCTTCACGACAGTAATAAAGTATAGCGAGCTATTCTGGAAAATATTCTCATTTGGTGCATATACATATTTTTAAAGTGAAATGAGTTTGTAATCGAGAAAATGGTTTTTCTTACTGTGGGATTAATATATAGCGATCTAATCTGGAAAATATTCTCATTCAGCGCATATGTATATATTTTAGAGTAAAATGAGTTTCTAAAGGAGTATATTATTTTCCCCACGACAGAATTAAAATATGTCGAGCTAATCTTGAAAATATTTTCATTTGGTGGACAGACATATTTTTAAAGTGAGATGAGTATTTCATCGAGAAAATGGTTTTCCTAACGATGGAATTGATAAATAGCGAGCAAATCTGGAAAATATTCTCATTCAGCGCATATGTATATATTTTAGAGTAAAATGAGTATCTAAAGGAGTATATTATTTTCCCCACGACAGAATTAAAATATGGCGAGCTAATCTTGAAAATATTTTCATTTGGTTGACATACATATTTTTAAAGTGAAATGAGTATGTAATCGAGAAAAAAGTTTTCCTCACGATGGAATTAATATATAGCGAGCTAATTTGGAAAATATTCTCATTCAGCGCATATGTATATATTTTAGAGTAAAATGAGTTTCTAATGGAGAATATGATTTTCCCCACGACAGAAATAAAATATGGCGAGCTAATCTTGAAAATATTTTCATTTGGTGGACATACATATTTTTAAAGTGAGATGAGTATTTCATCGAGAAAATGGTTTTCCTCACGATGGAATTGATAAATAGCGAGCATATTTGGAAAATATTCTCATTCAGCGCATATGTATATATTTTAGAGTAAAATGACTATGTAATGGAGAATATGATTTTCTTCACGACAGTAATAAAGTATAGCGAGCTAATCTGGAAAATATTCTCATTTGGTGCATATACATATTTTTAAAGTGAAATGAGTTTGTAATCGAGAAAATGGTTTTTCTTACTGTGGGATTAATAAATAGCGATCTAATCTGGAAAATATTCTCATTCAGCGTATATATATATTACAGTAAAATGAGTTTGGAATGAAGAATATGATTTTCTTCACGACAGAAATAATATATAGCGAGCTAATCTGTAAAATATTCTCATTTGGTGGACATATATATTTTTAAAGTGAAATGAGTTTGTAATCTAGAAAATGGTTTTCCTCACGAAGGAATTAATAAAATATAGCTAGCTAATCTGGAAAATATTCTCATTTGGTGAACATGCATATTTTTTTGGTGAAATAAGTTTGTAATCGAGAAAATGGTTTTCCTCAAGATGGAATAAATACATAGCCAGCTAATCTGATTTACATGATGAATACGATTTTTCCCACGAAGAAAATAAAATATATTGAGCTAATCTGGAAAATATTCTCATTTGGTGCACATACATACTTTAAAATTAAATTGAGTTTACAATCGAGAAAATGGTTTTCAACACGATGGAATTAATTAATTGCGATTTAATCTGGAATATATTCTCTTTCAGCGTATATGTTTATATTATATAGTAATATGAATTTCAAATGGAGAATATGATTTTCTCCACGACAGAAATAAAATATACTGAGCTAATCTGGAAAATATTCTCATTTAGTGCACATACATATTTTTAAAGTGAAATGAGTATGTTATCGAGAAAATGGTTATCCTCCCGATGGAATTAATAATTAGGGAGCTAATCTGGAAGCTATTCTCATTCAGCGATTATGTATATCATTTAAATTAAAATGAGTTTCTAATGAAGAATATGAGTTTCCCCATGATAGAAATAAAGTAAAGCGAGCTAATCTGGAAAATATTCACATTTCGTGCACATTCATATTTTTAAAGTGAGATGAGTTTATAATCGAGAAAATGGTTTTCCTCACGATGGAATTAATAATTGCAAGATAATTTGGAAAATATTTTCATTCAGCGCATATGTATATATTTTAGAGTAAAATGAGTTTCTAAAGGAGTATATTATTTTCCCCACGACAGAATTAAAAAATGGCGAGCTAATCTTGAAAATATTTTCATTTGGTGGACATACATATTTTTAAAGTGAGATGAGTATTTCATCGAGAAAATGGTTTTCCTCACGATGGAATTGATAAATAGCGAGCAAATCTGGAAAATATTCTCATTCAGCGCATATGTATATATTTTGGAGTAAAATGAGTTTCTAAAGGAGTATATTATTTTCCCCACGACAGAATTAAAATATGGCGAGCTAATCTTGAAAATATTTTCATTTGGTTGACATACATATTTTTAAAGTGAAATGAGTATGTAATCGAGAAAAAAGTTTTCCTCACGATGGAATTAATATATAGCGAGCTAATTTGGAAAATATTCTCATTCAGCGCATATGTCTATATTTTAGAGTAAAATGACTATGTAATGGAGAATATGATTTTCTTCACGACAGTAATAAAGTATAGCGAGCTATTCTGGAAAATATTCTCATTTGGTGCATATACATATTTTTAAAGTGAAATGAGTTTGTAATCGAGAAAATGGTTTTTCTTACTGTGGGATTAATATATAGCGATCTAATCTGGAAAATATTCTCATTCAGCGCATATGTATATATTTTAGAGTAAAATGAGTTTCTAAAGGAGTATATTATTTTCCCCACGACAGAATTAAAATATGTCGAGCTAATCTTGAAAATATTTTCATTTGGTGGACAGACATATTTTTAAAGTGAGATGAGTATTTCATCGAGAAAATGGTTTTCCTCACGATGGAATTGATAAATAGCGAGCAAATCTGGAAAATATTCTCATTCAGCGCATATGTATATATTTTAGAGTAAAATGAGTATCTAAAGGAGTATATTATTTTCCCCACGACAGAATTAAAATATGGCGAGCTAATCTTGAAAATATTTTCATTTGGTTGACATACATATTTTTAAAGTGAAATGAGTATGTAATCGAGAAAAAAGTTTTCCTCACGATGGAATTAATATATAGCGAGCTAATTTGGAAAATATTCTCATTCAGCGCATATGTATATATTTTAGAGTACAATGAGTTTCTAATGGAGAATATGATTTTCCCCACGACAGAAATAAAATATGGCGAGCTAATCTTGAAAATATTTTCATTTGGTGGACATACATATTTTTAAAGTGAGATGAGTATTTCATCGAGAAAATGGTTTTCCTCACGATGGAATTGATAAATAGCGAGCATATTTGGAAAATATTCTCATTCAGCGCATATGTATATATTTTAGAGTAAAATGACTATGTAATGGAGAATATGATTTTCTTCACGACAGTAATAAAGTATAGCGAGCTAATCTGGAAAATATTCTCATTTGGTGCATATACATATTTTTAAAGTGAAATGAGTTTGTAATCGAGAAAATGGTTTTTCTTACTGTGGGATTAATAAATAGCGATCTAATCTGGAAAATATTCTCATTCAGCGTATATATATATTACAGTAAAATGAGTTTGGAATGAAGAATATGATTTTCTTCACGACAGAAATAATATATAGCGAGCTAATCTGTAAAATATTCTCATTTGGTGGACATATATATTTTTAAAGTGAAATGAGTTTGTAATCTAGAAAATGGTTTTCCTCACGAAGGAATTAATAAAATATAGCTAGCTAATCTGGAAAATATTCTCATTTGGTGAACATGCATATTTTTTTGGTGAAATAAGTTTGTAATCGAGAAAATGGTTTTCCTCAAGATGGAATAAATACATAGCCAGCTAATCTGATTTACATGATGAATACGATTTTTCCCACGAAGAAAATAAAATATATTGAGCTAATCTGGAAAATATTCTCATTTGGTGCACATACATACTTTAAAATTAAATTGAGTTTACAATCGAGAAAATGGTTTTCAACACGATGGAATTAATTAATTGCGATTTAATCTGGAATATATTCTCTTTCAGCGTATATGTTTATATTATATAGTAATATGAATTTCAAATGGAGAATATGATTTTCTCCACGACAGAAATAAAATATACTGAGCTAATCTGGAAAATATTCTCATTTAGTGCACATACATATTTTTAAAGTGAAATGAGTATGTTATCGAGAAAATGGTTATCCTCCCGATGGAATTAATAATTAGGGAGCTAATCTGGAAGCTATTCTCATTCAGCGATTATGTATATCATTTAAATTAAAATGAGTTTCTAATGAAGAATATGAGTTTCCCCATGATAGAAATAAAGTAAAGCGAGCTAATCTGGAAAATATTCACATTTCGTGCACATTCATATTTTTAAAGTGAGATGAGTTTATAATCGAGAAAATGGTTTTCCTCACGATGGAATTAATAATTGCAAGATAATTTGGAAAATATTTTCATTCAGCGCATATGTATATATTTTAGAGTAAAATTTGTTTCTAAAGGAGTATATTATTTTCCCCACGACAGAATTAAAATATGGCGAGCTAATCTTGAAAATATTTTCATTTGGTGGACATACATATTTTTAAAGTGAGATGAGTATTTCATCGAGAAAATGGTTTTCCTCACGATGGAATTGATAAATAGCGAGCAAATCTGGAAAATATTCTCATTCAGCGCATATGTATATATTTTGGAGTAAAATGAGTTTCTAAAGGAGTATATTATTTTCCCCACGACAGAATTAAAATATGGCGAGCTAATCTTGAAAATATTTTCATTTGGTTGACATACATATTTTTAAAGTGAAATGAGTATGTAATCGAGAAAAAAGTTTTCCTCACGATGGAATTAATATATAGCGAGCTAATTTGGAAAATATTCTCATTCAGCGCATATGTATATATTTTAGAGTAAAATGAGTTTCTAATGGAGAATATGATTTTCCCCACGACAGAAATAAAATATGGCGAGCTAATCTTAAAAATATTTTCATTTGGTGGACATACATATTATTAAAGTGAGATGAGTATTTCATCGAGAAAATGGTTTTCCTCACGATGGAGTTGATAAATAGCGAGCATATTTGGAAAATATTCTCATTCAGCGCATATGTCTATATTTTAGAGTAAAATGACTATGTAATGGAGAATATGATTTTCTTCACGACAGTAATAAAGTATAGCGAGCTATTCTGGAAAATATTCTCATTTGGTGCATATACATATTTTTAAAGTGAAATGAGTTTGTAATCGAGAAAATGGTTTTTCTTACTGTGGGATTAATATATAGCGATCTAATCTGGAAAATATTCTCATTCAGCGCATATGTATATATTTTAGAGTAAAATGAGTTTCTAAAGGAGTATATTATTTTCCCCACGACAGAATTAAAATATGTCGAGCTAATCTTGAAAATATTTTCATTTGGTGGACAGACATATTTTTAAAGTGAGATGAGTATTTCATCGAGAAAATGGTTTTCCTAACGATGGAATTGATAAATAGCGAGCAAATCTGGAAAATATTCTCATTCAGCGCATATGTATATATTTTAGAGTAAAATGAGTATCTAAAGGAGTATATTATTTTCCCCACGACAGAATTAAAATATGGCGAGCTAATCTTGAAAATATTTTCATTTGGTTGACATACATATTTTTAAAGTGAAATGAGTATGTAATCGAGAAAAAAGTTTTCCTCACGATGGAATTAATATATAGCGAGCTAATTTGGAAAATATTCTCATTCAGCGCATATGTATATATTTTAGAGTAAAATGAGTTTCTAATGGAGAATATGATTTTCCCCACGACAGAAATAAAATATGGCGAGCTAATCTTGAAAATATTTTCATTTGGTGGACATACATATTTTTAAAGTGAGATGAGTATTTCATCGAGAAAATGGTTTTCCTCACGATGGAATTGATAAATAGCGAGCATATTTGGAAAATATTCTCATTCAGCGCATATGTATATATTTTAGAGTAAAATGACTATGTAATGGAGAATATGATTTTCTTCACGACAGTAATAAAGTATAGCGAGCTAATCTGGAAAATATTCTCATTTGGTGCATATACATATTTTTAAAGTGAAATGAGTTTGTAATCGAGAAAATGGTTTTTCTTACTGTGGGATTAATAAATAGCGATCTAATCTGGAAAATATTCTCATTCAGCGTATATATATATTACAGTAAAATGAGTTTGGAATGAAGAATATGATTTTCTTCACGACAGAAATAATATATAGCGAGCTAATCTGTAAAATATTCTCATTTGGTGGACATATATATTTTTAAAGTGAAATGAGTTTGTAATCTAGAAAATGGTTTTCCTCACGAAGGAATTAATAAAATATAGCTAGCTAATCTGGAAAATATTCTCATTTGGTGAACATGCATATTTTTTTGGTGAAATAAGTTTGTAATCGAGAAAATGGTTTTCCTCAAGATGGAATAAATACATAGCCAGCTAATCTGATTTACATGATGAATACGATTTTTCCCACGAAGAAAATAAAATATATTGAGCTAATCTGGAAAATATTCTCATTTGGTGCACATACATACTTTAAAATTAAATTGAGTTTACAATCGAGAAAATGGTTTTCAACACGATGGAATTAATTAATTGCGATTTAATCTGGAATATATTCTCTTTCAGCGTATATGTTTATATTATATAGTAATATGAATTTCAAATGGAGAATATGATTTTCTCCACGACAGAAATAAAATATACTGAGCTAATCTGGAAAATATTCTCATTTAGTGCACATACATATTTTTAAAGTGAAATGAGTATGTTATCGAGAAAATGGTTATCCTCCCGATGGAATTAATAATTAGGGAGCTAATCTGGAAGCTATTCTCATTCAGCGATTATGTATATCATTTAAATTAAAATGAGTTTCTAATGAAGAATATGAGTTTCCCCATGATAGAAATAAAGTAAAGCGAGCTAATCTGGAAAATATTCACATTTCGTGCACATTCATATTTTTAAAGTGAGATGAGTTTATAATCGAGAAAATGGTTTTCCTCACGATGGAATTAATAATTGCAAGATAATTTGGAAAATATTTTCATTCAGCGCATATGTATATATTTTAGAGTAAAATGAGTTTCTAAAGGAGTATATTATTTTCCCCACGACAGAATTAAAATATGGCGAGCTAATCTTGAAAATATTTTCATTTTGTGCACAGACATATTTTTACAGTGAAATGAGTTTGTAATCCAGAAAATGGTTTTCCTCACGATGGAATTAATAATTGTAAGATAATCTGGAAAATATTCTCATTCAGCGTATATGTATATATATTACAGTAAAATCAGTTTCAAATGGTGAATACGATTTTGCCCACGACAGAAATAAAATATAGCGAGCAAATCTGGAAAATATTCTCATTCAGCGCATATGTATATATTTTAGAGTAAAATGAGTTTCTAAAGGAGTATATTATTTTCCCCACAACAGAATTAAAATATGGCGAGCTAATCTTGAAAATATTTTCATTTGGTGGACATACATATTTTTAAAGTGAAATGAGTATGTATTCGAGAAAAAAGTTTTCCTCACGATGGAATTAATATATAGCGAGCTAATTTGGAAAATATTCTCATTCAGCGCATATGTATATATTTTAGAGTAAAATGAGTTTCTAATGGAGAATATGATTTTCCCCACGACAGAAATAAAATATGGCGAGCTAATCTTGAAAATATTTTCATTTGGTGGACATACATATTTTTAAAGTGAGATGAGTATTTCATCGAGAAAATGGTTTTCCTCACGATGGAATTGATAAATAGCGAGCTTATTTGGAAAATATTCTCATTCTGCGCATATGTATATATTTTAGAGTAAAATGACTATGTAATGGAGAATATGATTTTCTTCACGACAGTAATAAAGTATAGCGAGCTAATCTGGAAAATATTCTCATTTGGTGCATATACATATTTTTAAAGTGAAATGAGTTTGTAATCGAGAAAATGGTTTTTCTTACTGTGGGATTAATAAATAGCGATCTAATCTGGAAAATATTCTCATTCAGCGTATATATATATTACAGTAAAATGAGTTTGGAATGAAGAATATGATTTTCTTCACGACAGAAATAATATATAGCGAGCTAATCTGTAAAATATTCTCATTTGGTGGACATATATATTTTTAAAGTGAAATGAGTTTGTAATCTAGAAAATGGTTTTCCTCACGAAGGAATTAATAAAATATAGCTAGCTAATCTGGAAAATATTCTCATTTGGTGAACATGCATATTTTTTTGGTGAAATAAGTTTGTAATCGAGAAAATGGTTTTCCTCAAGATGGAATAAATACATAGCCAGCTAATCTGATTTACATGATGAATACGATTTTTCCCACGAAGAAAATAAAATATATTGAGCTAATCTGGAAAATATTCTCATTTGGTGCACATACATACTTTAAAATTAAATTGAGTTTACAATCGAGAAAATGGTTTTCAACACGATGGAATTAATTAATTGCGATTTAATCTGGAATATATTCTCTTTCAGCGTATATGTTTATATTATATAGTAATATGAATTTCAAATGGAGAATATGATTTTCTCCACGACAGAAATAAAATATACTGAGCTAATCTGGAAAATATTCTCATTTAGTGCACATACATATTTTTAAAGTGAAATGAGTATGTTATCGAGAAAATGGTTATCCTCCCGATGGAATTAATAATTAGGGAGCTAATCTGGAAGCTATTCTCATTCAGCGATTATGTATATCATTTAAATTAAAATGAGTTTCTAATGAAGAATATGAGTTTCCCCATGATAGAAATAAAGTAAAGCGAGCTAATCTGGAAAATATTCACATTTCGTGCATATACATATTTTTAAAGTGAAATGAGTTTGTAATCGAGAAAATGGTTTTTCTTACTGTGGGATTAATAAATAGCGATCTAATCTGGAAAATATTCTCATTCAGCGTATATATATATTACAGTAAAATGAGTTTGGAATGAAGAATATGATTTTCTTCACGACAGAAATAATATATAGCGAGCTAATCTGTAAAATATTCTCATTTGGTGGACATATATATTTTTAAAGTGAAATGAGTTTGTAATCTAGAAAATGGTTTTCCTCACGAAGGAATTAATAAAATATAGCTAGCTAATCTGGAAAATATTCTCATTTGGTGAACATGCATATTTTTTTGGTGAAATAAGTTTGTAATCGAGAAAATGGTTTTCCTCAAGATGGAATAAATACATAGCCAGCTAATCTGATTTACATGATGAATACGATTTTTCCCACGAAGAAAATAAAATATATTGAGCTAATCTGGAAAATATTCTCATTTGGTGCACATACATACTTTAAAATTAAATTGAGTTTACAATCGAGAAAATGGTTTTCAACACGATGGAATTAATTAATTGCGATTTAATCTGGAATATATTCTCTTTCAGCGTATATGTTTATATTATATAGTAATATGAATTTCAAATGGAGAATATGATTTTCTCCACGACAGAAATAAAATATACTGAGCTAATCTGGAAAATATTCTCATTTAGTGCACATACATATTTTTAAAGTGAAATGAGTATGTTATCGAGAAAATGGTTATCCTCCCGATGGAATTAATAATTAGGGAGCTAATCTGGAAGCTATTCTCATTCAGCGATTATGTATATCATTTAAATTAAAATGAGTTTCTAATGAAGAATATGAGTTTCCCCATGATAGAAATAAAGTAAAGCGAGCTAATCTGGAAAATATTCACATTTCGTGCACATTCATATTTTTAAAGTGAGATGAGTTTATAATCGAGAAAATGGTTTTCCTCACGATGGAATTAATAATTGCAAGATAATTTGGAAAATATTTTCATTCAGCGCATATGTATATATTTTAGAGTAAAATGAGTTTCTAAAGGAGTATATTATTTTCCCCACGACAGAATTAAAATATGGCGAGCTAATCTTGAAAATATTTTCATTTTGTGCACAGACATATTTTTACAGTGAAATGAGTTTGTAATCCAGAAAATGGTTTTCCTCACGATGGAATTAATAATTGTAAGATAATCTGGAAAATATTCTCATTCAGCGTATATGTATATATATTACAGTAAAATCAGTTTCAAATGGTGAATACGATTTTGCCCACGACAGAAATAAAATATAGCGAGCAAATCTGGAAAATATTCTCATTCAGCGCATATGTATATATTTTAGAGTAAAATGAGTTTCTAAAGGAGTATATTATTTTCCCCACAACAGAATTAAAATATGGCGAGCTAATCTTGAAAATATTTTCATTTGGTGGACATACATATTTTTAAAGTGAAATGAGTATGTATTCGAGAAAAAAGTTTTCCTCACGATGGAATTAATATATAGCGAGCTAATTTGGAAAATATTCTCATTCAGCGCATATGTATATATTTTAGAGTAAAATGAGTTTCTAATGGAGAATATGATTTTCCCCACGACAGAAATAAAATATGGCGAGCTAATCTTGAAAATATTTTCATTTGGTGGACATACATATTTTTAAAGTGAGATGAGTATTTCATCGAGAAAATGGTTTTCCTCACGATGGAATTGATAAATAGCGAGCTTATTTGGAAAATATTCTCATTCTGCGCATATGTATATATTTTAGAGTAAAATGACTATGTAATGGAGAATATGATTTTCTTCACGACAGTAATAAAGTATAGCGAGCTAATCTGGAAAATATTCTCATTTGGTGCATATACATATTTTTAAAGTGAAATGAGTTTGTAATCGAGAAAATGGTTTTTCTTACTGTGGGATTAATAAATAGCGATCTAATCTGGAAAATATTCTCATTCAGCGTATATATATATTACAGTAAAATGAGTTTGGAATGAAGAATATGATTTTCTTCACGACAGAAATAATATATAGCGAGCTAATCTGTAAAATATTCTCATTTGGTGGACATATATATTTTTAAAGTGAAATGAGTTTGTAATCTAGAAAATGGTTTTCCTCACGAAGGAATTAATAAAATATAGCTAGCTAATCTGGAAAATATTCTCATTTGGTGAACATGCATATTTTTTTGGTGAAATAAGTTTGTAATCGAGAAAATGGTTTTCCTCAAGATGGAATAAATACATAGCCAGCTAATCTGATTTACATGATGAATACGATTTTTCCCACGAAGAAAATAAAATATATTGAGCTAATCTGGAAAATATTCTCATTTGGTGCACATACATACTTTAAAATTAAATTGAGTTTACAATCGAGAAAATGGTTTTCAACACGATGGAATTAATTAATTGCGATTTAATCTGGAATATATTCTCTTTCAGCGTATATGTTTATATTATATAGTAATATGAATTTCAAATGGAGAATATGATTTTCTCCACGACAGAAATAAAATATACTGAGCTAATCTGGAAAATATTCTCATTTAGTGCACATACATATTTTTAAAGTGAAATGAGTATGTTATCGAGAAAATGGTTATCCTCCCGATGGAATTAATAATTAGGGAGCTAATCTGGAAGCTATTCTCATTCAGCGATTATGTATATCATTTAAATTAAAATGAGTTTCTAATGAAGAATATGAGTTTCCCCATGATAGAAATAAAGTAAAGCGAGCTAATCTGGAAAATATTCACATTTCGTGCACATTCATATTTTTAAAGTGAGATGAGTTTATAATCGAGAAAATGGTTTTCCTCACGATGGAATTAATAATTGCAAGATAATTTGGAAAATATTTTCATTCAGCGCATATGTATATATTTTAGAGTAAAATGAGTTTCTAAAGGAGTATATTATTTTCCCCACGACAGAATTAAAATATGGCGAGCTAATCTTGAAAATATTTTCATTTGGTGGACATACATATTTTTAAAGTGAGATGAGTATTTCATCGAGAAAATGGTTTTCCTCACGATGGAATTGATAAATAGCGAGCAAATCTGGAAAATATTCTCATTCAGCGCATATGTATATATTTTGGAGTAAAATGAGTTTCTAAAGGAGTATATTATTTTCCCCACGACAGAATTAAAATATGGCGAGCTAATCTTGAAAATATTTTCATTTGGTTGACATACATATTTTTAAAGTGAAATGAGTATGTAATCGAGAAAAAAGTTTTCCTCACGATGGAATTAATATATAGCGAGCTAATTTGGAAAATATTCTCATTCAGCGCATATGTATATATTTTAGAGTAAAATGAGTTTCTAATGGAGAATATGATTTTCCCCACGACAGAAATAAAATATGGCGAGCTAATCTTAAAAATATTTTCATTTGGTGGACATACATATTATTAAAGTGAGATGAGTATTTCATCGAGAAAATGGTTTTCCTCACGATGGAGTTGATAAATAGCGAGCATATTTGGAAAATATTCTCATTCAGCGCATATGTCTATATTTTAGAGTAAAATGACTATGTAATGGAGAATATGATTTTCTTCACGACAGTAATAAAGTATAGCGAGCTATTCTGGAAAATATTCTCATTTGGTGCATATACATATTTTTAAAGTGAAATGAGTTTGTAATCGAGAAAATGGTTTTTCTTACTGTGGGATTAATATATAGCGATCTAATCTGGAAAATATTCTCATTCAGCGCATATGTATATATTTTAGAGTAAAATGAGTTTCTAAAGGAGTATATTATTTTCCCCACGACAGAATTAAAATATGTCGAGCTAATCTTGAAAATATTTTCATTTGGTGGACAGACATATTTTTAAAGTGAGATGAGTATTTCATCGAGAAAATGGTTTTCCTAACGATGGAATTGATAAATAGCGAGCAAATCTGGAAAATATTCTCATTCAGCGCATATGTATATATTTTAGAGTAAAATGAGTATCTAAAGGAGTATATTATTTTCCCCACGACAGAATTAAAATATGGCGAGCTAATCTTGAAAATATTTTCATTTGGTTGACATACATATTTTTAAAGTGAAATGAGTATGTAATCGAGAAAAAAGTTTTCCTCACGATGGAATTAATATATAGCGAGCTAATTTGGAAAATATTCTCATTCAGCGCATATGTATATATTTTAGAGTACAATGAGTTTCTAATGGAGAATATGATTTTCCCCACGACAGAAATAAAATATGGCGAGCTAATCTTGAAAATATTTTCATTTGGTGGACATACATATTTTTAAAGTGAGATGAGTATTTCATCGAGAAAATGGTTTTCCTCACGATGGAATTGATAAATAGCGAGCATATTTGGAAAATATTCTCATTCAGCGCATATGTATATATTTTAGAGTAAAATGACTATGTAATGGAGAATATGATTTTCTTCACGACAGTAATAAAGTATAGCGAGCTAATCTGGAAAATATTCTCATTTGGTGCATATACATATTTTTAAAGTGAAATGAGTTTGTAATCGAGAAAATGGTTTTTCTTACTGTGGGATTAATAAATAGCGATCTAATCTGGAAAATATTCTCATTCAGCGTATATATATATTACAGTAAAATGAGTTTGGAATGAAGAATATGATTTTCTTCACGACAGAAATAATATATAGCGAGCTAATCTGTAAAATATTCTCATTTGGTGGACATATATATTTTTAAAGTGAAATGAGTTTGTAATCTAGAAAATGGTTTTCCTCACGAAGGAATTAATAAAATATAGCTAGCTAATCTGGAAAATATTCTCATTTGGTGAACATGCATATTTTTTTGGTGAAATAAGTTTGTAATCGAGAAAATGGTTTTCCTCAAGATGGAATAAATACATAGCCAGCTAATCTGATTTACATGATGAATACGATTTTTCCCACGAAGAAAATAAAATATATTGAGCTAATCTGGAAAATATTCTCATTTGGTGCACATACATACTTTAAAATTAAATTGAGTTTACAATCGAGAAAATGGTTTTCAACACGATGGAATTAATTAATTGCGATTTAATCTGGAATATATTCTCTTTCAGCGTATATGTTTATATTATATAGTAATATGAATTTCAAATGGAGAATATGATTTTCTCCACGACAGAAATAAAATATACTGAGCTAATCTGGAAAATATTCTCATTTAGTGCACATACATATTTTTAAAGTGAAATGAGTATGTTATCGAGAAAATGGTTATCCTCCCGATGGAATTAATAATTAGGGAGCTAATCTGGAAGCTATTCTCATTCAGCGATTATGTATATCTTTTAAATTAAAATGAGTTTCTAATGAAGAATATGAGTTTCCCCATGATAGAAATAAAGTAAAGCGAGCTAATCTGGAAAATATTCACATTTCGTGCACATTCATATTTTTAAAGTGAGATGAGTTTGTAATCGAGAAAATGGTTTTCCTCACGATGGAATTAATAATTGCAAGATAATTTGGAAAATATTTTCATTCAGCGTATATATATATATTTTAGAGTAAAATGAGTTTCAAATGGAGAATATGATTTTCCCCACGAAAGAAATAAAATATAGCGATCTAATCTGGAAAATATTTTCATTTTGTGCACAGACATATTTTTACAGTGAAATGAGTTTGTAATCCAGAAAATGGTTTTCCTCACGATGGAATTAATAATTGTAAGATAATCTGGAAAATATTCTCATTCAGCGTATATGTATATATATTACAGTAAAATCAGTTTCAAATGGTGAATACGATTTTGCCCACGACAGAAATAAAATATAGCGAGCAAATCTGGAAAATATTCTCATTCAGCGCATATGTATATATTTTAGAGTAAAATGAGTTTCTAAAGGAGTATATTATTTTCCCCACAACAGAATAAAAATATGGCGAGCTAATCTTGAAAATATTTTCATTTGGTGGACATACATATTTTTAAAGTGAAATGAGTATGTATTCGAGAAAAAAGTTTTCCTCACGACGGAATTAATATATAGCGAGCTAATTTGGAAAATATTCTCATTCAGCGCATATGTATATATTTTAGAGTAAAATGAGTTTCTAATGGAGAATATGATTTTCCCCACGACAGAAATAAAATATGGCGAGCTAATCTTGAAAATATTTTCATTTGGTGGACATACATATTTTTAAAGTGAGATGAGTATTTCATCGAGAAAATGGTTTTCCTCACGATGGAATTGATAAATAGCGAGCTTATTTGGAAAATATTCTCATTCTGCGCATATGTATATATTTTAGAGTAAAATGACTATGTAATGGAGAATATGATTTTCTTCACGACAGTAATAAAGTATAGCGAGCTAATCTGGAAAATATTCTCATTTGGTTCATATACATATTTTTAAAGTGAAATGAGTTTGTAATCGAGAAAATGGTTTTTCTTACTGTGGGATTAATATATAGCGAGCTAATCTGGAAAATATTCTCATTCAGCGTATATGTATATATATTACAGTAAAATGAGTTTGGAATGAAGAATATGATTTTCTTCACGACAGAAATAAAATATAGCGAGCTAATCTGTAAAATATTCTCATTTGGTGGACATATATATTTTTAAAGTGAAATGAGTTTGTAATCTAGAAAATGGTTTTCCTCGCGATGGAATTAATAAAATATCGCTAGCTAATCTGGAAAATATTCTCATTTGGTGAACATGCATATTTTTTTGGTGAAATAAGTTAGTAATCGAGAAAATGGTTTTCCTCAAGATGGAATAAATACATAGCCATCTAATCTGAAAAATATTCTCATTCAGCGCGTATGTGTATATTTTAGAGTAAAATGAGTTTCTAATGGAGAATATGATTTTCTCCACGACAGAAATAAAACTAAGCGGGCTATTCTGGAAATTATTCTCATTCATCGTTTATGTATATATTTTACAGTAAAATCAGTTTCACATGATGAATACGATTTTGCCCACGAAGAAAATAAAATATATTGAGCTAATCTGGAAAATATTCTCATTTGGTGCACATACATACTTTAAAAGTCAAATGAGTTTATAATAGAGAAAATGGTTTTCAACACGATGGAATTAATAAATTGCGATTTAATCTGGAATATATTCTCTTTCAGCGTATATGATTATATTATATAGTAATATGAATTTCAAATGGAGAATATGATTTTCTCCACGACAGAAATAAAATATAGTGAGCTAATCTGGAAAATATTCTCATTTAGTGCACATACATATTTTTAAAGTGAAATGAGTATGTTATCGAGAAAATGGTTTTCCTCCCGATGGAATTAATAATTAGGGAGCTAATCTGGAAGCTATTCTCATTCAGCGATTATGTATATCCTTTAAATTAAAATGAGTTTCTAATGAAGAATATGAGTTTCCCCATGATAGAAATAAAGTAAAGCGAGCTAATCTGGAAAATATTCACATTTCGTGCACATTCATATTTTTAAAGTGAGATGAGTTTGTAATCGAGAAAATGGTTTTCCTCACGATGGAATTAGTAATTGCAAGATAATTTGGAAAATATTTTCATTCAGCGTAAATATATATATTTTAGAGTAAAATGAGTTTCAAATGGAGAATATGATTTTCCCCACGACAGAAATAAAATATAGCGAGCTAATCTGGAAAATATTTTCATTTTGTGCACAGACATATTTTTACAGTGAAATGAGTTTGTAATCCAGAAAATGGTTTTCCTCACGATGGAATTAATAATTGCAAGATAATCTGGAAAATATTCTCATTCAGCGTATATGTATATATATTACAGTAAAATGAGTTTGGAATGAAGAATATGATTTTCTTCACGACATAAATAAAATATAGCTAGCTAATCTGGAAAATATTCTCATTTGGTGGACATAAATATTTTTAAAGTGAAATGAGTATTTCATCGAGAAAATGGTTTTCCTCACGATGGAATTGATAAATTGCGAGCATATTTGGAAAATATTCTCATTCAGCGCATATGTATATATATTACAGTAAAATGAGTTTTTAATGGAGAATATGATTTTCTTCACGACAGAAATAAAATATAGCAAGCTAATCTGGAAAATATTCTCATTTGGTGGACATACTTATTTTTAAAGTGAAATGAGTTTGTAATCGAGAAAATGGTTTTCTTCACGATGGAATTAATAAAACATAGCGACCAAATCTGGAAAATATTCTCATTTGGTGCACATACATATTTTTATAGTAAAATAAGTTTGTAATCTAGAAAATGGTTTTCCTCACGATGGAATAAATACATAGCGAGCTAATCTGAAAAATATGTATATATATGCATATGCATATGTATATATTTTAGAGTAAAATGTATTTGTAATGGAGAATATTATTTTCCCCACGACAGAAATAAAACAAAGCTGGCTATTCTGGAAATTATTCTCATTCATCGTATATGTATATATTTTACAGTAAAATGAGTTTGTAATGGAGAATATGATTTTCTTCACGACACAAATAAAATATAGCCAGCTAATCTTGAAAATATTTTTATTTGGTACACATACATATTTTAAAAGTGAAATGAGTTAGTAATCGAGAAATAAGTTTTCCTAACGATGGAATTAATAAAAAGCGAGATATCTTGAAAATATTCTCATTCAACGTATATTTATATATTTTAGAGTAAAATGAGTTTGTAATGGAGAATTAATTTATTTCACGACAGAAATTAAATATAGCCAGCTAATCTGGAAAATATTCTCATTTGGTGCACATACATATTTTTAAAGTAAAATTAGTTTGTAATCGAGAAAATGGTTTTCCTCAGGATGGAATTAAAAAAAAGCGAGCTAATTGGGAAAAAATTTTCAATCAGCGCATATGTATATATTTTGGAGTAAAATGAGTTTCAAATGGAGAAGTTGATTTACCCACGACACAAATAAAATATAGCGAGCTGATCTGGAAAATATTTCCATTTGGTGCACATATATATTTTTATAGTGAAATGAGTTTGTTATCGAGAAAATTATTTTCTTCACGACGGAATTAATAAATAGCGATCTAATATGGAATATGTTCTAATTATGCGTATATGTATATATTTTTGCAGTAAAATTAATTTCTAATGGAGAATAAGGTTTTCCCCATGACAGAAATAATATATTGTGAGCTAATCTGGAATATATTTTCATTTGGTGAACATACATTTTTCAAAAGTGAAATGAGTTTGTAATCTAAAAAAGGGTTTTCCTCACGACGGAAATTATAACTAGCAAGTTAATAATAAGTTTGTATATATTTTATAGTACAATGAGTTTCTAATGGAGAATATGATTTTCTCCACGACAAAAATAAAATATAGCGAGGATATCTGGAAAATATTCTCATTTGGTGCACTTACACATTTTTAAAGTGAAAAGAGTTTGTAATCTAGAAAATGCTTTTCCTCACGATGGAATTAATAAATAGTGAGCTAATCTGTAAAATATTCTCATTTAGCGCGTATGTGTATATTTTAGAGTAAAATAAGTTTCTTATGGAGAATATTATTTTCCCCACGGCAGAAATAAGACATAGCGAGCTATCTAGAAAATATTCTCATTTGGTTCACATACATATTTTAAAATTGAAATTTGTTTGTAATCGAAAAAAATGGTTTTCCTCACGGTGGATATATTAAATAGCGAGGTAATCTGGAAAATATTCTCTTTCAGCGCATACGTAAGTCTTTTAGAGAAAAATTAGTTTCAAATGGAGAAAATGATTTTCTTCTCGACTGAAAAAAAATATAGCGAGCTATTCTGGAAGACATTCTCATTTGGTGCACATACATATTTTTAAAGTGAAATGAGTTTGTAATCGAGACAATGGTTTTCCTTCCGAATGAATTAATAAATAGCGAGTTAATCTTGAAAATATTCTCATTCAGCGTATATGTATATATTTTACAGTAAAATTAGTTTCTAATGGACAATATGATTTTCCCTACGTCAGAAATGAAACATAGCGAGCTAATCTGGAAAATATTCTCATTTATTGCACATACATATTTTTAAAGTGAAATGAGTTTGTAATCAAAAAATGGTTTTCTTCACAATGGAATTAATAAATAGCGAGCTAATCTGGATAATGTTCTCATACAGCGTATATGTATATATTTTACAGAAAAATGAGTATCAAATGGGGAATATGATTTTCTTCACGAAAGAAATAAAATATAGCGAGCTAATCTGGAAGACATTCTCATTTGGTGCACATACATATTTTTAAAGTGAAATGAGTTTGCAATCGAGACAATGGTTTTCCTTCAAATGAATTAATAAATAGCGAGTTAATCTTGAAAATATTCTCATTCAGCGTATATGTATATATTTTACAGTAAAATTAGTTTCTAATGGACAATATGATTTTCCCTACGTCAGAAATGAAACATAGCGAGCTAATCTGGAAAATATTCTCATTTATTGCACATACATATTTTTAAAGTGAAATGATTTTGTAATCAAAAAATGGTTTTCTTCACGATGGAATTAATAAATAGCGAGCTAATCTGGATAATGTTCTCATACAGCGTATATGTATATATTTTACAGAAAAATGAGTTTCTAATGGAGAATATGATTTTCCCCACGACAGAAATAATATATATAGCCAGCTAATCTGGAGAATATTCTCATTTGGTGCACATACATATTTTAGAAGTGAAATGAGTTTGTAGTCTAGAAAATGGTTTTCCTCACGATGGAATTAATAAAATAAAGCTAGCTAATCTGGAAAATATTCTCATTTGGTGAACATACATATTTTTAAAGTGAAATGAGTTTGTAATCGAGACAATGGTTTTCCTTCCGAATGAATTAATAAATAGCGAGTTAATCTTGAAAATATTCTCATTCAGCGTATATGTATATATTTTACAGTAAAATTAGTTTCTAATGGACAATATGATTTTCCCTACGTCAGAAATGAAACATAGCGAGCTAATCTGGAAAATATTCTCATTTATTGCACATACATATTTTTAAAGTGAAATGAGTTTGTAATCAAAAAATGGTTTTCTTCACGATGGAATTAATAAATAGCGAGCTAATCTGGATAATGTTCTCATACAGCGTATATGTATATATTTTACAGAAAAATGAGTTTCAAATGGGGAATATGATTTTCTTCACGAAAGAAATAAAATATAGCGAGCTAATCTGGAAAATATTCTCATTTGGTGCACATACATATCTTAAAAATCATATGAGTTTGTTATCGAGAAAATGGTTTTCCACACGATTGAATTAATAAATAGCAGGGTACTCTGGAATATATTCTTATTTATTTATTTATTTATTTATTTTATTTCACCACCAAAATTGGCACAAAGGCTACTACATTGGCTGACATACTCAATAAATAAATAAAAAATTTCAAACAAAAACATAATATTCATTAAATAAAACAAATGAGGTAAGCGTAAGAAGAGACTTAGAGATTGGAGAGGGATGGATCATTTAAGTGGCGTTTCAGGGAGGATTTGAAAATGGTGGCAGAGGAGAAAATGTCCAAGGAAGGATATTTCGAGGCCAAGGAGTTAAACAAGGAGGGGATTCGGAAGAATAGAGTGCGCTGGGAGATGGAAAGACGGAATCTGGGAGTATGCAGTAGACAGTTACTGCGTAATGGACGGGAAAGAACATGAATACTAAAGAGAGGGTGTATTTCATTGGTCCGTAGAGAGCCACTGAAGATTCTTTGTAGGAACAGCATATCTGATAGGACACGGCGGTGAGTTAAATGTGAAATGCCAAGGGAGGAAAGGATGAGGTCACGGGATGAGCTTCTGAATGTGGGGACTCGATGGCGAACTATGGCGAGAAAGAAGTTGACTGGACGGTTGAGCAAATCCAAGGTAGGCGGTAGACCAAATTGGTGCACAGTATTCTAAGATGGGGAGAATACAACCGAAAAAGACAGTTTTCAGAGCTGTAGGGTCCTGAACGTCAGTGAGGCGGTAAGCAATGCCAACTATTGCCATCGCCTTCCGCACAATCATTCTAATGTGGCCATTAAAGTTGAGTTTTGAATCAAGGATGACTCCTAAGTCACAGTGGGAGGTCACAGGGAGGATAGGATTATTTAATAGAGTGTAAGAATGTGAATGGGGTTTGCTTTTTAATGAAAAGGTCATAAGAGCTGATTTTGAGGGGTTGATTTGCAGCTGCCAAGTTGAGCACCAATCGGAAACAAAGTTGATGGCGGATTGAAGGAAATGTGAGTCGGAGGGGCGATCAACTTGCTTGAAAATTTTACAATCGTCCGCGTACAGCAGAATATTGCAGCTGAGAGGGATTATGCCCTCAGTGATGTCATCCAAATAGAGTGAAAACAGAAGAGGGCCAAGGACACTTCCCTGTGGTACACCAGACACAACAGGTAGGTAAGAGGAAGAGGTGCCATCAATGGATACACGTTGGAAACGGGAGCTGAGGAAGCTGTGAATTAAAGACAGGAAACTTGCGTGGATGTTGCACCGGTGTTGGAGTTTATGTAAAAGTAAGGAGTGATTTACGGTGTCGAAGGCTTTGGAGAAGTCGATATAGCAAACATCAAGTTGAGAGTTTGATTCGAAAGATTGCGTGATGTGGTGGTGCAATACAGCGAGGTGAGAGAGGCACGATCCACCAGGAAGGAAACCATGCTGATGAGCATTTAGCGCATATGTATATATTTTACAGAAAAATGAGTTTCTAATAGAGAATATGATTTTTCCCACGACAGAAATAAAATATAGCAAGCTAATCATGAAAATATTCTCATTTGGTGCACATACATATTTTTAAAGTGAAATGAGTTTGTAATCAAAAAATGGTTTTCCTCACGACGGAAATTATAAATAGAGAGCTAATCTGGAAAATATTCCCATTCAGCACATATGTATATATTATAGAGTAAAATGAGTTTCTAATGGAGAATATGATTCTCCCCACGACAGAAATAAAATATAGCGAGCTAATCTGGAAAATATTCTCATTCAGCGCATATGTATATATTTTAGAGTAAAATGAGTTTCTAATAGAGAATATGATTCTCCCCACGACAGAATTAAAATACAGGGAGCTAATCTGGAAAATATACTCATTTGGTGCACATACATATATTTAAAGTGTAATGAGTTTGTAATCGAGAAAATGGTTTTCCTCACGATGGAATTAATAAAAAGCGAGCTTATTTGGCAAATATTCTCATGCAGCGCATATGTATATATTTTAGAGTAAAATGACTTTCTAATGGAAAATATTATTTTCCCCACTACAGAAATAAAATATAGCGAGCTAATCTGGAAAATATTCTCATTTGGTTGACATACATATTTTTAAATGGAAATGAGGTTATAATCGAGAAAATGGTTTTCCTAACGATGGAATTAATAAATTGCGAGAAAATCTGGAAAATTTTCTCATTCAGCGTGTATCAATATATTTTACAGTAAAATCAGTTTCAAATGGTGAATACGATTTGGCCCACGACAGAAATAAAATATTGCGAGCTAATCTGGAAAATATTCTCATTTGGTGCACATACATATTTTAAAAGTCAAATGAGTTTATAATCGAGAAAATGGTTTTCAACACGATGGAATTAATAAATTGCGAGATAATCTGGAAAATATTCTCATTCAGCGTATATGTTTATATTATATAGTAAAATGAATTTCAAATGGAGAACATGATTATCCCCACGACAGAAATAAAATAAAGCGAGCTAATCTGGAAAATATTCTCATTTAGTGCACATACATATTTTTAAAGTGAAATGAGTATGTTATCGTGAAAATGGTTTTCCTCCCGATGGAATTAATAAATAGCGAACTAATCTGGAAGCTATTGTCATTCAGCGATTATGTATATCTTTTACATTAAAATGAGTTTCTAATGAAGAATTAGATTTTCCCCACGACAGGCTTAAAGTAAAGCGAGCTAATCTGGAAAATATTCACATTTCGTGCACATACATATCTTTTAAGTGAAATGAGCTTGTAATCGAGAAAATGGTTTTCCTTACGATGGATATAATGAATAGCGAGCTAATCTGGAAAATATTCTCATTCAGCGCATATGTATATATTTTAGAGGGAAATGAGTTTCTAATAGAGAATATTATTTTCCCCACTACAGAAATAAAATATAGCGAGCTAATCTGGAAAATATTCTCATTTGGTTGACATACATATTTTTAAATGGAAATGAGGTTATAATCGAGAAAATGGTTTTCCTCACGATGGAATTAATAAATTGCGAGAAAATCTGGAAAATTTTCTCATTCAGCGTGTATCAATATATTTTACAGTAAAATCAATTTCAAATGGTGAATACGATTTGGCCCACGACAGAAATAAAATATTGCGAGCTAATCTGGAAAATATTCTCATTTGGTGCACATACATATTTTAAAAGTCAAATGAGTTTATAATCGAGAAAATGGTTTTCAACACGATGGAATTAATAAATTGCGAGATCATCTGGAAAATATTCTCATTCAGCGTATATGTTTATATTATATAGTAAAATGAATTTCAAATGGAGAACATGATTTTCCCCACGACAGAAATAAAATAAAGCGAGCTAATCTGGAAAATATTCTCATTTAGTGCACATACATATTTTTAAAGTGAAATGAGTATGTTATCGTGAAAATGGTTTTCCTCCCGATGGAATTAATAAATAGCGAACTAATCTGGAAGCTATTCTCATTCAGCGATTATGTATATCTTTTACATTAAAATGAGTTTCTAATGAAGAATATGATTTTCCACACGACAGGCTTAAAGTAAAGCGAGCTAATCTGGAAAATATTCACATGTCGTGCACATACATATCTTTTAAGTGAAATGAGCTTGTAATCGAGAAAATGGTTTTCCTTACGATGGATATAATGAATAGCGAGCTAATCTGGAAAATATTCTCATTCAGCGCATATGTATATATTTTAGAGGGAAATGAGTTTCTAATAGAGAATATTATTTTCCCCACTACAGAAATAAAATATAGCGAGCTAATCTGGAAAATATTCTCATTTGGTTGACATACATATTTTTAAATGGAAATGAGGTTATAATCGAGAAAATGGTTTTCCTCACGATGGAATTAATAAATTGCGAGAAAATCTGGAAAATTTTCTCATTCAGCGTGTATCAATATATTTTACAGTAAAATCAATTTAAAATTGTGAATACGATTTGGCCCACGACAGAAATAAAATATTGCGAGCTAATCTGGAAAATATTCTCATTTGGTGCACATACATATTTTAAAAGTCAAATGAGTTTATAATCGAGAAAATGGTTTTCAACACGATGGAATTAATAAATTGCGAGATAATCTGGAAAATATTCTCATTCAGCGTAAATGTATATATTTTTGAGTAAAATGAGTTTCAAATGGAGAATATGATTTTCCCCACGACAGAAATAAAATAAAGCGAGCTAATCTGGAAAATATTCTCATTTAGTGCAAATACATATTTTTAAAGTGAAATGAGTTTGTAATCCAGAAAATCGTTTTCCTCACGATGGAATTTATAATTGCAAGATAATCTGGAAAATATTTTTATTCAGCGTAAATGTATATATTTTTGAGTAAAATGAGTTTCAAATGGAGAATATGATTTTCCCCACGACAGAAATAAAATAAAGCGAGCTAATCTGGAAAATATTCACATTTCGTGCACATACATATTTTTTAAGTGAAATGAGTTTGTAATCGAGAAAATGGTTTTCCTTACGATGGATATAATGAATAGCGAGCTAATCTGGAAAATATTCTCATTCAGCGCATATGTATATATTTTAGAGGGAAATGAGTTTCTAATAGAGAATATTATTTTCCCCACTACAGAAATAAAATATAGCGAGCTAATCTGGAAAATATTCTCATTTGGTTGACATACATATTTTTAAATGGAAATGAGGTTATAATCGAGAAAATAGTTTTCCTCACGATGGAATTAATAAATTGCGAGAAAATCTGGAAAATTTTCTCATTCAGCGTGTATCAATATATTTTACAGTAAAATCAATTTCAAAAGGTGAATACGATTTGGCCCACGACAGAAATAAAATATTGCGAGCTAATCTGGAAAATATTCTCATTTGGTGCACATACATATTTTAAAAGTCAAATGAGTTTATAATCGAGAAAATGGTTTTCAACACGATGGAATTAATAAATTGCGAGATCATCTGGAAAATATTCTCATTCAGCGTATATGTTTATATTATATAGTAAAATGAATTTCAAATGGAGAACATGATTTTCCCCACGACAGAAATAAAATAAAGCGAGCTAATCTGGAAAATATTCTCATTTAGTGCACATACATATTTTTAAAGTGAAATGAGTATGTTATCGTGAAAATGGTTTTCCTCCCGATGGAATTAATAAATAGCGAACTAATCTGGAAGCTATTCTCATTCAGCGATTATGTATATCTTTTACATTAAAATGAGTTTCTAATGAAGAATATGATTTTCCCCACGACAGGCTTAAAGTAAAGCGAGCTAATCTGGAAAATATTCACATGTCGTGCACATACATATCTTTTAAGTGAAATGAGCTTGTAATCGAGAAAATGGTTTTCCTCACGAAGGAATTAATAAATAGCGACCTAATCTGGAAAATATTACCATTCAGCGCATATGTATATATTTAAGAGGGAAATGAGTTTCTAATAGAGAATATTATTTTCCCCACTACAGAAATAAAATATAGCGAGCTAATCTGGAAAATATTCTCATTTGGTTGACATACATATTTTTAAATGGAAATGAGGTTATAATCGAGAAAATGGTTTTCCTCACGATGGAATTAATAAATTGCGAGAAAATCTGGAAAATTTTCTCATTCAGCGTGTATCAATATATTTTACAGTAAAATCAATTTAAAATTGTGAATACGATTTGGCCCACGACAGAAATAAAATATTGCGAGCTAATCTGGAAAATATTCTCATTTGGTGCACATACATATTTTAAAAGTCAAATGAGTTTATAATCGAGAAAATGGTTTTCAACACGATGGAATTAATAAATTGCGAGATAATCTGGAAAATATTCTCATTCAGCGTAAATGTATATATTTTTGAGTAAAATGAGTTTCAAATGGAGAATATGATTTTCCCCACGACAGAAATAAAATAAAGCGAGCTTATCTGGAAAATATTCTCATTTAGTGCAAATACATATTTTTAAAGTGAAATGAGTTTGTAATCCAGAAAATCGTTTTCCTCACGATGGAATTTATAATTGCAAGATAATCTGGAAAATATTTTTATTCAGCGTAAATGTATATATTTTTGAGTAAAATGAGTTTCAAATGGAGAATATGATTTTCCCCACGACAGAAATAAAATAAAGCGAGCTAATCTGGAAAATATTCACATTTCGTGCACATACATATTTTTTAAGTGAAATGAGTTTGTAATCGAGAAAATGGTTTTCCTTACGATGGATATAATGAATAGCGAGCTAATCTGGAAAATATTCTCATTCAGCGCATATGTATATATTTTAGAGGGAAATGAGTTTCTAATAGAGAATATTATTTTCCCCACTACAGAAATAAAATATAGCGAGCTAATCTGGAAAATATTCTCATTTGGTTGACATACATATTTTTAAATGGAAATGAGGTTATAATCGAGAAAATGGTTTTCCTCACGATGGAATTAATAAATTGCGAGAAAATCTGGAAAATTTTCTCATTCAGCGAGTATCAATATATTTTACAGTAAAATCAATTTCAAATGGTGAATACGATTTGGCCCACGACAGAAATAAAATATTGCGAGCTAATCTGGAAAATATTCTCATTTGGTGCACATACATATTTTAAAAGTCAAATGAGTTTATAATCGAGAAAATGGTTTTCAACACGATGGAATTAATACATTGCGAGATAATCTGGAAAATATTCTCATTCAGCGTATATGTTTATATTATATAGTAAAATGAATTTCCAATGGAGAACATTATTTTCCCCACGACAGAAATAAAATATAGCGAGCTAATCTGGAAAATATTCTCATTTAGTGCACATACATATTTTTAAAGTGAAATGAGTATGTTATCGTGAAAATGGTTTTCCTCCCGATGGAATTAATAAATAGCGAACTAATCTGGAAGCTATTCTCATTCAGCGATTATGTATATCTTTTACATTAAAATGAGTTTCTAATGAAGAATATGATTTTCCCCACGACAGGCTTAAAGTAAAGCGAGCTAATCTGGAAAATATTCACATTTCGTGCACATACATATTTTTTAAGTGAAATGAGTTTGTAATCGAGAAAATGGTTTTCCTTACGATGGATATAATGAATAGCGAGCTAATCTGGAAAATATTCTCATTCAGCGCATATGTATATATTTTAGAGGGAAATGAGTTTCTAATAGAGAATATTATTTTCCCCACTACAGAAATAAAATATAGCGAGCTAATCTGGAAAATATTCTCATTTGGTTGACATACATATTTTTAAATGGAAATGAGGTTATAATCGAGAAAATGGTTTTCCTCACGATGGAATTAATAAATTGCGAGAAAATCTGGAAAATTTTCTCATTCAGCGAGTATCAATATATTTTACAGTAAAATCAATTTCAAATGGTGAATACGATTTGGCCCACGACAGAAATAAAATATTGCGAGCTAATCTGGAAAATATTCTCATTTGGTGCACATACATATTTTAAAAGTCAAATGAGTTTATAATCGAGAAAATGGTTTTCAACACGATGGAATTAATAAATTGCGAGATAATCTGGAAAATATTCTCATTCAGCGTATATGTTTATATTATATAGTAAAATGAATTTCAAATGGAGAACATGATTTTCCCCACGACAGAAATAAAATAAAGCGAAATAATCTGGAAAATATTCTCATTTAGTGCAAATACATATTTTTAAAGTGAAATGAGTTTGTAATCCAGAAAATCGTTTTCCTCACGATGGAATTTATAATTGCAAGATAATCTGGAAAATATTTTTAATTCAGCGTAAATGTATATATTTTTGAGTAAAATGAGTTTCAAATGGAGAATATGATTTTCCCCACGACAGAAATAAAATATAGCGAACTAATCTGGAAATATTTTCATTTTGTGCACAGACATATTTTTAAAGTGAAATGAGTTTGTAATCCAGAAAATGGTTTTCCTCCCGATGGAATTTATAATTGCGAGCTAATCTGGAAAATATTCTCATTTGGTGCACATACATATTTTAAAAGTCAAATGAGTTTATAATCGAGAAAATGGTTTTCAACACAATGGAATTAATAAATTGCGAGATAATCTGGAAAATATTCTCATTCAGCGTATATGTTTATATTATATAGTAAAATGAATTTCAAATGGAGAACATGATTTTCCCCACGACAGAAATAAAATAAAGCGAGCTAATCTGGAAAATATTCTCATTTAGTGCACATACATATTTTTAAAGTGAAATGAGTTTGTAATCCAGAAAATCGTTTTCCTCACGATGGAATTTATAATTGCAAGATAATCTGGAAAATATTTTCATTCAGCGTAAATGTATATATTTTTGAGTAAAATGAGTTTCAAATGGAGAATATGATTTTCCCCACGACAGAAATAAAATATAGCGAGCTAATCTGGAAATATTTTCATTTTGTGCACAGACATATTTTTAAAGTGAAATGAGTTTGTAATCCAGAAAATGGTTTTCCTCACCATGGAATTCATAATTGCAAGATAATCTGGAAAATATTCTCATTCAGCGTACATGTGTATATTTATTACAGTAAAATGAGTTTGGAATGAAGAATATGATTTTCTTCACGACAGAAATAAAATATAGCGAAACAATCCTGAAAATATTCTCATTTGGTGGACATAAATATTTTTAAAGTGAATTGAGTTTGTAATCTAGAAAATGGTTTTCCTCAAGATGGAATTAATAAAATAAAGCTAGCTAATCTGGAAAATATTCTCATTTGGTGAACATACATATTTTTATAGTGAAATAAGTTTGTAATCGAGAAAATGGTTTTCCTCACGAAGGAATTAATAAATAGCGACCTAATCTGGAAAATATTACCATTCAGCGCATATGTAAATATTTTACAGTGAAATGAGTTTCTAATAGAGAATATGATTTTCCCCACGACAGAAATAAAACAAAGCGGGCTATTCTGGAAATTATTCTCATTCATCGTTTATGTATATATTTTACAGTAAAATGAGTTTCTAATGGAGAATATGATTTTCCCCACGGCAGAAATAAAATATATAGCGAGCTAATCTGGAGAATATTCTCATTTGGTGCACATACATATTTTAAAAGTGAAATGAGTTTGTAGTCTAGAAAATGGTTTTCCTCACGATGGAATTAATAAAATAAAGCTAGCTAATCTGGAAAATATTCTCATTTGGTGAACATACATATTTTTAAAGTGAAATGAGTTTGTAATCGAGACAATGGTTTTCCTTCCGAATGAATTAATAAATAGCGAGTTAATCTTGAAAATATTCTCATTCAGCGTATATGTATATATTTTACAGTAAAATTAGTTTCTAATGGACAATATGATTTTCCCTACGTCAGAAATGAAACATAGCGAGCTAATCTGGAAAATATTCTCATTTATTGCACATACATATTTTTAAAGTGAAATGAGTTTGTAATCAAAAAATGGTTTTCTGCACGATGGAATTAATAAATAGCGAGCTAATCTGGATAATGTTCTCATACAGCGTATATGTATATATTTTACAGAAAAATGAGTTTCAAATGGGGAATATGATTTTCTTCACGAAAGAAATAAAATATAGCGAGCTAATCTGGAAAATATTCTCATTTGGTGCACATACATATCTTAAAAATCATATGAGTTTGTTATCGAGAAAATGGTTTTCCACACGATTGAATTAATAAATAGCAGGGTAATCTGGAATATATTCTTATTTATTTATTTATTTAGTTATTTTATTTCACCACCAAAAACGGCACAAAGGCTACTACATTGGCTGACATACTCAATAAATAAATAAAAAATTTCAAACAAAAACATAATATTCATTAAATAAAACAAATGAGGTAAGCGTAAGAAGAGACTTAGGGATTGGAGAGGGATGGATCATTTAAGTGGCGTTTTAGGGAGGATTTGAAAATGGTGGCAGAGGAGAAAATGTCCAAGGAAGGATATTTCGAGGCCAAGGAGTTAAACAAGGAGAGGATTCGGAAGAAGAGAGAGCGCTGGGAGATGGAAAGACGGAATCTGGGAGTATGCAGTAGACAGTTACTGCGTAATGGACGGGAAAGAACATGAATACTAAAGAGAGGGTGTATATTATTGGTCCGTAGAGAGCCACTGAAGATTCTTTGTAGGAACAGCATATCTGATAGGACACGGCGGTGAGTTAAATGTGAAATGCCAAGGGAGGAAAGGATGAGGTCACGGGATGAGCTTCTGAATGTGGGGACTCGATGGCGAACTATGGCGAGAAAGAAGTTGACTGGACGGTTGAGCAAATCCAAGGTAGGCGGTAGACCAAATTGGTGCACAGTATTCTAAGATGGGGAGAATACAACCGAAAAAGACAGTTTTCAGAGCTGTAGGGTCCTGAACGTCAGTGAGGCGGTAAGCAATGCCAACTATTGCCATCGCCTTCCGCACAATCATTCTAATGTGGCCATTAAAGTTGAGTTTTGAATCAAGGATGACTCCTAAGTCACAGTGGGAGGTCACAGGGAGGATAGGATTATTTAATAGAGTGTAAGAATGTGAATGGGGTTTGCTTTTTAATGAAAAGGTCATAAGAGCTGATTTTGAGGGGTTGATTTGCAGCTGCCAAGTTGAGCACCAATCGGAAACAAAGTTGATGGCGGATTGAAGGAAATGTGAGTCGGAGGGGCGATCAACTTGCTTGAAAATTTTACAATCGTCCGCGTACAGCAGAATATTGCAGCTGAGAGGGATTATGCCCTCAGTGATGTCATCCAAATAGAGTGAAAACAGAAGAGGGCCAAGGACACTTCCCTGTGGTACACCAGACACAACAGGTAGGTAAGAGGAAGAGGTGCCATCAATGGATACACGTTGGAAACGGGAGCTGAGGAAGCTGTGAATTAAAGACAGGAAACTTGCGTGGATGTTGCACCGGTGTTGGAGTTTATGTAAAAGTAAGGAGTGATTTACGGTGTCGAAGGCTTTGGAGAAGTCGATATAGCAAACATCAAGTTGAGAGTTTGATTCGAAAGATTGCGTGATGTGGTGGTGCAATACAGCGAGGTTAGAGAGGCACGATCCACCAGGAAGGAAACCATGCTGATGAGCATTTAGCGCATATGTATATATTTTACAGAAAAATGAGTTTCTAATAGAGAATATGATTTTTCCCACGACAGAAATAAAATATAGCAAGCTAATCATGAAAATATTCTCATTTGGTGCACATACACATTTTTAAAGTGAAATGAGATTGTAATCAAAAAATGGTTTTCCTCACGACGGAAATTATAAATAGAGAGCTAATCTGGAAAATATTCCCATTCAGCACATAAGTATATATTATAGAGTAAAATGAGTTTCTAATGGAGAATATGATTCTCCCCACGACAGAAATAAAATATAGCGAGCTAATCTGGAAAATATTCCCATTCAGCGCATATGTATATATTTTAGAGTAAAATGAGTTTCTAATAGAGAATATGATTCTCCCCACGACAGAATTAAAATACAGGGAGCTAATCTGGAAAATATACTCATTTGGTGCACATACATATACTTAAAGTGAAATGAGTTTGTAATCGAGAAAATGGTTTTCCTCACGATGGAATTAATAAAAAGCGAGCTTATTTGGCAAATATTCTCATTCAGCGCATATGTATATATTTTAGAGTAAAATGACTTTCTAATGGAAAATATTATTTTCCCCACTACAGAAATAAAATATAGCGAGCTAATCTGGAAAATATTCTCATTTGGTTGACATACATATTTTTAAATGGAAATGAGGTTATAATCGAGAAAATGGTTTTCCTCACGATGGAATTAATAAATTGCGAGAAAATCTGGAAAATTTTCTCATTCAGCGTGTATCAATATATTTTACAGTAAAATCAGTTTCAAATGGTGAATACGATTTGGCCCACGACAGAAATAAAATATTGCGAGCTAATCTGGAAAATATTCTCATTTGGTTGACATACATATTTTTAAATGGAAATGAGGTTATAATCGAGAAAATGGTTTTCCTCACGATGGAATTAATAAATTGCGAGAAAATCTGGAAAATTTTCTCATTCAGCGTGTATCAATATATTTTACAGTAAAATCAGTTTCAAATGGTGAATACGATTTGGCCCACGACAGAAATAAAATATTGCGAGCTAATCTGGAAAATATTCTCATTTGGTGCACATACATATTTTAAAAGTCAAATGAGTTTATAATCGAGAAAATGGTTTTCAACACGATGGAATTAATAAATTGCGAGATAATCTGGAAAATATTCTCATTCAGCGTATATGTTTATATTATATAGTAAAATGAATTTCAAATGGAGAACATGATTTTCCCCACGACAGAAATAAAATAAAGCGAGCTAATCTGGAAAATATTCTCATTTAGTGCACATACATATTTTTAAAGTGAAATGAGTATGTTATCGTGAAAATGGTTTTCCTCCCGATGGAATTAATAAATAGCGAACTAATCTGGAAGCTATTCTCATTCAGCGATTATGTATATCTTTTACATTAAAATGAGTTTCTAATGAAGAATATGATTTTCCCCACGACAGGCTTAAAGTAAAGCGAGCTAATCTGGAAAATATTCACATGTCGTGCACATACATATCTTTTAAGTGAAATGAGCTTGTAATCGAGAAAATGGTTTTCCTCACGAAGGAATTAATAAATAGCGACCTAATCTGGAAAATATTACCATTCAGCGCATATGTATATATTTAAGAGGGAAATGAGTTTCTAATAGAGAATATTATTTTCCCCACTACAGAAATAAAATATAGCGAGCTAATCTGGAAAATATTCTCATTTGGTTGACATACATATTTTTAAATGGAAATGAGGTTATAATCGAGAAAATGGTTTTCCTCACGATGGAATTAATAAATTGCGAGAAAATCTGGAAAATTTTCTCATTCAGCGTGTATCAATATATTTTACAGTAAAATCAATTTCAAATGGTGAATACGATTTGGCCCACGACAGAAATAAAATATTGCGAGCTAATCTGGAAAATATTCTCATTTGGTGCACATACATATTTTAAAAGTCAAATGAGTTTATAATCGAGAAAATGGTTTTCAACACGATGGAATTAATAAATTGCGAGATAATCTGGAAAATATTCTCATTCAGCGTATATGTTTATATTATATAGTAAAATGAATTTCAAATGGAGAACATGATTTTCCCCACGACAGAAATAAAATAAAGCGAGCTAATCTGGAAAATATTCTCATTTAGTGCACATACATATTTTTAAAGTGAAATGAGTATGTTATCGTGAAAATGGTTTTCCTCCCGATGGAATTAATAAATAGCAAACTAATCTGGAAGCTATTGTCATTCAGCGATTATGTATATCTTTTACATTAAAATGAGTTTCTAATGAAGAATATGATTTTCCCCACGACAGGCTTAAAGTAAAGCGAGCTAATCTGGAAAATATTCACATTTCGTGCACATACATATTTTTTAAGTGAAATGAGTTTGTAATCGAGAAAATGGTTTTCCTTACGATGGATATAATGAATAGCGAGTTAATCTGGAAAATATTCTCATTCAGCGCATATGTATATATTTTAGAGGGAAATGAGTTTCTAATAGAGAATATTATTTTCCCCACTACAGAAATAAAATATAGCGAGCTAATCTGGAAAATATTCTCATTTGGTTGACATACATATTTTTAAATGGAAATGAGGTTATAATCGAGAAAATGGTTTTCCTCACGATGGAATTAATAAATTGCGAGAAAATCTGGAAAATTTTCTCATTCAGCGAGTATCAATATATTTTACAGTAAAATCAATTTCAAATGGTGAATACGATTTGGCCCACGACAGAAATAAAATATTCGAGCTAATCTGGAAAATATTCTCATTTGGTGCACATACATATTTTAAAAGTCAAATGAGTTTATAATCGAGAAAATGGTTTTCAACACGATGGAATTAATAAATTGCGAGATAATCTGGAAAATATTATCATTCAGCGTATATGTTTATATTATATAGTAAAATGAATTTCAAATGGAGAACATGATTTTCCCCACGACAGAAATAAAATAAAGCGAGCTAATCTGGAAAATATTCTCATTTAGTGCAAATACATATTTTTAAAGTGAAATGAGTTTGTAATCCAGAAAATCGTTTTCCTCACGATGGAATTTATAATTGCAAGATAATCTGGAAAATATTTTTATTCAGCGTAAATGTATATATTTTTGAGTAAAATGAGTTTCAAATGGAGAATATATTTTCCCCACGATAGAAATAAAATAAAGCGAGCTAATCTGGAAAATATTCACATTTCGTGCACATACATATTTTTTAAGTGAAATGAGTTTGTAATCGAGAAAATGGTTTTCCTTACGATGGATATAATGAATAGCGAGCTAATCTGGAAAATATTCTCATTCAGCGCATATGTATATATTTTAGAGGGAAATGAGTTTCTAATAGAGAATATTATTTTCCCCACTACAGAAATAAAATATAGCGAGCTAATCTGGAAAATATTCTCATTTGGTTGACATACATATTTTTAAATGGAAATGAGGTTATAATCGAGAAAATGGTTTTCCTCACGATGGAATTAATAAATTGCGAGAAAATCTGGAAAATTTTCTCATTCAGCGAGTATCAATATATTTTACAGTAAAATCAATTTCAAATGGTGAATACGATTTGGCCCACGACAGAAATAAAATATTGCGAGCTAATCTGGAAAATATTCTCATTTGGTGCACATACATATTTTAAAAGTCAAATGAGTTTATAATCGAGAAAATGGTTTTCAACACGATGGAATTAATAAATTGCGAGATAATCTGGAAAATATTCTCATTCAGCGTATATGTTTATATTATATAGTAAAATGAATTTCCAATGGAGAACATTATTTTCCCCACGACAGAAATAAAATATAGCGAGCTAATCTGGAAAATATTCTCATTTAGTGCACATACATATTTTTAAAGTGAAATGAGTATGTTATCGTGAAAATGGTTTTCCTCCCGATGGAATTAATAAATAGCGAACTAATCTGGAAGCTATTCTCATTCAGCGATTATGTATATCTTTTACATTAAAATGAGTTTCTAATGAAGAATATGATTTTCCCCACGACAGGCTTAAAGTAAAGCGAGCTAATCTGGAAAATATTCACATTTCGTGCACATACATATTTTTTAAGTGAAATGAGTTTGTAATCGAGAAAATGGTTTTCCTTACGATGGATATAATGAATAGCGAGCTAATCTGGAAAATATTCTCATTCAGCGCATATGTATATATTTTAGAGGGAAATGAGTTTCTAATAGAGAATATTATTTTCCCCACTACAGAAATAAAATATAGCGAGCTAATCTGGAAAATATTCTCATTTGGTTGACATACATATTTTTAAATGGAAATGAGGTTATAATCGAGAAAATGGTTTTCGTCACGATGGAATTAATAAATTGCGAGAAAATCTGGAAAATTTTCTCATTCAGCGAGTATCAATATATTTTACAGTAAAATCAGTTTCAAATGGTGAATACGATTTGGCCCACGACAGAAATAAAATATTGCGAGCTAATCTGGAAAATATTCTCATTTGGTGCACATACATATTTTAAAAGTCAAATGAGTTTATAATCGAGAAAATGGTTTTCAACACGATGGAATTAATAAATTGCGAGATAATCTGGAAAATATTCTCTTTCAGCGTATATGTTTATATTATATAGTAAAATGAATTTCAAATGGAGAACATGATTTTCCCCACGACAGAAATAAAATAAAGCGAGCTAATCTGGAAAATATTCTCATTTAGTGCAAATACATATTTTTAAAGTGAAATGAGTTTGTAATCCAGAAAATCGTTTTCCTCACGATGGAATTTATAATTGCAAGATAATCTGGAAAATATTTTTATTCAGCGTAAATGTATATATTTTTGAGTAAAATGAGTTTCAAATGGAGAATATGATTTTCCCCACGACAGAAATAAAATATAGCAAGCTAATCTGGAAATATTTTCATTTTGTGCACAGACATATTTTTAAAGTGAAATGAGTTTGTAATCCAGAATATGGTTTTCCTCCCGATGGAATTAATAAATAGCAAACTAATCTGGAAGCTATTCTCATTCAGCGATTATGTATATCTTTTACATTAAAATGAGTTTCTAATGAAGAATATGATTTTCCCCACGACAGGCTTAAAGTAAAGCGAGCTAATCTGGAAAATATTCACATTTCGTGCACATACATATTTTTTAAGTGAAATGAGTTTGTAATCGAGAAAATGGTTTTCCTTACGATGGATATAATGAATAGCGAGCTAATCTGGAAAATATTCTCATTCAGCGCATATGTTTATATTTTAGAGGGAAATGAGTTTCTAATAGAGAATATTATTTTCCCCACTACAGAAATAAAATATAGCGAGCTAATCTGGAAAATATTCTGATTTGGTTGACATACATATTTTTAAATGGAAATGAGGTTATAATCGAGAAAATGGTTTTCCTCACGATGGAATTAATAAATTGCGAGAAAATCTGGAAAATTTTCTCATTCAGCGAGTATCAATATATTTTACAGTAAAATCAATTTCAAATGGTGAATACGATTTGGCCCACGACAGAAATAAAATATTCGAGCTAATCTGGAAAATATTCTCATTTGGTGCACATACATATTTTAAAAGTCAAATGAGTTTATAATCGAGAAAACGGTTTTCAACACGATGGAATTAATAAATTGCGAGATAATCTGGAAAATATTCTCATTCAGCGTATATGTTTATATTATATAGTAAAATGAATTTCAATTGGAGAACATGATTTTCCCCACGACAGAAATAAAATAAAGCGAGCTAATCTGGAAAATATTCTCATTTAGTGCAAATACATATTTTTAAAGTGAAATGAGTTTGTAATCCAGAAAATCGTTTTCCTCACGATGGAATTCATAATTGCAAGATAATCTGGAAAATATTTTTATTCAGCGTAAATGTATATATTTTTGAGTAAAATGAGTTTCAAATGGAGAATATGATTTTCCCCACGACAGAAATAAAATATAGCAAGCTAATCTGGAAATATTTTCATTTTGTGCACAGACATATTTTTAAAGTGAAATGAGTTTGTAATCCAGAATATGGTTTTCCTCCCGATGGAATTTATAATTGCGAGCTAATCTGGAAAATATTCTCATTTGGTGCACATACATATTTTAAAAGTCAAATGAGTTTATAATCGAGAAAATGGTTTTCAACACGATGGAATTAATAAATTGCGAGATAATCTGGAAAATATTCTCATTCAGCGTATATGTTTATATTATATAGTAAAATGAATTTCAAATGGAGAACATGATTTTCCCCACGACAGAAATAAAATAAAGCGAGCTAATCTGGAAAATATTCTCATTTAGTGCACATACATATTTTTAAAGTGAAATGAGTTTGTAATCCAGAAAATCGTTTTCCTCACGATGGAATTTATAATTGCAAGATAATCTGGAAAATATTTTCATTCAGCGTAAATGTATATATTTTTGAGTAAAATGAGTTTCAAATGGAGAATATGATTTTCCCCACGACAGAAATAAAATATAGCGAGCTAATCTGGAAATATTTTCATTTTGTGCACAGACATATTTTTAAAGTGAAATGAGTTTGTAATCCAGAAAATGGTTTTCCTCACGATGGAATTCATAATTGCAAGATAATCTGGAAAATATTCTCATTCAGCGTACATGTATATATTTATTACAGTAAAATGAGTTTGGAATGAAGAATATGATTTTCTTCACGACAGAAATAAAATATAGCGAAAAAATCTGGAAAATATTCTCATTTGGTGGACATAAATATTTTTAAAGTGAATTGAGTTTGTAATCTAGAAAATGGTTTTCCTCAAGATGGAATTAATAAAATAAAGCTAGCTAATCTGGAAAATATTCTCATTTGGTGCACATACATATTTTAAAAGTCAAATGAGTTTATAATCGAGAAAATGGTTTTCAACACGATGGAATTAATAAATTGCGAGATAATCTGGAAAATATTCTCATTCAGCGTATATGTTTATATTATATAGTAAAATGAATTTCAAATGGAGAACATGATTTTCCCCACGACAGAAATAAAATAAAGCGAGCTAATCTGGAAAATATTCTCATTTAGTGCACATACATATTTTTAAAGTGAAATGAGTATGTTATCGTGAAAATGGTTTTCCTCCCGATGGAATTAATAAATAGCGAACTAATCTGGAAGCTATTCTCATTCAGCGATTATGTATATCTTTTACATTAAAATGAGTTTCTAATGAAGAATATGATTTTCCCCACGACAGGCTTAAAGTAAAGCGAGCTAATCTGGAAAATATTCACATGTCGTGCACATACATATCTTTTAAGTGAAATGAGCTTGTAATCGAGAAAATGGTTTTCCTCACGAAGGAATTAATAAATAGCGACCTAATCTGGAAAATATTACCATTCAGCGCATATGTATATATTTAAGAGGGAAATGAGTTTCTAATAGAGAATATTATTTTCCCCACTACAGAAATAAAATATAGCGAGCTAATCTGGAAAATATTCTCATTTGGTTGACATACATATTTTTAAATGGAAATGAGGTTATAATCGAGAAAATGGTTTTCCTCACGATGGAATTAATAAATTGCGAGAAAATCTGGAAAATTTTCTCATTCAGCGTGTATCAATATATTTTACAGTAAAATCAATTTCAAATGGTGAATACGATTTGGCCCACGACAGAAATAAAATATTGCGAGCTAATCTGGAAAATATTCTCATTTGGTGCACATACATATTTTAAAAGTCAAATGAGTTTATAATCGAGAAAATGGTTTTCAACACGATGGAATTAATAAATTGCGAGATAATCTGGAAAATATTCTCATTCAGCGTATATGTTTATATTATATAGTAAAATGAATTTCAAATGGAGAACATGATTTTCCCCACGACAGAAATAAAATAAAGCGAGCTAATCTGGAAAATATTCTCATTTAGTGCACATACATATTTTTAAAGTGAAATGAGTATGTTATCGTGAAAATGGTTTTCCTCCCGATGGAATTAATAAATAGCAAACTAATCTGGAAGCTATTGTCATTCAGCGATTATGTATATCTTTTACATTAAAATGAGTTTCTAATGAAGAATATGATTTTCCCCACGACAGGCTTAAAGTAAAGCGAGCTAATCTGGAAAATATTCACATTTCGTGCACATACATATTTTTTAAGTGAAATGAGTTTGTAATCGAGAAAATGGTTTTCCTTACGATGGATATAATGAATAGCGAGTTAATCTGGAAAATATTCTCATTCAGCGCATATGTATATATTTTAGAGGGAAATGAGTTTCTAATAGAGAATATTATTTTCCCCACTACAGAAATAAAATATAGCGAGCTAATCTGGAAAATATTCTCATTTGGTTGACATACATATTTTTAAATGGAAATGAGGTTATAATCGAGAAAATGGTTTTCCTCACGATGGAATTAATAAATTGCGAGAAAATCTGGAAAATTTTCTCATTCAGCGAGTATCAATATATTTTACAGTAAAATCAATTTCAAATGGTGAATACGATTTGGCCCACGACAGAAATAAAATATTCGAGCTAATCTGGAAAATATTCTCATTTGGTGCACATACATATTTTAAAAGTCAAATGAGTTTATAATCGAGAAAATGGTTTTCAACACGATGGAATTAATAAATTGCGAGATAATCTGGAAAATATTATCATTCAGCGTATATGTTTATATTATATAGTAAAATGAATTTCAAATGGAGAACATGATTTTCCCCACGACAGAAATAAAATAAAGCGAGCTAATCTGGAAAATATTCTCATTTAGTGCAAATACATATTTTTAAAGTGAAATGAGTTTGTAATCCAGAAAATCGTTTTCCTCACGATGGAATTTATAATTGCAAGATAATCTGGAAAATATTTTTATTCAGCGTAAATGTATATATTTTTGAGTAAAATGAGTTTCAAATGGAGAATATATTTTCCCCACGATAGAAATAAAATAAAGCGAGCTAATCTGGAAAATATTCACATTTCGTGCACATACATATTTTTTAAGTGAAATGAGTTTGTAATCGAGAAAATGGTTTTCCTTACGATGGATATAATGAATAGCGAGCTAATCTGGAAAATATTCTCATTCAGCGCATATGTATATATTTTAGAGGGAAATGAGTTTCTAATAGAGAATATTATTTTCCCCACTACAGAAATAAAATATAGCGAGCTAATCTGGAAAATATTCTCATTTGGTTGACATACATATTTTTAAATGGAAATGAGGTTATAATCGAGAAAATGGTTTTCCTCACGATGGAATTAATAAATTGCGAGAAAATCTGGAAAATTTTCTCATTCAGCGAGTATCAATATATTTTACAGTAAAATCAATTTCAAATGGTGAATACGATTTGGCCCACGACAGAAATAAAATATTGCGAGCTAATCTGGAAAATATTCTCATTTGGTGCACATACATATTTTAAAAGTCAAATGAGTTTATAATCGAGAAAATGGTTTTCAACACGATGGAATTAATAAATTGCGAGATAATCTGGAAAATATTCTCATTCAGCGTATATGTTTATATTATATAGTAAAATGAATTTCCAATGGAGAACATTATTTTCCCCACGACAGAAATAAAATATAGCGAGCTAATCTGGAAAATATTCTCATTTAGTGCACATACATATTTTTAAAGTGAAATGAGTATGTTATCGTGAAAATGGTTTTCCTCCCGATGGAATTAATAAATAGCGAACTAATCTGGAAGCTATTCTCATTCAGCGATTATGTATATCTTTTACATTAAAATGAGTTTCTAATGAAGAATATGATTTTCCCCACGACAGGCTTAAAGTAAAGCGAGCTAATCTGGAAAATATTCACATTTCGTGCACATACATATTTTTTAAGTGAAATGAGTTTGTAATCGAGAAAATGGTTTTCCTTACGATGGATATAATGAATAGCGAGCTAATCTGGAAAATATTCTCATTCAGCGCATATGTATATATTTTAGAGGGAAATGAGTTTCTAATAGAGAATATTATTTTCCCCACTACAGAAATAAAATATAGCGAGCTAATCTGGAAAATATTCTCATTTGGTTGACATACATATTTTTAAATGGAAATGAGGTTATAATCGAGAAAATGGTTTTCGTCACGATGGAATTAATAAATTGCGAGAAAATCTGGAAAATTTTCTCATTCAGCGAGTATCAATATATTTTACAGTAAAATCAGTTTCAAATGGTGAATACGATTTGGCCCACGACAGAAATAAAATATTGCGAGCTAATCTGGAAAATATTCTCATTTGGTGCACATACATATTTTAAAAGTCAAATGAGTTTATAATCGAGAAAATGGTTTTCAACACGATGGAATTAATAAATTGCGAGATAATCTGGAAAATATTCTCTTTCAGCGTATATGTTTATATTATATAGTAAAATGAATTTCAAATGGAGAACATGATTTTCCCCACGACAGAAATAAAATAAAGCGAGCTAATCTGGAAAATATTCTCATTTAGTGCAAATACATATTTTTAAAGTGAAATGAGTTTGTAATCCAGAAAATCGTTTTCCTCACGATGGAATTTATAATTGCAAGATAATCTGGAAAATATTTTTATTCAGCGTAAATGTATATATTTTTGAGTAAAATGAGTTTCAAATGGAGAATATGATTTTCCCCACGACAGAAATAAAATATAGCAAGCTAATCTGGAAATATTTTCATTTTGTGCACAGACATATTTTTAAAGTGAAATGAGTTTGTAATCCAGAATATGGTTTTCCTCCCGATGGAATTAATAAATAGCAAACTAATCTGGAAGCTATTCTCATTCAGCGATTATGTATATCTTTTACATTAAAATGAGTTTCTAATGAAGAATATGATTTTCCCCACGACAGGCTTAAAGTAAAGCGAGCTAATCTGGAAAATATTCACATTTCGTGCACATACATATTTTTTAAGTGAAATGAGTTTGTAATCGAGAAAATGGTTTTCCTTACGATGGATATAATGAATAGCGAGCTAATCTGGAAAATATTCTCATTCAGCGCATATGTTTATATTTTAGAGGGAAATGAGTTTCTAATAGAGAATATTATTTTCCCCACTACAGAAATAAAATATAGCGAGCTAATCTGGAAAATATTCTGATTTGGTTGACATACATATTTTTAAATGGAAATGAGGTTATAATCGAGAAAATGGTTTTCCTCACGATGGAATTAATAAATTGCGAGAAAATCTGGAAAATTTTCTCATTCAGCGAGTATCAATATATTTTACAGTAAAATCAATTTCAAATGGTGAATACGATTTGGCCCACGACAGAAATAAAATATTCGAGCTAATCTGGAAAATATTCTCATTTGGTGCACATACATATTTTAAAAGTCAAATGAGTTTATAATCGAGAAAACGGTTTTCAACACGATGGAATTAATAAATTGCGAGATAATCTGGAAAATATTCTCATTCAGCGTATATGTTTATATTATATAGTAAAATGAATTTCAATTGGAGAACATGATTTTCCCCACGACAGAAATAAAATAAAGCGAGCTAATCTGGAAAATATTCTCATTTAGTGCAAATACATATTTTTAAAGTGAAATGAGTTTGTAATCCAGAAAATCGTTTTCCTCACGATGGAATTCATAATTGCAAGATAATCTGGAAAATATTTTTATTCAGCGTAAATGTATATATTTTTGAGTAAAATGAGTTTCAAATGGAGAATATGATTTTCCCCACGACAGAAATAAAATATAGCAAGCTAATCTGGAAATATTTTCATTTTGTGCACAGACATATTTTTAAAGTGAAATGAGTTTGTAATCCAGAATATGGTTTTCCTCCCGATGGAATTTATAATTGCGAGCTAATCTGGAAAATATTCTCATTTGGTGCACATACATATTTTAAAAGTCAAATGAGTTTATAATCGAGAAAATGGTTTTCAACACGATGGAATTAATAAATTGCGAGATAATCTGGAAAATATTCTCATTCAGCGTATATGTTTATATTATATAGTAAAATGAATTTCAAATGGAGAACATGATTTTCCCCACGACAGAAATAAAATAAAGCGAGCTAATCTGGAAAATATTCTCATTTAGTGCACATACATATTTTTAAAGTGAAATGAGTTTGTAATCCAGAAAATCGTTTTCCTCACGATGGAATTTATAATTGCAAGATAATCTGGAAAATATTTTCATTCAGCGTAAATGTATATATTTTTGAGTAAAATGAGTTTCAAATGGAGAATATGATTTTCCCCACGACAGAAATAAAATATAGCGAGCTAATCTGGAAATATTTTCATTTTGTGCACAGACATATTTTTAAAGTGAAATGAGTTTGTAATCCAGAAAATGGTTTTCCTCACGATGGAATTCATAATTGCAAGATAATCTGGAAAATATTCTCATTCAGCGTACATGTATATATTTATTACAGTAAAATGAGTTTGGAATGAAGAATATGATTTTCTTCACGACAGAAATAAAATATAGCGAAAAAATCTGGAAAATATTCTCATTTGGTGGACATAAATATTTTTAAAGTGAATTGAGTTTGTAATCTAGAAAATGGTTTTCCTCAAGATGGAATTAATAAAATAAAGCTAGCTAATCTGGAAAATATTCTCATTTGGTGAACATACATATTTTTATAGTGAAATAAGTTTGTAATCGAGAAAATGGTTTTCCTCACGAAGGAATTAATAAATAGCGACCTAATCTGGAAAATATTACCATTCAGCGCATATGTAAATATTTTACAGTGAAATGAGTTTCTAATAGAGAATATGATTTTCCCCACGACAGAAATAAAACAAAGCGGGCTATTCTGGAAATTATTCTCATTCATCGTTTATGTATATATTTTACAGTAAAATGAGTTTCTAATGGAGAATATGATTTTCCGCACGGCAGAAATAAAATATATAGCGAGCTAATCTGGAGAATATTCTCATTTGGTGCACATACATATTTTAAAAGTGAAATGAGTTTGTAGTCTAGAAAATGGTTTTCCTCACGATGGAATTAATAAAATAAAGCTAGCTAATCTGGAAAATATTCTCATTTGGTGAACATACATATTTTTAAAGTGAAATGAGTTTGTAATCGAGACAATGGTTTTCCTTCCGAATGAATTAATAAATAGCGAGTTAATCTTGAAAATATTCTCATTCAGCGTATATGTATATATTTTACAGTAAAATTAGTTTCTAATGGACAATATGATTTTCCCTACGTCAGAAATGAAACATAGCGAGCTAATCTGGAAAATATTCTCATTTATTGCACATACATATTTTTAAAGTGAAATGAGTTTGTAATCAAAAAATGGTTTTCTTCACGATGGAATTAATAAATAGCGAGCTAATCTGGATAATGTTCTCATACAGCGTATATGTATATATTTTACAGAAAAATGAGTTTCAAATGGGGAATATGATTTTCTTCACGAAAGAAATAAAATATAGCGAGCTAATCTGGAAAATATTCTCATTTGGTGCACATACATATCTTAAAAATCATATGAGTTTGTTATCGAGAAAATGGTTTTCCACACGATTGAATTAATAAATAGCAGGGTAATCTGGAATATATTCTTATTTATTTATTTATTTAGTTATTTTATTTCACCACCAAAAACGGCACAAAGGCTACTACATTGGCTGACATACTCAATAAATAAATAAAAAATTTCAAACAAAAACATAATATTCATTAAATAAAACAAATGAGGTAAGCGTAAGAAGAGACTTAGGGATTGGAGAGGGATGGATCATTTAAGTGGCGTTTTAGGGAGGATTTGAAAATGGTGGCAGAGGAGAAAATGTCCAAGGAAGGATATTTCGAGGCCAAGGAGTTAAACAAGGAGGGGATTCGGAAGAAGAGAGAGCGCTGGGAGATGGAAAGACGGAATCTGGGAGTATGCAGTAGACAGTTACTGCGTAATGGACGGGAAAGAACATGAATACTAAAGAGAGGGTGTATATTATTGGTCCGTAGAGAGCCACTGAAGATTCTTTGTAGGAACAGCATATCTGATAGGACACGGCGGTGAGTTAAATGTGAAATGCCAAGGGAGGAAAGGATGAGGTCACGGGATGAGCTTCTGAATGTGGGGACTCGATGGCGAACTATGGCGAGAAAGAAGTTGACTGGACGGTTGAGCAAATCCAAGGTAGGCGGTAGACCAAATTGGTGCACAGTATTCTAAGATGGGGAGAATACAACCGAAAAAGACAGTTTTCAGAGCTGTAGGGTCCTGAACGTCAGTGAGGCGGTAAGCAATGCCAACTATTGCCATCGCCTTCCGCACAATCATTCTAATGTGGCCATTAAAGTTGAGTTTTGAATCAAGGATGACTCCTAAGTCACAGTGGGAGGTCACAGGGAGGATAGGATTATTTAATAGAGTGTAAGAATGTGAATGGGGTTTGCTTTTTAATGAAAAGGTCATAAGAGCTGATTTTGAGGGGTTGATTTGCAGCTGCCAAGTTGAGCACCAATCGGAAACAAAGTTGATGGCGGATTGAAGGAAATGTGAGTCGGAGGGGCGATCAACTTGCTTGAAAATTTTACAATCGTCCGCGTACAGCAGAATATTGCAGCTGAGAGGGATTATGCCCTCAGTGATGTCATCCAAATAGAGTGAAAACAGAAGAGGGCCAAGGACACTTCCCTGTGGTACACCAGACGCAACAGGTAGGTAAGAGGAAGAGGTGCCATCAATGGATACACGTTGGAAACGGGAGCTGAGGAAGCTGTGAATTAAAGACAGGAAACTTGCGTGGATGTTGCACCGGTGTTGGAGTTTATGTAAAAGTAAGGAGTGATTTACGGTGTCGAAGGCTTTGGAGAAGTCGATATAGCAAACATCAAGTTGAGAGTTTGATTCGAAAGATTGCGTGATGTGGTGGTGCAATACAGCGAGGTGAGAGAGGCACGATCCACCAGGAAGGAAACCATGCTGATGAGCATTTAGCGCATATGTATATATTTTACAGAAAAATGACTTTCTAATAGAGAATATGATTTTTCCCACGACAGAAATAAAATATAGCAAGCTAATCATGAAAATATTCTCATTTGGTGCACATACACATTTTTAAAGTGAAATGAGTTTGTAATCAAAAAATGGTTTTCCTCACGACGGAAATTATAAATAGAGAGCTAATCTGGAAAATATTCCCATTCAGCACATATGTATATATTATAGAGTAAAATGAGTTTCTAATGGAGAATATGATTCTCCCCACGACAGAAATAAAATATAGCGAGCTAATCTGGAAAATATTCCCATTCAGCGCATATGTATATATTTTAGAGTAAAATGAGTTTCTAATAGAGAATATGATTCTCCCCACGACAGAATTAAAATACAGGGAGCTAATCTGGAAAATATACTCATTTGGTGCACATACATATATTTAAAGTGAAATGAGTTTGTAATCGAGAAAATGGTTTTCCTCACGATGGAATTAATAAAAAGCGAGCTTATTTGGCAAATATTCTCATTCAGCGCATATGTATATATTTTAGAGTAAAATGACTTTCTAATGGAAAATATTATTTTCCCCAAAGAGAGAAATAAAACATAGCGTTCTATTTGGAAAATATTCTCATTTGGTGCACATACATATTTTTTAGGGGAAATGAGTTTGTAATCGAGAAAATGGTTTTCCTTACGATGGATATAATGAATAGCGAGCTAATCTGGAAAATATTCTCATTCAGCGCATATGTATATATTTTAGAGGGAAATGAGTTTCTAATAGAGAATATTATTTTCCCCACTACAGAAATAAAATATAGCGAGCTAATCTGGAAAATATTCTCATTTGGTTGACATACATATTTTTAAATGGAAATGAGGTTATAATCGAGAAAATGGTTTTCCTCACGATAGAATTAATAAATTGCGAGAAAATCTGGAAAATTTTCTCATTCAGCGTGTATCAATATATTTTACAGTAAAATCAGTTTCAAATGGTGAATACGATTTGGCCCACGACAGAAATAAAATATTGCGAGCTAATCTGGAAAATATTCTCATTTGGTGCACATACATATTTTAAAAGTCAAATGAGTTTATAATCGAGAAAATGGTTTTCAACACGATGGAATTAATAAATTGCGAGATAATCTGGAAAATATTCTCATTCAGCGTATATGTTTATATTATATAGTAAAATGAATTTCAAATGGAGAACATGATTTTCCCCACGACAGAAATAAAATAAAGCGAGCTAATCTGGAAAATATTCTCATTTAGTGCACATACATATTTTTAAAGTGAAATGAGTATGTTATCGTGAAAATGGTTTTCCTCCCGATGGAATTAATAAATAGCGAACTAATCTGGAAGCTATTCTCATTCAGCGATTATGTATATCTTTTACATTAAAATGAGTTTCTAATGAAGAATATGATTTTCCCCACGACAGGCTTAAAGTAAAGCGAGCTAATCTGGAAAATATTCACATTTCGTGCACATACATATCTTTTAAGTGAAATGAGCTTGTAATCGAGAAAATGGTTTTCCTTACGATGGATATAATGAATAGCGAGCTAATCTGGAAAATATTCTCATTCAGCGCATATGTATATATTTTAGAGGGAAATGAGTTTCTAATAGAGAATATTATTTTCCCCACTACAGAAATAAAATATAGCGAGCTAATCTGGAAAATATTCTCATTTGGTTGACATACATATTTTTAAATGGAAATGAGGTTATAATCGAGAAAATGGTTTTCCTCACGATGGAATTAATAAATTGCGAGAAAATCTGGAAAATTTTCTCATTCAGCGTGTATCAATATATTTTACAGTAAAATCAATTTCAAATGGTGAATACGATTTGGCCCACGACAGAAATAAAATATTGCGAGCTAATCTGGAAAATATTCTCATTTGGTGCACATACATATTTTAAAAGTCAAATGAGTTTATAATCGAGAAAATGGTTTTCAACACGATGGAATTAATAAATTGCGAGATAATCTGGAAAATATTCTCATTCAGCGTATATGTTTATATTATATAGTAAAATGAATTTCAAATGGAGAACATGATTTTCCCCACGACAGAAATAAAATAAAGCGAGCTAATCTGGAAAATATTCTCATTTAGTGCACATACATATTTTTAAAGTGAAATGAGTATGTTATCGTGAAAATGGTTTTCCTCCCGATGGAATTAATAAATAGCGAACTAATCTGGAAGCTATTCTCATTCAGCGATTATGTATATCTTTTACATTAAAATGAGTTTCTAATGAAGAATATGATTTTCCCCACGACAGGCTTAAAGTAAAGCGAGCTAATCTGGAAAATATTCACATTTCGTGCACATACATATCTTTTAAGTGAAATGAGCTTGTAATCGAGAAAATGGTTTTCCTTACGATGGATATAATGAATAGCGAGCTAATCTGGAAAATATTCTCATTCAGCGCATATGTATATATTTTAGAGGGAAATGAGTTTCTAATAGAGAATATTATTTTCCCCACTACAGAAATAAAATATAGCGAGCTAATCTGGAAAATATTCTCATTTGGTTGACATACATATTTTTAAATGGAAATGAGGTTATAATCGAGAAAATGGTTTTCCTCACGATAGAATTAATAAATTGCGAGAAAATCTGGAAAATTTTCTCATTCAGCGTGTATCAATATATTTTACAGTAAAATCAGTTTCAAATGGTGAATACGATTTGGCCCACGACAGAAATAAAATATTGCGAGCTAATCTGGAAAATATTCTCATTTGGTGCACATACATAGTTTAAAAGTCAAATGAGTTTATAATCGAGAAAATGGTTTTCAACACGATGGAATTAATAAATTGCGAGATAATCTGGAAAATATTCCCATTCAGCGTATATGTTTATATTATATAGTAAAATGAATTTCAAATGGAGAACATTATTTTCCCCACGACAGAAATAAAATAAAGCGAGCTAATCTGGAAAATATTCTCATTTAGTGCACATAAATATTTTTAAAGTGAAATGAGTATGTTATCGTGAAAATGGTTTTCCTCCCGATGGAATTAATAAATAGCGAACTAATCTGGAAGCTATTCTCATTCAGCGATTATGTATATCTTTTACATTAAAATGAGTTTCTAATGAAGAATATGATTTTCCCCACGACAGGCTTAAAGTAAAGCGAGCTAATCTGGAAAATATTCACATTTCGTGCACATACATATCTTTTAAGTGAAATGAGCTTGTAATCGAGAAAATGGTTTTCCTTACGATGGATATAATGAATAGCGAGCTAATGTGGAAAATATTCTCATTCAGCGCATATGTATATATTTTAGAGGGAAATGAGTTTCTAATAGAGAATATTATTTTCCCCACTACAGAAATAAAATATAGCGAACTAATCGGGAAATATTCTCATTCGGTTGACATACATATTTTTTAATGGAAATGAGGTTATAATCGAGAAAATGGTTTTCCTCACGATGGAATTAATAAATTGCGAGAAAATCTGGAAAATTTTCTCATTCAGCGAGTATCAATATATTTTACAGTAAAATCAGTTTCAAATGGTGAATACGATTTGGCCCACGACAGAAATAAAATATTGCGAGCTAATCTGGAAAATATTCTCATTTGGTGCACATACATATTTTAAAAGTCAAATGAGTTTATAATCGAGAAAATGGTTTTCAACACGATGGAATTAATAAATTGCGAGATAATCTGGAAAATATTCTCATTCAGCGTATATGTTTATATTATATAGTAAAATGAATTTCAAATGGAGAACATGATTTTCCCCATGACAGAAATAAAATAAAGCGAGCTAATCTGGAAAATATTCTCATTTAATGCACATACATATTTTTAAAGTGAAATGAGTATGTTATCGTGAAAATGGTTTTCCTCCCGATGGAATTAATAAATAGCGAACTAATCTGGAAGCTATTCTCATTCAGCGATTATGTATATCTTTTACATTAAAATGAGTTTCTAATGAAGAATATGATTTTCCCCACGACAGGCTTAAAGTAAAGCGAGCTAATCTGGAAAATATTCACATTTCGTGCACATACATATCTTTTAAGTGAAATGAGTTTGTAATCGAGAAAATGGTTTTCCTTACGATGGATATAATGAATAGCGAGCTAATCTGGAAAATATTCTCATTCAGCGCATATGTATATTGTAGAGGGAAATGAGTTTCTAATAGAGAATATTATTTTCCCCACTACAGAAATAAGATATAGCGAGCTAATCTGGAAAATATTCTCATTTGGTTGACATACATATTTTTAAATGGAAATGAGGTTATAATCGAGAAAATGGTTTTCCTCACGATGGAATTAATAAATTGCGAGAAAATCTGGAAAATTTTCTCATTCAGCGTGTATCAATATATTTTACAGTAAAATCAGTTTCAAATGGTGAATACGATTTGGCCCACGACAGAAATAAAATATTGCGAGCTAATCTGGAAAATATTCTCATTTGGTGCACATACATATTTTAAAAGTCAAATGAGTTTATAATCGAGAAAATGGTTTTCAACACGATGGAATTAATAAATTGCGAGATAATCTGGAAAATATTCTCATTCAGCGTATATGTTTATATTATATAGTAAAATGAATTTCAAATGGAGAACATGATTATCCCCATGACAGAAATAAAATAAAGCGAGCTAATCTGGAAAATATTCTCATTTAGTGCACATACATATTTTTAAAGTGAAATGAGTATGTTATCGTGAAAATGGTTTTCCTCCCGATGGAATTAATAAATAGCGAACTAATCTGGAAGCTATTCTCATTCAGCGATTATGTATATCTTTTACATTAAAATGAGTTTCTAATGAAGAATATGATTTTCCCCACGACAGGCTTAAAGTAAAGCGAGCTAATCTGGAAAATATTCACATTTCGTGCACATACATATCTTTTAAGTGAAATGAGTTTGTAATCGAGAAAATGGTTTTCCTTACGATGGATATAATGAATAGCGAGCTAATCTGGAAAATATTCTCATTCAGCGCATATGTATATATTTTAGAGGGAAATGAGTTTCTAATAGAGAATAATATTTTCCCCACTACAGAAATAAAATATAGCGAGCTAATCTGGAAAATATTCTCATTTGGTTGACATACATATTTTTAAATGGAAATGAGGTTATAATCGAGAAAATGGTTTTCCTCACGATGGAATTAATAAATTGCGAGAAAATCTGGAAAATTTTCTCATTCAGCGTGTATCAATATATTTTACAGTAAAATCAATTTCAAATGGTGAATACGATTTGGCCCACGACAGAAATAAAATATTGCGAGCTAATCTGGAAAATATTCTCATTTGGTGCACATACATATTTTAAAAGTCAAATGAGTTTATAATCGAGAAAATGGTTTTCAACACGATGGAATTAATAAATTGCGAGATAATCTGGAAAATATTCTCATTCAGCGTATATGTTTATATTATATAGTAAAATGAATTTCAAATGGAGAACATGATTTTCCCCGCGACAGAAATAAAATAAAGCGAGCTAATCTGGAAAATATTCTCATTTAATGCAAATACATATTTTTAAAGTGAAATGAGTTTGTAAACCAGAAAATCGTTTTCCTCACGATGGAATTTATAATTGCAAGATAATCTGGAAAATATTTTTATTCAGCGTAAATGTATATATTTTTGAGTAAAATGAGTTTCAAATGGAGAATATGATTTTCCCCACGACAGAAATAAAATAAAGCGAGCTAATCTGGAAAATATTCACATTTCGTGCACATACATATTTTTTAAGTGAAATGAGTTTGTAATCGAGAAAATGGTTTTCCTTACGATGGATATAATGAATAGCGAGCTAATCTGGAAAATATTCTCATTCAGCGCATATGTTTATATTTTAGAGGGAAATGAGTTTCTAATAGAGAATATTATTTTCCCCACTACAGAAATAAAATATAGCGAGCTAATCTGGAAAATATTCTCATTTGGTTGACATACATATTTTTAAATGTAAATGAGGTTATAATCGAGAAAATGGTTTTCCTCACGATAGAATTAATAAATTGCGAGAAAATCTGGAAAATTTTCTCATTCAGCGAGTATCAATATATTTTACAGTAAAATCAATTTCAAATGGTGAATACGATTTGGCCCACGACAGAAATAAAATATTGCGAGCTAATCTGGAAAATATTCTCATTTGGTGCACATACATATTTTAAAAGTCAAATGAGTTTATAATCGAGAAAATGGTTTTCAACACGATGGAATTAATAAATTGCGAGATAATCTGGAAAATATTCCCATTCAGCGTATATGTTTATATTATATAGTAAAATGAATTTCAAATGGAGAACATTATTTTCCCCACGACAGAAATAAAATAAAGCGAGCTAATCTGGAAAATATTCTCATTTAGTGCACATACATATTTTTAAAGTGAAATGAGTATGTTATCGTGAAAATGGTTTTCCTCCCGATGGAATTAATAAATAGCGAACTAATCTGGAAGCTATTCTCATTCAGCGATTATGTATATCTTTTACATTAAAATGAGTTTCTAATGAAGAATATGATTTTCCCCACGACAGGCTTAAAGTAAAGCGAGCTAATCTGGAAAATATTCACATTTCGTGCACATACATATCTTTTAAGTGAAATGAGCTTGTAATCGAGAAAATGGTTTTCCTTACGATGGATATAATGAATAGCGAGCTAATCTGGAAAATATTCTCATTCAGCGCATATGTATATATTTTAGAGGGAAATGAGTTTCTAATAGAGAATATTATTTTCCCCACTACAGAAATAAAATATAGCGAGCTAATCGGGAAATATTCTCATTCGGTTGACATACATATTTTTAAATGGAAATGAGGTTATAATCGAGAAAATGGTTTTCCTCACGATGGAATTAATAAATTGCGAGAAAATCTGGAAAATTTTCTCATTCAGCGAGTATCAATATATTTTACAGTAAAATCAGTTTCAAATGGTGAATACGATTTGGCCCACGACAGAAATAAAATATTGCGAGCTAATCTGGAAAATATTCTCATTTGGTGCACATACATATTTTAAAAGTCAAATGAGTTTATAATCGAGAAAATGGTTTTCAACACGATGGAATTAATAAATTGCGAGATAATCTGGAAAATATTCTCAATCAGCGTATATGTTTATATTATATAGTAAAATGAATTTCATATGGAGAACATGATTTTCCCCACGACAGAAATAAAATAAAGCGAGCTAATCTGGAAAATATTCTCATTTAGTGCACATACATATTTTTAAAGTGAAATGAGTATGTTATCGTGAAAATGGTTTTCCTCCCGATGGAATTAATAAATAGCGAACTAATCTGGAAGCTATTCTCATTCAGCGATTATGTATATCTTTTACATTAAAATGAGTTTCTAATGAAGAATATGATTTTCCCCACGACAGGCTTAAAGTAAAGCGAGCTAATCTGGAAAATATTCACCTTTCGTGCACATACATATCTTTTAAGTGAAATGAGTTTGTAATCGAGAAAATGGTTTTCCTTACGATGGATATAATGAATAGCGAGCTGATCTGGAAAATATTCTCATTCAGCGCATATGTATATATTTTAGAGGGAAATGAGTTTCTAATAGAGAATATTATTTTCCCCACTACAGAAATAAAATATAGCGAGCTAATCTGGAAAATATTCTCATTTGGTTGACATACATATTTTTAAATGGAAATGAGGTTATAATCGAGAAAATGGTTTTCCTCACGATGGAATTAATAAATTGCGAGAAAATCTGGAAAATTTTCTCATTCAGCGTGTATCAATATATTTTACAGTAAAATCAGTTTCAAATGGTGAATACGATTTGGCCCACGACAGAAATAAAATATTGCGAGCTAATCTGGAAAATATTCTCATTTGGTGCACATACATATTTTAAAAGTCAAATGAGTTTATAATCGAGAAAATGGTTTTCAACACGATGGAATTAATAAATTGCGAGATAATCTGGAAAATATTCTCATTCAGCGTATATGTTTATATTATATAGTAAAATGAATTTCAAATGGAGAACATGATTTTCCCCACGACAGAAATAAAATAAAGCGAGCTAATCTGGAAAATATTCTCATTTAGTGCACATACATATTTTTAAAGTGAAATGAGTATGTTATCGTGAAAATGGTTTTCCTCCCGATGGAATTAATAAATAGCAAACTAATCTGGAAGCTATTCTCATTCAGCGATTATGTATATCTTTTACATTAAAATGAGTTTCTAATGAAGAATATGATTTTCCCCACGACAGGCTTAAAGTAAAGCGAGCTAATCTGGAAAATATTCACATTTCGTGCACATACATATTTTTTAAGTGAAATGAGTTTGTAATCGAGAAAATGGTTTTCCTTACGATGGATATTATGAATAGCGAGCTAATCTGGAAAATATTCTCATTCAGCGCATATGTATATATTTTAGAGGGAAATGAGTTTCTAATAGAGAATATTATTTTCCCCACTACAGAAATAAAATATAGCGAGCTAATCTGGAAAATATTCTCATTTGGTTGACATACATATTTTTAAATGGAAATGAGGTTATAATCGAGAAAATGGTTTTCCTCACGATGGAATTAATAAATTGCTAGAAAATCTGGAAAATTTTCTCATTCAGCGAGTATTAATATATTTTACAGTAAAATCAATTTCAAATGGTGAATACGATTTGGCCCACGACAGAAATAAAATATTGCGAGCTAATCTGGAAAATATTCTCATTTGGTGCACATACATATTTTAAAAGTCAAATGAGTTTATAATCGAGAAAATGGTTTTCAACACGATGGAATTAATAAATTGCGAGATAATCTGGAAAATATTCTCATTCAGCGTATATGTTTATATTATATAGTAAAATGAATTTCAAATGGAGAACATGATTTTCCCCACGACAGAAATAAAATAAAGCGAGCTAATCTGGAAAATATTCTCATTTAGTGCAAATACATATTTTTAAAGTGAAATGAGTTTCTAATCCAGAAAATCGTTTTCCTCACGATGGAATTTATAATTGCAAGATAATCTGGAAAATATTTTTATTCAGCGTAAATGTATATATTTTTGAGTAAAATGAGTTTCAAATGGAGAATATGATTTTCCCCACGACAGAAATAAAATAAAGCGAGCTAATCTGGAAAATATTCACATTTCGTGCACATACATATTTTTTAAGTGAAATGAGTTTGTAATCGAGAAAATGGTTTTCCTTACGATGGATATAATGAATAGCGAGCTAATGTGGAAAATATTCTCATTCAGCGCATATGTATATATTTTAGAGGGAAATGAGTTTCTAATAGAGAATATTATTTTCCCCACTACAGAAATAAAATATAGCGAGCTAATCTGGAAAATATTCTCATTTGGTTGACATACAATTTTTTTAAATGGAAATGAGGTTATAATCGAGAAAATGGTTTTCCTCACGATGGAATTAATAAATTGCGAGAAAATCTTGAAAATTTTCTCATTCAGCGAGTATCAATATATTTTACAGTAAAATCAATTTCAAATGGTGAATACGATTTGGCCCACGACAGAAATAAAATATTGTGAGCTAATCTGGAAAATATTCTCATTTGGTGCACATACATATTTTAAAAGTCAAATGAGTTTATAATCGAGAAAATGGTTTTTAACACGATGGAATTAATAAATTGCGAGATAATCTGGAAAATATTCTCATTCAGCGTATATGTTTATATTATATAGTAAAATGAATTTCAAATGGAGAACATTATTTTCCCCACGACAGAAATAAAATAAAGCGAGCTAATCTGGAAAATATTCTCATTTAGTGCACATACATATTTTTAAAGTGAAATGAGTATGTTATCGTGAAAATGGTTTTCCTCCCGATGGAATTAATAAATAGCGAACTAATCTGGAAGCTATTCTCATTCAGCGATTATGTATATCTTTTACATTAAAATGAGTTTCTAATGAAGAATATGATTTTCCCCACGACAGGCTTAAAGTAAAGCGAGCTAATCTGGAAAATATTCACATTTCGTGCACATACATATCTTTTAAGTGAAATGAGCTTGTAATCGAGAAAATGGATTTCCTTACGATGGATATTATGAATAGCGAGCTAATCTGGAAAATATTCTCATTCAGCGCATATGTATATATTTTAGAGGGAAATGAGTTTCTAATAGAGAATATTATTTTCCCCACTACAGAAATAAAATATAGCGAGCTAATCTGGAAAATATTCTCATTTGGTTGACATACATATTTTTAAATGGAAATGAGGTTATAATCGAGAAAATGGTTTTCAACACGATGGAATTAATAAATTGCGAGATAATCTGGAAAATATTCTCATTCAGCGTATATGTTTATATTATATAGTAAAATGAATTTCAAATGGAGAACATGATTTTCCCCACGACAGAAATAAAATAAAGCGAGCTAATCTGGAAAATATTCTCATTTAGTGCACATACATATTTTTAAAGTGAAATGAGTTTGTAATCCAGAAAATCGTTTTCCTCACGATGGAATTTATAATTGCAAGATAATCTGGAAAATATTTTCATTCAGCGTAAATGTATATATAGTTTTGAGTAAAATGAGTTTCAAATGGAGAATATGATTTTCCCCACGACAGAAATAAAATATAGCGAGCTAATCTGGAAATATTTTCATTTTGTGCACAGACATATTTTTAAAGTGAAATGAGTTTGTAATCCAGAAAATGGTTTTCCTCACCATGGAATTCATAATTGCAAGATAATCTGGAAAATATTCTCATTCAGCGTACATGTGTATATTTATTACAGTAAAATGAGTTTGGAATGAAGAATATGATTTTCTTCACGACAGAAATAAAATATAGCGAAATAATCTGGAAAATATTCTCATTTGGTGGACATAAATATTTTTAAAGTGAATTGAGTTTGTAATCTAGAAAATGGTTTTCCTCAAGATGGAATTAATAAAATAAAGCTAGCTAATCTGGAAAATATTCTCATTTGGTGAACATACATATTTTTATAGTGAAATAAGTTTGTAATCGAGAAAATGGTTTTCCTCACGAAGGAATTAATAAATAGCGACCTAATCTGGAAAATATTACCATTCAGCGCATATGTAAATATTTTACAGTGAAATGAGTTTCTAATAGAGAATATGATTTTCCCCACGACAGAAATAAAACAAAGCGGGCTATTCTGGAAATTATTCTCATTCATCGTTTATGTATATATTTTACAGTAAAATGAGTTTCTAATGGAGAATATGATTTTCCCCACGACAGAAATAAAATATATAGCGAGCTAATCTGGAGAATATTCTCATTTGGTGCACATACATATTTTAAAAGTGAAATGAGTTTGTAGTCTAGAAAATGGTTTTCCTCACGATGGAATTAATAAAATAAAGCTAGCTAATCTGGAAAATATTCTCATTGGGTGAACATACATATTTTTAAAGTGAAATGAGTTTGTAATCGAGACAATGGTTTTCCTTCCGAATGAATTAATAAATAGCGAGTTAATCTTGAAAATATTCTCATTCAGCGTATATGTATATATTTTACAGTAAAATTAGTTTCTAATGGACAATATGATTTTCCCTACGTCAGAAATGAAACATAGCGAGCTAATCTGGAAAATATTCTCATTTATTGCACATACATATTTTTAAAGTGAAATGAGTTTGTAATCAAAAAATGGTTTTCTTCACGATGGAATTAATAAATAGCGAGCTAATCTGGATAATGTTCTCATACAGCGTATATGTATATATTTTACAGAAAAATGAGTTTCAAATGGGGAATATGATTTTCTTCACGAAAGAAATAAAATATAGCGAGCTAATCTGGAAAATATTCTCATTTGGTGCACATACATATCTTAAAAATCATATGAGTTTGTTATCGAGAAAATGGTTTTCCACACGATTGAATTAATAAATAGCAGGGTAATCTGGAATATATTCTTATTTATTTATTTATTTAGTTATTTTATTTCACCACCAAAAACGGCACAAAGGCTACTACATTGGCTGACATACTCAATAAATAAATAAAAAATTTCAAACAAAAACATAATATTCATTAAATAAAACAAATGAGGTAAGCGTAAGAAGAGACTTAGGGATTGGAGAGGGATGGATCATTTAAGTGGCGTTTTAGGGAGGATTTGAAAATGGTGGCAGAGGAGAAAATGTCCAAGGAAGGATATTTCGAGGCCAAGGAGTTAAACAAGGAGGGGATTCGGAAGAAGAGAGAGCGCTGGGAGATGGAAAGACGGAATCTGGGAGTATGCAGTAGACAGTTACTGCGTAATGGACGGGAAAGAACATGAATACTAAAGAGAGGGTGTATATTATTGGTCCGTAGAGAGCCACTGAAGATTCTTTGTAGGAACAGCATATCTGATAGGACACGGCGGTGAGTTAAATGTGAAATGCCAAGGGAGGAAAGGATGAGGTCACGGGATGAGCTTCTGAATGTGGGGACTCGATGGCGAACTATGGCGAGAAAGAAGTTGACTGGACGGTTGAGCAAATCCAAGGTAGGCGGTAGACCAAATTGGTGCACAGTATTCTAAGATGGGGAGAATACAACCGAAAAAGACAGTTTTCAGAGCTGTAGGGTCCTGAACGTCAGTGAGGCGGTAAGCAATGCCAACTATTGCCATCGCCTTCCGCACAATCATTCTAATGTGGCCATTAAAGTTGAGTTTTGAATCAAGGATGACTCCTAAGTCACAGTGGGAGGTCACAGGGAGGATAGGATTATTTAATAGAGTGTAAGAATGTGAATGGGGTTTGCTTTTTAATGAAAAGGTCATAAGAGCTGATTTTGAGGGGTTGATTTGCAGCTGCCAAGTTGAGCACCAATCGGAAACAAAGTTGATGGCGGATTGAAGGAAATGTGAGTCGGAGGGGCGATCAACTTGCTTGAAAATTTTACAATCGTCCGCGTACAGCAGAATATTGCAGCTGAGAGGGATTATGCCCTCAGTGATGTCATCCAAATAGAGTGAAAACAGAAGAGGGCCAAGGACACTTCCCTGTGGTACACCAGACGCAACAGGTAGGTAAGAGGAAGAGGTGCCATCAATGGATACACGTTGGAAACGGGAGCTGAGGAAGCTGTGAATTAAAGACAGGAAACTTGCGTGGATGTTGCACCGGTGTTGGAGTTTATGTAAAAGTAAGGAGTGATTTACGGTGTCGAAGGCTTTGGAGAAGTCGATATAGCAAACATCAAGTTGAGAGTTTGATTCGAAAGATTGCGTGATGTGGTGGTGCAATACAGCGAGGTTAGAGAGGCACGATACACCAGGAAGGAAACCATGCTGATGAGCATTTAGCGCATATGTATATATTTTACAGAAAAATGAGTTTCTAATAGAGAATATGATTTTTCCCACGACAGAAATAAAATATAGCAAGCTAATCATGAAAATATTCTCATTTGGTGCACATACACATTTTTAAAGTGAAATGAGTTTGTAATCAAAAAATGGTTTTCCTCACGACGGAAATTATAAATAGAGAGCTAATCTGGAAAATATTCCCATTCAGCACATATGTATATATTATAGAGTAAAATGAGTTTCTAATGGAGAATATGATTCTCCCCACGACAGAAATAAAATATAGCGAGCTAATCTGGAAAATATTCCCATTCAGCGCATATGTATATATTTTAGAGTAAAATGAGTTTCTAATAGAGAATATGATTCTCCCCACGACAGAATTAAAATACAGGGAGCTAATCTGGAAAATATACTCATTTGGTGCACATACATATATTTAAAGTGAAATGAGTTTGTAATCCATAAAACGGTTTTCCTTCCGATTGAATTAATAAATAGCGAGCTAATCTGGAAAATATTATCATTCAGCGTATATGTATATATTTTAGAGTAAAATGAGTTTCTAATGGACAATATGATTCTCCCCACGACAGAAATAAAATATAGCGAGCTAATCTGGAAAATATTCCCATTCAGCGCATATGTATATATTTTAGAGTAAAATGAGTTTCTAATAGAGAATATGATTCTCCCCACGACAGAATTAAAATACAGGGAGCTAATCTGGAAAATATACTCATTTGGTGCACATACATATATTTAAAGTGAAATGAGTTTGTAATCCATAAAACGGTTTTCCTTCCGATTGAATTAATAAATAGCGAGCTAATCTGGAAAATATTATCATTCAGCGTATATGTATATATTTTAGAGTAAAATGAGTTTCTAATGGACTATTTAATTCTCCCCATGACAGAATTAAAATTTAGCGAGCTATTCTGGAAAACGTTCTCATTTGGTGCACATACATATTTTAAAGGTGAAATGAGTTTGTAATCTAGAAAACGGTTTTCCTTCAGAATGAATTAATAAATAGCGGGTTAATCTTGAAAATATTCTCATTCAGCGTATATGTATATATTTTACAGTAAAATGTATTTCTAATGGACAATATGATTTTCCCCACGTAAGAAATAAAATATAGCGAGCTAATCTGGAAAATATTCTCATTTGGTGCACATACATATTTTTAATGTGAAATGAGTTTGTTATCGAGAAAATGGTTTTCCTCACGATGGAATTAATAAATAGCGAGCTAATCTGGATAATATTCTCCTTCATCGCATTTATATATATTTTAGAGTAAAATGAGTTTCCAATGGAGAATATGATTTTCCCCAAAACAGAAATAAAATATAGCGAGCATATCTGGAACATATTCTAATTAAGTTTACATAATAATTTAAAAATCAAATGAGTTTATAATCGAGGAAATGGTTTTCCTCACGATGGAATTAATAAATAGCGAGCTAATCTGGAAAATATTATCATTCAGGGTATATGTATATATTTAAGAGTAAAATGAGTTTCTAATGGAGAATATGATTCTCCACACGACAGAAATAAAATATAGCGAGCTAATCTGGAAAACATTCACATTTGGTGGACATACATATTTTTTAAGTGAAATGAGTTTGTAATCGAGAAAACGGTTTTCCTTCCGAATGAATTAATAAATAGCGGGTTAATCTTGAAAATATTCTCATTCAGCGTATATGTATATATTTTACAGTAGAATGAGTTTCTAATGGACAATATGATTTTCCCTACGACAGAATTAAAATATAGCGAGGTAATCTGGAAAATATTCTCATTTGGTGGACATACATATTTTTAAAGTGAAATGAGTTTGTAATCGAGAAAATGGTTTTCCTCACATTGGAATTAATAAATAGCAAGCTTTCCTGGAAAGTATTCTCATTTAGCGCATATGTATATAATTTAGAGTAAAATGAGTTTCTAATGGACAATATGATTTTCCCCACGTCAGCATTAAAACAAGGCGAGCTAATCTGGAAAACATTCTCATTTGGTGGACATACATATTTTAAAAGTGAGATGAGTTTGTAATCAAAATATGGTTTTCCTCACGACGGAAATTATAAATAGCGAGTTAATCTGGAAAATATGCCCATTCAGCGCATATGTATATATTTTAGAGTAAAATGAGTTTCTAATGGACAATCATTCTCCCCACGACAGAAATAAAATAAAGCGAGCGAATCTGGAAAACATTCTCATTTGGTGCACATACATATTTTTAAAGTGAAATGAGTTTATAATCGTGAAAATGGTTTTCCTCACGATGGAATTAATAAATAGCGAGCTAATCTGGAAAATATTCTCCTTCAGCGTATATATATATATTTTTGAGTAAAATGAATTTCCAATGGAGAATATGATTTTCCCCAAGACAGAAATAAACTATAGCGAGCTAATCTGGAGAATATTCTCATTTGGTGCACATACATATTTTTAAAGTGAAATGAGTCTATAATCGTGAAAATGGTTTTCCTCACGATGGAATTAATAAATAGCGAGCTAATCAGGATATCATTCTCATTCAGCGCAGATGTATATATTTTAGAGTATAATGAAGTTCTAATGGAGAAAATGATTTTTCCCACGACAGAAATAAAATATAGCGAGCGAATCTGGAAAACATTCTCATTTGGTGCACATACATATTTTTAAAGTGAAATGAGTTTATAATCGTGAAAATGGTTTTCCTCACGATGGAATTAATAAATAGCGAGCTAATATGGAAAATATTCTCCTTCAGCGCATATATATATATTTTAGAGTAAAATGAGTTTCCAATGGAGAATATGATTTTCCCCAAGACAGAAATAAACTATAGCGAGCTAATCACGAAAACATTCTCATTTGGTGCACATACATATTTTTAAAGTGAAATGAGTTTGTAATCGAGAAAACGGTATTTCTTCCGATTGAATTAATAAATAGCGAGCTAATCTGGAAAATATTCTCATTCAGCGCATATGTATAGGTCATTCCATCCAAATTCGACCAGGTGATTGCCCTTGGGGTAACGGATTGCGACCAAATTTGGCAAATCGTCTTCATTTGATTACAAAATAAAAACCCTAAAGCCATTTTGTAATCCATTTAACGGTTTACGAGATATTGCAATGTTTAAAACAAGAATTTTACAAAAGCGTCGTCGCATTTGACGGCATATCTCTCGAAATAAGGAAAATAAAAATGCATCCTATGACTTATTTTAAAGGTATTAAATTGAGAAAGATAATTAATCAATTATTTTATAAAATTTACACAATTAAATAAAGTTTATAACAAATTCAAATGTTCAAATCGATTTTTGACGATGTAGCTATGCCTTCGATTTTTCTTATTTTTTTATATGTTGTAGATACAACCCTCCTCTACAAGTTAAAAAAATTTGGTAGGGGTTATATTTCATTTAAGAAAGAAAAAAAAAGTTTTGAGTGAAGGCGTAACGCTGGTCTCCCGCCGCGGCGGCGTCCGGCTCTCGCGCCGAACGTTCAGTAGTCGGTTCTCCAGATCTCATCAGCGCGCTTCCTTTTCCATCTTCTTTTCACCAATGTTAACTGTATACCGACCCTTTGATTCCCTTTACCCATGTTATTCGCTATTTGCTTCCCACTGGGGTGGCCGTCGCTTTAGAATCCAGGATTAGCGACAACATGCTTAACAGCGGGGGCGACCATGGGCCCACCAGCGGCCGTGCTCGGAGAACAATAGACAAACCTCGCCCCGTCTTAGACCTCCAATGCTACTTTCCTCTCTTCCCCTATCTCATTCTCCTCGCACACCCTTTATTATGTTCTGAGAAACATCTTTACAACCATTGCGCCTAATAGCCGTCGCCCACCCTCACCCATTCGCATATTAACCCCTGATAAAAAAACAACAGTAAATGCGAAGAGCTACCCATGACATTTTTTTCCCTCACTAACTATCGCATTTGCAAGCAATTCGTCAGTTGCCGTCTATCCTCCGTCAGTGACGTTTCAAATATCTCCTTGGTCTCATTTTTATAGAGTGCGTGTTTCAGTGCGAGTAAACAATTTTTGGTCTGCAGTGGTTGATTATGATATGTTCAGTTGGTGATGCTTTAAACCAGAAATGTTCGAGTGTAACAGAATTGAGGAGTTTTCGCAGCTATCGAAAGTTTTGAGTTGATCGAATGGAGAAATGGTGTGGATGCTGTACTCAGTGTGTTCAACCGTCATTGTAAGGACGATTTACTCTTCTACGAGGTTTGTAAAGAGCGGTGCTGCAATCCCTTGAATTTGCATAGAAACATTCGCTCGATTAATTTGTGGACAATTACAAGCGAGTTCCACAATTTCTATCATGACACAGTGCCTGTTGTATTTGAGGGTAGAAGCTCTGTGTTCAATGTAAAGTGGGTGTGAAGAAATTCAACAAGCCAGAATATGTTGCCGAAAAGAACAATCCAGGTTGCTCTCAACATAAGCCAGAAAGTCAGTCAGAGCTCGCCACAAATGACGATTACCAGAGTAGGGTTTATAGTGCAGAAGGACCTTCAACCAGTGCTACATTCGCTATTAAATCTCAAGGTTCTCAGTCAGAGTCATCAGTTAGTTCTATGAAAGATAGCGGGACTGATGAAACCAAAGGATGTCAGTACATTCCAGGAAAAGAAATTCACTTTGGAAAACTGAACAAGACGTTAAAATCCCTGGATCAAACACCTGTAACAACAAAAAAAAATTGCAGAGGACAAGCAAATATCTGGCGAAGAAATTAAAAGTGGCAACCGCTGCTTTGAGATTATCTCTTCAAAAGGTTACTGGTGGGGAGGTGAATATTCAAGAAGATATTCCTGAACAAGAAGATCACTTCCACCAAGATAGCAAGGAAATGATTATGAAGCTGAAGGATAAGTTTCTAAACGCTACGAAAATGAGTGAAAAATTTTTAATCCTATCTGTCCTACCTAAATCTTGGAGTGTTTCAAAGATAAAGCAGGAGTTTCAAACATCGACGTATTTGGTCAAAAAGATGAAAAAATACATATCTGAGTAAGGAATTCTGTGCTCTGCGAACGCGAGACGAAACAAATACCTCCTAAATGACACTGAACTGAAACTGATTGAGTTCTGCCGTGAACCAGATATTAGTAGAGAAATGGCGGGCAAAAAAGAGTGCAAGAGTGTAAAGGAGGGAAATGTGCGCGTAGTAAAGCAGAAAAGGTTAATTCTTTGCTACTTGAGGGAAGCCTATGAAGCCTTTTAAGAGAGAAATCCTAATTTAAAGATTGGTTTCTCCAAATTTGCAGATTTGAAGCCTCCTGAGTGCGTGTTGGCTGGTGAACCTGGCACTCACACCATATGTGTCTGCATGATCCACCAGAATTACAAGTTACAATACCTCGGGGCTGGATTAGGGCAAATAAATTTGGATAACGGAGAAAAAATTTTCTAAATTTATCGAGATTGCTTGGAATTCTCACTCTGTCGCCCTCCGTTAGAAATGTGCGTCATGAGTGAGTACCCAGAAACACTGCCACGAGAAGAGGGCAAAAACAGTGATGATGTCGTCAGAAAAAGTGGGAGTAGAGACTGAATGACAGAAATTATTTCAGAGTACATCAGGGAAAAAAGTACGGATGAGGTTCGTTTCAAGCAATGGACTCAGGAAAATCATTTTGCGTTAACCTCACAGGTCAAGGACGTAAACATTTTTTGTGAGGCTTTCGCTGAGAATACCACCAAAGTAAGAAGGCAGGACTACATCGCTTGCATGCAAACTATATTTTATTTAAAATGTCAGTGACAATCTGAAATTGCGTAAAGTTGTCATTGCGGCCGATTTGTCTGAGACTTTTTCTTTTCTTCACCAAGATGCTGGACAAGGGGTCCATTGGTGTAACGATCAGACTACAGTACATCCATTTGAGTGTTACAGCAGAAATACCTGCGATAAAGTCGCACATTTCAGTTTGGTTATTATTTCTGATTGTATGGAACATAACGTGAGTGCATTCTATACCTTTCAAGGGAAACTGATAACTTTTCTTCGAAGAAGAGTGCATTATCTAAGTAGAATAATTTACTATTCCGACGGTGCTGTGGCTCAATATAAGAACCGCTACGACATGATAAATCAGTTGCATCACTAAGAAGATTTCGACGGTGATGCTGAATGGCATTTCTATGCAACATTTCAAAGAAAGTACCCGAGTGACGGACTAGGAGGAACATAAAAAAGGGTATACGAGGAGAATGAGATAGGGGAAGAGAGGAAAGTAGCATTGGAGGTCTAAGACGGGGCGAGGTTTGTCTATTGTTCTCCGAGCACGGCCGCTGGTGGGCCCATGGTCGCCCCCGCTGTTAAGCATGTTGTCGCTAATCCTGGATTCTAAAGCGACGGTCAACCCAGTGGGAAGCAAATAGCGAATGACATGGGTAAAGGGAATCAAAGGGTCGGTATACAGTTAACATTGGTGAAAAGAAGATGGAAAAGGAAGCGCGCTATGAGATCTGGAGAACCGACTACTGAACGTTCGGCGCGAGAGCCGGACGCCGCCGCGACGGGAGACCAGCGTTACGCCTTCACTCAAAACTTTTTTTTTCTTTCTTAAATGAAATATAACCCCTACCAAATTTTTTTAACTTGTAGAGGAGGGTTGTATCTACAACATATAAAAAAATAAGAAAAATCGAAGGCATAGCTACATCGTCAAAAATCGATTTGAACATTTGAATTTGTTATAAACTTTATTTAATTGTGTAAATTTTATAAAATAATTGATTAATTATCTTTCTCAATTTAATACCTTTAAAATAAGTCATAGGATGCATTTTTATTTTCCTTATTTCGAGAGATATGCCGTCAAATGCGACGACGCTTTTGTAAAATTCTTGTTTTAAACATTGCAATATCTCGTAAACCGTTAAATGGATTACAAAATGGCTTTAGGGTTTTTATTTTGTAATCAAATGAAGACGATTTGCCAAATTTGGTCGAAATCGGTTACCTTAAGGGTCAATTATGCATATTTTCTGGTCGAATTGTGGTGGAATGACCCGTATATATTTTAGAGTAAAATGAAGTTCTAATGGAGAAATAGATTTTCCCCACGACAGAAATAAAACATAGCGAGCTAATCTGGAAAATATTCTAATTTGGTGCACATGCATATTTTTAAAGTGAAATGAGTTTGGAATCGAGAAAATGGTTTTCCTCACGATCGAAGAAATAAATAGCGAGCTAATCTGGAAAATATTCTCATTCAGCATATATGTATATATTTTGGAGTAAAATGAGTTTCTAATGGAGTATATGATTTTCCCCACGACAAAAATAAAACATAGCGAGCTAATCTGGAAAATATTATCATTTGGTGCACATACATATTTTTAAAGTGAAACGAATTTGTAATCGAGAAAATTGTTTTCCTCACGATGGAATTAATAAATAGCGAGCTTACCTGGAAAGTATTCTCATTTAGCGCATATGTATATAATTTAGAGTAAAATGAGTTTCTAATGGACAATATGATTTTCCCCACATCAGAATTAAAACATAGCGAGCTAATCTGGAAAATATTCTCATTTAGTGCACATACATATTTTAAAAGTGAAATGAGTTTGTAATCGAGAAAACGGTTTTCCTTCCGATTGAATTAATAAATAGCGATCTAATCTGGAAAATATTATAATTCAGCGTATATACATATATTTTACAGTAAAATGAGTTTCTAATGGACAATACGATTTTCCCAACGACAGAAATTAAATATAGCGAGCTAATCTGGAAAATATTCTCATTTGGTACACATACATATTTTTAAAGTGAAATGAGTTTGTAGTCGAGAAAATGGTTTTCCTCACGATTGAATTAATAAATAGCGAGCTTACCTGGAAAGTATTCTCATTTAGCGCATATGTATATAATTTAGAGTAAAATGAGTTTCTAATGGACAATATGATTTTCCCCACGTCAGAATTAAAACATAGCGAGCTAATCTGGAAAATATTCTCATTTAGTGCACATACATATTTTAAAACTGAAATGAGTTTGTAATCAAAAAATAGTTCTCCTCACGTCGGAATTAATACATAGCGAGTTAATCTGGAAAATATTCCCATTCAGCGCATATATATACATTTTAGAGTAAAATGAGTTTCTAATGGAGAATATGATTCTCCCCACGAGAGAAATAAAACATAGCGAGCTATCCTGGAAAACATTCTAATTTGGTGCACATACATATTTATAAAGTGAAATGAGGTTGTAATCGAGAGAATGGTTTTCCTCACGATGGAATTAATAAATAGCGAGCTATTCTGGAAAATATTCTCATTTAGCGTATATGTATATATTTTAGAGTAAAATGAGTTTCTAATGGAGAATATGATTTTCCCCACGACAGAATTAAAATATAGCAAGCTAATCGGAATATATTCTCATTTAGTGCACATACATATTTTTAAAGTGAAATGAGTTTGTAATCAAAAAATGGTTTTCTTCACGATGTAATAAATAAATAGCGCGCTAAACTTGAAAATATTCCCATTCAGCAGATAAAGATATTTTTGAGTGAAATGAGTTTGTAATCGAGAAAATGGTAGAAAATATTATTATTTAGCGCTTATATGTATATAGAGAACTGTACTGAGAATGCATTTTTAATCGAGAATATGGTTTGATTAATTAACATCAAGCGAGCTAATCTGAAGAATATTTTTATTCAGTGCATCCTTTTTTTAAGAAAAAAATGTGTTTTTTATCGAGAATTTGGGGTTTCCCCTACGATAGAATTAAAATATAGCGAGCCTAACTAAAATAAATTTTCCCATTCAGCAGATAAAAATGAGATACGATGGAATTAAAATAAAGCGAGCTAGTCTGGAGAATATTTTCATTTGGTGCTCATGCATATTTTTAAGTGAAATGAGTATATAATCGAGAAAATGGTTTTCCTCACGATGGAATTAATAAATGGCGAGCTAATTTGGAAAATATTATCATTCAGCGCATGTGTATATATTTAGGAGTAAAATGAGTTTCTAATGGAGAATATGGTTTTCCCTACGATGGAATTAAAATATAGCGAGCTAATCTGGAAAATTTTCTCATACAGAAAATTTTCATTTGGTGCTCATGCATATTTTTAAAGTGAAATGAGTATATAATCGAGAAAATGGTTTTCCTCACGATGGAATTAATAAATAGCGAGCTAATCTGGAAAATATTCTCATTCAGCGCATATGTATATATTTTACAGTAAAATGAGTTTCTAATATAAAATACGATTTTCCCCATGACAGCAATAAAATATAGCGAGCTAATCTGGAAAATATTCTCATTTGGTGCACATACATATTTTTAAAGTGATATGAGTTTGTAATCGAGAAAATGGTTTTCCTCAAGATGGAATTAATAAATGGCGAGCTAATTTGGAAAATATTATCATTCAGCGCATGTGTATATATTTAGGAGTAAAATGAGTTTCTAATGGAGAATATGGTTTTCCCTACGATGGAATTAAAATATGGCGAACTAATCTGGAAAATATTCTCATTCAGCGAATGTGTTTAATTTTTGGGTGAAATAAGTTTTATTATCGAGAATATTTTGTTCCTTACGATGGAATTAAAATATACCGAGCTTACCAGGAAAGTATTCTCATTCAACGCATATATATTTTTTTGAGTGAAATGAGTTTGTAATCGAGAATATGGTTTTCCCTACGACATAATTAAAATATGGCGAGCTAATCTGGAAAATTTTCTCATACAGCGAATGTGTTTAATTTTTGGGTGAAATAAGTTTTGTTATCGAGAATATTTTGTTCCTTACGATGGAATTAAAATATAGCAGGCTTCCCAGGAAAGTATTCTCATTCAGCGCATATATATTTTTTTGAGGAAATGAGTTTGTAATCGAGAATATTTTTTTCCCTACGATGGAATTAAAATATAGCGAGCTTACCAGGAAAGTATTCTCATTCAGCGCATATATATTTTGTTGAGGAAATGAGTTTGTAATCGAGAATATTTTTTTCCCTACGATGGAATTAAAATATAGCGAGCTTACCTGGAAAGTATTCTCATTCAACGCATATGTATTTTTTTGAGTGAAATGAGTTTGTAATCGAGAATATGGTTTTCCTTACGACGGAATTAAAATATGGCGAGCTAATCTGGAAAATTTTCTTATGCAGCGAATGTGTTTATATTTTGGGTGAAATATATTTTGTTATCGAGAATATTTTGTTCCTTACGTTAAAATTAAAATATAGCGAGCTTACCAGGAAAGTATTCTCATTCAGCGCATATATATTTTATGAGGAAATGAGCTGGAAAATTTTCTAATGCAGCGAATGTGTTTAATTTTTGGGTGAAATATTTTTTGTTATCGAGAATATTTTGTTCCTTACGTTAAAATTAAAATATAGCGAGCTTACCAGGAAAGTATTCTCATTCAGCGCATATATATTTTTGAGGAAATGAGTTTGTAATCGAGAATATGTTTTTCCCTACGATGGAATTAAAATATAGCGAGCTTACCTGGAAAGTATTCTCATTCAACGCATACATATTTTTTTGAGTGAAATGAGTTTGTAATCAAGAATATGGTTTTCCTTACGATGGAATTAAAATATGGCGAGCTAATCTGGAAAATATTCTCATTCAGCGATTTTTTTAAATTTTTGAGTGAAATAAGTTTTATTATCGAGAATATTTTGTTCCTTTAGATTGAATTAATAAATAGCAAGCAAATCTGGAAAATAATCTCATTCAGCGCATATATATATTTTTGAGGAAATGAGTTTTTAATCGAGAATATGGTTTATCCTACGATGGATTTAAAATATAGCGAGCTTACCTGGAAAGAATTCTCATACAGCGCATGTATTTAGCGCATATTTTTCAGTTAAAAAAGTTTTGTTATCGAGAATATTTTGTTCCTTACGATGGAAATAAAATATATCGAGCTTACCAGGAAAGTATTCTCATTCAACGCATATATATTTTTTTGAGTGAAATGAGTTTGTAATCGAGAATATGGTTTTCCCTACGATGGAATTAAAATATGGCGAGCTAATCTGGAAAATATTCTCATTCAGCGAATGTGTTTAATTTTTGGGTGAAATAAGTTTTATTATCGAGAATATTTTGTTCCTTACGATGGGATTAAAATATATCGAGCTTACCAGGAAAGTATTCTCATTCAACGCATATATATTTTTTTGAGTGAAATGAGTTTGTAATCGAGAATATGGTTTTCCCTACGATGGAATTAAAATATGGCGAGCTAATCTGGAAAATATTCTCATTCAGCGAATGTGTTTAATTTTTGGGTGAAATAAGTTTTATTATCGAGAATATTTTGTTCCTTACGATGGGATTAAAATATATCGAGCTTACCAGGAAAGTATTCTCATTCAACGCATATATATTTTTTTGAGTGAAATGAGTTTGTAATCGAGAATATGGTTTTCCCTACGATGGAATTAAAATATGGCTAGCTAATCTGGAAAATATTCTCATTCAGCGAATGTGTTTAATTTTTGGGTGAAATAAGTTTTATTATCGAGAATATTTTGTTCCTTACGATGGAATTAAAATATATCGAGCTTACCAGGAAAGTATTCTCATTCAACGCATATATATTTTTTTGAGTGAAATGAGTTTGTAATCGAGAATATGGTTTTCCCTACGATGGAATTAAAATATGGCGAGATAATCTGGAAAATATTCTCATTCAGCGAATGTGTTTAATTTTTGGGTGAAATAAGTTTTATTATCGAGAATATTTTGTTCCTTACGATGGGATTAAAATATATCGAGCTTACCAGGAAAGTATTCTCATTCAACGCATATATATTTTTTTGAGTGAAATGAGTTTGTAATCGAGAATATGGTTTTCCCTACGACGGAATTAAAATATGGCGAGCTAATCTGGAAAATTTTCTCATACAGCGAATGTGTTTAATTTTTGGGTGAAATAAGTTTTATTATCGAGAATATTTTGTTCCTTACGATGGGATTAAAATATATCGAGCTTACCAGGAAAGTATTCTCATTCAACGCATATATATTTTTTTGAGTGAAATGAGTTTGTAATCTAGAATATGGTTTTCCCTACGATGGAATTAAAATATGGCTAGCTAATCTGGAAAATATTCTCATTCAGCGAATGTGTTTAATTTTTGGGTGAAATAAGTTTTATTATCGAGAATATTTTGTTCCTTACGATGGAATTAAAATATATCGAGCTTACCAGGAAAGTATTTTCATTCAACGCATATATATTTTTTTGAGTGAAATGAGTTTGTAATCGAGAATATGGTTTTCCCTACGATGGAATTAAAATATGGCGAGCTAATCTGGAAAATATTCTCATTCAGCGAATGTGTTTAATTTTTGGGTGAAATAAGTTTTATTATCGAGAATATTTTGTTCCTTACGATGGGATTAAAATATATCGAGCTTACCAGGAAAGTATTCTCATTCAACGCATATATATTTTTTTGAGTGAAATGAGTTTGTAATCGAGAATATGGTTTTCCCTACGATGGAATTAAAATATGGCTAGCTAATCTGGAAAATATTCTCATTCAGCGAATGTGTTTAATTTTTGGGTGAAATAAGTTTTATTATCGAGAATATTTTGTTCCTTACGATGGAATTAAAATATATCGAGCTTACCAGGAAAGTATTCTCATTCAACGCATATATATTTTTTTGAGTGAAATGAGTTTGTAATCGAGAATATGGTTTTCCCTACGATGGAATTAAAATATGGCGAGATAATCTGGAAAATATTCTCATTCAGCGAATGTGTTTAATTTTTGGGTGAAATAAGTTTTATTATCGAGAATATTTTGTTCCTTACGATGGGATTAAAATATATCGAGCTTACCAGGAAAGTATTCTCATTCAACGCATATATATTTTTTTGAGTGAAATGAGTTTGTAATCGAGAATATGGTTTTCCCTACGACGGAATTAAAATATGGCGAGCTAATCTGGAAAATTTTCTCATACAGCGAATGTGTTTAATTTTTGGGTGAAATAAGTTTTATTATCGAGAATATTTTGTTCCTTACGATGGAATTAAAATATATCGAGCTTACCAGGAAAGTATTCTCATTCAACGCATATATATTTTTTTGAGTGAAATGAGTTTGTAATCTAGAATATGGTTTTCCCTACGATGGAATTAAAATATGGCTAGCTAATCTGGAAAATATTCTCATTCAGCGAATGTGTTTAATTTTTGGGTGAAATAAGTTTTATTATCGAGAATATTTTGTTCCTTACGATGGAATTAAAATATATCGAGCTTACCAGGAAAGTATTTTCATTCAACGCATATATATTTTTTTGAGTGAAATGAGTTTGTAATCGAGAATATGGTTTTCCCTACGACGGAATTAAAATATGGCGAGCTAATCTAGAAAATTTTCTCATACAGCGAATGTGTTTAATTTTGGGGTGAAATAAGTTTTGTTATCGAGAATATTTTGTTCCTTACGATGGAATTAAAATATAGCGAGCTTACCAGGAAAGTATTCTCATTCAACGCATATATATTTTTTTGAGTGAAATGAGTTTGTAATCGAGAATATGGTTTTCCCTACGACGGAATTAAAATATGGCGAGCTAATCTGGAAAATTTTCTCATACAGCGAATGTGTTTAATTTTTGGGTGAAATAAGTTTTGTTATCGATAATATTTTGTTCCTTACGATGGAATTAAAATATAGCGAGCTTACTAGGAAAGTATTCTCATTCAGCGCATATATATTTTTTTGAGGAAATGAGTTTGTAATCGAAAATATGTATTTCCCTACGATGGAATTAAAATATAGCGAGCTTACCTGGAAAGTATTCTAATTCAACGCATACATATTTTTTTGAGTGAAATGAGTTTGTAATCGAGAATATGGTTTTCCCTACGATGGAATTAAAATATGGCGACTAATCTGGAAAATATTCTCATTCAGCGAATTTTTTAATTTTTGGGTGAAATAAGTTTTATTATCGATAATATTTTGTTCCTTACGACGGAATTAAAATATATCGAGCTTACCAGGAAAGTATTCTCATTCAACGCATATATATTTTTTTGAGTGAAATGAGTTTGTAATCGAGAATATGGTTTTCCCTACGATGGAATTAAAATATGGCGAGATAATCTGGAAAATATTCTCATTCAGCGAATGTGTTTAATTTTTGGGTGAAATAAGTTTTATTATCGAGAATATTTTGTTCCTTACGATGGGATTAAAATATATCGAGCTTACCAGGAAAGTATTCTCATTCAACGCATATATATTTTTTTGAGTGAAATGAGTTTGTAATCGAGAATATGGTTTTCCCTACGACGGAATTAAAATATGGCGAGCTAATCTGGAAAATTTTCTCATACAGCGAATGTGTTTAATTTTTGGGTGAAATAAGTTTTATTATCGAGAATATTTTGTTCCTTACGATGGGATTAAAATATATCGAGCTTACCAGGAAAGTATTCTCATTCAACGCATATATATTTTTTTGAGTGAAATGAGTTTGTAATCTAGAATATGGTTTTCCCTACGATGGAATTAAAATATGGCTAGCTAATCTGGAAAATATTCTCATTCAGCGAATGTGTTTAATTTTTGGGTGAAATAAGTTTTATTATCGAGAATATTTTGTTCCTTACGATGGAATTAAAATATATCGAGCTTACCAGGAAAGTATTTTCATTCAACGCATATATATTTTTTTGAGTGAAATGAGTTTGTAATCGAGAATATGGTTTTCCCTACGATGGAATTAAAATATGGCGAGCTAATCTGGAAAATATTCTCATTCAGCGAATGTGTTTAATTTTTGGGTGAAATAAGTTTTATTATCGAGAATATTTTGTTCCTTACGATGGGATTAAAATATATCGAGCTTACCAGGAAAGTATTCTCATTCAACGCATATATATTTTTTTGAGTGAAATGAGTTTGTAATCGAGAATATGGTTTTCCCTACGATGGAATTAAAATATGGCTAGCTAATCTGGAAAATATTCTCATTCAGCGAATGTGTTTAATTTTTGGGTGAAATAAGTTTTATTATCGAGAATATTTTGTTCCTTACGATGGAATTAAAATATATCGAGCTTACCAGGAAAGTATTCTCATTCAACGCATATATATTTTTTTGAGTGAAATGAGTTTGTAATCGAGAATATGGTTTTCCCTACGATGGAATTAAAATATGGCGAGATAATCTGGAAAATATTCTCATTCAGCGAATGTGTTTAATTTTTGGGTGAAATAAGTTTTATTATCGAGAATATTTTGTTCCTTACGATGGGATTAAAATATATCGAGCTTACCAGGAAAGTATTCTCATTCAACGCATATATATTTTTTTGAGTGAAATGAGTTTGTAATCGAGAATATGGTTTTCCCTACGACGGAATTAAAATATGGCGAGCTAATCTGGAAAATTTTCTCATACAGCGAATGTGTTTAATTTTTGGGTGAAATAAGTTTTATTATCGAGAATATTTTGTTCCTTACGATGGAATTAAAATATATCGAGCTTACCAGGAAAGTATTCTCATTCAACGCATATATATTTTTTTGAGTGAAATGAGTTTGTAATCTAGAATATGGTTTTCCCTACGATGGAATTAAAATATGGCTAGCTAATCTGGAAAATATTCTCATTCAGCGAATGTGTTTAATTTTTGGGTGAAATAAGTTTTATTATCGAGAATATTTTGTTCCTTACGATGGAATTAAAATATATCGAGCTTACCAGGAAAGTATTTTCATTCAACGCATATATATTTTTTTGAGTGAAATGAGTTTGTAATCGAGAATATGGTTTTCCCTACGACGGAATTAAAATATGGCGAGCTAATCTAGAAAATTTTCTCATACAGCGAATGTGTTTAATTTTGGGGTGAAATAAGTTTTGTTATCGAGAATATTTTGTTCCTTACGATGGAATTAAAATATAGCGAGCTTACCAGGAAAGTATTCTCATTCAACGCATATATATTTTTTTGAGTGAAATGAGTTTGTAATCGAGAATATGGTTTTCCCTACGACGGAATTAAAATATGGCGAGCTAATCTGGAAAATTTTCTCATACAGCGAATGTGTTTAATTTTTGGGTGAAATAAGTTTTGTTATCGATAATATTTTGTTCCTTACGATGGAATTAAAATATAGCGAGCTTACTAGGAAAGTATTCTCATTCAGCGCATATATATTTTTTTGAGGAAATGAGTTTGTAATCGAAAATATGTATTTCCCTACGATGGAATTAAAATATAGCGAGCTTACCTGGAAAGTATTCTAATTCAACGCATACATATTTTTTTGAGTGAAATGAGTTTGTAATCGAGAATATGGTTTTCCCTACGATGGAATTAAAATATGGCGACTAATCTGGAAAATATTCTCATTCAGCGAATTTTTTAATTTTTGGGTGAAATAAGTTTTATTATCGATAATATTTTGTTCCTTACGACGGAATTAAAATATATCGAGCTTACCAGGAAAGTATTCTCATTCAACGCATATATATTTTTTTGAGTGAAATGAGGTTGTAATCGAGAATATGGTTTTCCCTACGATGGAATTAAAATATGGCGAGCTAATCTGGAAAATATTCTCATTCAGCGAATGTGTTTAATTTTTGGGTGAAATAAGTTTTATTATCGAGAATATTTTGTTCCTTCCGATTGAATTAATAAATAGCAAGCTAATCTGGAAAATAATCTCATTCAGCGCATATATATATTTTTGAGGAAATGAGTTTTTAATCGAGAATATGGTTTTTCCTACGATGGATTTAAAATATAGCGAGCTTACCTGGAAAGTATTCTCATACAGCGCATGTATTTAGCGCATATTTTTCAGTTAAAAAAGTTTTGTTATCGAGAATATTTTGTTCCTTACGATGGAATTAAAATATATCGAGCTTACCAGGAAAGTATTCTCATTCAACGCATATATATTTTTTTGAGTGAAATGAGTTTGTAATCGAGAATATGGTTTTCCCTACGATGGAATCAAAATATGGCGAGCTAATCTGGAAAATATTCTCATTCAGCGAATGTGTTTAATTTTTGGGTGAAATAAGTTTTATTATCGAGAATATTTTGTTCCTTACGATGGAATTAAAATATATCGAGCTTACCAGGAAAGTATTCTCATTCAACGCATATATATTTTTTTGAGTGAAATGAGTTTGTAATCGAGAATACTGTTTTCCCTACGATGGAATTAAAATATGGCGAGCTAATCTGGAAAATATTCTCATTCAGCGAAAGTGTTTAATTTTTGGGTGAAATAAGTTTTATTATCGAGAATATTTTGTTCCTTACGATGGAATTAAAATATATCGAGCTTACCAGGAAAGTATTCTCATTCAACGCATATATATTTTTTTGAGTGAAATGAGTTTGTAATCGAGAATATGGTTTTCCCTACGACGGAATTAAAATATGGCGAGCTAATCTGGAAAATTTTCTCATACAGCGAATGTGTTTAATTTTTGGGTGAAATAAGTTTTGTTATCGAGAGTATTTTGTTCCTTACGATGGAATTAAAATATAGCGAGCTTACCAGGAAAGTATTCTCATTCAGCGCATATATATTTTTTTGAGGAAATGAGTTTGTAATCGAGAATATTTTTTTCCCTACGATGGAATTAAAATATAGCGAGCTTACCTGGAAAGTATTCTCATTCAACGCATACATATTTTTTTGAGTGAAATGAGTTTGTAATCGAGAATATGGTTTTCCCTACGATGGAATTAAAATATGGCGACTAATCTGGAAAATATTCTCATTCAGCGAATTTTTTTAATTTTTGAGTGAAATAAGTTTTATTTTCGAGAATATTTTATTCCTTCCGATTGAATTAATAAATAGCGAGCTAATCTGGAAAATATTCTTATTCAGCGCATATATATATTTTTGAGGAAATGAGTTTGTAATCGAGAATACGGTTTTTCCTACGATGGATTTAAAATATAGCGAGCTTACCTGGAAAGTATTCTCATACAGCGCATGTATTTAGCGCATATTTTTCAGTTAAATAAGTTTTGTTATCGAGAATTTTTTGTTCCCTGCGATGGAAATTAAATGTATCAAGCTAATCAGGAAAATATTCTCTTTTAGTATATATATATATTTGAGTGAAATGAGTTTGTTATTGAGATAATGGTGTTCTCTACGATGGAATTAAAATATATCGAACTTACCAGGAAAGTGTTCTCATTCAACGCATATATATGTTTTTGAGTGAAATGAGTTTGTAATCGAGAATATGGTTTCCATACGATGGAATTAAAATATAGCGGGCTAATCTGGAAAATATACTCATTCTTCGCATACATATATTTTTGATTGAAATGAGCAGAAAAAATATTATATCTTACTATTATCTTATCTGGAATCCCTCCCACAAGGTAAAATTTAATTTTTAAAATACTGTTTTATCGAAGTCTTCCAGTTTTATGGTTTTCCTAATGCGATTTCTCTAAGAAACCAAGTCATTCTGATTTCCATTTTTCCCAAACAAAAATAATTATTCTTTAAATCTGATATTCGCAAGCCACCTTCGATTTCATGATTCTAAAAATCATTAGCTAAATAGATGAATCGTTTCTTAACTGAAAACTTTAAATAATCTTTTTCTAAAACTATAATTAATTTTTGTGACTTTAAAACCAATATTCATTCCTTTAACTTTAACCAGAAAATCTGTATAAGATGGGCCCAGAACCCAAGGACACCATGATAGATTGTTTTGGGGTGTACAAAACGGTCAGCGTGTCTACTACAACGAACACAACGTACAAGTTAGGTTACGTGACCACGCTGTGACTGTTAATCACAATCAAATCGAAACTTTAGCTCGAAGTGGATTTGTATATGACCAAATGGATTGTATCGACCGAATGATTGAAACGAAGTGGATTTGTATGTGTTAATTCCATTTAGCAGTCAAAAATAATGGTTACGATGTTTTTTTTGTTTATTTGGTTGTCAAGGAATATGCGTAAAAGAAAATCGATTTAAAAAGTGAGAAACTTCATTCTTTTGGGCATGATTCTACTTCCTTTATTAGTATCATGCTTTCGGGTATCTGATAAAATAAATTTCAACTCTCTATTTTTAGTAAAAGTTCTTTTAAAAAGCGAAATAGTTAACCGCTACACAAATCCCAATGCTTAACATTCCCAATCGGCTTAACTATGCAATATGAATTCCAACAGCAATTAAGACCGAAATCTGGTTGTCAAGCGAATATAGTATTGTTCATTTCGCAGAAAAATATGCGTTTTTGCAGCTAAAAATGTAATTTTCAGTCAATTACAAAGTGAAAAGGATTATTGATTGAAAGAATCAAAAATTCATTCTTTCAGACATTAAATTAACAAATTCCAAATCTCTATCTTGAGCGGAAGTAATTTTAAAAAGCAAAATATGAAACCACTGCACAAAATCCAATACGTACCGTGAACCACCAAAGGGCCCCTTCTTGGGACATTTATGGGCCCTGAGATATTTTTAAAGTACCCCACAATTTTCCTCTTGCCTTGAGCTATTATTCTGCAAAATTTCAGCACGATAGGGTTAAAACTGTAGTTTTGTATAAGAGACAGACAAAGAGACATACATTCTACTTTATATAGATTGTTAACAAAGCTTTCCAGTATTATGGTATTCATCTTGCGATTCCTCTAGGAATTACGTCTTTCTGCTTTTCACTTTGCGAAACCATTGCATACATCTGAAATTCGCAAATATCCTTTCATTTTTGCATTTGAGAAAACATTCGCAGAAAAGAAAAAGAATTTCTTTTATTATGCTTTTGAAAATATTCCTGTAAAAGTATAAATTATTTTTAGTATAAGATATTATGATAGCCTTCCAGTGTTATAACTTACTCACGCGATTCGACTAAGAAATGATGGCATCTTGATTTTCATTTTGCTCAACCAAAATTAATTCGTCGCTTAATTTTATATTTATGAGAACGATCGAAAAATAGAAAAATCATTGTTAATACCAACCGTTTTAAAATCAACCTCTGGAAGCATAATTTATTTTTTAATGTAAGATGTTATCAAAGTGTCACAGTGTTATGGTGAGTCTCACATAATTTCTTTAAGAAATCAAGTCATTCCGATATTTATTTTGCCCAACCAGAAATAATTCATTCCTTAAATCTGATATTCGTATTAAAATCGACTTAAACCGAGATATTTGCAGAAACATAATTTTTTATGCTTAGCTCTTAAAGATTTCTCTCGAGAAGTCAATAATTTTCAGAATAAGATATTACCGAAGCCTACCAGTATTATGATTTTTCTCAGACGCTTCCACTAAGAAATCGAGTCATTCAGATTTTCATTTTGCCCAACCAAAAATTATTCATTGCTTAAATCTGATATTTGCAACTCACTTTCGATTTTAGCATTCTTGAAAACATGTGTAAAACGGAAAATTATTTCTTATAGCAAAGTTGTGAAAATCTCGCTTCGTGAGTATAAATAATTTTTGAGAATAAGATAATATGAAAGCCTTACAGAATTATGGTTTTTCTCACAACGATTCCATTAATAAATAAAGGCATTCTGTCTTTTTTAGCAAACAAAAATTATTCATTGCTTCAATCTGATATTCGAAAATAACTTTCAATTTCAGATTTCTTGAAAACATCCGCAGAAAAATAATCATTTCTTATACTAAGTTTTAAAAAGTTTTGCTCCAGGTTTATAATTTATTTTTGAGATTTATATTTAAGAAAATCATTCCCGTGTTATGGTTGCTCTCACATGATTCCTGTAAGAAATCAAGTCGTTTAGATTTCCATTTAGGCCAACAAAATATTATTCATTGCTTATATCTGATATTCGCAAATCTCTTTCTACTTTAGCATTCTTGAAAACATTCGGTCATAGAAAAATTATTTATTATGAGCTTTTATTATGTTTACTAAGCTTTTGAAAAAATTAATTAAAATATATAATTTATTATAAAAAATAATATATTATCGATGCCTTCAAGTATTTTTGTTTTTCTCGCATCATTCTTGTAAGGCATCAAGTCATTCTGATATTCATTTTTCCCATCCAAATCTTATTCATTGCACGATTCTGATATTCGCTAATCACTTTCGCTTTTAGCATTCTTTTAGACATTCGTAGAATATAAATATCATTTCTTATACTAAGCATCTGAAAATCTCTCTCCAGTAGAATAATATAATTTGAGAATAAAATATTATCATAGCCTTCCAGTGCTATGATTTCTTTCACACACGATTTCACTAAGAAATCAGGTCATTCTGATTTTCATTTGGCTGACCAAATATTACTCATTGCTTAACTCTGTAATCCCAAATTTCTTTTGATTTTAGCATTCATAGTAACATTTGAAGAAAATAAATATTATTTCTTATACAAAGCTTTTAAAAGTCTCGCTCCAAAAGTATAACTAATTATTGAGAATAGACAATATCAAAGCCTTTCAGTTTTTGGATTTTTCTCAAAAGATACCTCTAACGGATCATGTCGTTCTGCTTTTCATCTTTACCAACAAAAAATAATACATTGCACTGATATTATTGAACCATTGTTCATTTTATTATTCCTTAAATATTCGCAGAAAGGAAAAATCGTTTACTCTATCAAGATTTTGAAAATCTAGCTCCAGAAGTATAGTTGATTTTTTAGAAAAAGGCATAAGAAAATCATTCCAGCATTATGGATTTTCTCTTCTGATCCTTTACAATATCGAGTAATTCTGATTTCCATTTACCCCAACCAAAAAATATTCATTGCTTAAATCTGATATTCGTAAACCAGATTCAGCATTCATGAAAACATTCGCAGAAAAGAAAAATCATTTCTCATATTAAGCTTTTAAAAATCTCGCTCGAGTAGAATCATTTATGATTTAGAATAAGTTATCATCAAAGCTTTTCATTATTATAATATTTTTCAGTCGATACATCTAGGAATGTTGCTATCTGCTTTTCATTTTGCCAAAAAATTCCATTACATATATCTGAAATTTGCATGTCACATTTCATTTTATCATTCTTGAAAATATTCGCAGAAAATAGAAATAATTTCTTATACTATGCTTTTGAAAATCTGCCTCCAGAAGTATAATTTATATTTTAGTATAAAATATTATGAAAACCTTCCTGTATTCTGGCTTAACCACCCGATTCGTCTAAGAAATGAGAGCATACTGATTTTCATTTTGCAAACCAAAAAAATTTCATCGCTTAAATCTGATATTTCCAACTCAGTTTCGATTTTAACATTCTTGAAATCATTCGAAATAAAGGAAAATCATTTATTATACTCAGCTTTCTTCTCAGACGCTTCCACTAAGAAATCGAGTCATTCAGATTTTCATTTTGCCCAAAAAAAATTATTCATTGCTTAAATCTGATATTTGCAACTCACTTTAGATTTTAGCATTCTTGAAAACATGTGCAAAACGGAAAATAATTTCATTTTTGCACATGTTTTTGCAAATCTCTTCCAGATATATTCAGTTAGGCACAACCAAAACTTATTCATTGCCGCATCTTCCACATGGTTTTTCTGATTGATTATCACTTCGATTAGTCTGTTCTTTTGTTGTTGTAAATATACGTAGTTAATTGTTGCTAACGTGATACTGTGGGGAATATTCAATAACGATCGAGGAGATAAGAATTAATTGGTATTTAAAATATATATCTTGCTATTTTTGGTATCTAAAATTTACTTTTAAAATGCTAGAGAGGAAACATCTATTACAGGAAATCAGTAAGAGGTTAATGAAAGGTTCATCGTGTGCCGACTACGTTGTTTGCCAGAATCCGATCATTCCCAAATTATTTATTGCTTAAATCTGATATTTGATCTCACACCAAAAGAATAATTTATTTTTGAGAGTAACATCTTATCAAATACATCTATTATAATGGTTTTTCTCACACGATTCCTCTAAGAATTCAAGTCATTCTGATTTTCTTTTTGGCAACCAAAAGCTATATAACGTTTAAATTTGGTATTCACAAAACGCTTTTGATTTTATCATTTTGACGATAATTGCAGAAGCAAATTATCATTTCTTATATTTAGCTTGTGAAAGCTAATTGTCGATTCGGATTTTTGGCATTCTTGCTTAGGCTACGTTTTGCATAAATTTCCACTTTAATTCACCCAGTCCTTGGCGCCACTTCGATTAGAGTCTGTTATGTTGTTGTTGTAAATAGACGTAGTTAATTGTTGCTAACGTGAGACTGTGGGGACTATTCAGGAGTGTAATTTATATTGGAGAATAAAATATCAAAGTCTTCCAGTATTATGGATTTTTTCACGCAAAATTCCTGTAAGAAATCAAGTTATTCGGATTTTCATCTAGTCCAAAAAAAAATTATTCATTAAATCTAATATTCGCAATTCTCTTTCGATATTTGCATTCATGAAAACATTCGCAAAATAGAAATATCATTTATTATGCTAAGCTTTTGAAGACTTCGCTCGAGAATCTAAATTTATTTTTGAGAATAAGATATTACCGAAGCAATCTGGTATTTAGTCACATGAATCCTTCCATTATTCAGCTTTTACTCGCATGAATCCTCTAAGACATCAAATCACTCTGATTTTCTTTATAACAACCAAAAATTATTCATTGCTTAAATCTGATATTTGCAAATCACTTTCGATTTTAGCATTCTTGATGAAATTCGCAAAAAAGGACTGTCATTTCTCGTACTAAGCTTTAGAAAATAAGCTCCAGAAATATAATATATTTTTGAGAATAAGATATTACCAAAGCCTTCTAGTATAGGGGTTTTTCCCACACGTCTCCTCTAATAATTTAAGTCATTCTGTTTTTCTTTCTAAGAAACAAAAAATATTCAGTGCCTAAATCTGATATTCGCAAATCGCTTTTGATTTTAGCATTCTTGAATACATGCGCCGAAAATAAAAATAATTTCTTATACAAAGCTTAAGAAAATCTCTCTCCAGGAGTGTAAGTTATATTTGAGAATAAGATATTTACAAATCCTTTCAGTATTACGGTTTTATCACACACGATTCCTATAAGAAATCAAATCAATTTGCCTAACCAAAAATTATTCATTGCTTAAATCTGTATTCGCAATCATCTTATCAATCAATAGCGTTATTTTACTTGAGAGAAGGAAGTTTTCACCATAGAAAGTCAGTTTCAGGGTTTTCGACTGCTAAGGGCATATATTGTGGATTCGGATTTTTGGCATTGTTGCTTAGGCTACGTTTTGCCTAAATTTCCACTTTAATTCACCCAGTCCTTGGCGCCACTTCGATTAGAGTCTGTTATGTTGTTGTTGTAAATAGACGTAGTTAATTGTTGCTAACGTGAGACTGTGGGGACTATTCAATAACGATCGAGGAGATATGAATTAATTGATGATTAGAATATATCTTCCTATATTTGGTGTCTAAAATTTACTTTTAAAATGCTAGAGAGGAAATATCTATTACAGAAAATCAGTAAGAGGTCAATGAAACGTCCATCGTGTGCCGACGACGATTTTTGCCAGACTCTGATTCTAATTTGAATGCATTAAGTCCGTTCGGCTTGAATAAAGAATTTAGAATGCCTTGTTTAAACATAACTTGCTTCGTACCAGGCTACAAAACAGGGTGTGCGTCTACGAGGACCCAAAATAGGAGACTTGGATTTAAAAATAAGAATCTGTTCAAGGCGGCTGTAAGTGCATTCATTTTTACCTACACTGCAATGATGGCCATTGGGAATACTCATGAAGTCACCTCTCATTATTATTGAATTTTCGTATAGCGATATTCACAAAGTGCTAAGAAGTTAATTGTGCATTTGTGTAATTAAATTTGGAGAGGAATTAAATATATCTGTAGACCGGACGATGTTTAAAAAGTGTATAATTACGTCCCGTGTGTATTACTACATTTTTTATCCACTACATTATGATTACTTTTAAGTAAAAACCAATGTAAATTCATGGCAAAACTGGTAAGACATGTTTATTTACAATCTGTCGACTGTATTTACATTTGCATCCCGTCTTTCATCACTAGGCGGCACCACTTTCCAAAAATTTGTATGTTTACGGAATTCTACACAACAGTTTTTGGCAACGAGATCCCAATCCATAATATATATTCATGGCTAAGGAATAATTTAATATAATCAGCAAACACTAAGATGATGAAATATGTTTATTCTGGGGAAATTTCTAAAATTTTTCATGGAAACTATTTTCATTCCTTGTGAATTTACTAATCTGTTTAGAGGGAAAACTAAGATTATCCCAGATTTTGGAAGAGGCCACCAACTTGTTGATTTACTTTTGTCTTTGTAATTGAATCAAGTCTGAACAAACCTTAAAGTTGACTTCACATAATTTTGGAGAGTTAAAGTAATGCAAACATTTGTGAACCGTGCAAACATGCCATTAATACTTCTGCGTTAACCATAAATGCAGTCTGTGGACCTTGTTTCAACGAGTAACTGAGAATAAAAATGACAGCATTGTCGCATTTGTCAGTTAATATATATGAGTAGGCATAGTATAACAGCACAAAAAATTTTGAATTGATAAGAGATGACCGCATAGCCTGCAAATAATCTTAGTTTACCACTAAATCAAGAACTTAGATCATTTATATAAATTATCAACAAGAGAGGGCCATTCACGCCTCAGTGTGGAACACCGGATGTGACTGTAATTATATAAAAGCTAACACCACCAATAACTTCTCATTGTTTGCGATCACTGAGAAAGTCTCGTATCCAATTCACTCTTTTTTCATTTACCTCACATGATTGAAATTTTCATACGAGTTTTTTTGTGAATTACCTTGTCCAATGCTTTTCTGAAATCAAGGAATATCGCACCAAGTTCTTTTTTCGACTCACCTGATGTTAGGATATCACGAAGGAAAAGCGCGACCTGTGTTTCGCAGGGTCTACCCTTCTGGAAGCCGTGTTGACTACATTATAAGAAGTCTTTGACTCGAGATTACACCATAATATACTATTAGCAGCCATTATAATAACACGTAATTGACTGACTTTAAGTTATCCGGGACTACGGAGCTATCCACGGAGTTCCACTTTTACGGAGTCACCCGCAATGCACAAATGTGCGAATTTCCACAGAGAAAAAAATCATCCGCCTTGACCGGGATTCGAACCCGGATCCCTCGATTTCCGGCCGAGCGCTTTAGCCGGTTAAGTTACCGAGGCGTCCTCTTCCCATGTGGATTTTGTGACCTTTACGGGACTAGATGTTCTCGACTGCCGGACATACAATGTAACAATCAGTCGCTACTGTGCGCCACTGCCCACGAGGAAAGATCGTACTTTGAACACAGAGAGGCGTTCACTCTTATTTGACAAATTTTAAGCTATCCGGGATTAGCCACGGAGTTACGGAGTTACAAATGTGAGAATTTCCACAGAGAAAAAATCATCCGCCATGACCGGGATTCGAACCCGTATCCCTCGATTTCCGGCCGAGTGCTTAAGCCAGTCAAGCTACCGAGGCGCCCTATTCCCCAGTGGATTTTTGACGTAATTGTGCACGTAAGTGACTGTTTAGCGTTCAGGAGAAAATTTGTGAATTCTTAATGTAATTATTATGAAATATATCTCACGTGACAATAAGGCTACCAGTTAGAATAGCACCGAATTGCTAAAAAAAAAAAAATTAATCGGCAAAAGAGAAATTTTATACTTTTTATCCCTAATGAGAATGCGTTTCCTAAGTTTCACGGATATCTGTGAATAGACAAAAATATCTCAATCCACTTAAAACAGCACATCGGCATCACTTTCTTTTTCGTTCCGCTCGTCCTAGCGCGGCAGGTTGATCCGTCGACCAACACAGGTTCTCGGCCCACTGAAGGAATTTTAATTGCCATCAATGACCAGAAGGATTATGCGTGGGGATGGGCGAGATACGAGCGATTGGGTGCTTGGGTGAGAGGGAACAGGAGTGTGAGAAGTAAAAGAAGGGTGTAAAAAGAAGGCGTTCATTTAAACGCTAGAGATTTGCTGTCGCCGACGAGGAAAAAAAGGTAAAAAAAAGTAAAAAAAAAGGAAGGAAATGACTGGTTGATGCCTACGTATGAGATGAGTTCAGGCATGTTTGGGTGCAAAGTGGCTGGATGGTGACTGCTCAAGTCACAACAAATGAGTTTATGCTTCTGAAAATGCTCGCAAAAATCAAGACAAAATTGATTAATCAGAATAATACGCAGTAATTTCCTTTTTTAGGGTAAATCGTACTTCCAGACTGTGAGTCTTCAAAAGAGGAGGGACAAATACACCATAAACATGGACATAAAAGAAATTTAAATTATACAAATGAAATGGATGCGCTCCTAATTGTATAAAAAGAGGCGAAAGTAAAATTAAGTATACTCAGTTGGTATTTATGGCTTGTATTACTAATTATAAGCATAGAATTAACAGCCATGCCATTTAAATAAACTTTACACCTTCAGGCGTCACTTCGTAGAAGTATTTTGTACTTGATTCCATATTGAAAATAAGGTTTGTACTTTTCCAAGTTATAAATAGCAATCGTACAACGCGTTTTGTTCCTTCTGCATCTTCAGGTACAATTGTTGTACCTGACACCTGTACCTGAAGATTTAGCAATTGTACCTTTGCCTTAAGATGCATCAAACTGCAAAACGCGCAGTGCGATTACAATAAATATGTGTGGAGAAGTAAAATACTTATGTTCGAAATGGTTTCAAGGAATTTAATTTGTTTTACCTTGAATTAAAATGGTTTTTTTATTGAATAATCCACTTCATCTGCAGTTTAAACCTTATTTATTGTATGAATAAAATTAATTTCTAAATCAGTCCATATCCGTATATATTATTTCTCAATGGTGTTTTTTGTGTATAAGCCATAAATCCCATAATTCTTCATCAAAATTAATAATTCAAACATTGTTTTAAAGCATGTATTCCCGGCTATTGACGAAAAATAGACAAATGATTTAAAATTAAAATTTTTATTGAAAATTTTCAAATTAAAGTTTTTATTAAAAAAAATGATACAGTGCCATCTATTTACAATATAATAAATAATATGTTGGCTATGGTTACGTGCTTCAAAGACTGTCGGAGGCGCCATCAATTAACACATCGTTTAGCTAGATTGTTTACATTCTACATGCAATCAGTGCGACCGTTTACTGTTTAAGTTTACGTTATGTATCTCTAACACAAACATAATTAACGTATAATTGTCCATGGGAAGAAACAGGTAGAAGACCAGGAAGAAAGAAGAAATAAATAGGAAGAAGCTGCATACTGTGCGAAGTATTCGACAGGTAAAAGAACAGGAAGAAAGAAGGAAGAAACAGGAAGAAGCCGCATACTGTGCGAAATGTTCGCACAGGTCAGCTAGTAATATCATTATTATTGGTCGCTCAATCCTATGATTGGTTCACTTAATAATTGGTTGACGTCATAGTCCTGTCTCCATTTAAATCAGAAAATTCTCGAGCAGGTAATGTTTTACAGTCACTGAAGCTCATCAGGCTGTCAATTAAGGACGCTTATTAGCTCACATTCGTCAAGACCTTGAACTCGACTTTGTCGTACGAAGCAGCTTATTACCTCCTTTTGGTTATCTCATTGGTTTAAGATGAAGGAATTACTTTACCATCATCAATAAAATAACTTTATGCATCATTAGTTTAATTAAATTGGAATATAGAGGGGATATCGTGGTACGAATTGAATAATTTTCAAAATTAACTCATTAGGACAGGAAATGGGCTCAATAGCTCTCAAACAAAAAAGTCCACTCAACACAGTTCCCTTACTAGAACTATTCAATCGAAATTTATGTATCATGTGAAAGTTATCGACCGAAATATCGTGGTTCCTAGCTCACGTTAAAAACTATATTGACTCTTCGTCCCGATATCAAAATGATGAATCACGAGTATATGAATGCTATTAACAAATTGAAAATCGTACTATAAGTTCATTCTCCTTGGGACGTTAAAATATTGAATCATATAAATTGAATCCTAAGGATGGTTGACCACAGCCCATTTAACCTGCTCTATTAATTGATTATTCTCTAACTTCCTGGCGGGTCTTTCTATTTGTTTAGTCTAAGAATTTATTCCTGGGTCTTCCTTTCGGGACTTTTACACCCATTTTTTTCTTCAGTTATGCTCTTCATAAACCCGTCGTGTCTCACAGTTTGTCCAATTCATCCCGATTCTTCCTTTCTCTATAGTTTTACTTAGAGCCCTTTCTTTTATTCTCTTGCTAACTTCATTACTTATAATTTTGTCCATTTCATCTTCAGCATCCTCCTCCAGTACCAGTTTCCGAAAGCTCCGAGTTTGCTCTGGTCTTCTCTTCCTATGTTTCATGCTTCTGATCCAAAGAGTTCCATGCATAATGCTAAAAGAAGTAGAATTTTATAACATAATGAAAACTACGAAATTACTAATGACCATAATAATATCCATACAATGAAATTTGTACGATCTTTATTAAGGTATCGAAACGCAAGCTTGTGTCCAAAAATATTTAGGCTCAAATTCTGCTTATTGGCAAAATCAAAATCCAGTAAAAACTCTAGATTCAGTCATGAATTCAGGAATGAATTGGAGACACCCTGAGGCGCAACGGGTTTATGAAGAACAAAGCTGGAGGAGAAAAATATATATTTCAAAGTCCCAAAATTTTTTTAAATAATAATTTTATTTGACCCAGGAATAAATTCATTGGCAAAACGAATTGAAAGAGCTACCACGAAATTAAGGAACTAGCATCAGATAGGGATGGGTGGAGGGCCGCAGTCTACCAATCTAATCAATAAAAACCAATGAACGACCAATGATGATAATAAATTCAAATATGATCAATAATATGATTATGGAAATGTCTCGTTCAATAAGTGTAATTTTTGTATGTATTCGCGCTCCTGTATTTTGCTCAAGTTTGCGTTATTCTTTCCGCGATTAGAATGTTTTTGCCCCTTTGAATTTATATAACCGCAACAAGTAGTTAAGGAACTATCATTTCATTGGAAAGGGTGGAGAGCAGCTGTCAACCAATCTCAGGACTCAAATTATATAATTCAATATTGTTCTCTTCCCAAAAAGAAAGAACTTAGATCACGATTTAAAATTCGTTAATAGAATTCATAAACTCGTGATTCATTTAGATATTAGGACGATGAATCAAAACAGTTGCTATCGTCACCTGCTATGCCACCAACCACGATTTATTGGTCGATAACTTTCAAACGACACATAAATTTCAATCGGTAAGTTTAAGTAAGTGAACAATGTTAAGTGAACTTTTTGGTAATTGAGATATTTAATTCATCTCCTGACGTAATGAGTTAACATTGGAATTTATTCAATCCGACCCACGTAATTACCGTCATATTCCAGTTTATCCACATTATTGTTGTATACAAGTTATTTTCGGGATGAGAATATTTTACAAATAATAAATTACATGCGCTGAGTTATATGAAGAAGAGCGTTAAATTTATGCCTTCATTTTCTACCGATGAGATAACCAAAAGAAAAAAATCAGCTCATTCTTCTGACAAAGACGATTTCAAGGTCTTGACGAATGTGAGCGTCCTCAGCTGACAAACCTGAGGAGCTCCAGCTACTGTAAAACATTACCTGCTCGAGAATTTGCTGATTTAAATGCAGACAAAACTATGAAACCTGAGCTTCCTGAAATAAGATGGTATTAATGAATCTTTTATCCCCGGAAAAAACTTAATGTAGTCTAACTTGACGACTATACTACGACAATTTATCTCCAGTTCGCAATTAGGACTACCTTTGTCAAGCATTTGCTTAAACTAGGCTCTGGATAGGCAGAGTAGGTGGCTGGAGGAAGTAATAATAGATGGGTTGCTCACGACTGTGATAGGGGGAAGGATGTTGGGCAAGCGAGGAAGGGGAAGAAGGTAAAGAGGTTTCATGGACGGAAGAAAGAAGGATAAATCGTATGCTAAGGGGAATAAGGATATACTAGAGCGAGAATGGCCCCTGAAAGTGTACAAAACCGCCTGAAATAGTAGAAAAATACGGGTCCCAAATGGATACCGTTAGTTTTTTACTGTAAATTAGTGCTTTTGTCGAAAATGAGTCCGACAAGCATTGAATATTATACGCATAATGGCGTTCGGTTCTTACTGACCGTGATAGGCAACACTTGTGATTCTTGTGAAGTATTTCCAACAACATACATACCGCAATGATTATTCCCCGAGTCCATACACCTTTGCCTCCACTTTCTTATCTTAGATCAACTCTAAAAAAAGAAATATCTAAATGGTCGAGTATCTAATGAAGGAGCACCGTAAACGCTCCAGTATCAGTTAAGGCCATCGCTGAATCGGGGGAGAAGGCGGGATATAGCTTTGGAAATCATGGCTATTATATTCGATGCTCATCTTTTAATACCCACCATCCACCAGCTATCTCATTTCGAGCATGGATCCCAGGGGTCTTTCAGAACCATCGTCGAGTTCACGGGGACCCATCAGATTACCGACTTTAAACCGACAGCGAAATATTTTTTCCTTCCCGTCCCTCGCTTAATGCTGGGCGAAGATACTCACTCAACAGCACATCATGTCATTTATCTCATCCATCAAAACTCTGGACCGATAATAAGCGACACGGGCTCTAAAGAGGCCGAGAATAGAGAATGAAAGAAAGACTGTTAACGAGACCAGTTCCAGACTTCGTTTTGTTCTCTTTATTATGAGTTTTTTTTTAATTTTCCAACTCCTCCTCTTCTTCTCCTCCTTCATCCGACCCGTACGAGAAAGTCATTAGAAAATAAAATGTTGCAAATATCACAACATGCGATCGAATGTTGGGACTGCGTCCACGATGCGGAGTCGAGGGAGGCGGGAAATGATTACGGAACCACCCAGCGGAGTCCTCTCGCCTCCAACGGCATCTTCGGGCGGAAGAAAAATTTAACGTTACCCAGTGTTCCCTCTTAAGGAACCGCTCCCTTTCATAACTCCGGTGCGAATTAAAACAGTTGGAGCTGCTTCTTCCCTTCCTCTGGTTTAACCCTTTAAATATCAACTCAAACCCACGCCTTTCTAGACTACCGTTGACTCGGATGGGTGGGAATTTAGAGGAACATTGACGGTCAGGTTACCAACGCATCGAATTAAGCATACACCCATCACCTGCTGATTTCGCTGAAGGAAAATCTAAATTACTTTCAAGTTCTAATATTGAGTATAGTAAAGGGGTATACACTCTAATTTTTATGTCTGAATATGCAAGAATTATATTTATAAGAATATTAATTGCTGTTATGTTTTTAGATAGTTATCACAGGCATTTGAGATGTCATTGTGGAGAAGGATGGAGAAGGTGAGATGGATGGAGAGGAGGACTAACGAGGAAGTGCTTGAGATGGTGGGCGAGGAAAGGAAGCTTCTGAATGAAATCCGGATAGGCAGGGTAGATGGGTCAAGGATGTAATTAAGGGCGACGGATTGCTGAAAAGTGTGATACAGGGGAGGATGTGAGGTAAGCGGGGAATGGGAAGAAAGGGAATAGATTTCATGGACGGGATGAAGAAGGGTAGATCATATGCTGAGGCAAAAAAGGATGTACTAGAGGGAGAAAGGTCCCTGAAAGTGTAAAAAAAACCGGGAGGAGATGCTCTAATATTCAACAAAACCTACCTTTACCGGTAGAATACTTTAATAAATAAATATTAATTCTTTAATTTTTACTTTTTTGAATTACCTTTTATTTCTTTTAGTTTTATTTGAGCCTATGGCACTCTACCGCGGTATTGTTATTATAATTTGATATATTATGTTAGAAAGATTTTTTTACCCGTTTCATTCAAATATTTTATTTTTAAAGGCTTAAAACTTGTTGGAAGAGAGGTTTTGGGGAGGTTAAAAAATTACAAAGATGTACAGAATTCAACGTACCAACTTTCGCCGTTGTTACAATGGATTCGACGAACAAAATTTTTCCTAAGCACCCAAGCAAAACTAAAAAGTGTAATAAATACCAATGTTCCTCGGGCCTTCAATTTTCTCAAGTTTTTGCAATAATTAAAAATTTGCAAAAAAAATTAAAAATGTAATTCGGTAGTGATATAATTACACACACTGAGCTATATGAAGAGGATATATTTCATAATGATAACGGAAATTTTTCTCTTACGTCCATGAAATTAAACTCTTGGAAAATTGGTTAATTCACATTTATGCTAGCGCAAACATTCGTTTTCTTTGAGTTTTTTCGTAAAGGTTTCAATTTTTTCATGGATACTCATACACTGTCTTAAATTTGGCATAGAATTTTGTCATGACAGGATCCAAGATCATTTGAACGGTGCGAAAAATCGAACTTTCCCTTTTTTTCCAATATTATACGAATTCATTGACTTCGGAGAACGAAATATATAGATTATCGTTGAACAGTTTCAATGCAAATAATTTGTTCTTTTATTTTTTAAAATTAGACATAATACAAAGTTTACGGAGCCCAGAGTGTTTTTTTAGTAGTCGGCAAGATAAAAAGGGTTCTTACGCGCCCAGTCATTTGATATTAATTTACTCCTATAACATGCACAATGATTTACCATTTACTTTCATATAATTGTAACAATAATTTAGCTTAGAAGGAACCAAGAAAATTGGGGATAGGGTTAGTGTGGTGGGTAGTACTGTAGTAGTACTGGCTAACCATACGGGCGGCCAGGGTACATATTCTTGCAGCGGAGGATATTTTTCAGAGGAAACGCGATCCCTACTTGAAGATCTTGTGGGGGGCACTTCAAGTACACGGAGGGCACTTCAAGCACACTACAGTCTGTCGGATGAGACGTTAAACCGTGGCCTCCTTGGCGCTTTTTGTGAAGAGCAGGCTAACGCCGGGTTTATATCCACTATTCCTCCCTACCCTATGGCGCAAATGACCTTAGTTGTCGGTCGCCACCTAAAAATCGAATCCAGTCCACCAAGAAAAATGCACAATCCTTAAAAAACAAGAACATCATTAATTGTTTTAAAATGTGTAAAATTAAATCAATATTATATTTCTTTTATATAAAAATAAGAAATATTATGTTGGAAACATTATTTTTTTTATAAATTTTACACTCAACATAGGTGTAGAGGTCAACGGAGCAATTTTCTGCGAATGATGAAAGGATTGATGAATATTATTGATTCTCTTTATCTACGGACTGTATTATTTTTTACCGAGGATTGTGTCTTCATAGAAATCGTCTCATCACACATTCCTTACGCCAATGCAGGAAAGGCCTGCACCTGCAGTGGTGATATCGCAATAAAGAGGTAGACATGCAGGAACAAGCATCATGTAGTCCTCTACCACTAGGCGTCCCAGACGGACGAATAAAGCAGAAGACGACTGGACAACTGTACCTACGCTCTATGTCACAATTGGATCTCAATTTAACTTAAAGACCTCCTGCTAACTTCTTCTTAAGCTTCTAACCTAAAGGGAGGGTACATAAGTTAGAGGGAGGTCTTCAGAAGGAGATTATGACATCGTCAAGCCTCTAAACATTTAATGGTAGCTTTTCGGCTATGGGCACGATGTTCAAAAAAACAAAAAGCAGATACTCCTTACATCGGAAAATGTGTGTATGACTGACTGATTGACAAGCCGCCAACTCATCATTGCTCCCCAAACTCCTTCCCTCCCTCAACGGAGAACCCCAACCCCAAATTCCACTTCCCCCTCACCCGACAATATTTTCTCATCCCCAATTCCTTGACTCATCTCCTTTCCGTCCAACCCCATCTCCGGATCCGCCTCCAAAATGCCAAGTCCACCGCTTTAGGTGGTTGGAGCATTAATCGTGAGTCATTGAGCGCACATTTCAATAACTAATCAAGGACGTCAACGACAACTCCACTGAACACATATGTTCAAAGGGTTAAATAACGAAACATGCAATAATACGAATGATGCAAGAATTGTTTTTTTTTACACTTTCGTCTTAATTACAACACAAGTATAACTTAAATTTATGGCGCGAAATTCCAAAGTTTAAGCAAAAATCCCATGTAAACACGTGTAATAAATTTAATCGGCATGACACCTCCATATTTGGTAAATAATAATGTTCTCGCACTATTGTAAAAATATGAAACGTATTTTTAAGCGATTAGGAGAAAATCTGTCAGTATAAAATCGAAATATTTCGAAATATATGTCAAAAGCCGTAAGACTACGAGCAATCTGATAGTAATGGGCGACTGAAACGCAGTGGTGGGGGAAGGAAGAGGCGGGTATGAATTGGGAGGGTGTGGATGAGGAACGAGAAATGATCGCGGAGAAAGTAGAATTTTGTAGGAGAAATAAATTAGCAGTTTAATACTTGGGTTAAACATTAACGCAGGAGGAGGTACACATGGAAAATGCCAGGACACATTGGGAGATATCAAATCGACTACATCATAGTTAGACAAAGATTCAGGAACAGTGTGATGAACTCGCATAGCTATCCGGGGGCTGATTCGATTCTGCTGATGCAGATGCAGATTCGGGTCATAATTTAGTAATGAAGAATTGTGAGGTTGGATTCAAAAAGCTTATTAAGAGTGGGAGGATGAAGAGGTGGAACTTGGAAGCATTGAAAGGGGAAAAAAGGAGGGAAGACCAAGAGGTGGTGGAAATGAACGTAAACGAAGCCAAGGAAATAGGTACAACCAAGGAAAAGTGGGAGAATATTAAAACAGGCATTTTAAGAGCAGCTGTGAAAACAAGAGGAGCAGCAGAAATGAGGAGGGTAACGGAGCAGTGGGTTACGGAAGAAATGATTAGAAAAATGGAGGATAGAAGGAATAAGAAAAACGTCAACACCAACATAGGCAAGGCAAAGTACAAGGAGCTAAATAACCATCTGCGGCGAATAACCAATCGGGCGAAGGAAAATTTGTAGAAAAGACAATGCGACGAAATGGAGGAACTGCAAAAAGAAGGGGAAGTAAGTGCGTTATGCGCTAGGGTAAAATTGCTATCGGGAGGTAAGCGAGGGGAAACGGTACCAAAGATAAAGGACAAGAGAGGTAGAATATTAATCGAACGGGAAGATATTTAAGAAAGATGGCAATAATATGTAGAGGAGCTATATGACAACGATAGTACACAAAATAATGTAGATATAGAGGATGAGGGAACCCTAAATGAAGATGACCTCGGGCCAAGGATTCTCTGCAGTGAAATAGAGAAAGCATTGAAAGAGATGAATGCAAGAAAGGCCGTACGAGTAGATAACATACCCTCAGAATTGCTAAGAGTTTAGGAAGTAAAGACAGGCAAGCTTTTTTCGAATTTATGCGCAAGATGTACGAGGAAGAAGTATGGCGAGAGGACTTCGTGAAAACAGTATTGATTCCTATCCCGAAAAAGAAGAATGCATCAGAATACGAGGAAAATATAACAATTAGTTTGACCTCACGCGCAGCCAAAGTTTTACTTCGAGTAATCGATAGAAGGTTGGAGAGTAAGGCCAAAAACTACTTAGACGACGACCAGTACACTTACAACCTCGTGTTGCAAGTGCTTTTCCCTTCAGCTCGCTGAAGAGGGCCACCTTGTGGCCGAAATTCGCGTATCCGACGCTCACCCTCGTTTGTCTTTGTGTTTATATTTTTACCACGCTCTTTTTGAGCGATTTCTCCCAGAAGTTGGGCCCGTCTTTGTGTGTGAGTGAGTGATTTGAGTGCTTGTGAGTGTGATTGTGGTAATGACCTGGCATCCTTAGTAGGGTCCCATTAGCCCTCGAAAAGGATCCCAACTGGGTTGAGTGTGTGTCTGTGGTGGTCACTGGCGAGGAAGTAACATTCCCGTAAACCATCACAGGAGGGTATTATGGTAGAGAGGCTGAGGTTGGTCCCTGCTGTGGAATCCCCTTTTCCCGCAAACCAACACAGTAAGTGTTGTGTGGTTGCACGTTTGACGAGTGGTGCCATTTTTACGGCTATTGGAGACTCTTTTAATTTTACTATCTTGAGAGGCCGTAGAGCTCAATCTCCTTTGATTTAATGGCCAGTTTGGGTTCCGTAAGGGAAGGTCAACTCGGGATGCGATAGCGGTGATGAGAACACTTATAGAGAGAAACATAGAGTATAACCAGGGTGAATCAGGGTGGGCAAGTAAAGGTCGCGGGGTAAGGCAAGAGTGCCAGTTTTCTCCTTTGCTGTTCAACATTTATGCTGAGGACACAGCTAAGACAGGCATGGGAAGAACTTGATGTTGGAATCAAAGCAGGAGGGCATCTGATAAAGTCAGTTAGATTCGCGGACGAGGCATTGATTAGAGGATCTTCGAAGGGACTGCAAGCTTTGGTAGATGCTTTACAGCTGCAGTGCCGGATAGTCAGAAAGAAGATAAACCATAAGAAAACGAAAGTAATGAGATCCTCTAGGACAAAGAAAGCTAGGCTTGTGATTAAATTTGGAATAAAAACTCGAGCAAGTAGAGCAATTTAATTACTTAGGCAGTACGCTAGAGGAAAACGGACATAGTAACAAAGACATAAGGAAGAGAATGGCGCTAGCTAAGGAGGTGTTTAGTAATAGAAGGGAGCATGTCGGGAACATTGGGCAAGGATGTGAAGAAGAGGCTGGTAAATAGCTTGATATGGAGCGTAGCATTGTATGGGGCAGAAACGTGGACCCTCAGAAAGTAAGACGAAAATAGGCTGGAGGCATTAGAGATGTGGGTGTGGAGAAGGATGGAGAAGATTAAGGGGACGAACAGGAAGACTAATGAGGAAGTGCTTGAGATGTTGGGCGAGCAAAGAAAACTTCTGAATGAAATCCGGGATATGCAGGGTATATGGCTGAAGGGTGTTATAAAGGGCGATGGGTTGCTCAAGAGTGGGATGGAGAGAAGAATGTTGGACAAGCGGAGAAGGGGAAGAAAGAGCATAGGTTTCATGGACGAGATGAAGAAAGGTAGATCGTATGCTGAGGCGAAAACGGAAATACTGGAGGGGGATGGGCCCCTGATTGAGTAGAGAAACGGGAGGAGATTCTCTGACATTCAGGAAAACCTAGCTTAACCGGTAGAATACTTTAATAATAGTCATTAATTGTTCAAATATTTTCTTTATTTGGCAGTTTAATTGTATTAAAAGACTTTCTCCGCAAATTCGCAGATCTTTTTGAGTGTACAGTGACAGTAAATGGTCCGTAAGCACATTGATGTAATGTAATAAGTTTCTATTCTTAATTATTGACGCCTATATTAGTTAAGAACTGCACACAAATTATATATCTATTAAATTAATTACTTTGTGATTATTACTGAGCGGAAAAAAGATAAACGGAGAAACAATAAACACGCACTGTTCGGCAGCCGATATCACAGTCACAGCTGGAGATGGCGATGATCTTCAAAAGCCACTAAACATAATGGACCAAGTTCTCAAAGAAAAGAAAATCAAGAAAAGAAAATAAGGTGTAGAATAGAATCCTAGAACCAAAATGAGAAAAGCGGAATGCAGAAGTCAAACTGAGAAGAGTTGAGTGGATTCCTTAACCTATCTCGAAAGTACCATCCTGTGAGACGGAAGAAGTATAACGGACATCAAGCGGAAAAGAGCCCCACCAAAGATGTTTCCCTTATCGTTCATAGTAAAAAGACAACTGCTGCGCTCACAGAAGATAGGACTACAAACAAAGAAACGTATGTGACAACATTCGAGTGGAGCGCATTTTATGGATCGGAAGCATGGACCATTGGAGCTGACCAAAAAAAAACTACAAGCCTTCAAAATCTGGGGTTGGAGGAGGATACTGAAGTTTAAATGGACGGACAAAATAAGAAATTATGAAGTTTACAGAAGAGTAGAAGAGGAAAGGACCATATGGAACACCATAAAGGAAGGAGGACTCAGATGGATTGGACACACCCTGAGACACAATGGGTTTGTGAAAAACATATTTGGGCGAAAATAGAGAGAAAAGTCCCCAGAGGAAGACCCAGGAATAAGCTCGTGGACCAAACAAAGAGTACATAGACACAGCTACCAGGAAGGAAGTAACCTGGCATTAGATAGGGAAGGGTGGAGGTCTTCAGTCAGCAAATCTTAGGATTGAACAACTAATGATGGTGATATTTTCACTTATTAGATGCCTAAATCAATGAGTCGATCTGGGCATACTTCTGAAAATGTATTTGAGATAATTGTATTCACATCTTGTACATGGTATCCCTTTCTGGGGGACCTCTACGCATGCCTTAATAATAATCATTGGTCTTTCAATCCTAAGATTAGTTGACTCTCCCTCCACCCTTCCCTATCTAATGCTATCGCCCTTACCTTCTGGTATCTCTTCCTATGTACTTTCCTCGTTATTTGGTTCATGAACTTATTCCTGGGTCTTCCCCTGGAGAATTGTTTTTCCATTTTGCCTTCAATTATGTTCTTCACAAATCCATTGTGTCTCAGACAAATCCATAGTGTCTCTTAAGAATATGCAAGCCCTTAAAAAGAGCAGTAAGGTTTCTTTCGGAATAACCTTCTCGCTCAACGCGTCTGCCAATTTAGAAGTCTATCAACCTTCCGTCTTTACCATTCATCGATCTCTTGCGTGCCATAACACTTACATGGGAAAACATTCTCTCTCTTTAGCTAAACTTGCTCTTTGCATGACTGTTCAACCAGAAATTTAAAAAATCAACATTCTTCTCCTACCAATATGAAAAAACAGCACTTGGTATTAAGGAAATGGACATATGACTTTTTAATGAACTTCCACGGTCTCTGTTAGAAATATATCCTCATTGAAATTTGACCTGAAAAAATTCCTATTGCGTAAACTGAATTATTCTGTCGATGAATACCTCTTTGAAAGTACCTCGTAACAAGTGCGAAGGCTTCCGCTGTGCTCCGATGATATAGGCTTAATTTTTAGGTTTTCGCCGCGTTGTCGTTTTTGGTGACAACAGTTTCGCCTGCGTTCCAGCAGGCGTCTTCAGGTCGAAAAACAACAGCGTGGCGAAAACACTCAAATGCAGCTATTACCTTGTAATATCAACCATGGTTAAGTTGTTGAGTAATTTTTCTATTATTTATATTACTGAACTCATCCTACAATTCACATCACGACACCTTGCGATACTTCGTAGAAGAACTTATCATCAATATCCATACTGAAAAGAACATTCTATTTTTCAACAAGTTTTTCATTACGACACGTTTCACAGCTTTACTGCATCGTCAGGTACAATTGTTTGTACAATATTTATTTATTGATTTTTGCGATGGTAACGTGATATTTGGAGGGGGTTTAGAGGAAAACTAACTTTTGGGAGGGAAGGCGGAGGAATATAGATTAAGGGCTTAAGAGGCGGGAAAAGATATTATTCAGCAAAGAAATTTTGTCGGAAAGGAGTTGGGACGGGTGCAGAATAAGTAGCTCATTACAAAGGTTACTTGATTATCTCAATAATTTTATTTGGTTACAAAGTACATTTTTAATCTAAGCAAAGATGTATATCTCATTCCTTATTATGAAAACTTGGTTGGTTGAATATCAGCTCACGTCGTAAATACCTTCTTGGAACATTTCTTTTTTCTATTTTTGCCATAAATGAACCTTCCTACCAAATTGATACGTTTCCTAAAGTAACCATCATGCGATGGTTACTAGAACAGAACCTAGTAACCTTCAACATCCGACCCACCGAACCACTACCTTGGACAAGTCATTTGCCGCCTCACAACTTTGGAATTCTATTCCAATTGATTTGAGGAAATCTCGTTCGTTGGAACTTTTCAATCTAAATTGGATGAAATTTTATTTCAAGCATGTTCTCCTGAATAGTTTAGCCTTTTCAGCATTAAAATCTCATTGATAATTTTTTTTAGATAAAAATTGTTTCTTTTTATGGTCCATTCAACTTAGTGTTTTTCATTTTTAATTGTTTTTTTCAAATCTCATTCGTATTGTAACGTTAAGGATTATAACCCTTCGATTATCTTGCATTGTATCTTTGAATTCAATCGTAACACATGTACGGCTATAGTCTTTCACTGAGGGTAGTTGTTTTTGTCTTCCTTTTTCTTTGCTATTAAGCTCCATTTATTTTCTGATTTAAACACAATCATTTGTTTATTACCTCGCTGCTATTTCATTGCATCTTATTGTTGTTCTAGGAGACCTGTCCCAGAGTATAATACAGGTTTAACAGGGGTAAATACTTCAATATTCTATCATGTTCGTCTTATCCATCTCTCATATCCCATCATCTTTGTTAATGAAAAATATAAATCAGAATGACTTCACGTCCTACAGGAATCGTGTGAGAAAAACTAAAATACTGGAATTGTTTATTCATAGCGTCATTAAAAATATATTTTATACATATTGAGTGCAATTTTTAAAAGCTTAGTACAATAAATGTTTTTTCGGTTCTGCGAAAGTTTTTATAAGAATGCTAAAATGGAAAGTGAGTTCGAACATACTATTCGAAAAATCGAGATTTGAGAAAGTATTAAATATTATTCGCATTGACATAATTTTGGTGGTGAAAAATGAAAATAATAATGACTTCATGTCTTACAGGAATTGTGGGAGAAATACAATTATACTTGAAGGCACGTATAATACTATATTCTATAAAATATATTACTCTTTTTAAAAATTAAATTTCTGGAGCGAGATTTTCTACACGTAAGTATTATAAATCCAATTTCTTTTCTGCAAAAGTTTCGTAAGAATGCTTAAATCATAAGTGAGTTGCAAAAATACGATTCGAGAATTCGAGTTTCAAGAAGATTAGATATGAGGGCCCCAGAAGTCAAGGGGTCTAAGTAATAAAACCATTGTTTAGAGAAAACTTAAGTCAAAGTTGAAAATGTTTGGTACAACCCACTAAGTAGTTAAGAGACATTACCCTAGATAGCAGCACCTATCAATTAAATCACTTGGATCCCTTTACCACCTAAAAGATTAATATTTTCACATCCCATTCCTGTACCTAACTTATTTTTTTCAAAAATGTCACTTAGACCCCTTGACTTCTGGGGTCCACATATATTGTTCGAATTGAAATTTTTTTTGTTGTGAAAAATGAAAATCAGAATGAACTGATCTCTTACAGGAATCGTGGGAGAATAACTAAAATGATTGCAGGCACGGATAATGTATTTTCATTAATTTAATTTATATTTATAGAGCGAGATTTTCAAAGTCTTAATATAATAAAGGAGTTTTCGTTTCTGCGAATAATTCGAAGAATGCTAAAATCTAAAGTGACTTTCGAAGTTAAGATTCCAGATTTGGAGATTCGAGAAGATAAGGAAAATTATTCGCATGGAAATATTTATGGTAGTGAAAAATGTAAATCAGAATGACTTGATGTATTTCAAAAATCATGTGAGAAATACCAACATACTTAATGGCACCGATATATATTATTCTTTAAATGAAATTATATTTCTGGAGCGAGTTTTTACTAAGTTTAAGGAGTTTTCTTTTCCGTGAATAATTTTAAGAATGCTAAAATCTAAAATGAATAAAGAAACTAGGAGTGGAAAATTGAAGATTCGATAAGATTATATTATTAAATTATATTTCTGAAGCGAGATTTTCAAAAGAAAAATATTATAAATGGTTTTTCTTTTCTGCGAAAGTTTTGTTTGAATGCTATTATCAAAAGTGAGTTGCTAATTTAAGATTCAAGATTTCGAGTTTTGAGAAGATAAGAATAATTATTCGCATTGAAATTTTTTTGTTGTGAAAAAGGAAAATCAGAATGATTTGATGTCATCCAGGAATCTTGTGAGAAAAACCATAATACTGGAATATTTAAGTGTTAACGTAATTTAAAAAAATTACTCTACTTATTGAGCACGATTTTAAAATGCTTAGTGTAATAAATACTTTTTTCTTTTCTGCAAAAATTTTGTAAGAATTCTAAAATTTTTGGTTGTGAAAAATGTTGATGAGAACGACTTGATGCCTTAAATTATTTATTAAATTATTCGCATAATAACTTGGGACAATTTAATATTATTGTTATTACTAATGGCGGATGTTTGGTGGAAATGTTTGCAAAGCTACATATCGGTAGAGCTACGGATATATCGAATCGATCGACCCTGGAGAATTTTCACCTCGTCGCGACCCCTAGATGGAGGGCAGTGGTAGTAGCGAGTGAGTTGCTTCGTATGAATTATATGGGGAGGGGGGATTGGTCGGCTGTGATTTAATCCAAGGTCGAAATGGAAGGTGCGTGGTAGGAGGTGCTGAAATTATTGACCGGGGGACTGTCCCCTTAACAAGGCGGCTGCGGTGGAAAAACTACTTCATAATTGGCTCGGGGAGATAAAATTGATGATTTCGCCATCACAAAGGGGCGTCATCCCGCATATAATCACGATCTCATTAATGGAGTTAATGGCGTGATCTCATCTCCATTGCCTCCTCTCTATGCGCGCCAGTTAAAGAGTCCCCTTTCGAATGCCTCTTCGATCGGAATTTTATTATTTCACGTATTTTTTTCCCCTCTCAATTTTCTCTTTTTTATGTGATCAGCCATCTTGAGAAGCGCGCTCAGGCCACCAAGCTACCTGGGCTTCCCGATTCTCGAGACAATTTTTTAAGGACCGAAGGGAACAGAGTTGTGACGTTCCATCAAGGATTGCAACGCAAGGGGAAAGCAGACAAAAGTGAAGCCTTGGCACATGAGGTTGAATTCGATGACAACACAAAAGAACGTGCCACCGAAAAGTGACTTGATTGCCATGCTTAATGCAAATCTCTGCCATACAAAATAGTATCCTCCGTTATCATCACAGATCTATTACAATAAACTCATCACAAGAACTATACCTTGCCGAGGTGAGATTTTCCAAAGGGAGGGAATTACAGAGTGGGACCTGAGTAGAGACGTGAAGAAGAGGCTGGTAAAAACTATAATATGGAGCGTGGCGTTTTATAGGTCGGAGGCTTGGACATTGCAAAGGGATGATGTATGTAGACTAGAGGCGTTTGAGATGTGGGTGTGGAGAAGGATGGTGAGGTTGAGCTGGGTGGAGAGAAGGACGAACAAAGAGGTGTTTGTTATGGTTGGAAAGGGTAGGAAGCTAGTGGCGGAGGTTTGGAGGACGATGAAATGATGGATGGAGAACGTATTGAAAAGAGAGGGACTGTTGAAGAGGGTAATAGAGGGGAGAAAATGGAGAAGCGTGGAACAGGAAGGAAGAGGATAGGAATTCTGGATGAAATAATAAGAGGAAGACGGTATGAGGAATTTTAGGGAGATATAGATGATTATCGCGGATCACGAATAGGAGGAAAAACAACGATATTCCCAAATTTGGGAAGTTAGAATAAGTATTCTTAAAACCTACCAATCAGCTTGTAGACTACTTATATGAAAAATGAAATTATACTAAGAGTTATGTTCAAACTTGGTTAATATTGCCAAAGTAAAAGGTCACATTTCATAACAACGATCCTCAAAATTCTATCGATTGAAATAGAATTGTCAGATTAAGAAAAAAATTTTCATATAAATTAAATAAGCAATACAATACATGTCGTAAACTCTTGCGGGATGACGTCCTCGTCAGATTATTTATTCAGATGCAAGAAGCAACGCGTGACCAAGCCTTGAATAGGTAGGAGCGATCATGCCCGATCATAAAACGCGTTTCTTTTTCCTTTCTTTTTTCGGAAAAAAAATTTAAGTGGATCCATAATTACACGCCACGTATTCGGAAAGGCGGGAAGCTCGAGGGATGAACAAATGAAGGTTGCGCTGCGGAAATCACCCTTTTGAGAGGCCGGAACGGGGGTGCGATAATTTGCCGATATCACTTGACGTAAGCGCACTCAATTTCCTATGCAAATTCAATATTCCCCAACTCCCACTTCCAACCAGCCAACAAATTTGAACTCTTTATGGAAGACAAGCTTAGGGGAGTTGGGTCATCGGCGACGGGATTTTTAAACGTAGGTATATTAAATGGCCTTCGAGCTCCGACTTTACACATTGATTTCCTAAAAACGGATTTTCTTTCGGAAAAAAATCGGAATAAATTAATAATGCGACGATTTTTTTCTCTTCCAAATATAATACGGCAAGGATGGGTATAAAGGCTATTATCGCACTCTTGCGGGTGAACGAGGTAGCTCATTAAAAGGAAAAATATCCTGGGAAGGATTATGCGAAATAGGCAGAAAGGCTTGAGCATACATTAACATGCCTGCCCAAACGAGAATATATTTAAGAGCGTGCGTGTGTGAAAAGCGATGTTTGCTTCCGAACACGGTCGTTTTTTTTACCTGAATGAAGGCAATTGCCCATGATGGAGACCAAATTGCCTCGTCTCCGGTGTAAACGAGGTGGACGCTTTGAGAATATCTAATACGGTATCGCCTTTATGTTACGGTTTCACCTTTTAAAGAAATTTAAAAAAACATACGCTCGTACAAGTCCGCGAGAATCGTCGACATAAACCTGTAACTTTTTAACAACGTTGTTATGATAAATAATAATAATAATAGAGCTGTGCCGGTCCACTCCATCCCTCAGCGATCCAGGTTATGGTGTTGGAATATTCATCACTAACGATCGTCATGTATTTACAGGGAAATCGGGAGCAGAAACGTCCAGGCCCTTGGAACACACATGCCCGATTCTGATATAAGGAGGAGCGTCAAAACTCTTTGGAACTCCTTTATTATATTATAGTGATTTAAAATTTCATTATTTTATTGATGACGCGAGTTTTCGAGGCCATCCACCGATTCAGTCGCAAACTTATACACAAATAAAGAGACAATAAGATGATAGCAAAGACAAGGAAGAGAATGGCGGAGGCGTTTAGTAATAGAAGGGACCTGATGACGGGGACCTGGGGAAAGGACGTGGAGAAGAGGCTGGTGAAGAGCTTGTTATGAAGCGTAGTGTCGTATGGGGCAGACACGTGGACCCTCGGAAAGGAGGCCGAGAATAGGCTGCAGGTATTTGAGGTGTGGGTGTGGAGAAGGATGGAGAAGGTGAGGTGGACGGAGAGGAAGACTAACGTGGAAGTGTTTAAATATCTTTCTCGGGCTTCGCACCGGGTAATGTTTTCCTAATCCGCCGACGTTTCGGAAAACGACTTGTTTTCCATTTTCAAGGCACGTGTTACTTCCGCCGTGACCACTATAACACTGGTGTTAAAGTGGTCACGGCACCGTGTGGCACTGGTGTTATAGTGGTCACGGCGGAAAAAACACGTGCCTTGAAAATGGAAAACAAGTCGTTTTCCGAAACGTCGGCGGAGTATGAAAACATTACCCGGTGCGAAGCCCGAGAAAGATATTTAAACATAATGCACCGGGAAAATCTTAAATCATTAACGTGGAAGTGCTTGACATGGTGGGTGAGGAAAGGAAACTTCTGATGAAATTCGAGATTAGTAGGGTAGGTGGCTGGAGGTTGTAATAATGTTGTTGGTTACTCAAGAATGTGATGGAGGACAGGAGGAGGAGTTGGGCAGACGGGGATAGAGGGAGATAGGTCCCTGAAACTGTAGAAAACCGGGAGGAGATTCTCTGATATTAAACACAATCTACCTAAACCGATAGAATACTTTTATTAAAAGAAGCCATCAAGAAGGGCATATGGAAAGCTATTCTTTAGAGAGAGCTAACAATCTAGTGGGACGTTTGGGGATCTCTTCTATAGTGATAGCAAAATATGTTGGCAGTTGCGCAGTAGGCCCTTTTTAGTGGTAGCTTGGGAAAGAGCTCCACCAAAGGAACAAGGCAGTCTCTGCGTTGGACTAATATGTTTCCCATGATGTCTTAATCTCAAAATCGAAAACGAGAAATGCAAACGTAAAACGTTGACCAATTATAAGTACGCCTGACTTGTAGCGGTTTTAACTTTTATGGAGTCACCCGCAATCCGCATACTTACGAAATTTTACACATGAAAAACTAAACGCCTTGACCTGGGATCGAACCCGTATCCATCGATTTCCGGCCGGGTCCTGCCACCGAGGCCGCTTAATCCGCTCAGGCTTAGCCCGCGAGGCTTAAGGTAAGCTATATAGGCGTCCTCTAACCGTGTGGATTTTTAATATTTCCTCAGTGAAATTTCGCACTTAAGAGATTATTCATATCTTCTTCTATAAGTATCGTCAAAGACTTTAACAATCAAAATATCATAACACTATGTTTAAAAAATGTTATAAATTATATTAGTCGGTCGAAAAAAATTCGTTGAGCATTATTCTAAGAATTTTTACATCAACCACTGCCTCAAATTATAGTTGAAGGTAACACCGGAAAAGGGTTATACTGCGGCGAGCCTATATTTCATAGTAAAAGGTTAGTTTTTGGATTACGCGTTGTTTGGATCGTAAAGTTTGTCATCAACCGCGTTGCTGACACTTTCCCGCTCTCTCACAGGTTAATTACCATAACGTTGGCAGCGTTGCTTACAATGTGTGCTGAGAACAATGACCAAGTAGTAATTTTACGCCATTCGAGGGATACATCTTTCTTTATAATATACGTTAATATCAGGATAAATTATCGGGAATTTTTAAATGAAAGTTCCCCCTTGAAAACAGTGTCCCTTGAAAATGGCAGTTAAACTAGATAGAAAAATACGATCTATTCCCCATTTACTCCCAATATCCAATTGAAAAATCAATTCCGTATAAATTTTCATTAAAAACAGCGGAAATAAGGTATACATATTCTGTAAATATCAGACATAGAAAATAATTTTATTCAAATAGACAAAATATTGAATCAGGGGAGAAAAGGACCCAGAGGTCGTCTTACAATCTCACGAAATCCTTGCATAAAACGGCCATCACAGGATGCAAGGACCAACGTAGATAAGAAGAAAAAGTAGAAATGAAGGAAAGTAACGATACAATAAGAGACTTGGAATGTTAGGACGAGGTTGAGGGCTGGAAAGCTGGAAAATATTAAACGGCAAATGGATAGAGAGGAACGTAGATGCCTTGGGGCTGTGCGAGGTGAAATGGGGGTGTGAAAAAACAGCGGGGACTACTGGAGTGATAGTTACAGGAAAATCTATAGAAGTGGGGTTGAGAGTCAACGTAGGGTAGCTGCAGTATTGAACGCAAAATTGGGGAGGAAGGTAGTAAATATTGATCAGGTGAGCGACAGGATACTAATGGTAGAAATAAAAGCACGCCCTACAGATTTCGTATTGGTTCAAGTGTACATGCCCACAAGCAATCATACGGAGGAAGAGGTGGGTGAGGTGCATGAACAGGTAGAGGAGATAATCAGAGAAGTCCCGGGTTAGAAAAATCTAATAGCAATGGTTGACTGGAACGCAGTAGTGGGGGAAGGGAGAGATGGATATGAATTGCGAGGGTTTGGATTAGGAACGAGAAATAATCGCGGAGAGATGGCAGTTGAATTTTTTGGGAGAAATACATTAGTAGTCATAAACACTTGGTATAAACACCATCGTAGGAAGGGGTATACTTGGAAAATGCCGGGAGACACTGTGATATATCAAATTGACTACATTATGGTTAGGAAAAGTTTCAGGAACTGTGTGAAGAACTCGAGGAGATGTCCGAGGGCTGATACTGTCTCGGATCATGATTTAGTGTGAATTGTGTGGTCATATTTTAAAAGCTAAATAAAAGTAGGAGGATGAAGAGGTGGAGCTTAAAAGCATTGAAAGAAGAGTAAGGGAGGGAATTACGAAGAGATAGGGGAAAGGTATACATAGGCCAAGCCAAGGAAATAGGAACAATCGAGGAGAAATGGGAGAATATAAAAATAGGCATTGTAAGAACTGCCGAGAAAATAATAGGAGCAGCGGAAACGAGGTGGCTAAAGAAGGAGTGGGTTACGGAAAAAATGAATAGAAAATGAAGGAAAGAAGAAATTGGAAAAAACGTCAACAGGGGCATAGGTAAGGCTAAATACATGGAGTTAAATAATCATCATGCGCGGAATAACCAATAGGTTGAAGGAAAATTGGTGGAAAAGGCAGTGCGAGGAAATGGAGAAACGGCAAAAAGAAGGTGATGCGAGTACGTTATACGCTAGAGCAAAATTGCTATTGGGAGGTGAAGGAGGTAAACGGTACCAAATATAAAGGACAGAAGGGGTAAGAGAAAAATCAAACAGGAAGACATTAATGATCGGTGGAAAGAATACGTGGAGAAGTTTTGTGACAGCGATTGTAGACCAGCTAATTTATGCATAAAAGATGAGGAAACACTACATGAAGATAATCTCGGGCCTATGATACTCGAAGGTGAAATAAAGAAAGCATTGAAAGAAATATTTTTTCTTTAAAATGAGGACTAACTCAATAAATTCAAGGAGAAATTATATTTCTCTCAAATCACGTTGAGTCATCTTTAATAACTTTATCAATGGAGAAAAAAATACATGACATTATATACATTCCATCATAGTTGCTTCATAACTGAGGTTTCGTTAAATAGATCAATCATACCTTTTAAGAACACACCGCTTTATCGCAAATGAACCGCTCAATTCATATGACAACAATAGATAGCGATCTGAAGGGCTCGGGACCGTTGCTAGGGAAACACTTTCTATGGTCTTTCCGATGCGAATAGACGCAATAAAAGTGCTTCTCTGGATTCTGTGAGAAAAAACTGCGAAAACTAAGCCATGGGTGCTTTGATCTGTGAGTAACGCGTAATATCTAAAAACTCTTAACAGGTTTCATCATTTAATTCATAACTCACCGATATGTTATTCATGTTTATGCGTCACATAATTTTAAGAGAATATTTTTATACCTTTAAGCATATGGAAAAAAGTCCATTTTGTCTCGTCTCAATTTTTCTAATTGCTCTCATTATAACCTTAGTTCGTCATGATGGAAAGTAAAGGGAAGGCAAGGCATTCCACTGTAGTCTGTCCCCAAATAGATACGAGCTGGATAAATTAACCATTGCAAAAAAAAGTGCCTCAGTATTTTAGGCATGCTTTTAGTTAACGCTATTATATACAGCTTCACTAATCGGTTTTACTGATACTTTCGCGTAACAGGTTGTCACGCGAAAAATACCGAAAAAGATGTGCCGTATGGGCAAAAAGAAGTCACCTCCGATCAGCCTGTGACATCTGCCCATACGAATGTACCTATTATACTGGAGGTAAAGGTACCAAGACCCAAGCCTGGGGCATTAGAACTTCGGCCCACTTCCCTCAAGACTGTGAAGTTTTCGTTAACGCCGACCCGCCACGTCGATGGACAGACTATGTTCTTCAGGGGGGCGAAGAGGGGAGGAGTGTTCCAATTTGTAATATACTTTCCTAATGAGAAGAAACAGAAAGCGGATGGAAGAGATTCAAACATCAGGTATGAGTTACTTCATTTTAATGAAGCCGTTACTAAATACAGATGTTACAGTTTGAAATTCATACGTTTCACGAATTTAAGTCAATCTAACATCGGAAAATCAAAATGTTCCATTTTGCATGTTACGTTATACAATTCATATGCTTACTGAGGACTCGTCATAATAGATAATCTACCATTAGAGACGCTAAAATTTTTACACATGAATGAAAATGCAATTTCCCTAAGATAAAAGTACATCGTCTTTTGTGCTGATTCATATGCATATACGCTACGGAGAATATTAGCCAAGATCGAACTTGGTAGCCATTTTCATTCCAGGATATTCACTGAATGTTTAAAATGGAAACGATTAATCTCTAACACACATTCTCCATTTCTTTTCAGGATAAACTCCAGGAAAACTACTTTCCAAACTCTGGGTTTAGTTGTGAAGAAGAGGCAACTGAAAGAAGATGAATTCAGAAAATGAAATGTTAATATTTTATATAAATATTTTGATATTGTATAAATATATACTTAATTAATTGAATCATCAAAACTTGCAAACAACAGTGGAATATTGAATCAATATGTATTAATTTAAAAAATTCTAAAGAACGTATTTTCAACGCTATGGAAATAAATTGATGTTCATGAATTTTTAGTGTACGATTATTGTAAGAACATACGAACTGCTGGGAGATGATAATAGAATTACGACTACTTGTTGCGTCAATCCTATGAAGTTTTTTACCACTTAAATCGGCAATAACTATGGTATTTGTTTCTGGAATTATGGTGAGTGTATTTTGGGAATTATAAAGGCCTGAAAAAAAGTTTTTGTTTCAGTTATTGCTGGCAAAAATATTAAAAAAGGAAGTAATATGACTTTCTGGCAGGAAAGAATACTTACTGAATGGTCAATTGAAATTGTTTCTCCTGCTTGGATATCAATTATGAAAATATATTTCCATTATATGCAATAAATTCAAGAAAGTAATATGAAACATTGAGAAACATTTTATCATTTTTTTATTGTCATCCACTAAACGAGCTACTATACTTTAACGATGCCTAAAATAGACATCAAGAAAATGTACCAAATTATGAAATTTGCGAATGAAAATTCATACTTCTAATGAGAATATAATGAATACGCATTTCACTAATTATGCAACAATTGTGAGGACATTGAGTCTGTTTTCGCACCTGAACACTGATCTTGGTAGCTATTCACCAAAAACTGAAGAGTAACCTTTGTACAAATATCACATAACAGCTTGCTCCTTTAAATTTAACAAACGTACTGTAATTACTCATACTCGAGCACAGTAATAGAGTATATATCTGTTGCACAAAGAAGAAATAATCTGGCAATTATTTCAAACGCATATAATGTGATTGATTTGGTACTTGAGTAGTTGGCATATGTCCAAATTCTAAGATAGACCATGGTCTGAACTTCTCGCCAAAGGGGATCGGTAAAGAGAAAGCTTAGAAAGAAATGAAGGCAAAAAAAGCTGAAGGAGTAGATAATATACCTTCGGAGCTGCCAAAGAGTTTAGGGAGTAAAGGTAGGCAACCTTTTTTTGAACTTATACGTCGTATCCATGAGGAAGGATTACATCTACGTAATACACTGCGAGCCACCACAAGGGTGTGTCGCAGGGGGTTGAAGAGCAATACGGGGGAAATCTAGGCCGTGTACTGAAATGTTGCTGATTACGATATTTTCAGGGATATTTTTGCCTAAAATTGGCAAAATTCATTTCAAGTGGACTTATTTATATTTGACCCATAAAAAACAAGAGAATTCCTCGGTGTTATATTAATGCGGAAAGCCTCTAGAATGCAAATGGCCTGTAGTTCAGTCTCTATATGTTACCGCAAAAAACTGTCGAAACTCGGTAAGAATAGTATGATGCTGTTTTTATCTGCTGAATTAAAAAATAAAACTAAAATTATAGCTGATTTACCTAGAAGAACTACACTTCTTGAGCGACTCGAGTCTACAAACTTAATATCAGCATTTATCAACTATAACCACTGGGCCAGTTCGGTAACAACAATTCGAGCAAGGTTCACGTACATAAATATATATTGTGTGGCGTTTTGCATTGAAGGCAAGAAGCTATTGAAACATGCATTGATAACTTAGTCTCATCTATGAATTTTACGTAATTTTACTTTATTTCTCATACGGAATGTGGACTCTTATTATTTCCAATTAATAAATAATGTGTGTGAGTGGAATCCATGTAATGGAAGTACATGCATGCTGATTATTAGTAAGATATCGATGGAGAACAACGTAATATTGCAAAATTGGTGCGTTAGCCCGTAAGCGCAAACGGGAGATCGGGGTTGACAAGCATGGTGATCAGGCTACGCCCACGTATCAGCTGTTACCATTGGTCGCCCTAGCAAGCGCCCTCTCCATCTACCTCAGTGCTTAAGTCCCTAGATAAACATAATAAGTGAGGACAGTGCTTTTCTTGGTTGTAGGAGCGATTAATTCCGTTGCAACTATTGAACTGAAACAATGGGCTCCCCGCGCATTGACTTTAACGGACAATATATATTGTGCCAGGTTATTCTACCCTTCACTGTAGATTTTTGGGGTTCTTAATATTGGTCGATGAGATCCACTTTGCTCAGCGCGCGTATTGAAGGCTTTCCAGCAAAGGCAGATCTACGTCTTCCATTTAGACGGACTTTTAAAATTGCCCAAAAGGTGTAACTCTCATTTAGATAGAGATCCATCATTTAGAGACTCTTTAAATTGACTTCGGGCCCAATGTTACAACCATAGTCTCTTTTCATGGTCACTTTTAAAGTAGTCGGACATGGGATGTTATGGCCTTGTAATTTTGGACCAGAAATGAACTGTAACTTTAGGTAAAGGGTTCGTGAGGAACGGATAGTTTATGTGCAGGATTAACATACTTATGTTGTTCTTGTAACGACGTGGTATGTGTCTCGGCTGATTCTACGATCATTGAAGCAGATTTTTCGTCGTCGATCCCATAATGTTTCGCAACTGCGTTCAAATTTTGGAACATATTTGCATATCGTGATATGAACATGGTCCTGCTTAAAAAGGGATGCCTGTCGGCAGATGAAATATTCTGTTTTCAAGTTTACTGGAAGGATACCTATTCTTATCACACGCTTTCAATTATGCATTTATTCATATTCAGTTAATATGAAACTTCCATCATACAGGAATTTGTAACGCGCAAATGATGGCATGAGTTTCCATTCCGATTTCCAGTCCACTTGGTGACGAGCAAGTAATGTGTAGAAAAGTGAATAGATGTCCCGGAAAAGGGCAAGTTAGGGAAAGAACTCTCCAAAAACTTATCAATCAGTGGGATCAAATAATCAAAAGTGCTAATAGCTCACGAAAAAATCCAACCGAATATCTCTTCTTAAATAATCCCCCCATTTCGTATGAAATCTTAAATATTTCCACAGCGGAATTTCTCACTTAAATGTACTTGCGCATGACTCTGTAAAAGGTGAAAGTGTGGATAGTCTCAAAGATCTCAAAAATTGTCTAAAAGAGCGAACATCGGATCGAGTGCAAAGTTCGGCTTTACCCCCGCGTTGTGCCGCCCAGTGAACGCTTTGGACAGCTCGGTATATTGCATGCCCGGTAGTAATGAAAACTTTTCACAATATCCTTAAAAATAGCCACAAAAAATAATACAGTAAGGTTTTATATATTTTTATGGCCCATTTTATTTTTAATCAATTTTCAGAAACTTTCCGCTTCTTGAAAACAGCTCTGCATAAAAATTCCATTCTTATTAGATACACAAATACTAATTATGCTATATTTTCACGTGTTTTCTCCCACTTCCTCTCAAGGTCACGTAATTTCAAGTTCAATTTGCAAAAAAACGGCAAATGAAAGGTAATATTTTGTTGTTCACAGATATCAGAAGGCATAAATTACTATAAATATCCAGAATGCAAATAAAATGACGTCAATGTCCGTTTTCGGCGGGATCACCTTTGAGGAAGATAACGGCGAGAGAGCTCGTGGAAGCGTGATTTGACGTCTTATAGGCGAAGTATCCCGTTCAACGAAGTAGCGTATACAGTCAATGACGATGCTGGATCTCCCATTCCGATTAAGCTCAGGGTCGTCGCCTTCCCTTGCTCAGATCGGCTCCTCATAACCTCTAACGCCCATCAGCTCCCCCCGCCCGTGACTTCCCTCATACGATACACTCGCGAAGGCCATTTTTTCTCTGAATCATCGCCCTCGGAGCGGACACCGCGCATTTAATGGCACGGATTCGAGAGCCAAGCGAACAAGTCCGACTGGCTCTACTATCGATGACAAGGGAAAATTGCAATGATAACATTACATTCAACTTTTCTTATAGATACCTAATATCCCGTCTGGCTCCTTATATCTTTCCTCCCTAAGGTACGTTGTATCTGCTACGCAGGTAGTAGTCTTTGAACTCTGGTCGTAGCTTTTTTTACTTTGTGATTCTTGTAAAAACTTCATCACGCTAATAAATATTAGAGACTAGCTGTGCCAGACATGCGTTGCAATTCCTCTTTTTCTTTCTAAGGAGGCGCACATATACAGGGTGGGGCAGATTGGACTTTTTTTTTAAATGACTTCCCATCTTTCATTCAATTCCTGTGGGAAGAAACAAATAAATATTTGCTATTGTCTGAAAAAGGATTATTATTTGTTTGGGAAAACACATTTTTGACATGCAAAAATTGATTTTAGTACCTGGAGATAAATAATAATATTTCAAATCAGGGAGTCCATTCTGCCCCACCCTGTACAAAGCAGACACAAAAAATATAAGACATAGTCCACTTAATTCCTCGTACCTACACAGGAATTCGCAACGCACAAATGATGACATGAGTTTCCATTCCATCTCTGTGCTTCGGTTTCCAAGTAAATAAAATATTCTATCGTTGAATTAATGCTAAAATTTAAGATTTTTTTAAAGCCCTTTCTAAGTAGGCGCACATATACATACCCTGCTGGAAGTGTCCCCAAGGGAATATGGAGTGTCCCGAAGGGGACATGGGGTCTGCCCATATCCCCTTGGGGACATTTCCAGCAGGGTAGCAGATTCAAACGAAAAATAGCCCTGATACCTTATGTAATGACCAAATGTTCCCCTCTCCCTCACCCATCCTCCGAATCCACCTGCCATCCCGACGGCTTCACAGATAAGCCCTCTGACCTTACCCCTTTAAACTCCAAATGCAAACCCCCTCCTCTAAATATGTTGTGACCGTTAGCAATTCGCTCCCCCTCCCTCTCCCTCCACCTCCTTCCTCCTCCATACTTTGTGTGTGCGATATATATAAGGGGAATGCGACCCAAACGATTTACCTGAAGATGACACGCGGTGTCGAAACCATGGTCGAGTTATATTAAATAGTGTGGAATAATCATGAATTTCCACCATGTGAAGCCGGAAACTATGTCTTGTATTTTTTCATTTTTTAGTATTCAGTTATTTATTAACCACATATCTATTATTTCTACTAAATATCCATTTCGGCCCCGCTAAGTCCCAATAACTTGTCAGCGGGTACCACAACATTATAAGAATATGGCAATTATATATTCACAAAGATTACATACCCTTTTTGCATGAATACACATGTATACTCATTCATATATACGCACTTACATTTTCAAGCTTAAAAATCCAATTTTTTAGGAAAATGCGAAGCGCATACGAAAACCGAATGCAGGAATTGATAAAAAAGCACACAAAGAGACCACTGCACCAAATCTTATCTCTCCGTACAAATAAATTACGTACCTTTTGATATAGATTATGTCTTACTGATATGATTCTAATACTCGCGATATTATGTCTCACTGACACGATTCTGACGCTCGTGAATGAGCAACTCGTATACGATCTGCTTCGTTGCTTGCTAGTTCCTCGCTTGTTTGAGAAGTTCGCGTTCCAACACTCATTTTTTGAAACGACTCGCGCTCCACCTATCGTACGATGGATTTAATAATTCAGAAACCTTTTCAGGTGCGCGCACAACAACTCATCAAAGTTTCATCGTAATCTGATGAATGGTTTTGGAACGCATAGAAGACGAACAAACAACCATTCATTTTTATACATTAGAAGATAAAGCGCCACGAAGTTTGCGAAGATTGCATTTTATTTTTGCTTGCCATTTTTCAACTCTTAGTTCTTCCACAAGTCAAGATCATTTTCCTTCCTTCGAGGAGAATCCTTCTTGATAGAAGTACGCGTCATTCGCATTGCGTAAGCCTAGCCTCGTGGTCGATATGACCGATCCATTTCGTAAAAAAAACCTCCTCGGTGCGGTCTCCAGAGGTGTGAGTCTGTGGCTGTGTGACGGAATTGAAATGCAAGTAAGTCGAAAAAGACGTGTGGTCTGATGCGACCGAGGAGGAACATGGTCACGAATTTGTTCGAAAAAGAGTCACTTCGGAAATCCGCGGTCGAAGTGACACTTAATTATAAAGGGGCGAAGATTTCACTCGAGACAAAAAAGGGATTCAAAATTTGGAAAGCGATATTCGTACGTGTTGATTGCGGTTGGCCTAATACCACATGTCACTCATAAAAGAGACAAAATTTAACCGTAGAGCATGTAGGTGAAGGCTTACGTTGCCTCAGAATCATTCGGAATTATTTTTATGGGAAAATGAAAACGTTGGCAGAACATATATATATATAGATATATACCAATCAAGCCGTTCCCTTCCGGGGTTGGCACAGTCAGTAAGTTTCAATAGTTTTAATAACTCATAAATACATATTTGTACACCTAACTCTGCTTCAATAATTTCCTCCACGCTGACCTATCCTTGCAAACCACTTTTAGTTCATTAAACCCTATACACTGCTTCATACACGCCCTCCTGTTTTTAAGACTCCTAATATTCCTCCTCCTAAGAATTTCCTCAACCACATTCAACCACAACTTTCTCCGCCTACCTCGCACTCTCGCACCATTCATTTCACTCTTATATATCAGTTTCGTTATTCGACTCTCGTGCACTTTCTCAGCATGGCCAAACCAACGAAGCACACTCCTTTCATATATGTCCATAACTGAAGCACCTAACCCACATCCATTCATTACCAGCTAATTCCTGGCCCTATCCATCCTACTTTTGCCGCAAACACTCCTCAGATAACTCATACCCACGGCATTTAGTCTACTCTTATGTCCATCCTGACATATCCATGTTTCACTACCATACAACAAAGTGGGAAGAAGTACACTTTTGTACATGGCGATTTTCGCTTCCTTAGACAGGCACTCATTCCTTGATATGCTCCACATGCTACCTACCACTTTCCTTCCAGCATTCGCGCGTCTCTTTTTCTCCTCATCTATCCGTCCATCTTTCGCAAACATCTTACTTAAATACACAAAATCATCCACTTGTTCAATTACTTCACCGTTCACCCTCATCATACAGTTATTCTCCCCATTCTCCTAATCAAAAACTACAACTGTTTAAATCACGCCATCGCGACGTTTCATAGGTAACATGCATGAACAATTCCTTACCAGGGATCTTCTATCACGTAGAATGTTCGATGAAACCTGTTAAGTTAATATTTAGCGTTAGTTGTCACCAAGATATGTCAATCATAAATGTGAAATAAACCCACTTTGGACTGCCGTGATTAAATGAAAGCTTAGAGAATGCTTGTTGAATAGAGAGAGAGAACAGAATGACAGATTGCTTTGTAAGAGCTCCGTTGTGACTGGATGAACTTAAAGTACACGTCGTCGATATAACCCACAATCTTAATAGAGGGATTATCGGCTCCTGATAGCCTCTATGACCGTACAGACTTTACCATGAATATCCTAAATATGAATAAAATGACGTTCATTTTTCTCCATATAAAAAAACAAAGGGTTTTTTTATATGTTAACCTGCGAAGAACTTGTGTCCAAATGGAAAAAAGTGGGCCTCGCATTTGAAATCCTCATCAAAAATTATGTGAGCGCCACGTCATTTATGGACTCGATATGCCGATCGTTTATAGGTTTCAGATCGAAATGTACGTTAAGCTCATGGAGTTATTGGGAGATCCTATTGCGCATGTTTGTATAATTTTTCAACAAAAACTCTCAGGTTTCCCTCAAATTTACCAGTTCCCAACCGTTTTTCGACCCATTATATCGATATGGATGGAATTTTAACCCACCATTCCTTTTTCAATTTGAAGCCGGAAGACCAATAGAACCTAATTCTGTAATTATTTATTTAAACATGCAGGTTCAACAAAAGTTTTTTTTTGGACGGATCATTTGAAGTGACATGTAATTATAAGGAGCGAAGTTTGGGAAGCTTGGAAAATCCCCAAAAAAAATAAAAAAACGAACAAAAAGCAAAAAAAAACACTTCAGTTTGAACAGATAACCTAGATACACTTTCGTGTTCACTTTTGAGCCGCTTCATGGAACTTTTCACACGGACAAGTAAATAACACTTGGAATACAAATAGAAAACCATACGTGCAACCAATAGCTGAGAATGGCGCTGACGCAGGGTCTGATCCTCTCCTTCGCTCCATCCGGTGTCTCCAAAGATCCCTCTATCTCGAGCGTAGATTCTCCATTCACCTTTATTACCTGAATTGTTGAAAACGTTAGCTCAGATTCTCAGTTCTCCGGGCTGTATTGTAGAAACATGTGAGCCCCGATAGCGGTTGCGCGTCCCGTTCAATACCTGACTGAGAAGCAATGTTACCCCTCCTCTCGTCTACGCCATGTTGCTCTAGAACTTTCGGTTGCGGGGCTTTTCCTGTGTGTTAATTGGTGGATACTAATTCTACAGGTTTAGATCGGTTGGTTTACTTATCAAGCAAAGCTCATGTGCCTTCTAAGCCACGCGCACGGTTGTGTAAGCGAGTAATATGGCGTCTTACCATCTGTTACGTAACATTTGTGGTTCTCTTGGTTGGGGTTGTTATTTTTACTCGTTGAAATAACAACACTCACGATGTCGATAAAATAAACGGATATTTAATTGGTACCTACGAAAATTTAACTTGTCACATGTTGCACATACACTTGCAATAACATTGAGAGACATACAGAGACATCTGTGAGGATAAATAAAAAGGAATGCAGAAATAAGGTGACACATTGCCAACCTAAAGAGCAAAAACTTGAATCGCTCTTCAAAACATTCATTATATTACAACACTTTAACAGTTATGTTACATTGTATTCTAAATAAATTTGATGTACTCGAAAATATCCCGTGGGACACAAAAAGTATAACGGATATAAATCAAAGAATAGCCCAAGCTAAAAAGTTGTCCATGGTTAAAAGACAGCTGCTGCGTTCAAATAATGTGAAGCTACGTAACCACGCAACAACTCAACAGTCTGAGTCGGGAGTCGCGTGATGATAGGCTTTTGCGAGATTGGGTGCTTCCGATTTACGGCGGTAGACGGTGCTCATCGCGCCATGGAGTTTTCGATGTTTAAAGGCGAGCCTAACAATATGCGTTGTTTGACTTGACGATGTCACGTCATGAAAACATAAATAGTACTACTGTTAACATTTAAACTTAGTGGGAGAAGGATTGATTCACCGGATGAACCCCCAGGCACCTGCGCGGAGCGCTTAATCCAGTGGGTCGACGACGATAGGCGAAAGATGGATTTGCTCCGTACCATTGGGGAAAAGGGTGAGGACGGAGTTTTAGGAAGGGTAGATTCAAAACCCGGTCACAGTTAATTTGACCGCGTAGTGAACCAAGGAACCTGATTTTTGATTTTTAGCATCAGAAGCCCGAATTCTGCTTTGTCGATGAAAGCAGTTCCGAGCCTCCCTTGCCCAAGCTTGTGCCTACGTACGTTCGCCAGCAGCCATTCGTGCCCCTCTCATACGAACGATGACAGAGGCTCGTTTCTCTCGGTCACCCCCCGCCACAAGGGTTGGTTGGATCGTTGGAGCCAGCGACTCCCGCCGCTCGCGGAAGGCGTCAATTACTCCGTTACCATCGGGTACCACGAGGAACTGTACGTACGGCCACTTTTCCATCAGTTGCTCTTCTCCTCGCAACAGTGAGTTGATTCCACTGCGGACTTCACCCAATACTGTTAACATCAATCAAAATTCCTGTTAACAAGTGAAAATAGCCTTATGTCAGGTTGAATAGATGTTAAATGGACGAACGTTTTTGTTGTTACCGTGGCTACGTTTCAATTTCCTGCCAACGTCCATACGAAATTTCTTTCGCTTAGTTTCATTTTATTCATTAACCTGGCGATCGCCGGCTGCTGCGTTCAATAGTTGGCTAGAGTTAACTATTGCCGTGTCTAAATCAAAAACAATCCTTGCCAACCCCCCGCCCCAATCCATAAGAAGTGTTTCACTTCAAAAATTGAAGGAAACCTCTTCAAATGCAGGTTACTTGGTTATGGACAATACAAAGAAGTTTTTTATGATTATCTGCAAAAATATTGAATCCAAGGGGAAATATTGCGCCTCGCATTGAAATTCCTCATCAAAAATAACGATATGAGCGCCACATCATTTTCAGACTCGATATCCCGACCCTTTATAGGCTTAAAATTGAAATGTACGTCAAATTTATTCGAGTTATCGAAATATCCTATTACGTATCTTGGTTAATTTTCAATTAAACCCCTCAGTTTTCACTCAATTTTTCCGATTGCCGACAGTTTTTCGACCGATTATATTGTTAAGTTTTCTGCTCCACTTAAATCATGGTACTATTGCATTGAAGTAATTTATTTCTGATTTTAGCAGTAGTAATAAAATTGTGGAACAGTGCAATGATGTGTAATTCAAAGTGATATCCGCCACCTCGATGAAGACGTACCATAAGAAACCAAAAAGCTACATAAAGCATCAATTCTGAGGATTATTGTATGATCTTTGAACCATTTTCGTAGGAAAAACAAAATCCTAGTAAGCGGAAGAGAAAAGCTGCAAGTAAAAGTCACAATGAGAGGAGATAAATTAGAGTAAAAGTATTTCCTCTCCTATTTCGGATGTACTATCACATGGAACAGAAGAAGTACAACGGACAGCAAGCGGAGAGTAACAGAAACTAAGTAGGCGTTCATGGGAAAACGACAACAGCTGAATTTAAATATGATAGGACTAAAAACTAACGAAGAGTACGTGAAAATATTCACGAGGAGCGAGGCAGTCAATGGATCGGAAGCATGGATCAGTGGAAGAGCTGACCAGAAGAGACTAGAAGCCTTAGGAAATTAGCGCTGAAGAAGGATGCTGGAGATAAAATGGACGAACAAACTAAGAAATAACATGTTTACAGAAGAAAGTTTACAGACGAGTAGAAGAGGAAATGATCATATGAGGCACTTTACAGAAAAGAAGAACCAGATGGATTGGACACATCCTAAGGCACCAAGGGTTTGCGAAGAATATAATCGAAGATAAAATAGAGGGAAAATTCCCAAGAGAAAGACCCATAAGTTCGAGGTCAGTGATTTTCAACCTCCGATCGCACAGAATAAACGCCAGACAAGGGACAGGAGGGTGGTGTGCGCAGCAGGCGCCGGTCTTAGCTGAGCAGCAGTCACGTAAACATGGCTGCCCCGATTGATTCTCCCGCCAAATGCGAATCGTGAAGCGTTATTCGTTTCCTGCAAGCAGGAGGAAATAGTGAAGCAGAAACTCATCGAAGAATGAGCCGAGTGTATTGAGAAAACTTTATGAGTGATGGTGTTTTGCGTGAATGGTGTCGAAAATTTAAAGGTGGCCAAACTGATGAGCATGATTAAGGCGGTCAATGACGCAAGTCTGTCGCTACAGACGGCCTTGTTCAACGAGTTGCCGAAGTAGTTAGAGAAAACCAAAGGTTTACCATAAGTGCTTTTTCTATGGAATTTCCGTAAGTTTATGATCTTCTCTGTACTCTATCGTTACAAAATATTATGGCTTAAAAAAACTTTGTGTTCGCTGGGTCCCAAAAATGTTGACTGACGACGCCCTGATCCATGGAAACGCCCGTCCTCACTGTGCTGGTGCAACCCAACGGCTCCTTGTGCAATTTCAATGGGACATTTTCGATAACCCGCCAAAAAGTCCCGACCTAGCACCGAATGACTCCCATCTTTACCCTCAACTGAAGAAGTGGCTGGAAGGGCAGCGCTTCCAAACTAACGAAGAGCTTCAAGACAACGTATATACTCATTTAAATTCATTGGCGGCAACATTTTATAAAGAGAGTATTGCAAAGCTTGTCCGCTGGTACGACAAATGCCTAAATCGTCAAGGTGTTTATGTCTAAAAGTAACCATAAGTGTACATAACTTTTAGGAATAAAATAATTTTTTAAATATTCACTTGTCTTTTATGCCTCGCCTATCAGAGGTTGAAAAAAACTGCCCTCGTAAATGTACAGACCGAATAGAGAGGAAAGTACTTAGGAAAAGCTACCAGGGAGTAAGGTAAATTGCAATATACAGGGAAAGGTGTAGGATTGCAGTCGACGAATATTAGGATTAAACGATCAATGACGGTCGTAGGGAGAGATAGGGGAGTTTTTTCTACAAGTGGCCAAAATATCAATCAAATGACATTTAAGTCACCATTCTGAGAAACCACCGAAACTCTCCAGATATGAATCGTCAAAAAAATGTAATCTAAACCGGAAAAACAGTTGTTCGACCCGTTTCTATTTTTTTCCCCTGCCATAGATTACTTTTTATTGGGATGAGGATTAGCTGTGGCGGCTGGATGGGGCTCGAATGCGAAAGGCGGTGGAATGAGTAGAGCTGGATAAGGACTTAATTGGAACGGAATCGAAGTCATCGGACCATCATATCCAACCCAGCGTCGTAAAAAAATAATTTAAAAAATACAAGTCGTTTGTTGACGTGGGGGAGGAAAAGGTGCGTGGCGTCCAATCAGTGTGATTTTGATTGCTCCCGGTCACAAGCGGATCAGAGGCGTTGGATGATGGGATACAAATTAGTGGTTTTAATGACAGCGAATGAAGACAGTGCAGGAATGCGGACGAAGAAATTATCTACACCGCCGACTTAACTATCAGGAAACTAATTTCGTCATAATAAAAGACGTTCCCTGCGCATAACTATTGAAAAAATAATAATTGGCGATACAATTATACCATCATTGAGAATTGATTAATTTATGCCGGAATGTAATGTCATACTAAGTAATGCTCGGGGTTGATTTTTGTTTTATTTGAAGTTTTTGATTTTCTGTAATAAAGTATTTCCGCATCCATAGGCATCCATCAATTTCTTTTTCTTTAAGGGTAGGCGCAGGCAAAGAGCTTATTTGTAACTGTTAGACACTCCGTTAATCATTTCCCACAGACTCATCTTATTCTCTCACTATCTCATCTTATTTCGCTTCAGGTACATTCATATACATTCTTCTGCTCTTAAGACTTACAATATGTCCCCTTTTTAAAGTGTCTTCCATCAGTAATTAATTCATTAGTCGTTCAATCGTAAAATTGGTTGACTGTAGCCTTCTATTTATCCCAGCCTAATGCTAGATTCCTTACTCTCTGGCATTTTTTCATGATCTAGAAATTATTCATGGATATTTTCCTCCTCTCAGTAGTAATATGTATATATCCCGTCCTCTTTAGACTCTCCCTTCTATTTTTCCTTCGATTTTATTCCTCACGAACCCAATGTGCCTCAGGACGTGCCCAAATAATCTGGTACTTCCTTTCTCTGCCGGGTTCCACAGGGTACTATCCACTTTCGCCTTTCTGCAAACTTCTTCATTTCCCATTGTATCCGTCAATTGGATCTTCAGCATCCTCCTCCAGCACCAAGTTTCGAATGCTTCCCATCTTTTCTGTTTTGCTTTTCCAGTGGTCCATGCTTCGGCTACGTAAAGAGCCACGCTCCATGAGAAGGTTTTAGAGTGCTTTTTCCACGTTCGGCATTCGATCATCTCTCAACAAAATTGTATCCTTTTAATCATGAACGCTTACTCAGTTTGGACTACTCCACACTTGATATTCGTTGCACTTCTTCCGCACCAAATGACGGTGCCTCCAAGGATTTCGGTCTTCATAATTATTTTAATTTCATATTCTTGAAGAACTTGGTCCTTTGGTTTCATCTTACACTGCACTCACCCAAACATTTTCAGCCATCCCTTTCCCATGAAACATTCACTCCTCTCTCATTAATCTGCTTCGTCAATCGACTCTCAACCATTACCAAAAAATAGAGAAACTAACGTAGGGTACCTCTTATACTTGTAGCCATTATTGGAGCATCCAATGCACATTCTTCCAAGATTCATTCATTCTTAACCCGAGATACCTCCTACATTCACAAAAAACATTACTGAAGCACCGAATTCACGCTGCATTTAGTTTAAATTTATGCTTATTCATGCAAACCCGAATTTTGCTGCCGTATAATAAAGTTGAGAGGAGAACACTTTTTTCCGCAACAATTTTCGCTTCCCTGGACAAATACTCACACCTTGATATGCTTCACATCAGTGCCAGCTTTGAGCCATGCAGGCGGGGCAACCACCCAGGGCCCCGCGTCTCCGAGGGCCCGTATTTTGGAGGAAATCCACAATCACAAGAAGGAAAAATTTTACGATAAAAATTCTGGTATCACCCACATTGCCGTATCTGATATAGGTCACCTCACCTAAATCGTCGGTCTTTTTTTCCAGCTACGGAAACTTGTGTTATGTTTAGGACTCGAGATTCATTTTGGGAATTTAAAATGTAGTTGTTTACATTAAAAAAAGTAAGAATGAATCTAACAAATGAATTGAAAATAAAAATGAATCATATCACGAATGTAGTTCATAATTTTAGGGCTCGCATACCATAGCGAACCAGGGCCGCACAAATCATAGTTGCCCGGGGTCCCGAAAATCCTCGGGGCAATATACAGAAATATAAATGAGCAATTTTCCACAAAGATAAAATTGACTTCGACCCGGGTTTCAATGTTTATATGATCATCATCGCTCGTTTTTCTTTCGGTATTATGCTAAAATTCCGCTAAATTTTTCAGGAATCTACGGTTTGTATGTTCTAGGGGCAGTCCTGTTCCACATACTACCCACGACTTTTTTTCCAGTATACGCCTAACCATTAATATCCCAAATTTACTTGATGGTAATTGATGAGGGGAGGGTCTGAGTAGAGACGAAAAGAGATGGCAGGTGGAAATTCTAATATGAAGCGTGGCGCAGCATTGGTCGGATAATTGGTCGTTGCGAAGGAAGGATGTACATAGACTTAAGGCGTTTGAGATGTGGTTGTGGAGAAGGGTGGAGAGGGTGGGCAGCTGGGTAGCGAGAACGGACGAGAAGGTATTAGATATGGTTGGAGAAGAGAGAAAGCTAGTAGTGTAGGTCCGGAGGAAGCAGAATAGATGGAAGGAGGACGTCTTGAAAAGAGAGGGAATGCTGAAGCGGGTAAAAGATGGGAGAACACAGCGGAAGGATTGTTCCAAGACGACGAAATGAGAAGAGGAAGACGATATGAGAATTTTAAGAGGAATCTAATCACGGATCACGTAGGAATGAAAGCAGAACAATATGCCTGAAATTGGGAGGTTAGAATAAGAATTATCCAAAAACGTACTAATTATCTGGTATAATACTCAAATAAAACTACCTACCTCAAGGAGAAATAGAAGCGTGAGAGCACTGAAAAGCATATCGTGTACTCTTGAGTGCCAAAGCTACATAAGTGTTCTTCCAAATTTTGAAAAATGACATACAATATTTCACTTTAAAGCAGGAAACTCGTCGTTGGGAATTCCATCCACTCTCGTGATCTCATGAAGCAATCACAGTATTCTTGGGAGACTCAATTTCGCGTAAATGGCTTCTTCATCAGAAGTTCGTCGCGCCACCTCTGTTGAATTATTCACTCTAAAGCTTTTGAGCACACGAAAATCTCCTAGAATTCTCGGATTCGATTTTCGAAGTATTTTTTTTCCCTTACACATACACACGATCCTCCTTCCAACTCCCTCCTCACACCCCCACTCCTCATTCCAACCCCCCCTCACCCCCTCTCCTCGCCTTGCCTTCCGTCTTTCGAAACGAGGCATGCGTGAGCATAATCCAGTCTGCGGGTCGACGCGATCTGACAGCCGAGGTCCCGGTCTTCTCTTTGATGGCCCAAAGTAAGAGGTGGGTTGGGGGCTGAGGGGTCCGGAGAGGAGGAGGGAGTTGTGAGTGATAGGGGAGAGGTCCAGAGACATGGGCTAAATAAAATCCTTCCCAGCTTAAGGAGGCTGGAATAAACTGGACACCTTATCTAGGATATAGAAGAAAGAGAAGAGTGAATGGACGCATATGGTACAATAGCGAACGACAGCGCTGAAACCACTGGGTTCTTTCCAATAGAGCAAATGCGCCGATCTGTTTAAAACCGTTCCGGTTTCGATGCTCTCCAATTGTCGCCGTGATGTCGTTTGCGTAGCGCTTACATTACGCATGGAACCATATTAGGACCTTAGTTTGATTTGCGCTATCAGATGACCCTAAAGGTGACGGGGAAATCTGTTAAAAGATGGATACCGAAACCCATCGAGGGTTAGTTAAAAGAGATGGACCGACCTTATGATGGATAAGAAAATATGCAATAATTTTGCCGTTCAAGATACTACATTTCATCTCTAATTAGAGTATAAAAATATCTTATTCACATAATGCGACTGTACATTCAACTCTTACACAAATATGATTAAATTAGAAAAACAAATGTAATGAGATTCTCTAGAACAAAGAAAGCGATGCTGTCAAAAATTTGGTGAGCACAAAATTGAGCACGTAGAGAATTTTAATTACTTCGCCGGTGCGCTAGAAGATAATCAGTGTAGCAAATAAATTAGGAGAATAGCGTTAGCTATGGAGGCGTTTAGTAATAGATAGTAGGTGATGCCGGAGAACTTGGGTAAGAATGTGAAGAAGAGGCTGGTGAAGAGCTTGATATGGAGCGTAGCGTTGTATGGGGCGTGGACCCTCAGAAAGGAGAAAGATAAAAGGCAGCAGGCATTTGAGATGTGGGTGTGGAGAAGGATGGAGGTGTGGTGGACGGAAAGGAAGACGAACGAGGGAGTGCTAAGTGTGTTGGGCAAGGAAAAGAAACTTCTGAATGAAATTCGAGATTGGCAAAGTAGGTGGCCGGAGATAGTACCTAACAAGCGGCGATGGGTTGCTCAAGAGTGCGATAAAGGGAAGGATGTTTGGCAAGCGGGGAAAAGTAAGAGGGAGATTAGGTTTTATGGAAGGATAGATTGTATGCTGAGGAGAAAAGGGAATACTATAAGTAGATATGGCTCTGAAAATGAAGAAAATCGGGGAGAGATTCTTAAACTTCCAGCAAAACCTACCCTTTACCGGAAGAATACTTTTAAAAATTAATCTTTATAAATATTATATATCATATGCATCGATATACATAGAAAAATGGAGTGAAAACCAAAGTTAAAAACATGAATATGCATGTATACCACTGTTTTTGGCGATTGTTCCGCCATCTAGGAAACACGAGCGCAGAGGCATTCCAATAGCCTGTTTCAATGTGCACTCGCGTATCTCCATCTGTCACGATGTGCGCCAACCTGCGCTAGGCGATTGGAAAGCTTCTATTGAAATACACCATCGCCCATAATACACAGATCGTTATTGCAGTTTAAAACGCCCAATACTTGAGTAGGTATCTGTGGCGTAACTGTTGGAACACCGAGTTAACTCAGCCATAAAAGTGAATAAAAAGGATAATTTCGTAAAAGGAACTGCATTATTCATAAAACCTATGGAAAAATACGTCACCATAACTATCTTAGGTGGAACATTCCTGATATTAACAAGAAATTTCACTTTAGTGCGTCAAGATGCACTCTAACGCGTTTTTATTCCAAGGTTTAGATGTAGTAGTACGTGTTAAATAGTGGGTTACACCAATTGTTTAGGCCGATATTTAAAAGCGAGAATTACTAAAAATAAATATCATTTTTTCCGCCAATTTCCCTTTCGCTCACTGTAAAGGCCTCAGCAAGATGTTCCCTTGCTGTTTTACAACTGAATAAGATTCACAGCGGTGTTACGTAATGGGCATGGGTTATAAGTTCTTATATGAAATAATTAAGTATGGCAAAGACAGGGCTATCCTTCATAAATTAAATATTTATGTCCCACCATTTAAACAAAGGTTCAAGCGAACCTTCTTTATTCCTTTTACTAAATCCAAATATTGTTGTAACTCACCACTTACTCATACGAATGTACAAGGAATACATTGTAAATAGTTAGATCTATTGTGGGATAAGAATGTATTTGCCTCCAAGATAAATTTCATCATGAACAAACGTATGTTGTAATACTTTGCATAGTTTATATATACTTAATATATTTTTGTTTGTTAATTTTAATATTTTTGTTTTGGAAGAATTATTGTAATTGCAAATAAATGTATTGTAAAATAATTTTCCTTTGGTGTATTGGGAAAAAATTAAATAAATAAATAAATCAATAAATAAATAATAAATGAGTACGCGTATGATACCATTCACGAATATCTGTTCAAAAACGAAAATCGCTTCATCGTAATCGCTTTTAAGAAGTTTGAGATACATCATTTAACCTAGATATCAATGAATTTGGTCTCATTTTAAAGAAAATTATCTCACCCTTCCAAAGACAAAAAATTATCAGCCCCTTACCGAACTAATAGGCGTTCCGGCTCTCGCCGCAGGATTACAACTTCCCCCTTGGACTGGAAGCTTTCGCTTATCTCCAAGGGAAGGAAGAGGTGGGAAGGAAGGGATGGGAAGGGAATGTTAGCGAAACCAACATCCCCTTCGAGGCCGACACCAATGAGGCGGATTGAGGTCAAAAGGACCTCCATTGGGCCTCCGCCCCCCGAAGTGCTCGTATTAGTTTGGTTACCCAAACATTTGAGACGAGGAGCCGTCGGTCTCGCTTTCACGAAAAACCTACCGCACATCGTTGAGAACCGGAAGAGCCCGTTGCCAAAAAAATTGGGATTAGGTATCTCCCTGGCTCTCTTTCCGGGTTGACGCCGTGCGGTCTGCCGGAGTAAGTCCTCGAGTCGGGGACCACCGGACCCATGGAGTGACCCTTCGGGCCAATTCTGGTCAAAGCGTGGGTACAGCCCTTCTCTCAGTAGTCCTCGTCAACCCTTACCGAACTAATTGTCTTCTCGGGTTTTCCACCAGGTTCGTCGGCCTACAATTACAAAACCTGGTGGAAAATCTGAGAAGACCTTATTAGTATCATACGCCGGGAAAAAACCAAATCGTATTCCTTATCGGACTATTTTCCGAGATTTCTTACGAAAAATACCATGGAAACATGGAAATGGTACGAGTACTCCAGAGAGACTTTACTTTTGAAGAATTTCTAACACCTAGATCTCATCAAAAACTTTAGTGTGTAGTTGGAATATTTTCTCAACTATTAATGAAAATAATTCATATTGTCACCGCAGTAATTTTTTCATATTCACAAAAGCTCTTCCGTTATGAAGGAGTTTTAATGAGCCTGGCAAAAAATGAGTCAAGTTAAAAACTGATACAGATATTTTTAATTGATTGAATCGAATCTCAGTCATGTAAAAGTATATCGTTGTACCAATAATAATGCAATATTTAATTTATGCTTCCTACAGCTGCCGAAATTAAAACGCATATTTTGAATACGGTGTCCATTATGACTATGGAACTATTTCGTTGCTGCCACCCTAAGGATATTTCAGACTCGAAGTCCACAGCCCTCTTCCCAAAGAGAGGGGTTTAGTAGACGAAATCGAGAAGATGAGGTCTTGCCGTCTCCCACCCCACCGGCCTGCCTCAACCGACGGACTCTGAGTGGAAGGCTCCTTTCTGAAGACCGCGAGGGAGGAGGAGATTGGGAGGCCCTTGGGGGTGGGAGACGGGGGTCGAAAGAGAAAAGGCACCGCTCGGACCCTCCTCAAGCGAAAACACATCCAAACCCTCCCACGTCCCATGATCGACTCCACCTCGGAGGTGTGTAGCTGTCGATTTTGATATCGAGGAGCATATCGATATTTCGCCACGGCAGCAAATGCGTGAGTCCTTTGCCGAAGGCCTTTGCCGTTTGATCGTCTCAGTGGAAAGATGCCCACGTTTAAACCTACGAGACACCCAGGAAAGTGACCTCAAGGATGTGTGGTAAGGGGTGGCACTGCACCAGGAATGCACTACAGAACATTTCAAAAATCATTTACCGTTGCCGCCTCTCAAACTTGGAACAATCTTCCTAAATTAATCAAAGACTCCTCATCGCTGCCCATATTAAAAAAGAAACTATATTTATACCTAAAGTGCCCTCAATAAGATGTCCTTACCCATTTCAATGCCTAATAATAATGGATGAGCTGTATTATTTTTGTATACTTTCAATATTTTTTGTATTATTATTGTGTATTTTCAATAATGCTTTTATCATTGTTGTATATTTTGTATTAGTGTTGTTTATTCTTATTCAAATCGGATGAAAAAATCTAAGGAACAATAAATTACATATATGTAACCATCAAACATTCTAACATACAGTTATATGCTTGATAAAGGTATCTCAGGTATTCCACTAGGTAAGCAGATTAACCGGGTAACCTGCTTATCCGGTGAAATACCCGAGAGACCTTTATCTAGCAGTTACGCCGGAAATGGCAAGGATATTTCAGTTGTCAGCTACTTTACCCAAGCAATATGTATGAAAAAATTAAGGACCACAAGAGGGAGAAGACTTCTCATGCGAGACGGCTTTTCATTCCTTATAAGTTGATTACTTGAAGACGAATAAGGATAAGATTAAGATCCTAGTAGGAAGCAGTCACGGCACGAAGATTGACATAGTCCTGGATGGTCAAAGATTGGGGAATATAGAGGATTTACTTACCTCGGACGCAGGATAGCAGCAGATGGCTGTAGCCTATAAGACCTAATTTCCGGGATTAACCAGGCTAAGTCAGCCTTCAACCGTAAGGCCAAGTTGTTCAAGTCGAACAATATAGACAGGAAGGTAAAAAAACAGCTCCTAAAAACATTAATCTGGAGCGTATTCCTCTATGACAGCAAGTCATGGACTCTTGGGATGGAAGGAAAGAGAAGGATGAATGCTATGGTGCCTACGCCATATACTCAAAATCAGTTTGAGGGATATACTTACGAATAAGAAGGTCATGAGAGGAGGAGAGGAGAAGGTCCTTTGCTTATGGAATATAGTCAGAAAACGTAGCAGCTCCGGGATTGGGCACATTCTGGGAAAGAAAGGACTGCTGCTCACATTACTAGATGGCTCTGTGGATGGAAAAAATGCGAGAGGCAGACCTTGGATGGAGTTCATCGATCAAATCGTAGAGGATCTGGGTTGCCACTCGTACGCGGAGCTGAAGAGATTGGCAGGAGACCGCTATGCCTGGAGAACTGCTGCAAACCAACCTTCGGGTTGACTACTAAAGAAGAAGAAAGTTGACAACATCGCATTTTTAGGCTCCGTAAAAAATGCTATTTTTCGTCATCACCATTGGTCGTTCAGTTCTAAGGTTGGTTGACTGCAACCCCCCACCCTTCCCTATCTAATGCTACTTTCCTTGCCTCCTGGTATCTCTTCCTACATACTCTCCTTTTTATTTGATCCATGAACTTATTCCTGGTTCTTCCTCTTTTCCCACTGTCGTACCTACAATTATGTTCTTCTCAATCCCATTGTGTCTCAGTGTGTGTCCAATCCATCTGGTCCTTCTTATCTGTATGGCGTTCCATATGGTCTTTCCTCTTCCATTCTGCTGTACCCTTGATAATCTCTCATTTTGTCCGTCCATTTTATCTTCAGCATTCACCTGCAGCACCAGGTTTCGAATGCTTCCAGTCTGTTCTGGTCAGTTTTTCCAATGGTCCATGCTTCCGATCCATAGAGCGCTACGCTTCAGACGAATGTTTTCACCTACTGTTTCCTGGTTTGTAGTCATACCGTTTCCTGGTTTGTAGTCTTTGAATACAGCAGTTGTCTTTTTATCATGAGCGCCTCCTTAGCTTGGGCTATTCTCCGCTTGATGTCCTCTACACTTCTTCGTTTTGTGATTTTTCGTATTGGGGTTGATTCGTAACTTGATTATTTTTCAATCAGTCCCCATCTTCCGATTTGTAAATTTATCTCCACCCAACCGCAATGTCAGCAAAAGTTCCAAGTTTACCACTAGCCAAGGTAACGATGCCATTCATACACATGTATGTACCTTGAAATCATAATTTCTTTGGTACTACGTGAAAAAGGAAATGAGAATGGCGACAAACACATTAGGAGAAGAATTTCACAAGTAAACAACAATAGGACAGCCGATTACGAGGACCTTGGGTCGGAATATAAATAAGAATTTGATGATGAGTTTGATATGAAGGGAAAAAATTGGAATGAGGAATAAACGTGGACTCAGGGGAAAGAAGATGAAAAGAATCTGTAGGATATGTGACCGACAATGAGAATGGAGGTGTGGTGGAAATAAAATAAGGCAAAGGAGGAGGAAATGCAGGCGTTCGGAAGAAGTAGGTAATGAGAGGCGAAGGGCTGCCTAAGGTGGCTCCACCGAAAAAGGGTATGAAATTTAGGCCGTTTGCGCAAACTGAAGATATGTAGTATGATTTCTTTTAATATTTCCTGTTATTTTTGGCCTATTTTAGAACTCGATACTTCAAAAATTGAATTTTTCGACCCACCCCGTTGGGAAAGCTGGGAATCAAGAGGAATTTACTGGATTCGAAATCCAAGAAAGCGATTCGTACGAACATTATAGGAATCATTCCCACCTGCATCAAGTAAATCAGACATGGCTGGTTTTTACGGTATAATAATGATGGTTGCCGCGTCCGGACGAGATGAGGTGGAAAAGTTGAAAGAATGCGAAATTAAAACTTTTTAATCATTACAAATCTACAAATGATACGGGATGCAGTCACGCGCACGCGAGCAATAAAATATACATTGGTGAATAAATCGCATTCATTGCAACTTTCGACCGGATTTTTTTAAGCGTTCTACCGGTTAAGTTAGGTTTTAGGTTTCAGTGAATGTCAGTGAATCTCCATTTTCTACTTTTTCAGGGCCCTATCTCGCTCCAATATATCCTTTTCCGCCTCAGCATACAATCTACACTTCTTTATCCTATCCATGAAACCCATTCTCTCTCTTTCCCTTCCCCGCTTGCCCAACATTCTTCCCTCTGTCTCACTCTAAACAATCTATCGCCCTTTATGACACCCCTCAGCCATCTACCCAGCGTATCCCGGATTTCATTCAGAAGTTTTCTTTCCTCACCCTCCATCTGTTATATGTTCACTTTAAAATGGCTTTATGCTGTATGTGATCCTTTTATCAAATAAATAAATAAATTTCAAGCACTTCCTCGTTAGTCTTCCTATCCGTCCACTTCACCCTCCATGCCTCTCCAAACCTACATCTCAAATGCCTCCAGCCTATTCTAGGATTCTAAATTAGGATTTATTAAAAGATGTGGCGAGGAAGTAAAGGAGCAATCTTATTTTTCTCTCGTCAGACCTCACTTGGTGTACGCCGCTAGTATATGGCGAATAAATTGCATCCATTGCGACTTTTACCCTCGGTTCTTTGCACCCGACCACCAAGTGAAGATCACGCCTGAGTAATAGTTGGGTGGGAAATCGAACGAGATCGAGTTTTTTTCAGCTGTATATTTATTCAAGAATATAAAGAAAGTTGGAATGGATCACCCCACAAAAGTTGCACCGCCATTTTCATCCTCGCGTACCCCTCATTGTCAGTCTAATTTATAAATGATGCACCCACGCCAAAAAAATGAAAAGAGAAAAATGCTAACTTTGTGGAGGAGCGGGGGGAAATGAGGTGGTGGATGAGGGTTGACGCTTGAGGTGGAATTATCGTGTATGTTTAGCGAGGCAAGGAAGTGAAAGGCGGAGGTGTTGGGACGCCTGAAGGGGTAGTTCAAACCCCCTCCCTCCCCTTAACCCCTCATAGAGGGCGCCCTTTGATCTCCACCCACTCTTCTCCCCCTCCTGTTCCACTCCCTCGTCGTCCTTGCCCTAACCCCTTTTGGTCCAGGCCGACAAAAGATCCAGCGATCCGTTGGACAGTGGAATCGGAGTGGACGAGGGAAAGAGGAAAGGCGACCGACTTGTCCGCCGCTTACGGTAGTGTCTCAAAGGGTTTTGCCGATATACCTACTTCTTTCGCCTTCTGGAAGAGGGTGTTGGCCTCGTGGGTCTCAAAGTCCGAGACCAAAAGAGTCTCTGTCTCTTATACCCCGTCCAGTTTCATCCCTTTCTTTTATCTCACTCCTTCCTGACCCATCGCGTCGGATATTCTCCTTCGCCGTCTTTCATTCTCCTCATACCCTTTCCTCATCCTCTCCCGTCCCTAACCGACCCATGTTCACTTGACCGAATCCCATAGAGGAGGACCGCGCGACGCTCTCAAGTGAAAAAGATAGTGAAGAACATGGTTCTGATAAGTCGAGAGGAAATGTCTCTGAAGGATAAGGATTTTTTTTCTTTCACATTTTCTTCACTACATGGGAAAGGGGCAGCTCTGACGAGAGATGGATCCCTGATAATCCCCGCCTGGTCCTTGATTTTTGTCATTCTTCCGCGATTATTTTTGCGCTCTCAAATTTCACGCTCACGTTTTTATTTACGGATCAACTGTTTGGAAAATACAAGACCAAAGAGAAATTTCCCAAGGTCCGTGGTAATAAAGAAAAGGTGACATTTTTTTAAAGAGCAGTAACACATATGGTGAATAAATTGAGTGATGTCATATTCCTCTTATATCATTAATAAACTCAATCAGAGAAACATCTCTTCGCACAACCGCACCGTTAGTAAAAAGTCCCAGTTTACAACTAGCCAAGGTAAAATATGCCATCCATGCATACCTTTATCTCTCAATCTTTATTTCCTTGGTACTATGTTGAAAGGAAACGGGTTAGGCATCCAGTGATGGGTATATACTGTACATTATATTCGTCCATTCCAGTACCATATTGTGGGGTATTTTATGATCATGAAAAAAATATTTCTGTGACTATAATATGTATTTTTAAAGATTGCTGAGAAAATATAAAAACTACACACTGCTAGTTTTTTGACGATATCTAAGTGTTAGACACCGTGATATTGTCATAAGATAGCAAAGAAGAACAAGATATACAAAACAGATTACATCCAGCCAATAGATGCTTACACACATGCCATAGACTCCTAAATTCGAAAACTCAGTCGTATAAAACAAAAATTAGATTGTACAAAACAATAACCTGCCCAGTACTGATCTATGGATACGAGACATGGAAACTGAATAAGAAGGAGGAGAAAAAATTGATAATATTTGAAAACAAGATGTAACGAAAGATCCACGGGACTACACATGAACAATGAAAGTGGAGAAGGAAGTACAGTGAGGAGATAAGGGACCTCCACAAGCATACCGACATCATAAGTGAGATTAAATGCAGAAGAATGAGATGGGCAGGACACTTGTTAAGAAATGAGGACGGGAGTGTATTGAAGGATATTCTGAGAGTAAATCCAGAAGGAAGACGACCCCGGGGAAGACCGGAGTAGAGATGGTGGAACCAAGTAAAGATAGATTAGGAGAGGGTTGGAGCTGCGGAGGAGGATGACATGGACCGAAAGAGATGGAGGGGATATGTTGGTGCGGCTAAATATCAACTTGGATATAAACGACCCTGGGAGTAAAAGCAAGTATCTAGGTGTTAGAAATTCCTCATTTTTTTTAGTAAAGTCTCTCTGGAGTCCAAACACGTACCATTTTCCAAACAAAAGGGATGTTAATTTACGCCAAAAATCTCACAAATTAGTACAGTAGGGAGGCTGAAATTTAGGCATCTTTAAAAATGGATGAGATATCTTTTCTGAAAATAAATTAAAATTCATTCATTTCTACGTGTAATGATATATCGCTCAAAGTACGTAAATTAAATAACCGTTATCGATTCTTTTGCGGAGGGCAAAAATCAAGCAAAAGGCACAATTTAAAAAAAAACATTTAAACGACAATCTGTGAAATTAGAGGCAGTGAAAAGCAAACTTCGCGAATTTCACAATGGAAAAATCATTTGCCTACAGCGGAATTCGAACTCAGACCCCTCGATTTCGCGCTCAGAACTCTAATTAATTAAGGTACCCATGCGTCCCTCTACACGACGAATCTCATGGGGGTTTTTAGAAGGTTGAAGCACGGACTGTGAATCACTGACCACACATTTAAATATTGGTTCAAAAATGTCGACAAAAATTTTGAACCACACCTCACTGAAGTACACCTATTTATAGAAAATAACCATACAAGTTGTGGTATTAATGATGCAAGAATTAGGTTCTAAAATATTCGTCTCAATCGAATGAATTTCATGACTTAGGTTTACGGCGTAGAATTCGAACTATAAGCTAAAACCAATTGTAAATGTATGTTTTCCATTCGGTATGGTACCTTAATATTCATTAGAAACGATTATCAGATGAAACATATTATTTTGCATCTAGGATAGCGTCCTTGCATATGTTATCGAATAATTTTGAAACATATGCCAAGTGTCGTAATGATACGTGATAACACAGTATTAAATTTCCAAGCAACCAAATTTGAAACTTGCTTTTTTTCGCTTTTATCTATAGATGTCACTAATAAGTAAACGTAAGCAAAGTTTACACAATTCTGTATAAAATCGCATATCGCTCCAACGACCTTGAGGAGCGAGTTGTCCTTCAAGCCCACATGTGGTTCACAGCGAAAGAGTAAGTATGGGCATCTGGCGCAAAATCGAGGGGCCAGGGTACGAATTCCAGTCCAGGCGAATTATTTTTTCCCCTACGAAATCACACGATTGTGTGACCACTAGCCGGTGACTCCTTTGAAGTTACTGCATGGCTAGTTCTGAAGTTCTTAGACAATGAATAGCGGTATCAGCCAGCGCATTGGTACAATATTGTTCGTTTGCCAATAAATCTGTTGCTAACAACCCGGGATAAGGATAGGGATAAGGTAGGACCCGGGATAAGGTAGGACCGAACTTAAGGATACAAGGACAAAATAATTCTCAATGGGACTTTATGACAAAGAGAAAGTAACCATTTGTCAAATTAGCAATTTTTAAAAAGTATTCTATCGGTAAAAGGTAGGTTTTTTTATCAGTCAGAGAATCTCCTCCTGGTTTTCTACGCTTTCAAGGTCCTACCTATTTCTAGTATCTCCTTTTTTCCCTCTGCATACGATTCACCCTTCTTCATCCTGTCCATGAAACCTATTTTCTTTCTTTCCCTCACACTCTTGAGCAACCCATCGCCCTTTATAACACCCTTCAGCCATCTACCCTGGCTACCCTAACACGGATTTCATTCAGAAGTTTCCTTTCCTCGCCCGCCATCTCAAGAACTTCCTCGTTCGTCTTTCTTTCCGTACACCTCACCTTCTCCATCCTTCTCAGCACCCACATCTCAAATGCCTGCATCCTATTCTCGTTCTCCCTTCTGAGGGTACACATTTCTACACCATACAACGATACGCTTCATTTAAGCTCCTCGCCACCCTCCTCTTCAAATCCTTACCTGTGATGGCGTGATTGGGACATTTTGGGCAACAGGCTCCTCCGGTTCTCAAAAGATGTGCGGTAAGTCTTTGCAAAAAGCGAGATTTACGGGGACTCGTCTGACGTTGTTGGGGGAACCCAACAGATACGAGTACTGCGGGGAGGCGGAGGCCCATTGTCGTCCTTTTGACGCCAATCCGCCTCATGGTGTCGGCCTCGCAGGGGGGTTTGTGGTTCGCTAACCTTCCCTTCCCATTTCCTTTTCCCACTACTTCCCACTAGGGTATTAACGAAGGCTTGCAGACCTAGTGGGGGTTTTTAAACCTTGCGGGGAGACCCGAATCACCTGCCGTGGTAACTAAGTCATAGCATATATATATTAAATAATAAGGAATAACAGAGAAATTAATGGGTAAAATGATATCGGGTTTCTCATGCACAAATGAATACACTAAATTGAAGTAAATTTTCCCAGCCCTTTTCTTCCAGCTTCCGCTCGAGTCTAGTGCCATGCTATGTAGTATTTCGTGTGGGGAAGTGATGGGAACTGCTGCATGGGAACCCTGAGTGTAGGGCAGAGGAGCAAGGATACTTCGCCCTGGGCACTGCCTTCACTAAGCTTACGGATGTCCACTAGTTTGCGTAGCTACCTATTGCTCATAGCCGATTTGCAAGCCCGAAGTGATGTTACATTCGTCGAGTAAAAGTGAGGGTAACGTGACGCCCTCTTGAAGTATTCTACGGAAGCGCGAGATACTTAAACTCCTCTTACGACACATCTGTTAAGGTAGTCCGAGCGAGATAGTTCCCTTGTCCTTATAGAGACCATATTCGAATTTTACGTTTTCATTTCACCAGCTGTAAGACACATCAATTAAATATTGCATTATTAATGATGCAATAATATAGTTTTATATGACAGAAATGGTAAGTAATTAAATGAAAATATCTAAATAAGTCTTTGACTTGAGTCATTTTTTTTCACGCGGTGCGTTTGAAACTCCTTCAAATCGGAAGGTTTTTTTTGTGATACCCAAGAACCTAGTGCGGTGACAATATTATTAATTTTCAAATATAGTTGAGAAAACATACAATCTACATGCTGTTAGTTTTTATACGACATCTAAGTGTTAGAATACCTCATTTTGTAAATAATGCCCCTCTGGAGTGCATATACATACTATTTCCCATGTGAAAGGGATGGTATTTTTTGGCAAATATCTCCGAAAGTAATGCGGTAAGGGGTCAAATATTTGGTGTTATTAGAAGGGTGAGATATCTTTCTTTAAAATGAGACCAATTTCATTGATTTATAAGTAAAATGATATTTCGTTCAAACTACCTTAAGATGATTGGAGCGATTTTCGTTCATGAAAGGATTTGTGTGAAACTTTTTGTGCGCCTACTTATTAGCAATTGAGTACCGATCATAGCGAAAAAATTGAAAGTTACCGATTTGGCTGCATTATCAGAGCTTGAGGTAAAACTATCGACAAGAGTTCATGGACAGAGCAGGCTGAATGATATCCATGAACTCATGTCAACAGTTTAATCTCAAGCCCTGAAGAGGCAGAGATTAAACTACGAAACCTTGACAAGAGGTGATTTTATACACAATATTAAAGACCAATCCTAAAAAATAATTTGTGCATCTAAATGTGGCCAAAATCCGCTAGCATAAAAGTCATAAATGTACCTAGACATGACCTACTATAGTCCTGAAATAATTACTGATAACCGACTATGTAATCAAGGCAGAGGGATAGAGGGTAGCCAGAGGGATAAAGTTCTCATTAAGTCGTTATATCAATGACCACTGTTCATCACCATCGGTCATCAATACACCGATTGGTTTTTAGTTCTTCGCCCCATGCCAGACACCATTAAGGAGACTCGCAGGGTATTGCGTACGCAGTAAACTCATTTACTAAATCAAGGAACTCTTACGTAAACTTTTTATTTAAAAAACGGAATGGATCACTGGAATATAGCCTACAGCTAATGGACCAGCCTACAGCTGCATTAAAAAACTTACTCGTTTGTTTTGACAAATGGAGTCGCATTAAAACCTCCTTTCAAAAGCCAAAGCACCCGTTTCAATGGCTCAGTCACGTCAATTATCTTGACGAAGCGGTCACCACATAGAACAGAGACTGTTGCGCAGATAGCAGTTAGCGAACACGCTTTCGGATACGAGGCGTTGAAATTTTAACGACAGAAAAAAAATCGCCGCAGCATATCACCCTCGAGAAGAGACGAGTTAATTGCGGATTATAGGAAAAACGCACGGATGTGTTGTGTCCAACATAGCGCATTGAGAATGGAGAAGGAGAGGTGAAATGCTTAGCATTTTCCACCCTTCTCGACCGACAATTGCCTGGTCATCGCCTCTCGGCCACTCATGATGATGAAAAAAATGTCCTTTTTTTGCTTTTCCCCCCATCTTGTAACTTCCCCTCTCTCCTTCTCCGTTCTAACCCTGATATATTCCTCCCTCTTCCCTCTACCCACAATCCCCTCCAGTTATTTCCATCTCCTCCGCATTTCCCTTACACCCCGCTCCCCCTCCAATCCGCCTCACCAGCCAGCTAACCCCTGACAAAGGGCCCGAGTGCGCGCTCTCGGAGGCCAACAATGGGACTGAAATCAATTTCACAACAATGGGAGGGAGTGGGCGGGGCGCGTTTTAATTTTAGCTGCGCGCCCGAACAGGAGGAGGCGGCGACGACTGCGCAGACGCGGTATAGAAAACTACCACCACTGCTACACCTCCTTGATAAAGGAAGAGAGCCCCACGGGTCGCCTCGGAGATGGACAGGCTAATGCGGAAAAGGCGAGGTTGAAATATGAAAAAATAAAATAAAGGAAAGGAAGACGAGATATGCGAGCGCAACAATACAGAAGAGTTCCCCGCACGCACCATACAAGTATCGTGATGGTCACGGAAAACTCCTTGATACCCGGATTCACCAATCAATGGTGAGGGTTCACCTTTTGTGTCACACTTCACGCCTCTCCGACTAAAATGTGACGTGGAATTTACTCCCTTTAGTGGCCACGCTATACGTGTAAACATTACCGATATCTTCGACCGGGTCGTGATTATTCTACATGCTAATTTATTGAAGGAATATCGAGTGCGAAGCAAATTATTTTCGGCGCGCCGTTGGAGCGTTGATTTAAGTACAGTCACTTTATCCATGCCGATACAGTAGATGACGAGGGGAGAAGCAATATCGTGTTTTGACAACAAAGCCTCGATACACTGCGGCCAGAGGAAACAAAATTCTTGATGAACAAACGTCAAAAATACTACTACACGAAATAAGTACCCCGTCCGAGATAACAGGGCAGCAAACAGATACTCAGCCAATCAACAAACGCGCCTAATACCGCTTGTGGAAGGGAATCACGTAACAAAGGAGTCTGTGATGGTGGCCTTTTTTGAAATCATACGATCGTGATATAAACTGTTTACTTTCCATTTATGTCTCCGCTGAATCAGTATTTTTACCTGCGCTATTTTCTTGGACGGGCTCTGTTCATGAATAACGGAAATATTGACCAAAATAAAAGAGTACAGGTCCACCAATCTCTCAACTTCTATAGCTACGGCAAGCGTCATCCTTTTTCGTGTTGACGCGATTCACTTATCTAGTTTTTTTTATTAATTAGTGTAAGCTCCGCTTTCTGCTGTGCGCATGACCACGAGTAAAATATGCCATGAATCCTCAGTATCTTGTCTTGAAAAAAATACTACACGTATCACGTAAATCCTCTTTCACCCCGTATTCGCGCCAAGTTTGATACTCTGATTTCATAATCTAGATGACGCTCAAAGTAAGAACGATAATTGCAATCATCTCTTAAACTATATTAGTTTAATAACTTGAAAATTGTATAAACTGAGGTTAGGGAAAATCAAAGGGGAAAAACTAAGCAGTATATAAATGAATAAATTCTGAATGCTGTTGATGATGGGCGCCAACATGCCGTTTGCATGTAAATTTATTTAATTTTTGGCACACAATACAATTAATACCCTTAAACACAAAATCAAAAACCCACACAAAACTTGTACTTATTTAAAAAAAACACTGAATTGCATGTAAACAACAAATCACTTTAAATCACTTATATCACCCACGTATATGTTCCTTGCTCACTCGCTGGTTTTTCACCCCCCCCCCCCCACTAAATACAACTACACTATTAATAGCTAAATATCATGACACAATAAGTCAATTTTTATAGGACAATATGTCCTCTTAATGCTATTGGTTGGATGATATTGCTGAGCTCTTTGTGGTGATTGATTTCTGCTCCCTTGCCGCTCGTCCTTTCCGCGACCCCGCGTCCTCCTGAATTGTTACAGCGCTAGATGATATGCCTCCTCCTTTGATCTACGTGTTATCTGCGGTGAATAACTTCCAAATTATTCTCAGCAGCTTTCCCAAACTTCCACAGCACTAAATTTGAAAAAAAACTGGCAGTCGCAAACTTTCATCACCAGAAAAACTCAACACTTCACTTGGCCGTGACGACAATTGACGGGTGGTCGGATATTACGACCGGTAGCAACTGCGGAGAAACAATACCCAGAGTTCTCCACGGTGCGCGCTTTATATATCCAATGGTGGACTGCATTTTTACATGTTCTAGAACATTCGGGCTGACGCTATTTTCGCTGAGCCGTAAGCTTTTCGAAATTTCTATGCATTATTTGACTTTTGTGTTTTCGCCGTTTAAGTTCCCTGATATGGCAAAATTCGTACAAATTAGTATTGGAAATATATGCTAAGTTGACATAAAACAGCAGTGAAATTGTGTAAACCTATCAAAATTACTTCGAAGATCACGAATATACTAATTAAAATCCCCAAACATAAAGGGTCAGAGCGTGAATACGTAGCAGCTAATTGCAATAACCCTCACTACATGTACGTCTGATTAAGATTCTCTGTTTCATCCCTTTGATTGGGGACTGGAATAAGCAGAGAGAGAGAATTAGAAATAGCCTGAAATGCAGACTTCACATCTGTCAACGTTACAATTCTCCTTCTTTTTTCCTCCTGTAGAAAATTACTCTATCAAATTAATGAATATTTATACGTGACTTTCGTCTATACCGGGATTGGCGAACCTATGGCACGCGTGCCCAAAGCGGCACGCGGAGCTGGGAGGGCGCTAAGGGATACCTCTATCTAACTCGATGGGTTGGCATGCGAGTCGAGCGAGTGTACTCTTATTTCATAAACTTTGGCACCCAACCGCCAAAAGGTTCGCCAACCCTGGTCTATACTCTGGGAAAAATTGGCAAGCTCTACTACATGGTCTTAAATTTCGCCATTCTTGACTATATTTCGAATTAGTCTCTACTAATAAATTAAATGAAACAATTAACAATGGAATTCAAAGTCAAAAATTCTCTTAGGTCTAAAATTGACATTGATAATGGAATCGAAAGAGTTAATAATGAAATGATTAAGCAGTAGAACCAGCTGATAATGTTACTTATTTTGTCTGCAACCTCTCTTATGCAATCTCAGAGATTTAGACACCGAAAACCCAGATTTCAATAGTCGAGACGAGCAATGAAAAGTATAATCCAGAGATAACTTTAAAATTTCACAATAATTCAGAATTTTCATACACCTATGCTTCAAGGCTCTGAAACATAAGTGTGAACACCAAGCCAAATCAGAAAGATAGAATGCAGCTGAAATGAAATTACGAAGTCATTAGGTCGGTTATATTTTCTGCGATCTTATTCCGATATTTTTTGTATGACATATTTGTATATGCAATAACTCAGACCCAAACATCGAGACTATCACTAAACATATTAGAAAAAAACCTAAGTAATGATTGGATCATGTACATAAAGGCTGTTGAACGACTTCTTACTCACCAAAGAGACTTCTCAAAGCAAGACAAAACTGGGAAAGAGAATGACCACCAAAGAGGTGATGCAGGGACCAGATTCCATACTGCATTGAGATATAACAATTCAACAAAGTTGTCAGCCAGCAAAATGTTTTACCAATGTATTGAACAATATAAATTTCACATAAGTACTCAAAGTTTAACATATGTGTTTTTCCAATAGACTCCTAGTGGCACAGCATCTTTACCAGTTTCAAACAAAAATTAAATAAAAATGAATCAATTTTTGTACTCCAGAAATTCAATCTCCCTTAAATATATTCTCCAACATCCTTTTCAATCTATAGCAACATTAATCCTAGAGTTAATTCATTGAGGGAATTCAGGAGAGGAGGGCTTCTACGCTCATGAGGGGAAAGTGAATATAATCTACTTTTATTTTAAAAAACTGTTGAAATAAATGAAAACTATACAAAAGAACTTGATAACCTGACGACCTTAAGTTGGGAGAATAAAACATTTGATATGTAAATCACTGTTAATGAATGAAAAATGAATTAAACGTGGATTCCGGGACTAACTTTGAAAATGAAACAATGAACATTCATCTAAATTAGACTACATTTACTTTTCTCATTCATCAAAGTAACTTCCCAACAAAATGTCATGCCCTATTTCCGGCAACATACTTATCACACCATTTCCTTTTTGGGGGGGAAATTTCAAAAAGATCCATTTTTGGTGTTAGGCTGAAAAATATTGGCTCCCTTTAAATAATTTCTTCCATAAAATGTGACGCTTCTCTTGCGCCTTCACTTTTCTGTTTAGTTATTCGTCTCTGAGTGGAGAGTGAATACCTATGATTTGTTTTTATAAGAACCAATAGATAAAATAAATAACAGCTTAATAAAGGAATTGGATAACCTGATGATTACAATTGAGGGAGGCCGAAAATGGAATATTAAAATCTCTGTTCCTGATTGAAAAGCGAATGAAAACTGAATTCCAGGGTTTATTTTTAAAATAAAATGACATGAGTGGGAAGTGAATACCTATGATCTGTTTTTATATTAATAATTATTTAAATTAGACGCTTTATAAAAGAATTGGATAATCTGATGATTAAAATTAAGGAAGGTCTTAGTTTTATTCATCAGGTTATCAAGAGGAGTTCAACCACTCAACATTACCACACCAACGAGGCACGGTCCTTCCATAACTGCTCATTACTTACTTACTCCTCGGCGCTACAGCCCTTGTAGGGCCTTGGCCTCTCCGACGATGTTAGCCCAGGCATCACGATTCCCGGCATGCGTTCTCCATCTTTTAATTCCCAACTTTCTCGGATCAGCCTCTACATCATCCAACCATCTTTTCCGGGGTCTCCCTCTCAATATTCTACCACCAGGATGACCATGAAATATCTTTTTCACCATCCTATCCTCAGGCATTCTCTCGACATGTCCTAACCACCTTAATCTATAGCTCTTAATTTCTGTCACTATGTTAGGATGTTTGTTGAGTTCCTCGAGTTCTCTGTTTCTCCGTATTTTCCACTGTCCACCTTCTTTGTAGCACCATAACTCTTTCTTAGTACTTTCCTTTCCCATCTTTTAAGCAGCTCTTCTTCTTCCGTGGTCATAGTCCACGTTTCTGAACCATATATGACCACAGGTCTAATCACTGTTCGGTAAATCTTTGTTTTCAAGTTCCGACTGAGGTTGCGTGACTTGAGCACTTTCAATAAAGTTCGATAAGCCCTGTTGCCTGCTGCAATCCTGGCTTTTATTTCTTCATGTATTTCATTATCTTTTGTCACCAGCACTCCCAAATACTTGAAGTCGTTACATCTCCCATACTTATTCCCATTTAATATTATAGGTTTATCTCGAATAGTAGTACTTTTCCTGGAAGAGAACAGGTACTGTGTTTTGGCTGAGTTCACTTTTAACCCAACTTTTCCTGCCTCCATCTCCAATTTCTTCAGTCCTTCCTCGAGATAATTGCTCATTACTAGTGTTATATACAAATATTTTCATCGCCCATATCATTCATGATCTTCTGATCCCTGAAACACGCGTCTTTTTCTGAAATATTATTTCTCTCTGAAGTAGTTAACCAGTGATTTCTCGGTAAATTTTGTCGAGCGCAAATTAAATGGGTTTGGCTTTCGTGAGTCGCGATTCTGTACACTCTGCGACTTAATCGATCGAGTAGGATATAGCGGCAAATACCGCCATTCCACTCCATTCAAATTGGACGAAATCATAAGCATGGTACTTCACTTCTCATTCCTACAGCTGCAAAACCTGAGTGGCGCGTGCTAAGCTTTATTCGTGCAGATTAAACACATAAACACCCATCGCAAGTAATATAATTCATACGCACAGATGAAATGATTGATTTTGGTGCGCTGGCCGCAATGACCCTCGCTTCTTTATGAAGTGGCTTTTATGACCGCATGGCATTACTCGGCGTAAAATTTTAATGAGTGGATAATTAATGGACGGTGTGTAAAAATGTCTGGGGCGATAGTCGTAAGTCATTGAGTGCAAACTTCAAGAAATTTTCCCAGAAAGTCGAAAAAAATTCTAGGATCACATTTCATTTGAGTTACTACGTATGGTGGGTCTCGGCGTACATACTACAATGGAAATTATATGTGCGAATTTCCACAGAGAAAAAATCATCCGCCTTGACCGGGATTCGAATCCGGATCCCTGGATTTCCGGCCGAGTGCTTTAGCCAGTTAAGCTACGCAGGCGTCCTCTTCCCTTGTGAAATTTTGTTCCGCACATTTGTGCATTGCGGGTGACTCCGTAAAATTGGAACTCCGTGGCTAGTCCCGGATAGCTTAAAATTTGCCAAATAAGAGTGAACGCCTATCTGTGTTCAAAGTACGATCTTTCCTCGTGGGCAGTGGCGCTAAGCGCCCAGTAGCGACTGATTGTTACATTGTATGTCCGGCAGTCGAGAACATCTAGTCCCCCAAAGGTCACAAAAATCCACCGGGGAAGAGGACGCCTCGGTAGCTTAACTGGCTAAAGCACTGGGCCGGATATAGAGGGATCCGGGTTCGAATCCCGGTCAAATCGAATGACTTTTTCTCTGTGGAAATTCGCACATTTGTGCATTGCGGGTGACTCCGTAAAACTGGAACTCCGTGGCTAGTCCCGGATAGCTTAAAATTTGGAAATAATATGATAAATATATTTTCGAAGGACCACTACGGAATACCAATATACAGGGTGTTTCAAACTGAATATCGGGGTTTAAAGGCTTTGTAGTAGTCATGCCGGTGAAGCAATGGTAACTGGTGTTTCTTGTCTTGATGCGCTACAAAAATGGCTCTTTCCTCTACTGCAAGATGATGAATAAGAGAACTTAATTTGGCAACAAGGTGGTGCGCCGCCTCACTGGCAGAACTCAGTACGCGATTTTTTAAACGACGTTGTGCCCAATTGAGGTATTGGCCGCCAGGGGCCGGATGACAGGGCTTGTTTCGCAAGGCTTCCACGTTCACCCGATCTGACACCGTACGGTTTTTATCTTTGGGGGTCCATAAAGGAAGGCGTGTATGTGCCTCCGCTACCACTTGACCTACCCGACTTATGAAACAGGATTGAAACAGTTGTTGCATCAATTACTCCAGACACACCGATCAAGGTATGGGAATAACTCCAATACGTATTGTATGTGAGCCGTTTGTCGAATGGTGCTCATATTAAACACTTGTAAGTAAAAAATAACTGTTTCAGTTCCTCTTTCATTTAATATGTCATATAATTGTATAATGGTTAAAATCTACAAAGTTTTAAAACCCCGAGTTTCATTTTGAAACATCCGGTACAAAGTTATGGCTGTTTCAGAATAGCCAATTACCTTGTAAGAATTATAATTTCGAAATGCCGGAGGGGAAAAATCATTCGCCTTGACCGCACGTACCATCGCATAAATCAAAAAAAATTACCAATAAATAAACTGAACAGAATATTATGGTTAAATTACATTAAAATGAAGACAAAGTACCAAATATATCAAACAATTATCCAAAGCATACTTCTCAATGGATCGGAAACGTGGGAAAACTAAGACTGAGACTGGAGGCTGTAGAAAAGGATTATTTTGGAAGAAACTGCAGCATATTAAGGCTAGAAAGGCTAACCAATGAAAGCATATTGACAAGGATCAATATGGAAAAAAGTCACCGAAGAAATGGAGAGTAGAGGGTTGAAATGGTATCGCCACGTAAAAAGAATGGAGGATAAACAATGGCCAAAAAAAAATACTGAACTGGCAACCACAAGGTAGGAGGAAAAGGGGACGACCACCAGAAGATTGGCTGAAGCAGGTCACTCAAGATATGGAAAAGAGACAATTGGAACCCGTAGAATGGAAAAATAGAGAGGATTGGAGAAGAGGAAGCGAGAGACGGTCAGCAGCTGTTTAAAACTCGCTTTTATTCTTGTCACCGACCATAGTTTTAGCACATTATGCCATCATCAGGGTACATTACTCCGAATATCACAGACTTTTACACATTTTACACAAAGTGGGGTGAGGAAGAGAAGCGGAAAAGGGGGGGAACGACAATAGTAAGTGACGGTTGGAACAGAGAAGAGAGGGGAGGAAAGGGGAGGCTTTGTTAAGGGTTGAGAATTGGTGAGGTGTGGGGGATGGCGCCGGGAGAGTGTTTGGTATTGCGAGAGGGGCACAGTCCTTATGTCACAGCCTGGGATGTTTGGCGAATGAAATGCGATCTGCGCGATGCGTTTGTCATTTAGCACCTGATAATGATGCTCTAGCATTCGAAATCCGGTACGTGCATGTTGCTTTTGACCACAGTGGATTGTAAAAGTTATTATGATAAAGCCACTTGGGAAGTTTGACATTTAGGAAAAGTGAATGGGCAACAACAATATTATTACATACATGAGGTTCACTATTACATACTTCAAACAGTTCAAAAAAGTCTAATTGTTACCCTTGGACACACAATGTAGGGCTTCCGCGTCAAAATCACAAAAATAATCGCTGACGAAAATAAAAAAAATAATGGAAATTGTACAATTTTTTTTAAATTTTCAAATAACTAGAATATGTTAAGAGAGTTACTTACCTTATATAATCAACAAAATATAGATATTCCTACTTTACATAGGACACTGTGGTCTCCGCTCCGTTATCACCCAAAGGCATATGAGGTAAGGAAAGGGGGAAGCAATATGGCATATATTTTGGTCGTCAGGTCACGGTTTGATGTCGTTATGCCCTCTCCATCTCCCTCACTGTTCAGTACTAACATCAGTAGAGGAAACTATAACCAAGTCAATAAAAAAGCAAACGACAGTAACCCTCCCCCGCCGCCTTCAAGGACCCTCAAACGAATCTCTTGCGTGGGCAACGAAGTGATGTACACCCACAACGCGCCATCTATCGCCTCGCTGCTGCCCTCCGTGGGGGCTACTATAACTACTGCCTGACCGCTCTCGTAACGACGCCATAAAATTGTAAGCGGCGTCGAAATTTGAATATAATTACTCTTTTTTATAGCGGGGGTCTGGAGCTCTTTGGGAGGACATTAAGGAAGTCGAGGATCACTCAAGGTGTGGTTGAGACCAGCATGAGAAGAGGGAAGATTTGAAGGGAAAAACTGTTCTAAGATGTCGGGCTAACGTCTTATTCCAACACCAGCTGCTTTGGTGTCCCATTCAGTCATGGCAAGCTTTAAATGTAAACGAGCGTTTTCTATGAATAATACGAAAAAATACTTCATTTAAAGATGTACACAAAACCCTTAAACATGCTTTAAAATATTACAATTTTTTAGAAACAAGAGGTGTTACAATTTCTATCAATTTCTTACCCGGTGGCGAGCCCGAAAAATTTACACAAGAGGTGTTGCAGCTTTACTATTGTCTTTATGTATCCCACAGGGAGAACACTGCAATTCAGTAGCTTGCTACCACTTGAAAGACACAAAAAAGCAGAATAATTGCGGAATAAGACTTTCGACTCGACAAATCAATTAATTTTGAGATTTTACTGAATATTCCGGAAGAAATACAACGCTATGGCTATTTCAAAATAGATAAATTCCTTGTAAGCTGAATAACTCGAGAAATGGTAACGCTGGTGCTCGCTTTTTTTATTCTTAAATAAATTCAACGATCGATTGTCAGATGAGCAAGTCAAGTATTTGCTCCGATGATAATAGAAGTAGTTACTCTGATCTGCTGACAGAAAAAATGCAATTAACGCCATTAGTGGCAAAGTAAATTTTACAAAATAAAAATCACCAGAAAAGAACATAGCTATGCCCAAGATGTTTTGAGGTATCGTAAATAAATCACGATGATTGCTGAAGGTAGCTATTTCTCATAAATACGATGGAGTTAGTTGCAAATAAAAAGTTATTTAATAAGAATCTCAGTAAACTACACGGCGGCAGAAGACGAACCGTTTTCTAAAAAACTAAATTGATATCCGGCTTGCTGAATTTTAGATTGAGACTTATCTATCTGACATTAACAACAAATGATATATTAGTATTATGATAATATTAAGTATAATTAATATTAACATGCATGAAAGCAGAATATTTTAACAGCAAAATTAGCACCCAACATTTCGTTCGATACTTCACCGTTGTCGAAATTTGTGAGTTTGCAAGAATATTAAAGTTTCGTCGGTACCGGATGAAATCGCCCTACGATACAGATGTGTGTTCGAGAAATGCCTTCCTTTACACCACCCAAAAAAACGTTCTCTAGCTGTACCCTGAATTTTTCTCTTCATTATTATTTCTCCAAAATATTTTTAACTATTAGAATAGAAAAATCTTATTTGGGAAGGAATTCCTGCTCAAAATCCAAGGAGAACAGGCAAGCGTCCACTTGAAATTATAAAAATGGTTCAAGGGGTAAACGAACAACAGTCAACGATTAAGAACATCCCATCGAACCTAAAGGTGCACGCAAAGCGAATCTTTTTCGTCATTTTACGATGCAGCTGTCAATAACCACTTTTTTGTAAATACTTATAAATTTTGGAGGCAAATAAGTTTTTAAAACCGCGAAACTTACCAGTGTATGTATTTGAACAAGCTAAAAAATACGTATTATTATTAATACAGTACGTGATAGCAGAATGTTGGAATTGCAAAATTCTCGCCGAACGACAAATGCTCAACTTTTGCAGGCACCGGGATTCATCGTACATAAAGAACAATGTGATCAGAAAGATCTTGCCTTCGCATAACTATTCAATTTTATCAATTTTTTGTAGTAGGTATGTTCTTTCAAGTTCCAGTTGCCCTTAACTTTCCTTCATGAACATCCATCCCCTTGATTCTCCAACTAATCACCCTTCGACACTCCGTCTATACCTCTTTCAATACATATAGATCGACACAAAGGATTTCCTGCTTGTAAACTCAAGTCTCGTCCATAGCTCTCCACACCTCTCCCAAACTCCTCACACCCAGCTGCTCAAAGGGCAGACGACGAGAGGGAGTGGCATTCTATGCTCCCTTCCTCCCTCCCACCAACCTGCCTCCCTAACTGCTCCCATCCACAAAGATCGTCCCTCATCCCTTTTTGGAGCGCTAAGTGCGATGGGTAGGGAATAAATCAAAGCCTAATTCGGATTTTATTGGCTTCCCATTCCTCGAGAATTTAACGTCTCAGACACTCTCTTCCCCTGAGACTCACTCTCTTCAAGCCACGTTTTAGAAACATTTCCTTTTTTATTTCCTCCTCTTTTAACCTCTTCTCCTTCTATACTCTCTCTCTCTCTTTATAACTCCTTCGTGGTTATTCCTATCTATATCCAACACATATACACACACGCGAGCACAAAGGATCGCTTTTTTTATATAAGCATTATTTTTTTTAATTTCTTTAATTTTTTTTCTACATGACTCCTTTATGCTTTCGAGAGGGACGCTAACACAATGGAGGTTTTTTGCGTCTCTTAAGCACTCCCTTAATGTGTGTACCCGTTTGAGCCCGTTGGGTTGAGAGGCTACGTGGGGAAAAGAAAACCTGAGGTATTCGTGGGGGATTTTTTTCATTAATCATTTTTTTTATTTTATATATTTATTTTTTTGTTTAAGAGGAGCAAAGTGATGGTTGAAAGATGGGAGGATCTTTTTCATGTGGGGGTGAGGACAGAAGGTGTTAGTGTGTTGTTTTTTCGTGTGGTTTTGATATTTTTTTGAGAGGAGACGAAAGGTGTGGAGGAGGTGTAGAGAAGAGGGTTTAGGAGGCGTCCGGAAGATCGGCATTGTTGCTTCGATCGCTCCCCTGGCTATTATTGCCCTGCCCAACAATCGAAACCATGCCCAGGGCTTAAACACCTTTACACCCTCCTCCCTCTTTTTTCAGTTCCCCCATTCTTTTCCGGTCCAACACATTTCTCCCTCACCCCTGCATTCCTTCCTCCAAATCACATCCCTTAAATCACTCTCTCTCCCCGCCTCCCAAAGGATTCTTTCCATGTCCATCCCTTCTCAAGGAGGAATCCTCTCTCAAAGGAAAAGTTTGGACCCAAAAGCACACAGGTATGAGGATTTCCGATGTCATTTGCATGTCCTGCTCGAAGCAATTACAAGCGGGCTATTCAAGACCCACCCCGTCGTCAATTTCTGTGCGCTAACAGAGTGAGACGCGAGTTAAGAGTAGCTGTATCTTTTTTTTATATTTTTGTGTGGTTATATAAACGTCTTTATTTGGGCGAAATTTACACTTCCCCCCACGGTCCTGAGGTCTTATTTTTTCTACCAACCGACCCTTTCGTCTATTGGTGTAAGGAAGCAATGGGTATAATAAAATGAGGATGATAATGAAGATTATGCAAATAAAAACCAATTGATATAACCCAAGGAAAATATTTACTCCAAAAGGATAGAAACCCAGGGTAACTTGAATGCCCGGGTTAAAAACCTTCGCTACAAAACTCCCATAAAGAAGGAATGTGTGAATTATTGCTCGAAGAGGGAACAACTTGTCCCTGGAGGCCAGCTATGAAGTTAAATTTAGGTGTGCCATATAACTTAAGACTAATCAATTGCGTACTGAGAGATTTAACCACTGAGAGAAATTCTACGCTGTTATCAGCGTACTTTCCAATGAGTCATTGTCAAAATATGAACGAATAAAAAGAGAAAACAGAAGTGGATGTGGGGTAAATGGGATACAAGTAAATTAAGTTCAAATTTGGTGAAGTATCTTCCAACAATATTAAACGAGCTTTTCAAAATGAATATTTGGATTTTTCTCAAAAGTGGCTCTAATTATATACACAATATCTTGGAATCTATTAAAGTCAGACGAGGAAATAAGAGTGAGAAGGGTCTCCTTGTCAGAAAAATTCATTGCGTATTCGTCAAAATTACTTTTAAAGGTCAAATTTATAATATGGGCCTAATTGGTAAACAAGAAAGATACCAAGTAAAAAACAGACATAACAGCATACATAGAGAAACACGAATTATTGATTACAGATTGGAAGGTTGCACTGAGCAATGCACCGTAATGAATTCATTGAAAGATGTCAAACAGCTGCTTAAAACGTTTCTTTGTGTTATTCAAAAAAAAAAAAAGAATTATAACTTCTCCAGGAATTCTCAGGTAGAGTTAGAAAGAAAACGTCGTTTTTGTATCATTGGAAGTAGCAGCTAATACTCCGTTACATTTATATTTCAAGAATTACATTTTATTCTAGCGAAATCAGCTCAGATGTATGTACTATACAAAGGCGTTAATTTCATGTAAGAGTGGATTCTTCTCTGAGCATTCATAATAATGAAAATCAAACAATTGAATTGGTCGGTATTTGCTCAGTAACAGATGTGTTTATGGACGGCATGTTGTACGCAACATTTTCCAGAGTCAAAAGTCGAAGCGGTTTAAAGGTTCTCTTATCACCGGAAAACCTCGCCGTGCAATAAACGTAGCTTGGAAAGAAGCATCACCTAATTTCAACTCAAATAAATACCTTACAACAGTGAATGATGACAATAAAGAAGACATCGACGATATTGATTTTCCTGATAACTCTGAAGATTTCAATGTTGAATTCTAACACAATATTTATAATCTCAATTTCTATCGGTGTGTAACTTAGCATTTATGATTGTTTAATTTGTTATAAATGCGTACGTTGATGCCGAGCAAAGCTCGCTCACCTGGTACTGTACATCCATAAGCATTACTAATTCAATATGTCTGTCCATATGTCATGCCTGTTTTAATGGCTTACAAGGAACCTAGGAAATCGAAATTAGGTATATTATTTTAGTATCCTACCGGTTTAGGTAGGCATTGCTGAATATCAGAGAAACTCCTCCCGGTTTTCCACATTTTCAGGGGCCTATCTCCCTCTAGTACATACTTTTTTGTCTCAGCATACGATCTACCCTTCTTCATCCAGTCCATGAAATCTATTCTCTGTCTCCCCCTCTCCCCCTCGCCCCGACCGACATCGTTCCCTCTATCACACTCTTGAGAAACGCATCGCACCTTATTACATCCTCCAGCACCTACTCTACCGATCTCAAATTTCATTAAGAAGTTTCCTTTCCTCGCCCACCATCCCAAGTCTTCCTCCACGAGTCTATCCCAACTTCCTCGTTAGTCTTCCTCTCCGTCCACCTAACCTTCTCCATCCTTCTCCACACCCACGTCTCAAATGCCTGCAGCCTATTCTCGGCCTTCTCTCTGAGGGACCACGTTTCTGCCCCATACAACGCTACGCTCCATTTCAAGCTCCCTTCTATTACAGAACGCCTCCATAGCTAGCCCTATTCTCCTCCGTATGCTTTCGCTACCACGTCCGTTTTCATTTAGCGTATTACCCAAGTAATTTAAATGCTCTACAAGCTTTACTAATTCAATAATTTCTGTCCTTTCTTATGCCTGTTTATAATACTTACAAGGAATCTAGGAAGTCGAAATTAGGTATAAATATAATCTTTTAAATAATAGCCGATCTAATAGAAAATAAATACAATTAATTACAAATTTAAGGTGCTGTTTTTGCATCACATTTAATAAATATCAATCCCATGAGAAAAGTATTGGATTCCTCGGTGCAGGTACCCACTTTTTTGCTTTTTTTACATTTCCTTCGCATAAGATATATGGAAAGCTCGTTCATGCAATTGAACTTGAGGGAGTTTGGTAAGCACTGGTCTCTCTCCACTTTTATAAAGTATTACGTCGCTCTCAAGAGTGTATATCATGTTCCAACAGGTTTTCCCGAAATACTTCTATATGTGAACGCATTAGCGAATTATCAGGGAGTTAATTGGCTTTTTATTTGCTAGAAAACAGTGGGCGAAGAACTAATAAACAATCATAAAAATAAGTTCGCCCATTTTGCGACCTATAACGAACAGGTAACACGTATAAAAGTAATGAATTAAGCATTGTCGATGGTTAAATCAAAAAAACGAACTCCTTGAATATGAATGAGTCCGATGATGACTAACACATGTTTATATATGCCTTTCACGAAGGTTGCCAAGGCATTTATCCGTCTCCAAGGAAATAAATCAATCAAATACAACAATGGCGAAACACACCTTCCTTATATGGTCGGAAAAAGTTTTATATCGCAAACCTGAACGCCACACACATTAGGATGAACGCAAATATTTCAGTTTGATCATCACACAAAATTTGACATTAAGTCGCCTTTTTATTGACGGAACCTCGGTCTGATTTATTGAACTGTTTTTGACTAATGGCACACGCACAAAAAACTTCCGGGGGAGGAGAATATCCCAAAATGGCGCCGATCGTGAATTCAGAAATCTCGACGCCGAATGCAAATCGACTCAAGGATTCGACGACGCGATAGAGACTGTCTCCTTCTCGTTTTTAATCGAGCCAAAAGGAGAAGGGAGGGGGGTGGGGGCGGCCATTTCGTTGGCTCGTACTGAATACGCATTCAGATGGAAATGTCGATTGGCGCCATAAATATTCTCGCCTATTTTGTGGCGAATCGTGTCAGAATAATTAAGAACATTTTTACGACTGGAGGGGATCCTGTCGAGTCCCTCTCTATCTCTCACTCGTCCAAAGATTTACGGCCTAAAAAAAAATAAATCAATAATGGGGACGCGTCGTAAACACTGAATCGATTTCAGAGCTGATATAAAACAAACACTTTTATGGATTATAATTTAAACAGGACGAATCAATCGATGAAGGAAGTATGCGTGCTTAACGAGCAACACGTTCGAGAACGTGAAAAGAAATCAAGGCGAGATTCCAAAGACCAAAGAATACTGGAGTGGCCATACTTGAAAACAAACACGAGTGCAAATGCGAACTCGAATCACAATCCAAAAACTGAAGGCGTACCAAATAATTTCACGCCGGAATGAAAATCCTCGTTTAACCCTTTGAGTGCGGCATGACGTGACTTCACGTCATGGTTGTCTTTACGCTGGCGCTGATGACGTGATATCACGTCAAGTGTACCGTGTGTGTTCCAACTTTCACTAAGCCCCCTAGTCAGAGCTGGGAACCTAACGGTACCCATGACGGGATATCACGTCATCAGCACCAGTGTCGGCATGTCGTGAAATCACGTCATGCCGACTTCAAAGGGTTAATCTCTCGTCCGGACTCACAATTGGCATCCTCCCGAGTGTCAATTTCATTTCCTTTCTCTGCACATAATCGCTCCATATTCATACATGAGCTCCCTTACAAAACATATTTCTCTTGGTAATGAGGTGGACATGAGGTCACTCATTCAAGCAAGCTAAAACTTAGCAGTGTTACTGAATTGTCGAAGGAATCTGGCTGAGCCTCAGTCTGATCGAAGGGAAAAATAAAGACTGAATCTTTTACGAAAGTTTGATGTAGACAGTTTTTTACCGGACGTTTTACATATTTTTCTAGAGTCAAACTATTATGGCAGAAACGACCTAAGGCATAAAATTAATGAAATAGAGTGCAGAACCGATAGATTTAGAATGTCATTTATTCCACGCACAATAAGGGACCATAGTAGTTCAATGAAACATTGACCCTCACTAGGTAGAGGTTATGTACTTGTACTTAATACTTTACCATAATTGCTAACAACTAATCCCGCTTGAAATTTCCGGAATATTTGAAAGCTTGCAGGATTTAGTACTTCGTAGGACTATTTATCAACCGCATTACTAATTCCAACCAGTAGTTGAATCCTAACTAGTATATTAAATGATAGTCTACGCTGTCCTTGTTTCTGGCCTGACCGCGCATTGTTATCCTGACTGCATTTCGGTCTGCACCTAGCGACGGGGGGAGAGTGCGCGGTTTTGATTGCAACTGGGATAAGTGCCGCATGCCTGGTATGAATCACCCTTTGATACATATCCTAGCAGTGGACTGCACGATATTTCGTACAAGAGGATGCAGATGAAGCACAGAAAGTGGGATGGAGAGCGGAACACGTAAAAGGATTAACGTAGCTTATGATGGGAAAGATGGAAATAGATTAAATTCGTAAGGGGGACATTTCCCTATACTAGGTCTTTAAGGTTGTATGTATTTATTTGCACCATTTGTTAATTTTACCATTCCATACAATTTTTCTTGGAAATTAAACCTGAAATTAGGTCAAATCCAATGGGAGAACGGGAAAACCCGAGGAGAAATAGTATTTTTCTATTTTGATCTAATTTGAGGGCCATTATCATGAAAAACTGTTGTTAAGAGGTGAAAAGTATAGGAAATTTGATTTTAAAAATAAAAAATATCTATCCTCAGGCTTTACTTTTAGAGTAATGAGCAAATCACTGAGATAATAAAATCAAAATATGGTGGTTCTATATTAATGGCGCTGTAGTCGGTGTCTGTGGCTATAAAAAAAGTGTTCATTAAAAATGTGCGAGGAATAACTGGCATTTTTGTCTTAATTTTGGTTTTCAATAGCTAACGCATTCCATAAGCGAAAACAGGATTTTTAAGACCATTCGAAAAAGGATGGGATTCAGTGTTTGTTTTGATTTACACAGTCCCGTACACAGCCTCCTTAATTAGTCCCATATTGGAAGGAGGAATAACAGTCGACGAGTGCTTAATTCATTATACAACCTAGTCCCTTATTCGTGCCTAATTTTGTTAGTGCCCGAAATGCCTCACTTCGAGCGGACAAGGACCATTAACTAAATTACACAAGCAAATATTCAACTATAAGACGAAATTGAAGTTATTTATTAGCCAACAGTTTCGTTACACAAGAAAATTAACGGCATCAGGCCAAGTAACTAGGATTCGATCCATCAAAGAGGGAATGAAACACCAAAAACACATGTGGAATCCAATTAGAGCAGTATTAGTCAGGGTGGCTAAGTTAAAGGTGGTTGGGGCGCGAATCGTACGTCATTAAGAGCACAATAAATGACTTTTCAAGTAAGTCGAAAAAAATTCATGGATCACATTTTACTTGACTACATTAGTTTATACGCTGGTAACAAGCATAAGTGTCATAATACAAACTACGCAGGAATTTTACGCCAAAAATTTCGTCTCAACCAAAGCATAACCACGACTTGGTTTCACGGCATTCAAAAATTTAAGCCGAAAATCGTATTTAAATACATGTCATTTATTCGGAATGGTATAAACTAGGAACCATTATAACATTATGAAACGCATTGATTCGCATTTATGAGAAAATCAGTGCATATTTCATTGAATGATTTCGAAATATATGCCCAGAGTCTTAAGGCTAAGCGTTAAAATGGCAATAAATTACCCAGAAACCAAATAGGTAACAAGCAATTTTTTTCATTTTAATCATTTTAATTTAAACATATTTCTAACAAAAATTTCGTAAAGTTTGGCGAAGATCTGGACAATGATAACAAAGATGACAATCCCTCCAAAAATGGATGAAGCCAAGAGTAAACGTTCTTCAAAAAGTAATGCCTCAAAATTTTTCTCAAAACTATTTATTCGACAAAAAGGAAATTATCGTATATGAAAGAATGATGTTTTATCTACTCACTCTATTTTCCATATAATCTCCTTCAGGTTTTATTACCTTTCTTCAGCGATTCACTAGGGCGTGCGTGCCCAGTCGGTATTAGTCTTCGTCCTGGTTATGAAGCCAGTTTTTCACTCCGTAAATCACCTCTTCGTCGTACAAAGTAGTAGTGTGGAAAAGTACTTACAATTAGTGTCATAGAACAAAATGAGTTGGAAAAGAATAGAAATTACGAAGAAATATACATTTTTTCACGTTTTTACAATGTTACAGACTGGTACTGGAGCCTAATCTTGCAGTCTGTCCTCTGCAGAGTCCACAAAATTGCTCAGAGGACTCAGAAGTAATGTAAGAGAAACAATTGCACTTTTCCACAAAATTGTTTTAATGCGTACAACGCGTTTCGGCTCACAGAGCCATCATCAGGTACAAGACTTGTGTCTTGTACCTGATGATGGCTCTGTGAGCCGAAACGCGTTGTACGCATTAAAACAATTTTGTGGAAAAGTGCAATTGTTTCTCTTACATTATGAAGAACTTCCACGATATCTCGCCTGAATCTGTTGAATTGACTCAGAAGTAGGTTACGGTTGCGTCGTGGTCATCATCATAATAGAGAACATATTCGAATTACACGTTTTAATTTCACCAGCTGCGAGACTCACGAATTAAGTATTACATCATTAATGGCGCAATAATATTCATTTATACGACAGAAATTTTGAGTAATTAAATGAACATATCTATATAAGTCTTTAACTTCACCCATTTTTTCCCGCGGTACGTTTGAAACTCCATCAAAACGGAAGGTTTACTGCGATCCCGAAGAATTTACTGCGGGGACAATATGATTAATTTTCAAAAATAGTTGAGAAAACAAACAAACTGAGCACAGCTGCTTTTTTGACGAGATGTGTTAGTAATACCTCATTTGTTAAATAAGGTCTCTCTGGAGTGCATACACGTAGGTACCATTTCCCATGTAAAAGGGCTGTTATTTTCTGGCAAATATCTCGGAAAGTAGTGTGAGAAGGGGTTGAATTTATGGTGTCAATGGAAGGGTGACATATTTTTCTTTAAAATAACACCAAATTAAATGATTTCTAGGTAAAATGATATTTCACTCAAACTACCTTAAAGATTTTTTTCAAAAAAATGTGGAGCACTACTTTTTGGGCAACCCTCCAACATAAGCGAAGAGAAGTAATTTTATAATGGTCGAAGGTAGACAAAATCAAAGTATTTTGAAGGGTTTAGTGCCGAGAAAGCCTGCCCTACTGATCACAAAACGTCTCATTGACAGAGGATTAAAAATGTGGACTGTAAAATCATATCAACCTCATTATTAAGGCGTTTTTAAAAGCAAAAATACCTGAGAAATTTAAGAAAAATACAATGTATAAATCTTTTCACCTATTTGTCAAAGTCATTGGCAAATTACTGCCTTAACTGGAGTCAAAATGGGGTGGTTCCGCACAAATGGCGCTGCAGTCGGTCCCTAATAGAGACCCTCAAGTAAGAGACTGGAAACCGGCCATGTTGGATGGACCGCACTGGGTACTGAAGTTTATAAAATATTTAATGAAATTTTAATTAACTATTAAATCATTAGATATTTGATTCATTCATCATATTCAATCATTGATATTAAATTTATATAAATATTGATTAATAAATACAACCCGAGTATAAGTAGAGATTGAGTTGTTTCTGCCGTTACTAAGCAATGTTTACAATTATTCGTGCCGCGCTTCATTAAAAATGCAAGGTTCTCATTGGTTCCGTAATATTCCGTGACCAACCAATCAAAAGTGGTACCGAGGTTTTACGGTCTCTGACTTGAGGGTCACTGCCCTTATGACAGGCCAAATACGCTCATTTAAACATTATATACATATTATGTACATATATTTTATTTTATTTATATATTTATTATTATCTGTATATTATGTACATAAAATTTATTTTAATATCGGAAACTCATTCCATCTGCGAAATCAGGATTAGTTAAGCGTGGTTTCAATGAGAAAGGACATGAATGTCATTTTATTCCTGTTCTCTATACTTCTGGAAAAACATATTCTTTATCTGATATGAACAGCAATACGTTACCTTTCCTCGCCGTTTCACTCGCCAACTAATCTTGAAACTGCATGGTTTTAAATGTGACAGTGGGAGGAACAGGTGGATATATAGTATTTTTCTATGTAGTTTACATCAACACCTACATACTGCCCTGAGAGCCGCCGCATGGGCATGTGGCAGGGGATATTACGACATATTACGACAGTGAAAAGATGTCAGAATGAGGTTTTGGGAGGTGAAATGGTGACGTGTATTAAGGGAGCGTTTTAAGTGGAGCTCCGGTTTTAATTATGATCACTTATTGTGCGAGGAAAGAACGAATTTTTGCACCAATCTGCTCGGCAATGTACATCTTTTTCTTTATAAAATATTTAGTGAAATGTTTATTGACAATTTAATAATTAGATATTTGATTCATTCATCATATTCAATCATTGATATTAAATTTATATAAATATTGATTAATAAATACAACCCGTATATAAGTAGAGATTAAGTTGTTTCTGCCGTCACTAAGCAATGTTCACAATTATTCGTGCCGCGCTTCATTAAAAATGCAAGATTCTCATTGGTTCCGTAATATTTCGTGACCAACCAATCAAAAGTGGTACCGAGGTTTAACGGTCTCTGACTTGAGGTCAGAGGTCTCTCACTTATATCGTTTCTTTCTGACCTGTAAATGTAGTATGGCCTCAAAATAATATTCTCTATGTCGCTCTGAAATACACCTGTTCTGAATTTTGCAAGCAAACTAAGCCTAGCGTGTAGCCTCCGAGTCTCTAGGGGCTCCCAATCTAATCCCTCTAAAAGCTGATAAACAATATATTCGCTTTTAGCTGTTTTTAACGAAGCACGCAGCTTTTATTAGCATTTCATTTATTTTTTTGGTTAAATCTTTATGGCCAGGGTCCCAAAAGCTCGCGGCGTATTCGAGGTGTGGCCTAACCAGAGCGAATTAGCACCTCTCTTCTACTTTTTAAAATTATATTTTGCATATTTTTTTATTTACATAATCTGCATGAACCATTCACGAAAATCTCTTAAGGTAGTAAGAGCGAGGTAGTTCCCTAGTCATTATAGAGACCATATTCGCATCATGCGTTTTAATTTCACTTGCTGTGAGGCGCACGAATTAAATTTTGCTTTGTTAATGGTGCAATAATATAGTTTTACATGGCAGAAATTGGAAGTAATCAAATGAAAATATGTGAATGTCTTTAACTTGACTCATTTTTTTCACGCAGTACGTTTGAAACTCCATCAAAACGGATGGTTTATTGTGATCCCGAAGAATTTACTGCGGTGACAATATGATTAATTTTCAAAAATAGTTGAGAAAACAAACAAACTACACACTGTTGATTTTTTGACGAGATCTAAGTGTAGGGAATGCATCATTTTTAACGTAAGGTCTCTCTGGAGTGCATACACGTACCATTTCCCATATAAAAGGCCTGGTATTTTCTGACAAATATTTCAGAAAGTAGTGTAGTAAGGGGTTGAATTTTTACGTCAATGGAAGGGTGATATGTTTTTCTTTAAAATGAGACCAAATTCATTGATTTCTAGGTCAAATGATATTTCGCTCAAAATACCCTAATAAAAATCAGAATTAATTAAAAATAATATATATGCATCTTAACGCCATTTTTTTAGTTATTACCTGCATACGTCATTGATTGAAGTCAAATTGGGTAATTGCATAGAATTCGTGCGGACCTCGGCGTAAATGGTTATAAAACGTGTTAATTAAAAGCATATTCGTGGAATGAATGAATATTTTTATCTTGATCTTGTATTTCAAAAGTTAACGCCGGTCATCAGCGAAAGCATCACTTTGTACATCAATTTGACAAAGAGTTGGAATGCTCAGGAATTAACAAAACTTTGTAAGTTTTACGCAGAATATTTAGTGGTCAACAGGTTTCGTCGAATAGTCGACATCACCAGGTACATAATGTAGAGCTCTCAGTCAAATATATATATTCAAAGATGCAGGAAAGGGAAGGGGAAAGGCTTGGGACAGTAAGACGAGGAAGGAGAGGTGGGTTTTGGGATGAGTTCAGTGTGTGTCGCCGGGGAGGGAGAAGGGATGAGAAAGAGGAGGTTTTGAAGGTTAGTCATTCCAGCGTCCATCGCATTTCTGCGGGTTGAGGGGAGGAAGGCTTAGGAGTTTCTAGGGTGGGACGGCGGTTATCTGAGGGGGGTTGATGCAATTAATATTCTACATAGAACTTAACAAAGTTTTGTTTATTCCTGAGCATCATGGAAAAGTTTTACAAAGTTAGGGCTGAAACTATTTAAGGATTTGGAACTTAGTCTTGGATTTGACTCACACAGTCGCCGGGGAATCGCCTAAAGTCCGACGAAAATAAAACTTGAGAAATATAAGCGAGGATGAGGCCAAAACCATGACTCTCCCAATGTAAGTTATGTCGTTGGGCATAGTTTGGTTGGAATGCCATGGCGTGGTTTGGATTACATAAAGAGCTAGACAGGTACGGAGTGCATTGAGCAGTTGACTGTGTGCTAACTGTGCACAACAGCGACGCGAGGAAATCTGTGAGGAATGAGAATCTTTTAAAATATCCCAGTGATACGTTTACACGGGCGAAGCGATTGCACGTTTGCCGGAGACAAGGCAACTTTTAATTTTGAAAATTGTAAGAGTTGCAACTTCTTCGATTTCTTTTTCATTTTACGTCTTTCCTCTTCCAAACCTCGTCGGATGTCGTTCATTTGCGGCTCTTTTTGTCCAATTAATCTTCGCGATTCTTTGATAACACTACATTACGGTACTTTCAAAGTATTTGCTCTCCGCAGCGAAATTTTCTCATGTGATAAAAATCAAACTGTTAAGGTAGGTTAAATGGAATAGAGAGTAAACATTCTGTAGAATTTTACTGGCTCAAGCCCCTGTCTCTTTGTAAAATGTTTTCTTTCATCTTAGCGGACACCCGATCCTTTTTCATCCCATCCATTAAGTCTTTTCATATTCTCCTTTCACGCTTAACCAACATTCTTCCATATATCACGGTCTTAAGCAGCCCTTAGTTCCAGATTACCAGTACCAACCACCTACTTCGCTTTTTATGCTAATTTTCTCAATTAGTTACGAACCATACCAAGCAACATTTCACTCCTCTTTTTATCAATCCAATACCCATAGCGGCAAAGGGCAGAAAAACTTAAAACCTAAACTTACAAGAAATGATACAACTCAAGAGAAACAATTAAAGTTAAGAAAATTTGAGCGAGATATTTCCCTACTTATAATGGAAACCATACTTAAATTTTGCGTCTTAGTTTCAGTAGAAAGCATGAAGTAAATATTGTTATATTAATGGCGCAATAAGATAATTTTGTATGACTGTAATTCTCAGTATTTAAATAAAAGTATCTATCTTGTCTTTAACTTCACTCGTTTTTTCACGCGATACGTTTAAAACTCCTTCACGACGGGAGATTTTTTGGTTATTCTGAAATCATTAATGCGGTTACAATATGATTTATTCTAGAAATAGTTGGGGAAACATGCAAAATACATACCTCATGTAATTTTTTACGAGGTGTATTTATTTCTAGGTGTTATAAATTCCGCATTTTGGTAACAAAGTCCCTCTGGATTGCATAAATGTACAATTTTTCCTATTAAATGTAGATATTTTTTGGCCAATAACTCGAAAAAGAGTGCAGTAAGGGGCCCATATAATGGCTTCTTTGGGAGGATGACATTATTTTCTTTAAAACTAGAACGAATAAATTTATTTCTTGGTGAAATTATACCTCGCTCAAACTCAAACTACGTTAAAGCGACCACGTAGTAGACAAGGGAAAAGGGCACTTTTTAAACACGCTGCTCCACATTACTGACACTCCCATTAATTTCAAAATACGGAACGAAGAGAAGTTACGGATGTTTGAAACTTTGTCGCTGCCCACTCTTCAATTTTTTCGTCGTGGCGTGTTTTTTTTCGCGCGAAATGGCGTCGTTATCCCTTATCTCCTCGGTGGCGAAGGGTTATTATGCGGACGATTCATAAAATCTACTCGAAGAGGGTCCTTGCATCTTTTTTCCTTTGTTTCTGTTACGTGAGTTCTGATACCTAAGTCTTTCTTAAACTTACACTCTTCCTAAAATAACCTAGAAAATAAGCTGTGGATAAAATATGACCCAATATATTCCACGTTCTATACGCCCCAGTTCCATACGCATAATAGTCGCTATTTTAATTTAGGAACCCGTGATTAATTTAGGTAGCTCGATGGTAGTATGTCTTTATGATACAATTCATACTGTTGACTCATGATTTAAACGTGTCCTGTGTTTCATTTTAGCGAATCATGCCCATATATGGGACCCTGGTCAAAAAAATGTAACCAAAAAAATTTATAAAATACAAATGAAAGCAGTGAATTACGTTAAAACTGCTACGAGCGTACATATAGTGTCTCACAACTTTTAGAGGGATTAAGGTGGGAGGCCCTAGAGACTCGGAGGCTACACGCTAGGCTTAGGTTGCTTGAGAAATTCAGGGCTGATATTTTTCAGAGCGACAGAGATACTACATATTATCATGACTCCTCAATACATCTCTAGGTCTGACAGATGCGACAAAATAAAAAGATGCTCTGCTGAACATTTTAGTACAAAAACTCGTTCTTTTCGCGCACAATAAGTGACCGCAATGAAAATTGAATTCCACTAAATACACTCCTACAATACATGTCACCATTTCATCTCCAAAAAACGTACATCTTTACACGGCTGGTGACCTAACTCCCCCTGCCACATGCCCATTTGGCGGCTCGCAGGGTATTATGTAAATGTAGATTAATATTTTTTTTACAAATCGAACCTGGGTATAGGGGTATGCGACAAGCTGGTATCTGAAGAAGCAATTTCGATCACAATAGCGAACGGAAATATCCTGGTCCTGAGCTGGAGTCAGAAAACTTTTAAGAGTGTCCCCACCTTTAAGAATACTCTACTCTTAGCAATTCACAGGACAGTTTCTAGTAGAGTAATTTTCTCAATAATAAAATTTACTTATGAATGCGGGTTTGTAACCCGCAAGTACTACTTTTGAGCTAACTTTCTTGCTTCAATTAATGAAATTTCTTAGCGAGTACTACTTAAAAATTAAAACTTGACGATGGGTCAATTTATCTGCCGCTTACTTCTCGTATGGCTCTCTCGAGGAGTACTTAGAATCATCTCAATTGTGAAAGTGAGAGGGTCTGGGTTTTATCGCATGCTCGATTCGGCAAATCGGGCCAAACAAATGCCCTGGGGTCGTTAGTTGAATCGTTCGGAATCATTAATGGGAGATAAAGAAACAGAAATATTCTCCAATAAAATATTAACTCAATTGGAAAGCTCAAAATGTTATGATAAAACAAGTTCAAGCTTCGTAAAAAATACGTTGAAAGTCATTGTTTTTTTATAGTTAACAATACGTTAATATCTAAAGGAATAAAAGGTCGTCAAATAAGTGCCATAAAGGAAACAGGGTGTTGAGATTCAATTCGCCGAAAGAGAGAAGACGATATTAACAGATAGTCTCTCGCCTTTTCAGCGATCAGAGTACGCCGCGATAGCTTCTCGGCGTACCGCAAGAAATAATTACCCGTTGGGAATGCGTCACCAACGCACCGAATGAAATACTCTCGGGTCGAATGCGTCCCGTTAGTATCGGCCAAAAAGCACTTAAGTAAAACCCTGATAAGTCACTTGTGCGAACTTATGAGAAACAGCACGTTCGATTTATAGATTTTCTAGTTGTGCTTGAGACCTTGAACTGAGTTTTTGCATGCAGAGAAGCAACTGCTGCAGAATATCAGATAAAGTTCTTTCCATAATACAAAACGTGCATGAATAAAATGACTTTTCGCTGTATAGGACATAGTGACATGGCTTTGCTTTCACATCATGAATTCAGTGAAGCGCAAAACAAAACTATAAGCTGACTAATACATTTCGTTTGTGATGTGATAGATTATTTTCCATTTACACCATATTTTTCCTCCACGGAAATGGAAATCTTAACCATTTGAGTATTGAGTTATTTTCGTTTTCCCTCACCCAAGGAGTGGGTATCTTTTGGAAAAAAATTAAATTACTTCCGATTACAATTTTATTACCTAGAGGTCTAGTTTGTTTGATTAACAATCAATGAAAACAAGAATATCATACATTACACAAGCAAAACAAAATAAATGCGACAATTTTACTGATTAAAATCCTAAATATTGTGGCATGAGAACAAAAATATTACCTTTGAACAGGACTAAAACCAGCTTTGAATGAAATAACTTTTGTCAATGGAGCCAACTACATGTGATATGCACGTACTCAAGGCTGAACGTAGTTGGTAGAATAATGGAATAGGTGGCAGGACTCTTCAGAGACAGATTATAGTGATAATTGGGCTTACTAGCCACCAGGATAGATGAAAAAACATGTTAAGATGCATCTGAATGTTAGGCATGAACGTAAGCCTTTACTGTTCCAGTGAAAATTTGAAAGACGTACATGTACGTCCATACTATGGACGGTCAGGAGGCACGAGGACGTAAATAAACGTTCGGAGCGCTCAAAAGATTAACCATGAACGTCCATGAAATTTTCATACAAAATAGTTTAGCTTGATAAGCTAGGAGAACGTGCCAGGTTATGATCATAGTTTGGAAGAAAATTCGGATTATTCCATTCAACCGTCAATGATTTACGTCATTAACTCCTCATCAGTGGCTCTTAACTAGTTATCAATGAAACCTATCAAATATAATTCTCCAATTAGATAACAAGAGTGTGCACACGCATAATTATCCTTAGCATTGTGAAGCGCGACTGTATCCATGGATCTGAGATATGCTAAGAGAGGTATCGTCGGCATATATAATAAGACGTAGTACCATCCAAGATGCGTTATGATGTACCTCTATCATACGTGAATTTGAATAGTTTCAAATGGTATTATTCAATCTACCTTAAGGTAGTATATACTTGTATATGAGTGAAATTCTAGGTAATCAATTGAAAATATCCACTTAAGTCTTTAACTTGACTCATTTTATTCACGCGGTACGTTCAAAACTCCAGCACAACGGAAGGTTTTTTTGCGATTCTGAAAAAATTACCGCGGTGACAATATGATTTATTTTCAAAAATAGTCGATAAAACATACAAACTACACAAACTACACCCTGTTAATTTTTTGACGAGATCTAGGTGTTAGAAATGCCTCATATTTTAAATAAGGTCTCTCTAGAGAGCGAAACCTAGCATTTTCCATGTAAAAGGGCTGGTATAGTTTGTTAAAAATCTAGGAAAGTAGTGCGGTAATGGGATGATATTTTGGTATCTTTAGATGGGTGAGATATTTTTCTTCAAAATGAGACTAAATCCATTGATTCTAGGTGAAATGACATTTCGCTCAAACTACCTTAATTATATCATTCATGATAAAAAACGTATTTTACAATTTCGAAAGAAAGTTACGCACGACAATTCCCAGCTTACAATTTACAGTTACAATGTACCACTTGAATGTTAAAAAAATAGTATTTGTGATGATACTCGCGTTATTCTCTCCTGTACTAGCTTCTTCGTGCACCAATTTACAGGCTAACTAAGTTAGATTCACGTTAATTGCCTGCCACTAAAAATATAGATTCATAAACCGGTTAACCGATAATATTGAGTCGGTACTATCCGGTACAAGCAGTACTTTAAAGTACCATTCGATTAAAATCGGTACTTTTTTATGAAGTTTCCATGCCTATGCTACACGTCTTCCTTATTATTTTTATTTACCGTTTTAAATATCATGTGATACGGACATATTTCTAGTAGTGGATAATATTAGCCCTGGGACCTAGCATCTGCTTGCATGAAACTGGCATAAAATGAACATAGACAAAGATTACTCCTGAGCAATTTTCCCTTGATGAATTGTCAGATACATTCATACATAATTGTAGTTAACATCTAACTCTCATTTGTTGAAGGCTAGAACATTATGTAGTTCCTACTGATTGAGGAATACCTGAACACTCAGTTGAACCAAAGTGTTTATGACTGCCATTTTATCATTGCTGCAAATGTGCATTCCGATCCATGCCTCGCGGTTATTTAAGGGTTGAGAACTGTCGACGAAAAATCCTAGAAAAATCCGGTTTTTTTCAGAAAACTGTTTCTGAGGGTCGAAAAAGTCTCCAAAACTGAAATTTAATATGACTTTACTTCATGAAATTTGCCAAGATATGTCGATATAACCACAAAAGTCCAAATAAAAAAAGTAGGAATCTTTCCGCGCTCGAATGACAATTGATAAATTCTAATCATTTCTCTTCATGAGCCGTGTTAGGGTGTACCAATACATTATTTTTACAACGCAATCTCCACTGCCAATCTCATAAAAAAGAGGAGGAAAATTACATAGCGTTTCGCGCGCTAAAAACATACCGCCCCCACTTATGAAGTTATATGACGTTAAACTCAGTTCCTAAGCCTCTTTCTGAATGTGTTCCACGCTGGTTTTGCCGCTTCTGCATATATTACCTCGAACGTGAAAAATTCATGTAAGTTTTAATGCGCATCCGAACTACGATCCGCAACAAATGGTAGATAGAATGCCTGTGACTCGCAACTTATGAGAGAATATTGAAGTTTCAGAACACAGTAATGGTCTCATCCGCAAAAATCTAGGTAATCAATGAAAACTTTTTTTTTCTCTTTGAAATATGATAACATCCACCTACTACCGTGAGACTTAGACCATGATTTGACTAAAGGTTTAACATTTCACTTTCTTCAGTGCGTTATGTAATGTAAGTGATCATTAAAATTAACGAATTTCAAACTCATGGCATTCGTATCAACCCTCACAACGGCATTCAGCGGTATTGCTGCTTAAGGGCCATTTCATTTAAAATGATTCAGTTATTGCTGTACATTTAACTCTCACCAGATTAACTGCAGTTAAAAGAAGCGGAAACTTGAATCAAATTTTAAGGTCTTACTTCCGTTCTGATGGATCCTTTATCAATTGGGTTTCCTTGGTAACACTCAAACATTTTTTACTCTTTACTTACAAACTTTATGTTTACTTTTTAGTTGAATTGAATTGAAAACAAATGAAATTACTCACATACATTATAAAGCCAGACCCACAACAGTACTTTAGTTTTCCGCTACCTATCAACTGCTGCAAGGCTAAATCTGATTGATTTTGAGCGCAAAGATACGAGGGTTAGTCAATAAATAAGTCGCAAATGTCAACATTTAATCATCAGTATCAGTCATAAACCTTTCATTGGGAATGTTTGAAGTATCCACCGTACAGTCCCGGCTAAGCCCACGGTGATTTTCAAATGTTTAGGCCCCTAAGAAATAATTTGGGTGACAGACGTTTTGAAAATAATGATGGCGTTATCCTAGAGGTTACTCGTTGTGTGCTACAGCAAACAAAAGACTTCTTTGCTGCCGACTATCAAGGACTTGTAAAGAAATGGGATTAGTGTCTGAATGTACGGGGTGAATGTATATAAAAGTGAAATAAATTTCAGGAAGTTACCTAGGTAATTATTCCCTTTTTCCAGTTCTGCGAGTTATTAATTGACTTACCCTCGTATTTTTGGTAGCTTCTAAGCAAAAAGGGTTAGTTCCACACACATAGCAATAACTAAGAATATTCTTCTAGTTTATCAATTTTTATAACAAAACACTGAAATCTGAAACTTTCCTTATTTGATTAGTTTTACGGAGTCGAAAACCTGTTTTTTTTAAAGAAAAAGAGTTGATTTCAAGTTCTATTTCGACAATGAAGAAATGTAAAAGGAAAAATGAAAATCAAAGGAAATTTTTCCCATTATGTTCAAAATAGTATGCTTTTAGCATCTCTCCTCTCTCGTTGTCAATTCTTAAGATATTACGGATATAGTAAACATCAAAACTGCCCAAATTTGCTAATCTTGGAAAAATGGCTTCCGCGAGAAAAAAAAAAGTGGGGATATTATTTTTGAAATCGTCACATTTAACTGCCAATACATGCGGGTATACGTAGGCAAAAATTATTTTTTTTCGAAAATAGTCATGAAACTAATAGAATTTTTATCGTGACACTATGCAAAGAATGACCCTTGAAACCATTACATACAATAGATGGTATTTATGACGGTGACTATGACGCCATTTCATGTTCTTTTTCAAAAGAAGCAGATGGGTTACACAAGAATGTAAGATCATTGAGATCAGCCATATTTATCACTACTACTATCGCAGAAATGCATTGAAATTAATTCTCAGGAGATCTGGAAACTTGAAATGTCTTAAAGCAGGGATGCAGAAACCATTCTAGATCCTCCAAATAACTGCTGAATAAAGATTGATACAATCGTAAGGACCTTGGGGAGAATATAAATAACGCTTCCGCAAATGTTCATGAGGAGGCGGAAATAGCCATCAAATTGCACGGTAGCTGTCCTTCACGAGGTATATATGTTTATCTTAAGAATATGAGTCCATCACTAGTATCTTTATCACTCGACTGCGTTAGAAACTTTTGGTGGTTAATGCAGTAAGTGGCCTCGTACTTGGATAACCTTTTCACTCGCTTAAGACATAATTTTAGAACTAAAATTTCAAATAAAAACATAAAATATTAATGTTCAAATTACAACATAAAAATCTCCCCTATTTCTGTCCTATTGGGGCAACGGTAACCACCTCAGCTTGTAAGCAGGAATCCGGTTGGAAGCACGACTACCCCATCCTCAATTCGTCCAGTTACCACACTTCTTTTTTTTCCTCCGGGATGTTTCATTTTCATTTGAGCCGAATCATTCTCACCCCCGTGAGCTGCCTACTCAGATCTCTCTCCCGTTCGCCTCCTCTATGTCCCGATGAACAAGCCAATACTCCCGGCATAATATCTTCCCAGCCGTCCCTCCGCTCCAACTCTTCAACCTACTCTTTTGAATCCCGAACATGCGTCGGCAGACCCGCAGCGGGAGGTCTGGCTAAAAGAGTTTGATTGCTACCTCGATCTGTTGGTGATGAGCGAAGCCTGGGTTACCGAGTGTTGCAAAGGCCGTCGTCTCACGAGACGCCCATTATAGTAATGTAATCGGGAGATCCAGTCACCCCACCAAGAGCGAAGAAATGTGGGAGCACAAAATTAAACGGGGAGTACGACAAGGACGCGAACTATCGCCAGCGCTTTTCAACAGGCGGAAAATTGACGGAGGAATCATCAGCGCAATCGGAAAGAAAGCTCTATACGCATGTTATTAATCCATGTACGGCATGTTGTTTTTTTGTTTTTGCGAGGAGAAATATATATTTTACTCTACTGGAAAACCATCACTGGAAAATGGATCAGAACAACGAAATGGACGAATTAGCGTATAAAACAATAATATTCACCATCTGTTCAAAATTAAAGGCAGGTAACTCTTGAAATATATATTCGCAACTAAAGCTATGGATTCTTTTCTATTTTACTCTAGTTTTCTCCGGGAATGTGGATTATAATTAATATCAATAAATAAACAATGTATATGTGGAGAGTGTATATGAAAGAAGAGACTGCATGCTGAATTCTAGTAAGTTATCGATGGAAAACACCGTAAAATTGCAACTTTAGTGCGTTAGCCAGGAAGCGCTATTGGAAAATGATAATCCACGAAGATTGCGTTTTAGCTTCATATTCTAAAATTGGCCAGCAAAACAAGTGCCCTCTCCATATACCTTAATGGTTAGGAGAAAAGAAAATGCAATATGTACATATGCTATGGAGTAATTTCGAAATGTACGTCATGTGCCAGGTACTAAAACAGCAAGGGTTTGCCGAAATAACAAACCGGTTAAATGCATTATTTTGATCACTTTTAACAGTAGATGTCACTACTGAGAACAAGAAGGCAAAGTTTTATGCTAATCTGTACCATTACATCAATCACCCAAAGCGCCTTAAGTTAGTTTCTCCGAGAAAGAACATGAATGCCATAATATTTATGCTATTCCAACTTGTATATACCAAAATTTGATCTCTAAAAGGTATTTACAACAAAATGTTTTCTTTCTGCGCTATTTTCCTCGTAAAGTGAACTTCATATTACATATTTTTCCATGGAATAGTGCGAAAAAAACTGGTAAAATAGTATTTCTCAATCTAAAACGTTGAGGTATATGGAGAGGGCGCCACGTTGTCAAACTGTAGCCTGAAAAACGAAATGACCATATTATCATGGGGTTAACACTGCTCTTTTTATTCTTTCCATTGGATAAAACAACGAAATGGACGAATTAGCGGGTGTAAAGCAAGAATATCAACCATATGTTTGGAATTTAAGTCAATTGTTCTTGAATAATATATTGGCTGCTTAGTTCTATGGATTTTTTCACAATAATTTTCATCGGGAATGCGGTTGATTTTTTAATTTAAATAAATAAACAAAATCAGCAAGGAGAACGCACATTAATGAAGTAGGTGCATGCTGATTTCTTGTAAGTTATCGATGGAAAACATAGTGAAATTCAAATTTAGTACGTTTAGTACGTACGTACGTACGTAATAGCGCTTTAGACGGCACCTAAGGGCATAAATAAAATTCATTCACAATATATTTGCGGAATAATTGGCATCTTTATGTTATAATTTTGTCATTCAATAGTTTACGCAAGTAAAATCGGCGAAAGCAGCATGTCTGAAACCATTTGAAAAAGTTGGAATCAAGTATTTGTTTTGAATCAGACAGTCGCGTGGTATATCCTTAAACGGGTATTTCACTAGAAGTGATGTGTTATCGATTCCCAAATTCCGACAGCATAGCGAATTACACTCACCGTCTCACGGAGGTAACTTAGTCCTCTCGAAAACACCAAAAGCCTTAAAGACAACAGAACGTCAGGGTGAATGAGCAAGCGGTTTATACTTTTTTTTATCAGTAAGGACGAACGACCTCGAACGTTCAAAGAAAAGACTTCCTTTTAAAGACGTCTTTCGGGAATATTTATATCTATTTGTGCATCACATACCTAAATAGGATTCTGCCAAGCTAAAAGACGATAACTGAATCATAGTTGGTCCTGAGTTATTGTATGCAAAAGCTGAGGGATTTCGTTTTTTCCCGGCGAACATTACTGATGAAGTCTTCTCGGGTTATCAGCCGGGTCAGGGTGGCCATTACTGCCACGTTTCAATGGCCTTCTCTGCCATCGTCATCAGGGCTAATGATGGACCTTGTGTGGTGCCGGATTTATGTAGCTCCGATATGGAGGTCAAGTCTCCTCTGATTGGTAAATTTTGACGCCTTTTTTCGTCTCAATGTTCCCATTCGTTGGAGAATAGGAGTCAATGTTCCGCTCAGATTATAACCATATTCTAGTCCATATTCATTGTGTTGTTCGTGAGTCGTATTTCAATTGCCTCTTTGGTCAGCCGATCCCAGTCAGGATGAAGATGGCGGGGAAGGCCATCGAAACGTTCGCAGTAATGGCCACCCTGACCCGCCTGATAACCCGAGAAGACTTCATCTATATGCAAAAGCTTTCGATTCTTCGATTCTTCATCTAATCCATCTTCGAGATTATAAGCTTCAGTTGGTGCTCGGATTGTCAGTGGGGGAAATATGAAATGAAGATAAATCATAAGGGAACAAAAGTAATGAGATTCTCTGGGAGAGAGACTTGTAGCTAAAATTATCTGCCCCAGAAAACTGACATTAATACTGTCGATACGGTGAAAGAAAAACGTGATATCAGGTAAACCGCTACAGGTTGGTTTATATGTTTAGTTTCAAGATATCCTCAAGGTTGAAAATAACAAAATCAACTCTCACCTCAAAATTTTTGATTTCGTCGGTTGTTTTGTTTTGTCAGTCTTTCCGCTTAGCAGGGAAGAATACCAATCACGCCATTTCCTACCGAAATAGGCAGATTCAATGAACTTATTCATAGCTATCAGAGAAAGATTACTGAGATGTTGTTAATAAGTATACTTTTCAATGCCAACGTTTCGCCAAATGATTTTTCGTCATCTTCTTGACAAATCGATAAAATTGAACCATCAACCGCAGCATTTCAACTCTAAGCAGTGAAGGAATTAAGTCAAATGAAGTTTAATGCCATTATTCCTTAGAGCGGAGATTTATACGTTGATAGTCCAATTTTACTGATTCCAATACCCTAGAAATGCCAATAAATTTGGAGAAACGTCAACACTTATTACTTGTGCATAGCTGCCAGGCATAGGAAACCAGATCTCTTTCAACTCTTTTCTCCATAATGCCCAATACTTGCATACCATAAATGATAACATCAACTATGTTTCAATTCACAGATTTACTTTTATTGGTACTATTAGTTTCGACGCTTCTGCGTCATCTTCAGGTACAAGTTTCTCAAACCTTGGTCACGGTATATACAGGGTGTCCCATAAATGTCACGCCACAGTGACACTGGAGCTAGGGCAGCCTAAGAGGAACCGAACCAGCCTAATATGACCTCAGTAAAAGTTGCACGGTTTTCGAGATATTGCCAAATTAAAGCTTTTTCAAAAATTTCACTTTTTTACATTTCTAGTCCCAGAATTCACTTGAATAGCTCTCAATTTGGCTCTCTGATGGGACTACTGCCACAAATTAACAAACAAAGTACTCTATCCATCCCATTTTTTGAAAGCCGATAAAGTTAGACAGGTATAGCGGCTTTCGCGTTTCTTTTGTTTGTTCGGACCCCATGACCCCCCTCCCTCTCGGGCCTCTCTTCCAGGTAGAAGTCGGCACATGAGTCACAGTTGGAAGGTTAAAAGAGCGGCCCTAATGAGAACGTTAAATTATCCGATTGAATTCTGGGACTAGAAATGTAAAAAAAGTGAAATTTTTGAAAAAGCTTTAACATGGCAATATCTCGAAAACCGTGCAACTTTTACTGAGGACATATTAGGCTGGTTCGGTTCCTCTTAGGCTGACCTAGCTCCAGTGCCACTGTGGCGTGACATTAATGGGACACCCTGTATTGCTGAAAAGAGAAAGAAGGGTGAGGAGGAGGAAGAATGGGGGGTCGGGGTTCAATAGGAAGGTGATAGTGATGCCCCGCCCTCCCCCCCCCCCCATTCTTCCTCCTCCCCACCCTTCTTTCTCTTTTCAGCATATATATATATACCGTGACCAAGGTTTGATAAACTTGTATCTGAAGATGACGCAGAACATGGCCATCTTTAATTAACAGGCCGGAACATGGCAACTTGGCAACACTGAGTGCCGGTCCTACAGTTACGGTGCGAAAGCATGGTGTCTTGTGAGCGTTGCTCGTATGTGTGGTGAAAATCGTTGAAATTCACCGGTTAGAAAGGCTTAAATCGACTTAGTTTCAATATCTGGTAGTCTCAAGGTACGTTCAATCGTTTGATGATATTTCTTGTGAGTTGAAGATGGAATATGTACATATTATCTCTATTTCTTGGAACTCACTGACACTGACCTGTTCGGCCATTTATGGAGGGAAGTGGAGAGTAAAATAATGTGCTGGAGATTATTTATTAGGCATTTTTTATACACTTTTCTGTTTTTAAGTTTCATCTTATTACTCCTGGGTCAATATTTATCGTTATTTTCGCATTTAGGTTGGCCTTAGGAATAATAATCGTGCAGTGATGTTTCTGTATGAATTTTGTTGGGTACTGAAAATAACACGGCCACCCCGTACTTAGGAGCATTGGTGTTTGTCATTAGGAATATTCTTTGATGTTCTTTTTACGAATTACTATGACGAGTAATACGAATTTCATAGCAAAAACCTTTCTTTTTTTAATTATAGATGCCCGGGCGCTGTTGTGTGCCAGGTTGCAAAAGCAACTACCTTGCCACTAAGGCTGAGGGATACGTCTCTGTGTTTCAATTTCCTAAAGATGAACGCAGTTGACAACAGTGGCTGAAGAATATTCCTAGGAAGACTGGAATCCTTCTGCAAGTTGAGTAGTGTGTATTAAGCATTTTGCTGAGCGGGATATCCTCCGATGTATCACGTACTCTGATGCAAAAGGTGAACAACGATGTTTCCCGTCAGATCGTCCAAAATTGTCCCCTGGTGCTGCTCCCACTGTGTCTCCGTCCCTCCCAGTGTACCTCAACATTGACCAGCCCCCAGAAAGTAAAAATCCCGACGAGAGACGAGCTGAGTGCCTGACCAGGCATGAAAACGCTGTACAGGAATGGCTGGATTCTGATGTATTCAAGTATTACGACGAGTTTTTGTTGTGCTACCAAAACAAACTAGTTGGTCCTTTAAGCCAGTGGAGCGTTAAGGAAGGTGAAGCTTTTATTGTGTTTTATGTTCTTGATATAACGGCTGCGCCGAGTGTAAGGGTTAGCATTACCGTTGATGGTAGCCTCAACATCAAAGTGTTTAGAGAGCAAGTTTAGGGAGCAAGAAAGTTCAGCCTTGTCCTGGATTTTACCCTTCAGTGGTAGGCTGCAGAGGTGGTCTCAACTGGAAAATATTTTGGCAAGATATAGTTCTGCATCAAGTGAAGTTACTTTTGAAGACGTCTTGTTAAATATCAGGAAATTATTCAGGAAAGTGTTGAGGACTTTACTGATAGACCATTGTCCATGTGGGGTATGAGCCAAGAAAATTTTTAACTTAATAGTAAAATGCATACTGAATATTTTACTGAACAATTATGCTAAGTCAGTGAACGATAGCATGCATAAGAAAAAGGGGTCGGTGTGTGCCAAACGTAAATTCGGTACTTTCAGTTAACTCTTGGCAAATGTTTAATGGTAGCATCATTTACAGTAAATATTTCTTTTCCGTTGAAGGATGTGATTGTGTACATAATTATTTTCACAATACTGGAGGGCGGAACCCCTCGATGGATACCACCTTTGCGAGGTGAGGGGGATTAAATTCTCCATGTGAAATGATAAACGTAAAAGACAGGATTGCTGTAATGACAATTCAGAAATGTAATTGCACTTCAGATCGTTGCTTGCATTGTGAAATGTTTGTATGTTATTGTGTGGGCGTACGAAGTTGTTTCTTGTCATATTCTTTGCTGTATACTGAAATATTTTGTTAAATATTTTAAATACATTATTCAATTGAAATCAATGTTAAGTTGTAAAATATAGCATTGTTTTTTTATTGTGAAAAAATTCTTCGACATAGTTGTAAAATGATAACGAAGTAAGTTAACAGTATGTTGCCTAACCAAAAACACGGGACAGGTAAGGATTCGGGGAAGTTAAGGGGGTACTCAAAATTTGCGGCCGTATTTTGAGGCATCTTAGCGTAGATTTTCTCAGACTTTCTCTCTTCGCATTTTAAGATAGAAGTCGCGAAGGTTAGCTGTCGCGGCCAAATGCATCCAAGTTAATAAATGCTGATAGGTGCTCTCCAGGATAGCAATTCCATTTCATAACTAATTATTAATCTAAACATCACCCGTAGACTACATAACTGGTAAAACGAATGTGATATTATTAATCGCCGTAGTTAGTCACCCAGTGAAATGATAATAGCTGTGTATATTAATAGTGTCATACATCTACTCGAATGAGGCAACCTCGTTTAATACGCAAATCTGCTGAAGGAATATCAGGGACGACAGGTTTTAATGTCACAACAGCCGTTGACGTAAGCCAAACTGAGCCCGTCGTCGTAGCCGCTTCCCACTCGCTGTCAGCTGGCGGAGATACGCAGACTTCTGACCGGACCACTGACGTGACGGAAAACACTGTTGCCTAATTGCATGCTCCGGCCTGTAAATTAAAGACGGTCATGCGCAGAAGCGTCGCAACTAGGAGTACCAATAAAAGTAAATCTGTGGATTGATACATATTTGGTGTTATCATTTATTAAAAATGGACTTACACAAGGTTACGCCTGAAACGATTGAAATCACTTGCATACCACTTTCGCTTTGAATTGCATTCGTTCACTGCTTATTGCACACTCTCCTATTCTTAAGACCTCAAGCCTCCGCTCAATATATAAATATATTCCACCTCTTAAAGAGTTTCTCCACCATATTCACTCACCACTTGCTCGCCCCCTATTTTCGTTAACTTTTACGTCATTAATGTTTCGTTATTCGACTCTCTAAGTCGATCACTGTCATTATTCCCCATCATATCCTTTATAGACCATGAGAGGTAAAGATGTGAATTTAAAGATGAGTGTAAAGATGTAAGTTTTTTGGAAGGGAAATGGTGACATGTATTAGAGGAGTGTATTTAGTGGAGCTCAGTTTTACTGTGAACGTTCATTGTGCGCGGAAAGAACGAGTTTTTGTACCTATCTGTCCGGCAGTGTATCTCTCTAATTCTATCGCATCAGCCAGACCTAGAGATATAGTGAGGAGTCATAATAATATTCTATAGAGGTGCAGAAATGCCCTGTATCACCTCTATAGTTTCACTCTGAGGTACTTACCCACGGCTAAGTCCAGCGTAGCGTTTCAACTAAGATAGTGGTGAGAACGTCACAGCCATTGAGGTAGATGGAGAGGGCAGAGCGTCATCAAGCTTTTGTCCAACAACCGAAATAAGAACCATATTGATATTTTCTGCTCTTTTATTACTTTTCTTTGACTACGACGAACGAATGGACGAATTATCAGACCTGAAGCAAGAATATCCACCACCTATTTGCACTTTAAGGCAAGTAACTCTTAAAACGTAATTAATATTGACTATTGCGTGCTTAGGATTCTAAGCGATTTTACCATATTTTCATCGGAAATTAGGATTATTATTAATTAATATAAATAAAAAATATATTTAAGGAGATTGCATATAAAAGAGGTAAATGCAGGATGATTTCTAGTGAGTTATCGTTGAAAAACTTTGTAAAATTGTAAAGTTAGCGCGTCTGCCCTTAAGCGCTAAATGAAAAGTGGGGGTGACAAAGATGGCGGACTGACCACGCTCACGTTACAGCGTCTTGCATTGGTCACGGTAGCAAACACACTAATGAATAACAGAAATGGTAATTTTCCGATTAGATAAAATGTAATGCGACCATGGTTTCGACATATTACGTCATCATCAGTATCTAATGATGATGACATCCTGACCCTAATGATGATGAAGTACATCTACATAACACCCTGCGAGCCGCCACATGGGCGTGTGGCAGGGGGTGTTAGGTCACCAGCCGTGTAAAGATGTAAGTTTTTGGGAAGTGAAATGGTGACATGTATTAGAGGAGTGTATTTAGTGGAGCTCAGTTTTACTGTGATCGTTTATTGTGCGCGGAAAGAACGAAGTTTGGTACCTATCTGTTCGGCAGTGTATCTCTCTAATTCTATCGCATCAGTCAGACCTACAGATGCAGTGCGGAGTCATAATAATATTCTCCATGTCGCTCTGAAAAATATTAGTTCTGAATTTCTCAAGCAACCTAAGCCTAGCGTGTAGCCTCCGAATCTTTAGGGGGTCCCACCTTAATCCCTCTAAAAGTTGTGAGACACTATTTGTACGCTCGTAGCAGTTTTAACGAAGTGCGCTGCTTTCCTTTGTATTTTATTAATTTTTTGGTAAAATCTTTATGAGCAGGGTCCCAAATACTAACGACGTATTCAAGGTGTGGCTTAACCAGAGCAAAGTAGCATCTCCCTTTTACTTTTTCATCCGAGGACCTTCCTATTATACGCTTAACAAAACCTAGTTTCTTTAATGCTGTGCCGCATACGTTTTATATGTGTAATCCCCATGATATATCAGAAGTTAAGGTAATTCCAAGATATTTTACTGTATCTGAAGAGTTTATGTTTACTCCACCCACAGTGAAATTATTACAAAGCATTATGGCATTTGTGTGACGCCTTTCGCAGGAAGTGAACTGTGGTGCAATAACTGATGCTTAATTCTAATCTCCACTCCTGGCACCACGAATGAACGTTGTTAAGGTCTGATGATATATCTTCCAAGTCTGCTTCTTCACTTATTTCACGGTAGATAACTGAATCGTCTGCAAATAATCTTAATTTTCTGCTAACTCGAGAACTTAGGTCATTAATATAAATAATGAATTAAAGAGGGCCGATTATATTTCCCTGAGGAACACCGGATGTGACTTCGACCATATCAGAGCTAAAACCATAAATAACTACTTTTTGTTTTCGATCACTGAGAAAGTCACTTATCCTATTCACTATTTTTATTAACTCCACATGATTGCAATTTATATATGAGTTTTTTGTGAGGAATCTTGTCGAATGCTTTCTTGAAATAAATGAATATCGTGTAGACTTGCTATTTCTATTCACCTGATTTTAGGATATCATGAAGGAAGAGCGCAAGCTGTGTTTCTCAGGACCTGCCCTTACAGAAGCCGTGCTGGTTGATATGTAAGAAGTTACGATTACCCAGGAATTTCATAATATTGCTAACGACAATGTTCGAAGATCTTGCATAAATGTGAAGTTAACGATATAGGCCGGTAATTTCCTGGGGTCACTTCTATTTCCTTTTTTTAATATCGGTGTGACATTAGCTATTTTCCAGTCTTGGCGCACCTTGCCTTCGGATAATGATTTGCAAAATATAATTTTTAGAATGGTGCAATCTGAAGCGCAAACTCCTTGAGCACGCATGTAGGTATTCCTTCTAGACCTGGATACTTGTTACTTTGAATAGAACGTAGTTGTTTAATTATTCCATCGCGTTGAATTGTTATGTCAGCCAATGGCTCCTTAAAGTCAGGAATTTCTAAATTGTCTATTGTATCGTCCTTAGTGAAAACACTTTCGAAGTAGTGGTTTAATAAATTGCATCAAAACTTGGGTCGAATTATATTTTGTCTTAGTGGAAAATTGCCATTTCTGTCATTCATTATGATGATATTCCACCATATCACGCATGGTACTTCCTTTTTTTCTAGCAAACACCATCGACCTTAATGGTCATAGCACATAATATTCTGCCCCCTTCATTTGAAGCACAGTCTATTCTTATACGTTCAGGCGACTTCCTATTTGACTCACAGAGGTGTACTCACATTGTGTAATTTAAGTACTTACATTGGTCCACTTGTTAATTCTTGCGCTGGTCAGTCTGACCGGTCTTTTGTCAAATTACCTTTTACGTCAACTGTCTTATCGACACTTCATGGAAACGTCAGGAAACTTTAAACAAATGATCAATATCTTCATGGAATATGTCGAACGCTTTAAAAAAAATTCCTATAAATTTCATGGAAGCATCTGTAATTTTCATTTCGAATAAGAAAATCGTCATTTTATTCAGAATCCCGGTTTTCCAATAAAGAACTACTATGTGTTATATGACTACGGTTGTTGCGCGCTCTTCACGCTCCACAGCGGCGAATGTGGTAACAGAATAGTGAATGAGCGCCTATTATGAAATATATATCCACTAACCCTATACTTAATAATATATTTACTCCTGAAAAGCAAAAATATTAACTAAGCAATGTAAAAAGGAAAAATGAATATTTTCGATATAGTTATCCTAAAGAAAACCTAAATAATGAAATGGTTCGCTACATGATGTTGTAAAAAATGAAAATTTTAAGTATAAGTATGCATAAATCAGGACAAAAATCATGCAATAATACATTGCAATTTTTCGAGTTCTCCCCGCGTTGCAGCAATTGTGTGGACGAGCGTTTCACCGGCATCCTAGTCGGCATCATCAGGTCGTAAGGAAAAAAAGGACCGTAAAAACTGAAATTCACAAGAAAACCGCAGCAGCCTTCGTAACAATTTCACGCAATAACATTGCTCATTAAAAATATGTAAAAATTCGCCGAACTCGCCTCAAGAACAATGTGGAATGCCATTCAGGTTTTTATCCAGATAACCTTTTTACTCGACACATTGTCTCTGCCCCGTTTTTCGAACAACTTTTCCGGAATAATATCATTTTTTAAACCACCTCGAATTCCAATTCACCACTCATACCCCCTGTGGGTGCTAAGTACCACTATCTCACGGGTATATTTCATGGCATCCCCTCCCAAACCTCTGCGGTGGCAACGCTTGACTGATATCATCGCCAGAATGCCCACACCTCCCAGCGATTAGCAGGTAGGCAGATGGGTATTCATTTCAGAATGCATCGCTTCCTCAACAATGCGGCGTGAAGTTTCCGTTTTCGACGCTAGGCGTAGGCGTCTACATTTGCCTAATCATTCCGCCTCCGAAACCAACCGACCACCGCGAGGGGGGGGGGGGTGGAAGGGAAGGGGAATGAGAAGAAAAAAAAGAAGGGAGCGGTGGTCGTTATAAGAATTCTATCCGACCCGATTCGGTGCGTGGGAGGGACTACTTAACGCCCCCCCCCCTCCTCCTTCCCTCCCCCTCCAAATCGATCGAAGGCGAACTGAAAAAGCCATTAAAAACTCAAACCGGCGTGTAATCATTTCTCTCTCGCCTTAGATTGCTCCCGCCCAGCGTGAGGTCGCTCTCCGTCCGAGAGACGAGAAGTTTCCTCCACTCTTTCCTCCCCTCTTCCTCGCTTCCACTCATCCTTTTAGCTCTTACATTTCGTCCAAATCCTCCGATGGACGGCCTCGTGAATGAGAGAGGCGTACACGGCACAGTGGGAACATTCGTATTTCAGGGGGAGAGGTTTTTAAGGCGGTTGGGACGATTTTCGTTTGTGCACACATTTGCGTGAAACTTTTAACTCGCGTACCCATAAGTAATATGTTCTGATGAAAGCGAAAATAATTGCCAACAGAAGACAAATTTGGAAAAGTCCGTGAATATTTTAGATTGTTGAACAATAGCTTCATGGAAAATTTCCAATATGTTGCATCTTCACATATTTCTATAGATGAAACCATGGTGCCTTATTATGGACGACATAGCACTAAGCAGCACATGCATGGGAAACCTCTGCGGTTTGGCTACAAGTTATGGTCTTGTGCAACACGACTGTCTAGTTTCTTTTGAGCCCTACCAAGGAACAAAAGCTGTGCAACATCTTGTGCAAAAGGTATTTGGGTTGGGTGGTGCTGTAGTTTTAGAAATGCAGAGTAGATTACCTTCAAATTTGGGACAATACAATTTGTATTTTGATAATTTCTTTTCGAGTATTCCTTTACTCTCTAAACTTAAAGAGCTCGGTACTGGTGGAACTGGCACAATTAGGGAGAACAGGCTTCAAAAATGCCCTCTTGAACCATCTCCTACGCTGAAGAAAAAAAAAGGCTCATTTTCTCTGAAAGTCACGCATGATCTTTCTATCGTGAAGTGGCACGACAATAGCATCGTTACCATTGCATCTAACTGCCATAGCGCAAGTCCAGTGAGTGCAGTGGACAGAGTTGGTGTTTTTCCTGGCAAAAGATCTAGAATTCAAGTATCGTGACCAAATGTGGTCAGAAAATACAGTAAATACATGGGGGGAGTGGATGGATTTGATGAGAATCTTCACTCGTTGAGAGTTAGTTTCAGAGGAAAAAAAGTGGTGGTTTCCATTGTTTCCATTCCCCTGTTTGCCTTTGGAATAGATGCGGCCTGCCAAAACGGCTGGAGAGTGCTCCAAGAAAACACAAACGAAGAATTTTCATACTGTGATTTCAGGAGAAGTTTTCATTCATGCATTTTATAAGTGCTGCACAAAATATTTGTAAAAATAGTGAAAAATGCATTAGTTTTTGTTTTGAAAATATTTGTAATGAAAGTGAATAGAAAACCTAAAATTCCTCTCTAATATTTTATTCAATAAAAAATGGAGAGCCAAGTGCCCAACGTCACCTGAGGGTGACACACTTCCTGTCATAAAACCAATGTAAAGATTTATAATAAAACAACTTTAACAAGCTAATAGAGATGTTTTTAACTCAAAATGACCAAATTAACATTAAAGTAATAAAACCACCGAGCATGGGAATTGACGGGTTAACACGTTGTAACGCCGTGCTCCTTGAGTTATTGTTTGTTTTGTGTGTTTTAGCGTTCAATAAGTTTATTGTTTATTTTGTGTGTTTTCTCTGATTTCTTATTTTGTATTTTAATGGTTGATTTTTTTTTTTTTTGTATGGTCGTTGTTGGTCGTGAGACAGTTGTTGAAGTTTTGAGAGGGGTATTGTTGGAGAGGAGAGAGAGGAGATAGAAGGTGTACTAGAAAACTGAAAATAAAGCGCTATCCAAAGAAAACACCGAGGCGTTACAACATAGCCTTGTGGTACTTGTCATACATTTCGAGATAGTTCGGTAACGTAAGTACAAATTTTCTCCAAAACAATAAAAAAATGCCATTAAAATTATAATAATGGCGCCTATTATCAAGGTATCTTGCCGGATAAAAAACACGTATTTATATACGACTTTTGCTTAAATTTTTAATTCCACGCCGCAAACCCAAGTTATAATAATTCTTTCTAAGGGATGGAAATTTAAAATATAATTCGCGCGCACCCAGTGGGGGGAAGGAGACTGATTAGCAATTGCCACCCCCGAAATTCTACAAGCCTAGGGAGCCTAGTTGCACTTGCCAATCGTTCCGTCAATACATTTATAGAAACTATACAACATTTATTTACAAGCTCACCTTTCTTCTTCCCCATCATGATAATCATTCATTTCGTCTCCCAACTGAAATACGAAACGTTCAACATGTTTTGAGAGACAATATTTTATTTCAGAACCCATGCCTTCCTAGGGATAAAATTTCTGGGTCGTACCTGCGTGATACGATTAAGAAGGGTACGAGAATTGGGTGTATTTGAGCCATTAGTATAAAAAAATTCACGCAGCAATTGAAGTCGGGTTTTTAGACTGCAGTTTCGTTGATGGAGTCGAATATCTCAACTAAAAGTCTTCATCTACATCTACGAAGTACGGTGCAAGCCATCACTGGGGTGTGTGGTGCGGAGTGACTCCAAGCAGGGGCATGCAGCACTCATCCCAGTCCAAATCAGAACCTCGCGCGTTCCCCGGCAGCCAGGCGCAGGCCAAAAACCAGTCAGGACAACAATGCGGGGTCGAGCCAGAAACTAGGAAAGCTCTATGCAGACGAACATGCTATCACGTGATACACTACTTAAGATACAACTACTGGTCAGTATTATTAATGCGATTGATAAATAAAACTATAAGATAAATCATGCAGAAAGGTGAATCATGTCGAGCAATTCAGGCGGGATTAGTTCTTTGAGTAGTTTGAGCGAGAGAGTTCCTTAGTTATAATGGACACCATATTCGAATTATACGTTTTAATTTCAGCAGCTGTAGGAAGCATGAATTAAATATTACCTTATTAATGGTGCAATGCAATATTTTTATATGACTAAAATTCTAAGTAATATAATGAAAATATCTACACAAGTCTTTCATTTGACTCATTTTTCACCAAGTACGTTTAAATCTCCTTCACAACGGTAGGTTTTTTCATGAATATACATAATGGATTCAAACGTTTGGAATCGTTGCCTAAATTTCCACATTTAGCTCACCAGCTCATTTTGCTAAAACGGTCAAGCTTTTCCATCACGTGCTGACTTCATCCTACTTTTCTTCTGAGGAGATTTTCTTTGAGCAATGTGATGGGGTCGCTATGGGATCGCCTTTATCACCGGCAATTGCTAACTTCTACATGGAAGACTTTGAGAAAAAAGCCCTCAATTCAGCTCCTCTACGTCCAAAATGTTTTTTCCGATATGTAGATGATTCCTTTTTAGTCTGGCCGCATGGTACCGTTGCATTAGAGGAATTTCTAAGTCACATGAATACCCAACACCCGAACATCAAATTTACCATGGAGAAAGAAGAAAATGGCCAACTTCCCTTTCTGGGCATCCTAATCCGCAAGATAGATGTTGGAAGCCTAGGGCATAGCGTTTATCGGAAGCCAACCCACACTGTCCTTTACCTCAACGGACAGAGCCACCACCATCCATCGCAAAAAGCCGCCGTATTATCTACTTTGATTCGTAGAGCCGAGGTAATATCGGATAAAGTGAGCATCCCATCCGAGTTGGACCACCTTAATAGAACATTTTTACAGAACGGCTATGGCAAACAAGAGATATTTAATGCCCTAAGTAAATCCAACGCAAAACAGGAGGGTTTCCCGGGAGAGCCACCTGAAAAACCATTGGCCAAGGCTTTAATCCCTTATGTTTCAACCGTATCTGGAAAAATCCACCGCATTCTACGGAAGTATACCATCAGAACTAGCCACCTACCACCACCTAAATTAAGGAACCGACTGGTAATGGCGAAGGATCCCGTCGGCCTGAAGACACCAGGGGTTTACCAGATTCCATGCGAGAGCGGAAAAATATATGTGGGGGAGACAGGTCGAACGATCGAGACGAGGCTGAAAGAACACCGAAGTCACTTTAGATTGGCGCAACCACAGAAGTCGGCAGTGGCGGAACACAGCATCGATGAAGATCATGCCATTCAATGGGGAGATGCAAAAATTCTTTGCCGCTCAGCGCGCTACTGGGACCGAATAATCAAGGGAGCCATTGAAATACGCCTTAATCCAAATAAATTTCAATCGTGACTCTGGCTTTCATCTGAGCAATACATAACATAAGGAAAAATATAAGGAAAAATCAGAAAATAATTCAAGGACAAAATCCAAACATCAGCCAATCAGATGGCACCTGAGCTCAATTGTTGGGCCCGACCAATGGTCAATTCAATTCAGTTTACAATCTGACACGGACAGAGTAACACGCCTTGAAAATGGAAAACAAGTCGTTTTCCGAAACGTCGGCAAACATGAAGCCAATCACCTGGTGCAGAGCCCGAGAAGAGTTTATTAATACTATTCACCAGGAGAAACTTAAATCTTTTATCATTTTTCTTGGCGCTACATAGAAAAAAGCCTTCTCAGTCGACTCGTAAATGGCCGTTGTTAAATGTTGTAAATGTGAGACTGGTGGATATTCAATAACGATCGAGGAGATATGAACTACTTGATGCTGTGACTAATAGCTGGCTATTTTTGAGACCTAACAGTTACTGGTAAATGCTAGAGAGGAAATATAACTACTGGAAGTGTGTAAGAGGCATATGAAACTTCCATCGTGAGCAGACGCCGACGGTTGCCAGACTCTGATATATTCACGAAGTGCTAAGAAGTTAATTTTTCATTTGTCTCATTAAATTTGGAGAGGAATTAAATATATCTGTAGACCGGGCGATACTCAAAAAGTGTGTAATTACATCCCGCGTATGGTACTACATTTTTATCCACTGCATTATGATTACTGGTAAGCAAAACCGGTAAGACGTATTTATTTACGACCTGTCGACTGTATTTACATTGAACTGCCGTCTTTCATCGCTAGGCCACAATCCACAAAGCTGTTTGTTTACGGAATTCTAGGCAACAGTTTTTGGCGACGAGTCAACAATCCATGTGTATATTCAGGGGTTTTTTATGATCCTGAAAAGTTACTGAGGTAACAATATGATTTATTTGTAAAAATAGTCGAGAAAGCATACACACCAAACACTTTATTTTTTGACGAAATCTAGATGTTATAAATGCTCCATTTGTTTAAGTAAGTTCTCTCTGGAGTGCATACACGTATCATTTCCAATGTAAAAGAGCTGGTATTTTTTGGCAAAATCACGACAAGTAGTTCGGTAAGGAGCTGATATTGTAGTATTCTTGGAAAGGCGAGATACTTTTCTTTAAAATGAGACCAAATTCATCGATTTCTATAAGAAATTATATTTCGCTCAAACTATCTAAGATAATGATGGTAAGTTATCAAGAATAAGCACTAAGTCTACTCTACCTGGTGAGGGTCGGAGTTTCGCAGAACTGGTTTATGGCAAATATTATGGTCCCTTATTGCACGTGTAAAAAAAAGTTGTAATGATCAAGATATCAGACGCTTACAACCAGATTAATATGGGTCCGAAACGGGTGCGAAATGCGGAACGCGGAAATGCCACAAACCAATCACAATCAAGCGGGTTGCGGAAAAGCGGTGTGTTGGAGAAGATTAAACCCTGCGATCATCATCATCTTCGTTTCTAAAGTCGTAGCCTTGTCGTTGAAGCCATATGTCTCTCTCCATTGCTGTTCTTTTCAAATCCTTATATGACGTCACTCCCGCAGTACTTTCCATGTCATCCAGGAACTTCTTTCTCGGCCTTCCTCTTCCTTTTTTCCGGGCACTTTTCCCTCCACTATATTTCCTAGGAAGTTTCAACGCAGCAGGAAATTTCCAACAAATCAAATTTTCCTTTTCTCCATATCCTTCATTAAATTCATCTCCTCTTGAATTTCCCGCAGACATTGTATGTTGTCTTTCTTCTCTACCCATCTTGTTCTTGATATCCCTCTCCAGATCTACATTTCCTTTGCTTCCAACCGAGACTTTTCCATCTTTCCCAATGTCCAAGTTTTACACCCATCCAATAAAGTACTCCAAATAAACGTTATTTCGAAAGATTTTATAATTTCAAATGCCATGGGTTTGTTGGCTAACAGATTCTTTGTACTTTAATATGCCTTCTTTGCCAAATTTTCGCAGAATTCCAATAGCCGTTCTCTATCATTGATGTTTCCTACGCCAAATTTCCCCGTGTTTCCGAAATTATAACAACAGCATTGAAATATCTCATCATAATTACATCATCTACCTCTTGTTTCATCCTTATCAGCCAAAATTATCCTTACACATTCTCACAAAATAAATTAAAGCACGCTATGACATGAAATGTTGATAGTGTTTGGTGCAGTTTTCGAAATTCAGGCGAAAATTAAGTGCAATTAATATTTTTCGAATCTTTAACTCAGTGTGAAATCGTGATTTTTTTATAATCCTATTCCATAATATAAAATGTATTGTTTCACGGAATTGAATGTAACAATGTTGAGACTGGTATACCAAAAATAAGCCAATATTCTAAAATGTACGCTTTTTCGGGTTTGATTGTATTCAGCCCGCATAGGTGTAAATCTGTGATGGCAAAAAATGGCAGTTGCCCCCAAAATATTAAGGAAAACTGTAGGAAAACCACAATCGCCACTGCATGGAACTGCGCCCTACTCCCAGTATCTGAGTAATGAGCGGCTCGAGATAACTTGATCACTTGCTGTCGCCCATGGATATATCTGAATCTACTTGCATCGAAATAGATATTGATCAACGAATTAGATGTACTTCATTCTTCAACCACGTAATCCTCTATAAAAACAATTAACGAAATTAACTATTACTAACTCGGAAATACAAAGCTATTATGCAAGTTTTCCATTACTCTGCCTAATTTAGCTGTTGGAGTTGTTAAATCAAAGTGTATGACAAAGGATATTAAGTGAAAATAAAGAATTGTATAAATTATGCCGTGGCCGCAAATTACTTGGAAATTTCCTTACATGTCGTGTCTAAGAGAAATATTTGCTCCCCCAGTTCAATTACTCTCAAAATTACGTCCATTACACCCTAGTACCTCTACCAAGAGGTAAAGCAGCTGCTCTTCTGAATTTACGAATCGTGGGGTTACGGTAGAGCTGAGTGGTAGTTTAACTAATCAGGCGATACCTTTTAGAAATTGGTTACAAATATGTACCATTTCAAAAATGACAGAATTTCGTTAAATTATCACACAATTCGTAATACCACTCAGCAAACTAGGTTCCGATAATACTATGCCATTTTCAAGGTAGAGGTCGGCGAAAGATAATAATAACTGTTTGGGAATAAAATATAGTACTCTCATTGTGAAATCATGATATCTGGGTGATAGTGTTTGAAAACTCTCGGAATAATTTCCAGCATGTGGCCAAGTAGTCACGTGGTGCGAGCACAAATGGCTTGAGATTCTGATGTTTTCAAACCACTCGTAAAAGTCTCACGCAGCCTTGCAAATCAAGTTTTTCTCGATGGAACATTGCCGTTGGGGTTTAATATCACAATTAAAGACGCAATAAACAATATATCAGACGCTTAAGATATCCGTCCAAATGGGTAAAACCATTGCGGTACATTTAGAGTGTACTTGCAATGTTGGCCAATGCTAGAAGTTGAAGTCAGTCCACCATCTTCGTTAACCCATATTTTCCAAAAACGCTTGTGGACTAAGGCACTAATTTTGCAGTTATACTGTACTGGCCATGGATAACTTACTATAAATCAGCACGTACTCATTTAATGTGGATTCCCCTTAACTATATTTTTTCATTTATTGAAATTAATGCTTGAGATGGTGGGCGAGAAAAGGAAAATTCTTAATGAAATTCGAGATCGGCAGAGTAGGTGGATGGAGGATGTAATGATGGGCATTGGGTTTCTCAAGAATGTCATAGAGGGAAGGATGTTGAACAAATGGGGAAGAGGAATAATCATCACTTATACTACAACATGTATTGTTATTCCCTACGTATAAACTGATACTGACGAGGAAGAAAGAGAATAGGTTTCATGGACAGGATGAAAAAGGGTAGATCGTAAGCTGAGGCGAAAAAGGATATACTAGAGCGAGATAGGCCCCTGAGAGTGTAGAAAACCAGAAGGAGATTCCCTGACATTCAACACAACCTACCATAACCGGTAAAATATTTTTTTAATTTGCTTTTCCGAGGAAAACTATCGAAAAATTGAGAAGAATCCACAGCACTAAGCAGCATACAAATGTTTCAAGAGTTTTTTCTTCAATTTTCTTTTAGAGTTATTTTTTTCTTTTAAGAGTTTCAAGAGCTTATTTCAGAAAATATATGTTTCAAGAGTTTCTAAGACCTTATGTGAATTCGGGATCTCTCAAATGATAACAAATTCCCTTGGAATATTAATTTGGCATTGCCCCACTTTAATACACGTCTCTCCACTTCAACGTTCTTTTTTTAACAATCCTCCCTTCTTTTAATCAATAACAACATAGCAACCTTTTACACAAACAATAAACAATATAAAACATCAACATAGATAAACATACATTAACATATAAATTAATTCCAGCAAAACCCAATTAACGAACGAAAATTAAATAAATAAAATTAAAATAAATAAAAATGGAATTAAACAAAGGCAGGCACGACGTTACACTTCACTTCAAACATGGTGGATATTCTTGCTTTTCATTTACTAATTCGTCCATTCTGTCGTGCTATCCATAGGAAAGTAAGGAGAGAGGAAGGTAAAACAATAAGGATGTTATTTCGGTTGTCAGGCTTCAATTTGATGACGTGGTTCCCTCTCCATACACCTCAATGGGTAAATCTCACCGAAATCACCAACCGTTCGTTGTTGTATCACACGACTCCTTAGTTACGTGATGGGTTTCAACCACAACTTCCCTGGGCAGGCTCCAATTTTTTTCCGACCAATCGCGTGGACCCGCGTTGAACTCATCACCGAGTCGCTCCCATCCGGGGGCGATTTCGCATGGTCCTCCAGAAATTCCAATCACTCCCCCGTTTCACGCGCCCACAATGCCTTAATTCCTCGGACCGTTTAAAATGAGTACCCGTCCACTAACGCCAGCCCTATCCTTGTCCTCCACGCCCCTTCTATCCGTCTTGTTCTCGTGCCCATCTTTCCAAACATCCCTTGACCCCCCCCCCCCCCCGAAAATATAAACCCTTTTATCCTTCCTTTCCCCTCCGATCTTTCTTCTTAAGCACGGGTAAGATCGCGATTTCACGATGCTACGCCGTGGTGCGTCCTTCTCCCATTCTCATCTAAAAAGGAAGAGGAAAGGAAAATGGTCTCGGAAGATTTTTCGGCCGGTCAGAGAAAGACGTCTTTAAAAGGATGTCTGTCCTTCTAGAAGAGGAACTTTTGAAGTCGTTCATTCATCTTGAAAATAAAAAAACAAAACCCTCTCTCATTCATTCGGGTGTTCAGCTGTTTCCGTGGTGATCCGTGTTTTTGAAAGGACTGAATCGTATTCGAGAGACTGTGAGTGATAATCGCAATACTTTCGGAATTCGGAATCGAGCCGTCGTACAGTCGTCCCCAAAAGTCCCCAAAACCTGGCCAAGGTAAGAAAAATAAAGTATTTACATAGAGGATTTTGATTGCTGGATCGGTGAGAGGAAAGGTTATAAAGTCGAAAGTCACAGCAGTTGGGTAAACATTTACCCACTTGCGCACAGGCGATTAGGCTCACGCCGCAGGATTACAACTTCCGCCCCCGGTTTGCAAGCTCTCGCTTATTACCGAGGACATGGAAGAGGTGGGAGGAAAGGATGGGTAGGGAAGGTTAGCGAAACCACTGCCCCTTCGAGACCGACACCAATGAGGCGGATTGAGGTCAAAAGGACCTCAAGGGCCTCCGCCTCCCCGAAGTGCTCGTTTTAGTTTGGTTCCCCCAAACAACTGAGACGAGTAACCGTCGGCTCCGCTTTCGCTTGAGCCTACCGCACATCTCTGCGTACCGAGAGAGCCTGTTGCCCAAATTTTGGGATAAGGTATCCCTCTGATTCGCTTTTTGGGTTGCCGCCGTGCGGTCTGCCGACTTACGTCATTGGAGTGAGGATCACCGGACCCAATGGAGGGTCAAAACGGACCAATTTTGGTCAAGTGTGTGAGTACAACCCACTCCTCAATAGGTCCCGGCAACCCCTACCCACTTGCGCACAGTATTCACATGGACAACGAGCGCCCTACGGGTAACAAGTGCATCGAGTGTGCGTCCATAAGAGCAAACTTATTTTTGAAGAGCTGCCAATTCGTTCTTGGTGAAGAGAATTAATTTCTGGAAGATGGAGTCTTCAGTAGAAAGTTAGTACTACAAGTTGATATTATTTAATTTTTCAATTTTTAAATATATTTTTTAAACAAGGCCGTTTAAAATAATGGTGTTTTTGAGCGAAAATCCGCACTTCAACTAACCAAAAGTTAATGAATTCCGGATAATTCTGATATAAACGATACATCACATTGTTAATAATTTAATAAACTTAACAGTAGCTCGAAGAATAGCATCTAAAATCCTCTAATTCGATAGTTATTAATAAAATAAAGTTCGATTTTTGTCCCGAAAAACCATCTTGGCTTGGAGCATGCTGCACTCGACTGTATGAATGATTTTGTGAACTTCCCATAACATTCATTTGTTATATACTATTTAACACAAGCACCATTTTTTATTGCAGCCCAATTACAATTGCAGATAATAATTAAAGGAATTGCGAATAATTTGCCCAAAATATTTTGGCGTACTCCGACTAGACTGGTTTTATATAACCTCAAAAGCGCATGCACAACTAATTGCATCAAGGCCATTCTTTTTTCAATTGAGAAAACTTTTTCGAAAAGTTTGCAAAAATATATTTTTTTGCAATTCTGACTGCGAATTTGGTTTTAGCACACTCAAATACATAAGTATGTAAACTTTTATCAAAATTGGAATACTATTTCTCATGGTGACCAACTTTCGGGACATATTGACCACTGTGCGTCGGAAGCACGTCGATGGGCAGTATTCCTCAAGCCCCGATTACAATTTTAATGACTGTATTTCTAGGAGGCCATAAAAAAAACATTATACACCGAATATTTCTTGGGAAGACGAAACAGATTGAGAGACATTTTAAGTCAAAATTCGCAAAGAAAAATCAAATTCCTCCAAGAAATGAAAACGTCCGCTGATTGGCTCAAGGGACCGTAACGTCACGGCTCCTCTACGAGAGTAAGCCGAGAGACAAAATAGCAGAGGTATTTGGATCATATTTGTCAGTAGTTCATTTAACCCGCGAGCAAGTCCCGGAGTGCCAAATAATAGCGAAATTGAAAAAGGATTTGTCAATAATACACGGAAAATCTTCAATTGTTGATGTCATGATGGAGGTCCGATTTTCCTCCAAAAACGAAGATTGTGTGTGCGATGAGATAAGGACAAAAGAAATTGAAAGGTAAGCTTCATTTGATACCTTCAGGAGGCCAGTGTCGGAAATACAAGCGTGACGGTATTTGAGTCGCTATTGCAATTCTCTGTTTAATGAAAAAAATACCAGTCGTAGAGTAGAACTTAGGAAAAACTGGAAAGTTGCCCATCATAGGGAATGATCCGTTTGAAAACTAGACCGCCCGGTGCTAATACTAAAATACACAGGTTCCCGATTCGTATAATCGGCTTATTTTATTCCAATCAAATACATAGACACAGAAATTGAGAGACGCAGAATTTTTCTGACGTTAAAATTTGCAACTAAAAGAACAAAGTACAAAGAAAAGAGAATAATAACTAACGGTGATAGGAGATACCTTGCATCGCATTTCAAAGTTCATTTTAGAAAAGGTGGTAACAAATGCACGGGCCACCGTTTTTGGAATTAAATGTATTCGAATTACAAGATTAAAATAAACAAAGGTTAATAGTTCGTAAATTTTTATCGCTATCATATTTCCAAAGGGTTAGAGGGCACAATGTAGACCAAGTCGAGCAGCTTACATATATACGTAATATTTTGGAAGGGAAGGTAAGATGCACAATTGCATCTTAGCTAACGAAGTGTTCTTAAAGAGGAGAGAATTGACGAGGGGGTCTAATTAGAGACGTAAAGAAAAGGTAGGTGATTGCTCTTATACTGTATACTATGTGGCACTATATGGATTCGAGTCTCGGTCACAGCAAATGGAGGATGTATGTAGACATGAGGCGTTTGAGATGTGGGTTTGGAGAAGGATGGAGAGGGTGAGCTGGGTGGTGAGACGGATGAATGAGAAGGTATTGGATATGATTGGAGGGGAGATGAAGCTAGTGGTGGAGGTTCGGAGGAGGCAGAAGGGATGGATGGAGGACGTTCTGAAAGGAGAGGGAATGCTGAAGAGGGTAGTTGAGGGGAGAACACTGGGGAAGCGTGGAAGAGGAAGGAATTGCAGGATTAAATAAGAAGAGGCAGGAAATACGATGAATTTAAGAGGCATCTAATGGTGGATCACGAAAAGGAAGGAAAGGATAGCTATATCATTGGTTACTCAATCCTACGATTGGTTGACTGCAGCCCTCCACCCTGCCCTATCAAATGCTAGCTTCCTTACCTCCTGGTATTTCCTCCTATGTATATACTTCCCTCTTTATTTTGTCAATGAACTTATTCCTGGGTCTTCCTCAGAGGACTTTTCTCTTTATTTTACCTTCAATCATGTTCTTCGCGAATCCATTGCGTCTCAGGGTGTGTCCCATCCATCAGAACAATATTCCAGTAGGATATAGTCAATCTAAAGACCAACCAATCAGGTGGTAGAATACTCGAATGAATTAATAAACTGCCAAGGAATATATAATTTTATATGAATATATACGTTAAGTCCTGCACTTGAACTGGAATCGATACATTTCTTTGCAGTGCATTTCAATACATAACATTCAAACTTTCAGCTTATAGCTCTTTCATTTGGTCTTCTTAAACGATTCCTTACAGCTTAAACATTGCTTTTTCTATTCAACTAAAACAGTGCATTTTTCACTATTTCACGACGGTATTTTTTTATTTACTAGGAATGCACTCTATTCGCTTTAAATGGGGCCTTATCACTTAGGATTCATTCCCCTAAGGTTGATTAATCCATGACATAAATACGGCGGAATAATAGCGGTGGTATTTTTCACAAAAAAACCTTTCCCTATGAGTTTAAATACTGCTTTGTGATATGAATAATGGAATGGTTCTTTTGATCCCACTTAACAATCTCAACTTTTGCTTCTTCCTGCTGAATTTGAATGGACGTCTTCTCCTAGTTTTGGGATAAAATCCTTCAGGATCCTGATCACCACACTTGAAAATAATGAACTCATTTCTCTCAAAGACTTCCTCTTTGTGTTTCATTTCCTTAGCCATCGTCTTTCCAAGAAATTCCCCTGTGATGAACTACGGAAAAAATAAACTTTTGAGGGAGATCGGCAGGGTGACGAATTGTGAGACAAAAAACGGTGAATTCAATCTGGAAGCACAAGGGTCTTACTGACGCAACCATTCTCAACGCACGGCTGCGTTCCATTGGACGCATCAGGGAATAAAAAAAAATGTGAGGTGGCGATGTGGAGCGCGTTTCCATGGAGATCGAATGGCAGTGCCGCCACCATTGTCTCGGGAATTGAAATGAGACGAACGAAAGAAAAACGAAAATAAAAAGGACTGACAGAGAGTGATACGCATTTAACGAGCAATCTAATTTACTTCTCACAGCATCGAAAGCCTTAAGAGTATACCAAGCCTCGCCGCACCAACCGTCGAATCTAGCCTCCACGCTGATGACCACACCGTCTGGAATGAAGGAAAACGAAATTCCAAGGATACCCCACTGATATTCTTGCGTTGATATGGGATACATTACGTTGGGTCAGTCTTTGGGAGTTGAAAGCGAATAGGCTCTGACCAAATAAATGTTCCCTTTGGGCGGAACTATCTAACTATTCCATATTCGTTGTTTTATGAAACCTTTTCGCCGGAGAATATGGCAGCGTCCCCAAGGGCTTGGTCCTAGTTGATATTGTATCTCTGCTCTTCAGCTCATTTGGAATTCCGTACCGGACTATAGTATGGAAGCCCTGCTTCGCATAATCTATTGCTAACGGTATTTTAACTACAACATAGTCCTGTTACCCTACGAAGAACTTGTATCAGAAAGATCAACCGTCGAGACAGAATCTCTTATTGACACAATTATCGAATCATCTTCGTCTCCGGAGGGGTTGTGTTTGAAATCGCTCGAAATGATTCAGAGTACGTAACTAAGGGGTCGCGTGATACAGCAAATAATGGTTGGAGATTTTGGAGAGTTTTACTCGCACGAATGGATAACTTAAGTATCTGATACGTCGTTCATGGTGTCTTTAATCGCGATATTTAGCTTCAATTTGAATATCTTCATTATTCAATATCTAAAATTAGCTTCAATTCAATTAACAATATTCCTGCAAGAAAAACTCGATGTAGAAGGCTGCGTGAGATTTTTCTTAGTGGTTTTAACACACTATAATCTCAAACCCTTCGTAATTGTACCACGTGACTCCATAATTAATAATAATAATAATAAACTCGTTTATGGTTCTAGGAGTGAACTCCTTTGGAACATAGAAATGAAATACAGTGGTGTGCAAGACAATTAATATGGGAATAAGCCAATCAGGAAACAAAAAAGGGAAGTTATCATATGAATTGCTAACAATAGACATATACAACATTATCATTTAGCAATGTAGAAAAAGAACTGAATTTCTTCTTCTAACAGAAAAACGAACATTAAAATATCAATAAACAAATAACACAACTTTTAAAAAGGAAATTTAGCTTAACAAATAAAAAGAGAAAAAGGAACTGAATTGCTTCTAATTACGTGCTCGGAATGATTCCGTGTGGTTTCAAACATAACCTCCCAGAGGTACAGCACGATCTTCGAGATCGGGCGTGACTTTTAAATGTCTCATCCTCACTTTTCCCTTCTTAGCCATCGTTGAAGAACAATACGATGGAATCCAAATTCGACAGCCATTTCGGACATCTAATCCTTCACCACGCGAGCTCATCATCAGAGCGCGCTGGGCTATGCTGGTCTCAGAAAGAGTAGCTCTCTCAATTTCCAACATCGTGAGGGAACTGCCGAGTAAGATTACGAGGTCATCGAGGTGCAAATACCATTGCTTCCCGCAGTGAATTCTCCGTTAGCGTTCGAACACGAACTCAGTCGAGAGCACTGTGGGAGTTTTGGCCCACTTGACTTTCAATACATATCATAGTGTACCTACCCAAAAATGATCATAGCCACCAGAGATGGCCCAGAATAGCCAAGTTTCATCTGGTTTCATCGAGCTTCGTGAGTCAGCCTATGCGAACTGCTAGCTTAGGGTGTTTCGATACTTCATGAAGCGATTGATCGTAGACCTGAGGCGTTTGAGATGTGGGTGCGGAGAAGGATGGAGAGGGTGAGCCGGGTGGCGAGAAGGACATACGAGGAGGTATTGGATATGGTTGGAGAGTAGAGACAGCTAGTGGCGGAGGTTCGGAGGAGACAGAAGAGATGGTTGGAGGACGTATTGAAAGGAGATGGAATGCTGAAGAGAGTAAATGAGGGGAGAAGAGGGAAATGAACAATGGGGAAGAGGAGAAAAGGAAGGAAGATGATAGGAATTCTGGAAGAAATTAGAAGACGATATAAGGATGTAAAGAGGGATCTACCGTCGGATCACCTATGGGAGGGAAAACGGACCGATATGCCAGAATTTGGGACGTTAGGATAAGTACTGTCCAAATACCTACCAATCAGCTGGTAGAATACTTTTATGAATTAGCTAATGCCTATTAAAAGATATTAATAGAAGGTAATAAAACTAAAATAATGGTATTTGAAAAAGATGACAGGCAAAGAAACGCTAATGTTCCCATAATAATGAATGGGGAAACACTGGAAGAGGTCGATGGATTTACTTATCTGGGAAGCATAATAACTAAAGATGGTAGAAGTAAAAGGGAGATAAGAAGTAGAATAAGACAAGCAAAGAGAGCTTTTAACAAGAAAAAACGCCTCTTTACTACAAACAGTACCAAGTTGTGTACGAGGAAGAGAAAATTAAAAGCGTACGTGCGGAGTGTTGCACTATATGGGTGTGAAACCTGGACAATAGGGAAAGAAGAGAAAAGGAGACTTGAGTCCTTTGAAAACTGGTGATACAGGAGGATGCTCAATATCAGTTGGAAAGATAGAATAACAAATGAAGAAGTTTATCAGAAAATAGGAGAAAAGAATGACATATGTAGAAGTATAAGGAACAGGAGGACAGGACTTGTGGGGCACGTTCTGAGGCACGAGAGCATGATAAAGACGATACTAAAGAATGACTGAAGGAAAAATATGTAGAGGAAGACCTCGACTTGATTATACGAAGCAGTTATAGGAGAATTTTAACTGCACCAGCTATCAGGAACTGAAAAGAAGAGCCGAAAAGAGAACCGACTGAAGGACTGTTGTAAACCAATCTAAGGAGTGAATACCTAAAAAGAAAGAAGGTTTATAAAAATTAATGAAATAATATGCTTAGTAAAAAGTAATAATTGTTCCATGCTTATAATATTCATTTTAAACATGCAATCATATTATTCCTCGTCATTTCAAAGGCAACGTAGTTGGAAGTCTGTTCAAATATACTTACCGTGAAAGAAAAAAAAGGTGAAAAATTCAAATAGCCTTTTTGCGACGGAGAATGTCGTGAACTCTACAAGGTTAAGGCTCATTGCGGGAAGCCAAGGAACACCGGAGCTCTATGGGAAAACATTTTTAAGCTCGTTTTCTATGGGAATCGTTCAAGTTATTTTATTTTTCGATTCGAAATCTCGCGCTGTTAGCATGAACCCATAGATTAAAGAAGCGAGAAGATGACTCTCAACGCACGAATGTGAAACCTTCTTAAAATAAACGCCAAAAATAAAATATTCAACTAATATGACAATCGCGCATAGTTAGTTGATTATTTTTCCTGAAAAATGTGTTACTTTTTTTTGGAAATTATTTCCGTTTCGTAATTTTCAACAGAAAAATCATTACCATTCCCTGATACCATACTTAGTTACGATTAATATCTATTACATCATAGTCAGGATACTAATTACTATATTTTAGTGTTGTTGAAGAATTTATCTGATCCAATTAATATGGCCGAATGTACCTTTTATTGCTTTTAGCCATTAAGATAAATGAAGAGGGTGAATGCTATCGTGGCCAATTCAAGAAGCTGAAACGTGGGAGAATCCATCAATACATAGCCGCCTATCCTACATGAAAATCATTTAGGGTAGAGCAGAAAAGCATAGACTGCAAAGGCTTAAAACATTGCAGAACAGAATAACGAAAATTATCCACGGACTTCCTTTCAGAACCTCAATGATGACTGTCTATACCTTTACCAAAATTATACCCTTTGACCTTGAAGTGCAATACAGATTACTAATATACATCGTTCAAACCTCCCATAAACTCACCTTATCTAACACAGTTTTCATCCCCATTTCCGAAATACATCAATATAATAATATTTTATTACTCAGAAAAATTAGACACATTAATCTTTACAACATGAGTAATATTAGGTAGCTTAAAAGGAAGACCTGTATTAAGACTACCATCATTTGGTCAATAGCTATGCGTTTGTCTTTTACATAATTGAACATGGAAATAGATACACAATATTACATGAGGTTATTAGTACTTTAAGCGGATTTATCAAGTTTATCACATTCAATTATAACAAGGTATCCTCTATTCTTTCTTGAGTAAATAACCAAGATTGTATATTTTTCAATAATATATTACTATATTAACAGGTTTGCATTTAACACATTAAGTAGGCAATAGATTGTATACTTTAGGTCAGACATACAAAAAACATCGTTTAAATAAAGTTAGGTTTGTTTTGGGCAGGAGTACACGAGATTTTTATAGGTTGAAGGGAGAAGGCAAATACAGCAGTAACCATTTCCACTTGTTATATGAAAACGTCGTAGGACCTTATAAATGTCTCAATGAGAGCAACCGGAGTTGAAGAAAAAGTGGAAAGGAGCTTTCGAAACGGCTCTTTTTCAAAATATATAACAAAAGATACAACACTGGATCCTCCTCAGTTCTGTACCAAGTACATACATCATCCTCCAGATATGGTTAAAATAATTTAAATTATATTTCCCAATCCCTTTATAATTGTCTACCATTATCCCTCAAAAAATCCCCATCTCTGAACATATTCCGTAAACGACTTCAAAAAATGGCTGTGGCAAAAAGCTCTTAATTCACATGAAAATTTATAACTTCCGTATTCTAATATGTTTGCTCTCTTTGTTCCTTTTAAACTATTTTTGCACATATCTCTATTTTTGTATTGCTAATTTCAAAAATGGTTTCTAACTTGGTTTAACTGGTTTTCATTTATTTCTTTTTTATTGATCCTAATGATGATTGAATATACTGAAGTCTATTTTCTACAGTGATATTATTTTTTAATTGAATATAGTGATGTCTATTTCTATTGTATGTTCATGTATTATTTTTAAGTGTATTTATATATATTTCCTTAGTAATCATTTGTAACCATTTTTATATGTTTTTAGCTTTATTATAGTTTTTAGCATTAACCTGTTATTAGCTTTTTATCTATTTAATTGAGACAAATATGGCTGTGAGAAAGAGTTTCGTTCCACACAAAGCATTATTAGTCAAACTGACAGTATTATTTTTTTTTCTTAGTATTCGACCTGTACTCATTATTTTCTGTTCAATCTGATTGTTATTATTTGCTATCTTTTACAACACCTTTCTTAGTGATTGTAGTCTTATTAGACCCAAGGGCTCACCGGACATCCTTCTGGACGAAAATTTTTAAAAAAATCCTCTCCGCCATCTTTATTAACCCGATTTTTCTTCAGCGCTTACGGACTGACATTCGCAATTTTATGGTGTTTTCCATCGAAAACTTAAAAGAAATCAGCATGCATTTACTTCTTAAATAATTATTATTCTTCCATAAATCTTTTGCTTATTAAAATAAAAAAATAACTCGCATTTCCGGCGAAAATTGTGGTTAAATTGAGTAGGATCCATAGCACCAGGTAGCCATAACATGTTTCCAAAGTTACTTGCCTTAAAATTAAATCAGATGGTGGATGCTCATGCTATACATCCGCTGATTTGTTCATTCCTTCGAGTTCTCCAAAGTAAATTAAGGTAAGAGCAGGGATAATCATTATGGGCAGGCTACGGTTTGATGACATTTTTCTCTCTCCAACCACCTTAATGGTTTCAGCACCTCCCTGAGCTATTGCGCCGGTCGATTCCAACCACTCTTTTCTATAATGTATGGTACGAACGTGGAGTTCGTAGAACATTTATTTCTTCGTTTATTTATTCGAGAATAATATCACATACAGCATGAAGCCATTTTATAGTGAACGTATAATAAATAAAAAAAGGACACAAACGTAAAAACATAAAGAGATGGTAACAAATAATAATCCAACAAGGGCAGATAGAAAAAATTACTTTTTTTTAATTATATATGGCTAGGTCAGCGAAGGCGCTGGAAGATAAGGTGCAAGGGTCGATGTTCTCAGGAGGGGAATTTACAAGAGAAGAAGGGCGAAAATGAGAGAGCGCTTGGTAAGTGATAATCTGGGAGTAGTGAGCATATAAGGCAATGAGTGAGTCCTGGTGTGTCGGCTAGGTATTCTGAAATTTATCAAGGAAACAAGGACGGGGCAGTCAATGAGTTGGGGCAGTTTAGAGTGCCTTGGATGAGTTTAGGACCAGTTGTAAGGAAGATATTATCAAGTTTATTAACGGAGAGTGGGGACAAGACAGCATCAGAGGGTAGGTTGCGGAGATTTGGTTCTCTATATTTAACAGAAGTTAATGATAATTGCAGAGATTTAACATTAGCTGGTGCTGACATTGACCATATAGGGGACATTAGGAGAGAATAGGAAGAACAATAGATGTGAAGTAGGTCTGTAATGCTCTGGGATTCCAAATTTCAGTGTAACGGTATAATAGGCCTAACAGGGACATGGCTTTATTTTTTATGGTATGGATGCGGTCGGCATAGAGAAGTTACATTCTACGTTTTTCATTCTTTGCGCCCGATTTTGCAAGCCCGTCGCTTGCATGTTTTATCCTCATGCCGCGCTTGTCGGGTACGTCAGTCAACAGATTTTTGTTCTCCGCCATGCAAATTCAATCTTTTCTCTGCAAATAAAAACTAATCTTGGAACAGAAGTGGCTTTAAACCGGAAATACTATTTACTTCTTAATGCCTACCTGTACGGATAATGCCTCCTCCTCGTTATGCATTGCAGTAAGTGGATAAGTGCTGCTTAGGCTTCGCGCAAATGAGGTCAACCTTATGGCCTCTTCGCCACTTCAATCTAGTTGGTACTTCCCGAGCGTTTACTGCACCGCTTCTCGTTACATGTCTTCTGTACACTCAGGCATTACAACTCTTTTCACTACTCTTGCCGCAATAAGATACTGAATAAATAAAATACAGTGTTTCGTTTTGGATTATTGGGAACAAAAGTTAATGGCGAGCATTTCGAGCAAAAATGGACGTTCGGATTGTGAAGGTAATAACTAGAGATAATCGCGAAATAATTAATGATCTATTGGACTTGGTAAAATTGGCTAGAACAATGGATGCCCCTCGATTAAAAGACCAGATGAAATATTGAATATTTGTGAGCTTAAGCAACCCAGAGCCATTATACATTCATGTCATTTATAAAAAATACATCTTTGTGTCCAAACGGTCGAAAAAAAAACATAAAATTGAAGTCGGAGAGTAAAAATTATACCATTAGACATCTCTCAAAAAGGCGAACAGTGCAATGACAGGTATTGAAAATTTACGGTACCTTATTTTATCGCTTTCAAAACGCTGTAAAGGGCTAAAATTTCATTCGAGGTGTTAAAACATTACACTAATAGACGTATTTCAATTAGGTGAACCAAATGTAACGTATATTGTGCATATACTAGAAAACATATCTTTTTTCAAAACGTTCTCTACGGCCTTAAATTGAGGCTAGAGATTTATAAAATCAGACCAATGGACGTCTCACGATGAGGCTAAATGGTCTTTATAACCATTAAATCGTACAATCGTTATTTTTCATCGCAGAACATAGATGAAAAGACGTGCACTCTCACTTAATTATCAGAAGTACGATCAGAAGATTTAATTGTTGATATAAACCGTGGATGCTTAAGTTTAACTTATACTGCATATGGTTAACCACCCCCACCACCCAACATCCCCAGAGCGTGGTCTGGGTCACGGATTAGACCTCGAAGCTGGAAAAAGGGTTCGCTGTAGGGTCTAGAGCTCTTATTGCCACGGTCCTTTCTACATGTGTCCAAAATAATATTCGTCATTTTTATATCGTGATACCTCACCGTGAGTGCGACGATGCATATGTGAAATAAAGATGCAGGAATTATGCTGTGTCAGAAATACAGCAGAGAGCAGCAAGATATGTCTAAGGCCGTTGTCATAAACTCATCAGTGTTACCGAATTGATGAATGAATTAGAGAGGAAACTCTATACTGAAAGAATGGAAAAATATAGGTTGAACCTATTTCGCTTGCTTGAGGCAAAATTATTAGCTGGACTTACAAACACATTTTGCTGCAGCCAAAGTATTTAGAAAGAGAAGATTAAAGACATAAGAATAACGAAAAAGAATGCAGAAACGATAGATTCAACATCCAATTTCGTATGATTCATGCGGGACTCTTGTATAAGTGTCGTTTGTGTAGGTACAAAATATATTAATATAAACAGTCTCCACAGTACTTGAAGCTTACCTGTAGTGCAGTACATAATGCAGATTTTGACTAGAACATTCCAGTATATGTTGGTAATAACTCACCCCTTAAAATCACCCGACCGTGAGTTTTCCAAGTTTTGTTAGCCGCTTCGAATTGAAGGCGCGGGCTAGTGCGTTGTCCAAAGTTTTCGGAAGTATTAAACGAAGAGCTTTGTATTTCCAAAACAGTCACAAAAGACTGCTGATAATCGGCTGATGCAATCACTGGGCACCGAAGGATAAGCCAAGAAAAACGAGTCACGCGATGACCGCTTCCAACTCTTGCAGTGACTCACCACGGTTTTGGCATCTAGTGAGCAGTTGGCTGTGGTAGACTTATTGGAGGTGCTTATCACTGTACCTCATTTCCAGCCGGCCCACCAGATAATCGTATATTCTCTGTTCGAGGTCAGGCACTGCTTGGAGAATGTTCCAAGCGTCACCTCGCAGAGTGATAATCTAGCCCGTAGCTCTGTCTTCTTTCGTCCGCCCTTTGGCGTCGGCCACGGCTTTAAATTGTTTCGAGTATACGGACGAAGGGGTCTTGCCATCGCATGTAGGTGGTTTCACACGCACGGCCTTGATAGTGGGGGCTATTTCTTACAATATTTCTACGGTGCCCGTTTGCGTCCATTCTTGCGCGAGGGTTTTCAGACGATCTTCAATACATACGCTTCTCTACGTAGAATTCAACTTTTTTAGCCATCTTTTACGTTCTATTATCTCTCCTTCACGTCTAGTACCTCGTAGTTTAGTTCTTCCCTCACTTCGTTGACACCGGCATTCAGCTAGCCTTTTACTTTTTCAGCTCGCTTTTTAATTCACTGACATCGTTTTTCAAATCACCTTATATTACTAAGATCTTCCCCAGCAATTCGTCTTTGGTCGTTCGGAAATTCTCGACAAGTTCTCACAAAGTTCTGAAAGTTTCGGCATCCTCTCCTTTAAATACACTGAGGACCTGCGTGAATTCGTGATCGACGACTTCTGTTTTGAAGAGGAAATCGTCGGGTGTCCGCACCTTTGCTCTAAAGCGCCTTACGAAGTCGCAATTGAAGTACCGCTTTCGTCCCACTAGTCTCCATGTCACGCTCCTTCAACTCGCGCTCCAAATCCGCCATTGTCAACTCACTTCACTTAGCTACTCTCGAAGCCATGCTCTTGACTAACATGTAAATAATTCATGGTCAACACTCCAAAAGTCCGCTGAAATTTAATAATTTATTCCACACCTGACACCAGTAGCTACGTGCGTGGGTGCAAAAATAACTATTCTTTTTACGGAACACTCCGAACACATTTATTTCACCAAAATTTTACACACCGTAACATTCAAAGTCACTCGCAAAGAATCTCTTCTTCGAATCATGGCTTATTGATTCCTCTCTCTCGTTAATAACCATCCGTTGCCAAGGCTCTGGAAGCTTATCTATTTCAACCGTCGTTTCCAGAATCCTCTCAAAGATTCGTCCGCTACAATATTTTACTACATTTTTTGAAAGAATTTTTGACGTGCTACAGTATTTATTTTAAATTTTGAGTTAAATTATGTTACTATATGTTACAAATTATGTTATATACTATTTATGGATAGATTGTTGATTTGAAAGATACAATTTCTTATACGCAATCACTTATTTTTGCAACATGAACATTTCCAATTTGAATCTCTCCGTACTACATGTTCCCGAGAAAAGTTTTTTTTACCTTTAGATAATAAGAGGCATATAAATACTATAAGATATTCATTGTGTCTTTCGTTGAGTCGGCGGTGATTTTCAATGCCGCAAGGAAATATAGGTATACATCCCTTTAGCTACTTTCATTTCCCTAAAACGATGATTTGACGTGCACTTTATCACTTCCCTAATAGTTACCCCGACAATTTGGTACACAGCCCTTGAAATAATTGTGAGAATGCATTATAAACTGTAGTACAAAAGTATACATTTCACGCATGGCTTGATAACCCCACGTTCTTAAATTTCTTTCGCAACTTGCATCACCAAGCGACAGCGCAAGCAAAGTTTGCAATCAAAACCTCGGCCAGGGAAGAATGGTAAAGTCTGCTTCCGTAAGGCCCTATAGCATGGTATTACGAATGCATGGTAGGTCGTTCCCGCGGCTAAAATGGGCCCGTTCTGCGCATGGCGTCACGCGGAGCACGGAAGTAGACGAGAACCCGCGATACGTGCGGGGCTGGTGTTGTATTGACGTCATTATGTTTGAGTTTCATCATTAAGAACAGTACAGAAATGAATTATTAATCTCTCGCAGGAAGTATCAATCTCTAGTAAGAAGGATTCATTTTTCTTTAAATTACGTATTGCTGAATCCACAGTGGAAATGTCTCCGATTAAACATTCATCTTCATAATAACATCGGTCAGTAACATCTGTTACCTACATGCAATCTTAATAACATTAATGTTCATCTGAAATCAATTAAAATAACCTACAGATAACTTTGGTATCGTGTTATCGGTATCGAATAATTCACCAACCAAATATGAACATAATTGAACCTCGAGTAGCGGCATATTGGTTGATTTCAGAAAATTTAATGGAAACATTTTCAACACCACATATTCTAAAAACACACGACCCGGGTTCCAACGCTTAGGCGTCATCTTCAGGTCCTGACCTGACCTGAAGATGACACTTAGGCGTTGAAACCCGAGTCTTGTGTTTCCTAAGTATGTGGCGCTGTAAATTTATCAATAAATTTTCTACATATGGAATACCACAAAGTAGCATAGGAATTTGTATTATTTATATTGGTTGATGATAACAAATTGCCGTTATTGTCCGGATAATTTATTAGGTCAAACCGCCCTTCCATTTATGATCGACTATTTCCACATTCACTGATATATAGCCATCCACTGTGCATTAACCATTTGATACACGATTTGACAACCTAGCCGAACTCGATGATTACGAGCAATGGGTAAATTATATCCTCTGCGAGATATCCTTCTACAACTATTTTCTCAGGAGTCACACTCATTATCCTCCGCAAGACAATAAGAATCTCCTAAGCAAATCAATTGCTATTTACCTTATTACATATAAATGAATAGAATAGAATAAGATTTGTTATGCTCTTGGTTTCTCCATAAGAGCAAAGAAGAAAATACATATCAAATTCTGCTTTTAACGAAAACAGAACAAAAAAATATATGCCAAACTGGCCAACATCTCACAGAGATGAAAAACAAAAATTCCACAGTCACAGACAATTTACAATTAAATGATGATGAGTTAAGAACGCCTTTATTATATCCCCATTTGAACAGATTTGAAACGTCCAAATATATTTGTGATTTAAGCCGACTCAAAAGGAACTTTGAGCAGCTGTTTCAACCTGCAAAGGAATTGTACATTAGTGTAATTCAAACAAGCTACTAATGTATGATTCTGCTTTAGAAAATAAACGTCAGGAAAACATTGGGAAATTTCTTAAGAAGGGAAGGCTGAAGAGGGAAAGAATGACAGTACACACCTAAAGGTGGTGACAATAACTATATGTAGAAGTAGAATTTTTTGATGGCTCAGAAATGTAATATAATAAAAGAAAATGTTAGGGATTAATAAAGGCTTTCAAAACAGATGTTTAATACTTGAACCATTATTGTCAAGCACATTTCAAAGCCAAGATCAATGAGCTACCACTATGCCCTATAATATAGGTTTCTTTTTAATAAAACAGCAGCCACTATAGTGCTCGCCGAGTTTCTGTGCACTGGAGAGTTCCTCCAAGCCTAGCTGCCCATGGTAGATGAGCAGCAATTGGTTGCCGGCGTCCAATCCCGTAAACCGGTTCTTATCTCAGTTCGCGCAACGTACGAATACTGTAAGTGGCGACCCAAAAGAATCGGCGAAAACGAACGCTATGCTTCGCCGACGCGAGGGCCTTTAGAATAGAAATACTCTGGACGAGAAACTACTATAGATATTGAGTCAAAACTTGCAGTGATTGCAATAGTCATCGCAGTGAGGTTAGAGAGTAATCCCCATCGGCGCAGGTCACCGTGATTACACGATAAATAAAAAAGAGGCACTCCGGGAGGGCCGACAGAAGTGAAAACTTGAAATAACGTGAGCATTTTTGAATGTAGGGAAAAATTTCACTTTATTTTATAAAATTATAATAAAATCATTTTTGAATTTACCGCGTAAATTTTAAAAAATTAACAAATGTATTTTTTGAATATTTCAAATTTACCGCATAATACAAATTTTTCTATATATCGTAATACAAAATTAACAATTTTCAAAAATTCCAATAAAAACATACATTTTGAATTTACCGCGCATAATTTATTCCGTGTTTCTGGATTTGAAAGCACAGAAGGCGCGCATGCGCTACATAACAGTTCACGAGACAGCTGTCTATATGTATATGTATACACTAGCGATAAAAAATTTTTCTCCACGTGTTTCCTTTTTTATATTTCTACAATATATAATTGTAAACACTTCACATTTATAAATTAATTTTATGGCACAAGATTCGAATAAGCTACTCAAATTGAACGTATTAAAAGAAATTGAGTTATATTGTACTAACCTTCACTATTCTTGTATCGAGTACACTCTCCTGCACGAGTATGGACTATTATATTATCCGGCACAATATTTGTAGCAACCCAAATTGAATGAACTAAACCGTATATTAGATATATATAATGTAATATGAATAAAATTATAATATACTTTATTTGACGGTGACGGTGACGGTGACGCGAGTCCAATGGTTTTTACCCATCCACAAGTACTGTGTATATAGCGAGTATACTGTGTATATACAGAATATACAATTATACATATATTTAGCAGCAGTGACGGTGACGGTGACGCGAGTCCAATGGCTTTTACCCATCCACAAAAGTGTATATACAGAATATACAATTACACATATATTTAGTAGCGGTGATGGTGACGGTGACGGTGATGCGAGTCCAATGGTTTGTACCCATCCACAAGTACTGTGTATATAGCGAGTATACTGTGTATATACAGAATATACATAATTATACATATATGTAATAGCGGTGACGGTGACGGTGACGCGAGTCCAATGTCTTTTACCCATCTACAAAAGTGCTCAACGCGACATAAGACGTTTTCACTTCAATAAACAAAACTTTAAGGCAGTATTAAAAGCACTATAGTGGCTGCTGTTTTATTAAAGAGAAACCTATACTATAGGGCATGGTGGTAGCTCATTGCTCTTGGCTTTGAAATTTGCATGACAATAATGGTTCGAGTATTAAACATCTGTTTTGAAAGCCTTTATTAATCCCTAACATTTGCTTTTATTATATTACATTTCTGAGCCATCAAAAAATTCTACTTCTACATATAGTTATTGTCACCACCTTTAGGTGTGTACTGTCATTCTTTCCCTCTTCAGCCTTCCTTTCTAAAAAAATATCCCAATGTTTTCCTGACGTTTATTGTCTAAAGTAGAATCATACATTAGTAGCTTGTTTGAATTACACTAATGTATAATTCCTTTGCAGGTTGAAACAGCTGCTCAAAGTTCCTTTTGAGTCGTCTTAAATCACAAATATATTTGGACGTTTCAAATCTGTTTAAATGGGGATATAATAAAGGCGTTCTTAACTCATCATCATTTCATGTTGCAATGCGTCGGAAGAAGCTTGAAAGTGAGAGTTTGATAAGTGATTGACAACTGTGGCAAATGAAATGGCCGAGAAAATTTGGGATGAACATCATTTTCAAAAAGAGATGCAAATATTTTTTACATCAACTGAGAGGCCATTGTTGGCAGCATTACCATTTTAAAACTGTTTGAAATTTAAATTCTAATAAACAGTACGCAAGTTGCTCTTAAAATTTTGACGCGATAATCTCACGCAAATTCGATATTAAGCCAGTCATTTATAGCATTACGTCTGCGTAAGGGGAAAAGAGATCGCTACTAAAGAGCGGACATTATTAAAAAAATTAATTTTTCTCTTCTTCCCCACATTAAAGTGGGCGACGACGATATTGGTTTTAGTAACACTGTTAGAAACCTTGGCATTACGTTAACTAATAATAGGCTTGGAGGAACTCTCCAGTGCACAAAAACTCTGCGAGCACTATAGGTGTCTCGCCAGTGGTGATATAGCGATGATCTGAATTCCAAAAATGGCGGCAGTTCACATGAGTAAAGGGTACTTTATTTCTCTTCTTGCCTATTATTTTACCCATCACACATCGCCGTGGAACAGAGAGAAAGAACATATAGTTACTGAAAGGAAATGAATTGGGAGTACTTCAAAGTAAAGTCAATGTTAGACGAAAACAGCAACCTGTTATAAGTCTGTAAATTGAGTAAAATTGACGAGAATTAAACAGAAAATAAAAATGAAATAATTGAAAAAAACGATGTTTCAAAAAAATGAGCTGAGGTTTGGGATAATGTATTAACATTCTTTCGATTAGAGGCTATTAGTTTTTACTCCTCGAATGATCAAATATCAATAAGCAAAAACTAGCAATCGAAAAAGGATAACTAATGGATTTCACTGGTGTAATAAATTCATCAATATGATTTATGCGTCACAGTGCAGAATATCTATTGGAATTAACAGTAGAATGAAGATAAACATTCAGATACAATAGAGTTATATTAAATAGACATCTTGGAGTACTCTAAATTTAAAGGTTTCATGGAAATTAGATTTAAAAATTCACTGATTGAAAACACATTAAAATCAATAATGCACAAATTCTTGGGATATAGTAAATCTTATGGATTACATTAGAAATGTTCACTTAATCACAATCACTACGATCTCAGATCGATCTGAACTCGGACCGATCAGAAAATTCCAAGCAAGCCCACTCATATCGTCCGGTTTTCCGACACGGGCTGAAAATATCGATAGGGAACAATCGAATCTATCATTGGAAGTACGAATACCCAGTGTGTAAACGAGTGCAGAGTTAGAAATTTTCAGCCGCATTTTGAGTGAACAAAATACAAAATTCCCCAATGGAGGTAGAATTTCGATGTGCTACAATACCATCCTCGTCAAATCATTCGCCATTACTTCACTCTTGTTACAAAACACGCCTTTATTAATAACGATTATATTTTGTTTCCCAGTGACAACCAAAAGAATACCGAGGAGCGTTACCAGACCCGATGTTTCAGATGGATCTGAAATCTCAGACTGGCTGAGAATGGCTGGCAGATCGATCCCTCTAGCCCGTTGCGTTTACCATACCGAGCTGATCCGGTCAGATCGATTGGTAAACGGAGTGTATTTTACCGGATTTTTAGAAAAATTGAACGTGCTCTAATTTATAACAGATCATGCCAATATTAAATCCCTGCCGATGGTATTTGATTCGGTCGTTAACTAAGAGAATAATACCACCAGCCACTTGAGCCAGTAATGTCACTGTGTATTTAATGCCTGAATCACACGATCATTTTTTCCGTCCCTTATAAGGGATAGCTCAAATGATCGCTCGAAAATGATCGTGTGACTCGAACAAAGTCAGGGATGGCTCCAGCGATAGGGATCCCTATAGCTTTTTCCATCCCTGGGCACGTCCCTTTTTCCGTCCCTGGAGGCATCGCTGACTCCACCATTTAGCCAATCAGAGTGCTCGGCCTCAAAGAGCGACTCTAACGCCAAGCCACGTTCGGCTTTCAATGGAATGAGAGTAGTTAACATAGAAATGATGCGAAAAGGGACGGAAATTATGATGGATGGCCAAAATGACCGTGTGATTCAGGAAATGATAGCTCGAGCTATCACTGTCATGGTCCCTGAAAAGCTATCATTGGAGCTATCCCTTAAAAGGGACGGAATAAAATGATCGTGTGATTCAGGCTTAAGTTTTGAGCAAATTTATGCAAAAGGAATGCACAACGTTTTCTAATGTTATGGCTCCGAAATGGAGAGCTTTGAATCAAAGCCTGGCCATACAACCCTAACCTAGCTAATTACTAACACCATCGAATGATTGATGAATATGGCAAAAGTTCACAACAAGGAGATACTACACCGCCTTCGGAGAAAACTTTCTAATTTGATCACTCCTCTTACCTGCCTCCAGCATCCCATAAAAACGTATACTCCTTTTTTAAATTCTTTTTTATTTCCCATCTGGCATCGTGCTCGTCCAATGAATCTCTCGAAGAGCTCTAGTTGTTCCCTCTAGCGGGAGCGAAAAGGTTTATCAAATGATTAACCATGAGGGCCGGACTTAAAAGCGAGAATAATGAGGGGCGGCCACATGCGGCGAACGTGACAAGCGCTTGATAAGCAAGCCACGTCAAATCAAAATCGCATTTCGGATCCTTCCCCTTCCATTATATGCTGCAGGAGGGAGAGGAGGATACGCCTTTAATCACCGAGGGTAACGGTAGAGAAAATAAATAAATAAACGAGACGAGAAGCAAGCATCCTCTTTCCGATCTCCTTCACAAAAAGGAAGAGAAGCACAAGCACGCGCCTTTGCGGACGTTCATCCAACTACTGCTTTGTTACTCAAGGCCGGTAAGCGATTGGCGTCACACGAACTTCAACCTTAAGGCAGCTCTCGCCCGACTACGTGAGTGAAACAAAGGATACACGTTTTTATTCATTTGGTTTAAAGAAGTTCCACCGCGACTATGAAAGTCAAACCAAAACTAAATTCCAACAATTTTCATATGGTTTAAAAAATTCTGATTTCGCTGACGGGATGCGTTTGCCAACGAAATCCAAACTAAAGGCACGAAAAATGCCAAGAGATTTCCTGAAGTCGAACGGGAGGCCTCAGGCCGGAAGTCTAAACGAATTTTAAAGTCGCTTAGCATTGACTGTCAACTCCGAAAGATATAGCATAGCCTGGATGATTTAGAGTAATATACGCGGATCTTTGTTCCTATGACCATGTCTGAATTATGGAGTCGGAGGCAATATTTACAACTTTCTTGTAGTCGAATGGGAGGTACGCCTCGTACCGAAAGTCCATATGAATTCCAAAGTCGCTTAGTATTTTCTGTCAACTCAAAATGTTTAATAGCATAGCCTAAATTTTTTAGGGAAATATACGAGGATCTTTGTGCCCATGTCATCCATTCATTTGCATACAATGTGAACCCCGCCAAAACATTCTAGACTCATTCTAACGACAGTCACGACTGATTCTAAAGTCAGTAGACTTATGCTAGCGTCCTAATTTCTGGCATATCCTGTGATCGCTGTAAATACTGTGATCGCTACATGAGATCGTGAGAAGGGACGCATATCCTAACGACGAATTTCCAGCTTTTAATTGAAATATCGGTTAATTAACTTTCAAATTTGGAAGATAATACATGTAGCATAGGCAATGAAGAGCAGGCGATATGCTTTTCAGTGCTCCCACACTTATATTTCTCCTTGAGATAGGCAGTTTCATTAGAGTATTCCATCAACTGATAGGTAGGTTTTAGGACAGTGCTTATTCTAACGTCCTAATTTCTGGCATATTGTTCTGCTTTCCCACCTACTGAATACGTGATCAACCTTTAAAACCCCCTAAAAATCCTCATATCGTCTTCCTCATATTATTTCTTCCACCATTCTTATCGTATTCCTTCCTCTTCCCCACGTCCCCAGTGTTCTCCCCTCTATTACCCTCCTCAGCATTCTTTCTCTTTCCAAAACGTCTTCCAGCATTTAGTTTTCATTTGAGTATTATCCAAGCTGATCGGTAGGTTTTTCGACAGTGCATATCCTAATCCGGTTTCACTCCTATGGATGACCCGCCGCTGGATCCCTCTGGAATTCCTCAAATCGTCTCTCTCTTCTTATTTCGTCCGGAATTCCTACCCTCTTCCTTCCTCTTCCAAGCTTCCCAACCCCCAGTGTTCTCCCCTATATTGCATTCTTCAGCATTCCCTCTTTATAACACGTCCTCCATCCATCTCTTCTGCTCCCTACAAACCTCCGCCACTAGTTTACTCTCTTCTCCAACCATATCCAATAACTCCTTGTGATTTCAACATTTCTCGGGTTGCATCCGCGTCAGTTGTCATTCAGCACAACAGTTTCGCCAGCTATCCTGCTGGCGTCCTCAGGTGAAGGATGGAAGGACACCAGCAGGATAGCTGGCGAAACTGTTGTGCTGAATGACAACTGACGCGGATGCAACCCGAGAAATGTTGAAATCATTTTATCAACGCCGCGGAAACCTGCGAACTAACACCAATAACTCCTTATTCGTCCTCATCGCCACCCGGCTCACCTTCTCGAATTCTAGCATCCTAATTTCTGGACATCTACTTTCTTCCCCTCAAATGAATGGCATCAAATCATGCCTCTCTTAAATTTCCCGTATATCCGTTTTTCACGGATTAATTCTATTCGTTTATAATAGCTGAGATTTAATCCAACTATCTTTTTTTCACCAGGGTTGAAATTCGCTATGAAAAAATCATTTGACTTGACCGGGATTCGAACCCAGATCTCCCAATTGCCGGTCAGGTGTGTTAGCCAGTTACACCACCAAGCCATCTTCCTTCAAGGCGGATTTCGAGGGGGGTTTATGCGAACTAGATGTTCAGGCCTCAAGTCTACATTGTAGCACATGAGACGAAGTCGTGATTACAAAGCCACTGTCGCGGTGGATAAACCCAGCATTGTCGTTATTAAAACGATGAAATTGACAAATTTCCAACCATTGCGTGTAACAAATGATGTGGTACGAAGTCACTCGCACGGGTGCATATACACCACATCATTTGTTACATGCAATGTTTGGAAATTTATCTTTTTTTCCTCCTCCGCTCATCAACTAAGCTCCCTCTCTGTATTGGAGTGTCCACCTATTGAGGTATATGGAGAGGACAATACGCATAGGACAACTTAGCGCTTTACCGAATCGACCCGGTTAGGAAAAATATGAAACATATAATAACTGAAGATACTGACGATTAATATACAATAATGTAAAAGTCCAATAAAGACTATAAAATAATGATATTGTATCTCTATTTTATGAGACACAACAAATTACCTCTACTCTCCCGGTACCAAGATGCTGACTAACGGAAACGAGAAATATGAATCTGATAGCCCGCTAAAAGAGGTCGTAGGACCGTGTACAGGGATAGATAGAATAGAACGTAGTCTAATTTTCCCCGGTATTCATGAACTGCGATGGCAATACGTCATTAAACCGAAGTCTGACAGCCGAAATAATAACCATATTATTTTACCCTGCTCTTTTCTTACTTGCCCATAGATAGCACGACAGGATGGACGAATTGGCGGATGTAAAGCAAGAACTGCAGCTACCTGTTTGAAATTTAAGGCAAGTAACACTTGAAACATACATTAGCTGTTTAATACTATGGATTCTTCTCAATTTACCATAGTTTTCATCGGGAATGCGAATGATTTTTAATTCAAATTAATAAACAAAATACGTAGGGAGATTCCACATTAAGCAAGTAAGTGAATTCTGATTTCTTGTGAGTCAGTAAAACATAATAAAGTTGAAACATTAGTGCGTTAGCCCGCAAGCGCTTTAGAGACGAAGGTCAACGAAGAAGCCATCAGCTTCTAGCATTAGGGAGCGTCCATTAATTACGTGATGCGATTTTGGCGATTATTCGACCGCCCCTCCCCCCTTGGTGAGATGTCGTGGGATTTGGCTCGACCCCCTCCCCCTAATCTCACGTGAGATTTTTTCAAAATGCGTATTTTTAGTGTAAATAAGTTTTTCTGTGCTTGATTTCGTTGGATTTATTTTAAAAAAACATAATTTGCTTAATAATTTTTTTGAAGACTAGTATTTAAGACTACTAAGAACGTAGTCTAGAATCACAGTGAGAAAATCGAACAATAAAATACTTAAATGGAACTACTAAAATTCGTAAAAGAATACTCGTTCTAATTCGGTCCACGGGGACTCACGTGTGGTCTCAAGAGTGACTACTGGAACCAACATGTCCATCTGATTTGCAGTAAAATCATCTGCTCCTTCAACCTCGATCTGATTCGTCCACTCTAAACCGTTGTCGCTTGCACGCGTTTGTTGCGCGTGTGGCTGGCCGGTGGCGGCTAAACAATCGAGGGGCTACTGTGCCACTTTGTGGCGTTCGCATAACCGCGATAAATATTATTGTGTAGGATTTAGCCATATTTTAGTGGAGAAACATGTTTTACTTAATTTAACCCAGTCTTCTCGCAATTTTACATTGTTTCTTGCGGAAAAAAAATTTAGTGATATTTACCGAGACTCCCCCTCTCCCCCACGTGAGATTGGGTGAGATTCAGCTTGACCCCCTTCCCCCCCAAAACGCCTCACGTAATTAATGGACGCCCCCTTAGCAGGAATAGCAAGTGCCCTCTCCATATACCTCAATGGCGCTATCTATTGGGTAGGCTCCGTAAAGAATGCAAGGCAAGTGCTCAGTCGTGTTGCGAAGTAACAAGCTTAATAGGAAGAAGGGTAAACACATATGTATGTCGTAAATGTTGTGAGAAAACGAGTTTATTGACGGGTTTCACTCATGGGTTGCCAGTGCGGATCATCACAGAACTAGATATTTACGTCAACAGTGATCCATCACTCCGCCATTGTTGAGCTCACTTTTAAACAAACGAGTTTCACCTTGCGTCGAATCGATTCCGTCACCTCCGTATGACCGTCTAGGGAGGGGAGAAAAAAATGCATCCACCTACTCGTATTTCTTTTATCCTTCACATCTGATTTATTCTCCTATCTTCACGTTTCGTTCCAATTCCCACCGTTGCAGTCCGCGGGGCTTCCGATAGGTGGCTCCGGTTTAGTTGAGGTGGGGATAGAATAGAAAGGGGAGGCTCTTCTTTTTCTCCGAGGAGAACGGTTCTCGTTCTGAAATGAGGGGCATGAAGGAGGGGTTTCGTTGTTGGATACGAACTCCTTAACAAGGCGGGAGCGGGGAAAGGGACGGTCCCATTGTTGTTGTGCCCTCTCTCCCACCTTCTCCTCATAAGTCCATCTTTGAAAAACCCTCCCTCCTCTCTGATGAATATCTGAAGGTTGCCCCGACTGCATTCGCTGCCTCCTTGAATAGACTGGACGTGATTTGATTGATTGGCGATGAGAAGGAGGAGAAGAGCTTGTGGTGAATGTAAAGAAAAAATATTTCCTCAGCGGCGAATACACGCTCTTGAAAATGCATGTGTGTACGTGTTGTTAAAAATGTGGGGGTTTGAGGTTCGCGCGTCTTCTTTTCATACACAGCGAAGGCCTCCTCTTGGGGGGGGGGATTGGGAGGCGGAAATTAGGCGAGAAAATGCGAAGAATATCAATGGAGAGGTAGTCCGACTTTGGGGAGGTATGTTGGGCGGGGGGGTTTGTGAGATGAAGAATGCCGTTGAGTGGTTTAAAGGTGAAGGGGAAGGAGAAAAAGTGATTAATTCTAGAGATGTGTGCGCTCGACCCGCCTCTCTTGTGGGTGACATGATTTATGCGTCTGATTACTGTCATATTTATGGTCTTCCCACAGTGTGTATACAAACCCCATACCACTACCGTCTCCGCCGCCGAGCCAACCAACCTGCCTACCTGACACACTAATGTTTTCGTCGTGGTTTCACAAAAGGTGATACCCTCCCTCCCTCCCCCCCCTCCCCATCAACCAACCTTTCATTATCCTTTGAAGGTCCGTGACGGTGAAGGCTTGAGCTGCCTGATTCGTGCCATTCAAAGCTGCTTCCTTGCTCCACATCCCCATCCCAGACTTCGACGCCATGTATAAGGCGGCTTTTACACGAGGAATTCGACTTCCAATCGAACAGGCGAGTGCGGCGATATCTCTATGTGTATTGCTAAATGCATGGAATTTGTTCGCAGGCCTAGGCGAGAAAAAAACTTATTTGGGTATGGTAAGAGAAAATGGTGAGAGTAGCATCGGAAGAGCTAGATGTGGGAATCAAAGTACGAGACCAGTTGCTATAGTCGGTTAGTCGGTAGGTATTGCAAGCTTTGGTAGATGATTTATAATTCCAGAGCGGGAAATACGGAACGAAGATACATCATACGAAAACTAAATTAATTAGAATAACCAAGATAAAAATTTGTGACTTCCACAATTTATTGAACACTAGCGACAGGTTTCGGCTGTCAGGCCATCATCAGGTGACTTGACTTCTGAGGGATACCTGATGATGGCGTCGCTAGTGTTCAATAAATTTTGGAAGTCACAAATTTTTATCGTGCTTATTATGACATTCTTCCAACACGTGAAAGCTTTAAGTTTCCATTTTATTTTTAAAATTAATTAGATTCTCCTGGACAAAGGAAGCGAGGCTGAACATTCACCCTTAACCAGTGACGTGCAATTCTTGTCACACTACCATGGACTACCGCACGTCTGGGAGAACACAATTTATTAAACATAAATAAAATGTCATGATATCTTTATTGTATGGTGTATATTTTTGTCTCTCAGCACTATGTCTCCAACTCATATTTTATTTTCTAAATTACCAACACTAACCATTTTTTCAGGGTAATTTTTTTTAAACAGGGTAAATGTTTATTTGAAAGAGGGTACATTTTTATTTGAAACAGGGTAAAAAAATTGAAAGAAAAAACACAATTTATAATTTGAGTCATAAATCATTAATACTTTTTTAGAGTTGAAAATAAGCCCTTGAATATTTAAGAAGTAATGTTATATAATAATGCACGATTGTCGCTTTTTTGTGGCGGGCACAGTCTACTTGTAGTCCCTTTCTCTAGTTTTTTCAATTTCGTGTGCCAATTCCAACGGTAAGTGGAGAATCTGTCAAATAGTTATTCGCACCTGTCTTGGAAGTCTAGGGTTGGACATTCTCGTTTTCATGTGGGGTCTTACTAGTTCTGCGGCTACCGATTCCATAAAATCAAAACTTGTCATATCTTATTTGTCTTTCGCAGACTGCCAAAGCACAAAGAAGGCGACAAAGGAAATACATAATAGCCTGAAACACACTGCCATTGGCCACCTCCTTGTCCTTCAGCTGGATGAGTAGCTACAATCCTATATATCCTATCCTATGTATCTACGCCACCCTTGGTTGCCTTGTAAAATGCTATAATTTATGGTTTCCCTGACGCAATATCGTCGCTTACCCTTTGGTGCATCGAGGAAGCCAAAAAACAGCCCTTTTTCTCTTCGGAATATGGGAAACTAGAGTCTTGTAAGTGGAAAAAACTGTACAGTGACTTACAAACTAACGAGTACTTATATACCCACTACACGCCCTTTAGATGGCCCGAGCCCACTAGGTATTTCACTTTTATTTTTTCTAATTATGCCAACGTACGACAGTCCTTTCCCTTTCAACTTTTCTACCAGCTCAATAGATGTGAACCAATTATCCGCTGTGATGTTTCTATGGGGCCCCATGATTGGCTCTGAGAGACGAAGAACAGATTGAGTTGGCTTCGACGACTTTTGGTCTTCCTCTGACAAACCTAATCTATCAGTGTCTTTTCCCGCCTATAAATAAGCATTTTGCAGATAATTGTTTTTAGCGTCATTCAAGCCCATCATTTGCAAACCGTACTTGGCTGGCTTGCTGGGGATATACATTTTGAAGTGGCAACGGCCCTTGCAATGCAAGTTGTAGTGCCTAATGAATGGCAGTGTTGGAAGTTCTTTATTAGACAGCACAATAAATCGGAAATCGGAGTAACCGGGTCAGATTTGAATCGTGCCATTCTTTCCGCACGATTATCAGAACGGAGACTCGTGAGAAGAGCGGAGGATTTTCCACCCTTCTATCCTCAGGCATTTCGCGAAATTCCCCTCCACACACGTCCGGCGTGTGTCCTTATGTCAGACGACCGCCCGGCAGGAGGATGTTATGAGTGGTTTACCTAGTTCAAAAAGAGGTGGAAATCAGTGGAAGACGACGAGCGTTCCGGAAGACCATCAACGTCGACTGATCGAGAAAGTGAACGATTTTGTTCGTGGAAATCGACGTTTGACTGTCAGGGAACTTGCAGAAGAGTGTGGCATCTTGATTGGTTCGTCATATGAAATCCTAACTGAAAAAATGAGGATGCATCGTGTCGCCACCAAATTCGTGCCTCACCTAATGACAGCAGACCAGAAATAACATCGATTTAAAGTCTGTCAGAAACTGTTTGATCGAGCTGAAGAGGATGAAACATTCTTCTCCAGGATCAAATACAGATAATGAGTCACGGGTTTATGGGTATGACATCGATAGAAAAGTGCAATTTTCACAATGGATTGGTGAAACATCCCCCCGCCCCAAAAAAGCTCGACAAGTTTGCTGGAATGTCAAGGTGATGTAGACAGGTTTTTTTTCGATGCAAAGGAGGTCGTGCATCACGAATGCCTAGTAAAGGCCAGACAGTCAACACGGAATACTACCTGGGGGTTATGATACGCCTAAGAGAGAGAATCAGTCGAAAACGGTCCGAAATTTGGAGGAGCGGCGAGTGGTTTATTTCACCACGACAACGCGCAGACTCATTTGTCTCTCAAAACTCGTGAGTTTTTAGCCAAAAACAAGATCGCTGAGTTTTTCTACCCACCCTACTCACAAGACCTGGCCCCGTGTGACTTTTTCCTGTTCCCCAAACAAAAAAACCCGCTCAATGGAAAGAGATTTGCCACCATTTCAGAGATAGAGAAAAATTCGGCAGAGGAGCTTATGAGCATTCCGGAAGAAGCGCTCTAGGACTATTTCAAAAAGTGGAAACACCGTTGGCATTAGTGTATACGTTGGAGAGAAGAGTACTTTGAAGGGGACCCTGACCAATAATTTGTTAGTGAAGTAATTTTTTTTGTAATAAATAAAGTTCTGGAACTTTTTGAACAGATCTCGTATGATATAATTCTACTCCTAACACAACAAAGTATTACGCAACCCATTTATATCCTGGAAAGGATCGCGGGTATGATTTTTATACATATTAGTGACTCCCGTGGCATCTTTTGGGAAAACAAAAAGGGTCGAAAATTGAAATAATGAGGCTGGACTTTCTTCACGACATTTTTTTAGAGAAGAGGTGCCAAGAAATTAGAGCCAGAAAACATATAGTTTTCCAGAAAATTTATCCATAAATTGATCCTCAGCATTATTTTTAAATGGTTTCAGAATGTTAACGATTGAAACAAAGCTGGATCGAGGAACGATGATATTTTTCCAAACTAATCGTAGAGGGCCATCAAAAAAATTAGTTCCAAAGCTAAATTTTCTACTTTATTAAAGGCTTATTAATATATAATAATCATTAATAAGTAGAGAATATAATCTCACGTAACTTAACGATATTTTAGTAACAACAGTGCACATAAAAATGTAAGCATTTAAATTATCAATATTACCAAAAATAAGCAATTAATTCAGCTATAATACCTACATTTCCAAATTTAATGTTCCTTAAAAAGAAATCGATTAATATTAAGTGAAAGATGAATTACTGATACCATAATAGAGATAAATTATGTGTTTCATTTCCATAGGTAATGTTTCAGGCGAATTTGATTCAATGACAGACAAGTACCTACCTATCTGCCTAAATTGTTTTACTTACCGAGTTGAAGGAAGCTCTTCCCTTACTTTAAAGTGCCTGCGCTTTGGAGTAAAATAGTCTCTGTGTTTGACCACCTGTGTTCCCGAGGTCGCAAACCACAGCAATTGCTCAATTTTTATGTACATCAATTCCCTAGTTCCATATGGCTTCGGAACCAATGTATTTATGGCCCTCTACGATTAGTTTGGAAAAATATCATCGTGCCTCGATCCAGCTTTGTTTGAATCGTAAGCATTCCGAAACGCGTAGCTAAATATGGTACATTCTACCCTCCGCTTCTTAGCCGAACAATACCTAATAAACTTTGAGTATTAAGAGCTGTTTTCGTTTATATACAGTTTTGCATCAAACTTACATAAATGTTCTTCTTGGTAATATCGGTAGATAGAAGTGTAACAAATTCCACCATAATGATTTGTTTTTTTGGGGGGGAAGGGCAATCTAGTGCTATTTTAACGAGTAGCCTTATGGCACAAGGCTCATATTACCAAATGATTGGATTGCAAACGCACAGATATTCTTCTAAAGACGAAATAAAACATTTATAATTATTGATAGTAGCGAACAAATATCAAGGTGTCACGCCAAGTCCAATGTTCGAAAAAAAACATACTTCAACGTGACTTTATCCAGATCCCATACACCGCACCGAATACTCGAGTCATAACACCCTTTAAATGAGAAAAAATAAAATTCTTGTTTGCCTGTAAGGCGAATTCTTACGCATAAACAGATTCAGTGAAGTGATGAGATAGCCTACGACTACCGTTCAAGCCACCTTCACATCAAGCTTCACACCTGCGAATGCCATCATTTTTCACATTGTTCATCACACATTTGCCATCATTTTTCACCACACCTACCTGGATATGTCCCCCATGAACATTAAATAATTAGATATTTTCTTTACTCCGTAGCTTCGCCTGCTTATATCGGCCTTCATTAGCGCTCAGTTCAACGTATTGAATGGAAAGCTCCCGACCCTGTTCACACAGAACTAATGTTTCCGCGCGCACAAGGGATTTTTAAACCTCGTACAGACTACCACCGTACGGACCAACGTACACACGACTGTAGTGTGAATGGGGCACTGTGTCACTCTCACCGTGGCGTCACGACGAGCAAGTAAAGAGCAAGCGAACGAAATTAGGAATACAATATTCTCGAGACGATTTGAAGCTTTCGAAATTTTTTTCTTTTGCCAAGCTATTGACACCTTTCTGCGCTCATTCATTTAAGCATGAATATATATGCATGTATTAAAGTAACACCATCTGCTTCAGCTAAATGATGATCTCATTATCTATAAATTATTTCACTATCGTAATTCATCATTTCCGATATCTAGTCGCGATTTCAGCGCTACTACTGTTGATTGACAGCGTAAGGAACTATGTATTACCATGGTACAGACGTACATTCACATATGAATTCAGCTTACCGTCCCGAGGACCATTGATCGTACCATAGTAGTGTGAACGGGACATTACAGAGATGGGGTGTGAGCTGGGAAATATAGATACCATCTACCTATCTCCCTGGTTTGAGCAAAAGAAAATGATAAAACCTGCCCTCTCGCGGAGGAAGATTCTCCCTTGTTTTCTTTTTAATACACTGCACGAAGGTGAGCACCGCCCTTATCCACGCCTCCGACGGAGAAGGCGTCAAGAAGCGTGTATAGCTTTATGTTGCAAGTCAGTTTCCATTATCGGAAGCTTTATTAAAGAAGACAGCGGGGGGTTTTCGGGCTCTTAGGGGAAATAAAAAAGGCTAGAAGGGATGAGGGAGGGGAGGGTTGGAGATCTGAGGGGTTGCGGTGGAGGGGAATGGTTTTTTAAGATGCTCGGCTACTCCGCCCGCCCGCCACCGCGTAGGTCCACGGGAAGGCGAACATTAATTACCCGTTGGAAACGGACAAGAGGTGGCGAAGGGCGATCCGATTCGGGCAGGCGAGCAAGGAAGGACATTGAGATGAAGGAGGAATCTTAGGGTCATTGAAGCGATTCATGCCTAAGTCAAGATTTGCGTGGAGCTTTGTACAAGTGTTCTTCTTAATCATTTTCAAAACTGCATTCTACCATTCGTTTTTTTGGCCATTCAATGTTATTTTATATGGATATTTCGTAATAATACGATTAGTACGAAGTTTTCTTCCAAACGCCAAACAATATATTCGCAGATTTTTATCCGCAGCGTAAAAACACCACGCTCTCTATAGGGATGTTAGAGGGAATATTGTTTACGCACATACGAGTGAACCTTTACATACGTATCTATTCTAATGAGTCGTATCTCCACAGCAAAGTTTAAAAATTGTTTCATAAGAATATGGTTTTTCGGCAATTCAAGGCCATTTTAACACGCTGCTATACGACATATATTTCGTAATAATTCGACTAAATAGAGTTTCCTTCAAAAGCCATATAACTTCTTGATATAACTGTTGATTTAAAAAATAGCAAGATACCTTGCCGTGTCCAATACTCGAAATAAACGTATTTCAATGTATTACCGTCTAAATTTCGGACACCGCCGAAAAATTAAGCGACGATATGCTTCAAATAAATAAAAAAATTTAAAATATAACTCTTTTATCATTTCCACGACGGCTTGTAAATCTTAAATCATTTATTATTCATCTCTACGGGGAGGAAATACATCGCAGAGTATGTGAATTTGGAGCGCTGCGGAAGAAGACGGCAAGACTTCTTTGCAGTCTTAAATTTCTCATGATGTGCCGCGACGAGGAGATTATACCATCCTTTGCCAAGATTAAATCACCACTGAAGTCGAAGAAAGTGGATCGTATACTTTGACGGACGAGTTTTGCATTGCTTAGAGAACGTATTCAAGACAAGAGGCGGGTTCTAGATCGCAACGCCAGAAGATTGAAGGACCTCCACCTACACCTTTCAGCCATGCTGTCACCACTAGACTGGGAGTTTGTTGATCGTGACTGGTCGAACAATTGAAACCAGGCTTAAAGAACATCGTAGGCACTTTAGATTGGCGCAACCAGAGAAGTCGGCAGTGGCGGAACACAGCATCAACGAAGACAATGCCATTAAATGGACCGATGCAAAAATCCTTTGCCGCGCACACCGTTACTGGGACCGCATTATCCAAGAGGCCATCGAGATACGATTGCATTCGCATAATTTTAATAGAGACACCGGATTCCAACTGAGTAATACCTGGTGGCCAGTGATCAAATGTATTAAAAAGATGAGAAAATGATTCAACGGCCAGCGGAACACGTCAGCCAATCATAGGGATCGCAACCTTCATTGTTGGGACATCAACAGCTTGTTTAATTTTAGTGTTATAGTGGTCACGGCGGAAATAACACGTGCCTTGAAAATGGAAAACAAGTCGTTTTCCGAGACGTCGGCGGATTATGAAAACATTACCCGGTGTGAAGCCCGAGAAAGATATTTAAATATAATACACCGGGAAAATCTTAAATCATTTACTATGCAACTCGATAATATCTACGTATGTGCCCAGAGATCAAAGAGTTCCCCTCAACAACTCCTTCATTTACAAAAAAAATTCTCGACAAAGCAAAGGGACTCCAGTCAGTCACCTCCCCAATTACTTAAACCAACTGAAGTCCAAAATCACAACCCCATGTAGTAAGGCAGCTCAACAAGGGATACTGAATTGCTCAGTTAGCATATGGCAGACACGCCGTTCCGCACGCATGTGAACCCCAGTCTGCTTTTCCGCTGGTTCCCTCTGCTTTCCGCAGACACGCCGTTCCGCAGATTCCGCACGCATGTGAACCCAGCTTAAGTGTGGCAGCGGAGCCAAACGCAAGCTAACGAAGTAGCCGTAATCACATTTCCAAAGGGAATTTAGGTCCACTTACCTACCCAAAAAAATTTTTTCGCGATCTTGGGATCTAAGGCAATCGATGTTTTACACACCGCAAAACCCCCACGTGCCAAAATTTGACTTGATCAAATAACCATTTTTCGAATAAATCTTTACTGAGCTCCGACATGGAAACATTTATAGCTCGCTTAAGGGTATAGGATGGCATAACATCGATAATGACTGTGTAGAAACCTACGTCGGCCAATAAGCGCGAAAATAGCACAGAGTACCTAATACTTTTCATCGTGAACGTAAGAATATTTAACAAAATGCCACCTCAAGATAATTCTTACATTAATTCACGCAGCATTCGAATTTTATGTTTAAATTCAAGCAGATGCAAGAGGTACGAAGGAAACAGATGAATGTCAAATATGATAAATATAAATAATAATAAAATCAATACCGACACATCACAACTGAGAAGTCATTTCATTAAGTGTGCCCAGGTAAAAATGTTTGGTCTGTAACTGCTCTTGAAAGACAATTATCTGATCTAGAAGTGGTCTGGATTTCAAACGTCTTTAAAACAGACCAATTCAGCCCAGTTACATCCCGCTTCCAGATCAGATATTAGCCTTTCAGAACAGTGACAGACCAAATATTTTTATCTGGGGTAGGTTGATTATGACCCCAAGTTCCCCTAAACAATTCCTTCATTTACAAAAAAAAATCTCGACAAAGCAAAGGGACTCCAGTCAGTCGCCTCCCCAATTACTTCAACCAACTGAAATCCAAAATCACAACCCCATGTAGTAAGGCAGCTCAACAAGGGATACTGAGTTGCTCAGTTAGCATATATCCAATGAGTATTGCCTCCTCGCACATTAGAGCAACCAGGAATTTCTGTTGTAAAATAACGACTTCCATGGAAAGATTGTTTTGGTATGTCAGAGGGTTTAATTGGGAGTGTTGGTCAGAAAACAACACTTTTCAACTCGTAGAACTGGACCCTTGTCTGAAGCAGACACATCAGAATTTGGATTATTGAGTTCATTTTAATGAATTGGGTGATTCGCCAAGTGTGTTTCAATTCCTGCTCAGCAAATTAGCTCAGAGAACTGTTGATGCATCAGGAAGCCTGGTTTACCTCTATTTTGTCCCCAGCTTTCCCATCCCCTCCCATCCACCGAAAATGCTGTCGAGTGGAATGAGAGGGCAAATGATAGCCAAGGTTAAGGTGAATTCAGTAAAGAAATGAATCAAAGAGGAAGATATCCGCTATAGGTGTAGAGCAGTGGTTCCCAAAGTGGGCACTACCGCCCCCTGGGGTGGCGTTGCTTTAATCTAGAGGGGCGAAAATAAACAAGGAGGCGACAGGGGGGCACTAGGAGGCAGGGTCTTCACCGAATGGTGACCAAAAACTATTATCTTTGGCAACCATCCTTTACTATGTTGAAACTACATTGTTCACCACCTTCTTCAGAGATGCTTTCCTGCAAACCTCACTCTTTGATCCTCACTTTACAATGTAATGCAAGACGCTCCCTTTTGCATGCGCCAGATAACGTTTTCCCAATACTGATAAGAAATCTATAAAAGAGATAACAACTAACTGAGCACCGAAAAACTCATTATATCTTCACTCTTCGACTCCCTTCCATGTCTTATCCGCAATTATCTGTTGGTAAGGGGAAGGCGATCTCACCCGTACCAGGCCTATACCAAAAGTGGAATACATATGAGCGTAGCTAGTATGCATTGTATAAACAACAGAAGGAAGAAACAAAGATGGTTCAGTCAGTCGTTGGCGATCTCGGACAGTTGGTCACGTTGAGTTGGTCTTTGGGACGGACTCCTAATTATTTCAGCCTTAAATATAAGAATGATTTAAATTTATTGCATAGTATACATATTAAAAATGTGGAGTGATTCTGAAAAAATCTCCACTTTAATTACAATAATACATCCAGGCTACCCAAAATTAAAAAGATACACTTCCAGTAAAAATATTTAAAAATCCTCGTGTCCACATCATCCCAGGTAAGCAAAATAAATGTAAGTTTTCATACTTTCTAGTCTTTGTTTGAAGTTATAGGATAAACATATAAACAAATGAAGTAGGTGTGAAGATTTCGTGGCGTTTGGAATGATGAGGATGCATTCTCGAATTCAGACTTGAAGATGCCAGTTGTGACGCTGGTGAAACTGTCGTCAACGATGAACAACATACGCGGCGAAAACACAAGAATGCAGCCTCATCGTTTGAAAATATATTGCTTTAATGCTTTTCATTATTGATATTAGCCATTTTCTTAAAACATTCCACTACTTAAATATCAAATCTGCTTCTCATACAAATGTTCAATTTTTGAACGTGAATAAATGTTGTTTAACAAAATTAAATAACTAAACCAATATTTCTGAAAAATAATGGCAGGCACTGAAACATATTGAGAAATAGAAAAACATAAGAAGAAATATTGACAATATAACGTGGATTATCTTAAGTATGGGTTTATGGAATAAACTACAAACAAGCATATGCTGATGTGCTTCATATGTGAAACGGTATTTTCTAATGATGTGATGAAACCTTCCAGACTAGGTGAACACTTAAGGAAGGCACATCCTGACAAGGCGCAAAACTATTAAACAATTTTCCAATCTCTTCGTGGCAAATTGTTAAATCATCCAACGTTGTCAAGCATGTTATGCAATAATTCAAAGCAAACCACCGACGTTTTCGTGCACCATATAACATTTCAAAAGCCGCATACAATTGGTGAAGAACGCATTTTACCAGGAATAAGGGAAACCCTGAGAACTATTCTATATAGATCACCACATGATATGTTAATGAGTATTCCTCTGAGCAACACTTAAGTGCAAAGGTGCATATTCAGACTTGAAGATGCCAGTTGTGACACTGGTGAAACTGTCGTCAACGATGAACAACATACGCGGCGAAAACACAAGAATGCAGCCTCATCGTTTGAAAATATATTGCTTTAATGCTTTTCATTATTGATATTAGCCATTTTCTTAAAACATTCCACTACTTAAATATCAAATCTGCTTCTCATACAAATGTTCAATTTTTGAACGTGAATAAATGTTGTTTAACAAAATTAAATAACTAAACCAATATTTCTGAAAAATAATGGCAGGCACTGAAACATATTGAGAAATAGAAAAACATAAGAAGAAATATTGACAATATAACGTGGATTATCTTAAGTATGGGTTTATGGAATAAACTACAAACAAGCATATGCTGATGTGCTTCATATGTGAAACGGTATTTTCTAATGATGTGATGAAACCTTCCAGACTAGGTGAACACTTAAGGAAGGCACATCCTGACAAGGCGCAAAACTATTAAACAATTTTCCAATCTCTTCGTGGCAAATTGTTAAATCATCCAACGTTGTCAAGCATGTTATGCAATAATTCAAAGCAAACCACCGACGTTTTCGTGCACCATATAACATTTCAAAAGCCGCATACAATTGGTGAAGAACGCATATTACCAGGAATAAGGGAAACCCTGAGAACTATTCTATATAGATCACCACATGATATGTTAATGAGTATTCCTCTGAGCAACACTTAAGTGCAAAGGTGCATATTCAGACTTGAAGATGCCAGTTGTGACACTGGTGAAACTGTCGTCAACGATGAACAACATACGCGGCGAAAACACAAGAATGCAGCCTCATCGTTTGAAAATATATTGCTTTAATGCTTTTCATTATTGATATTAGCCATTTTCTTAAAACATTCCACTACTTAAATATCAAATCTGCTTCTCATACAAATGTTCAATTTTTGAACGTGAATAAATGTTGTTTAACAAAATTAAATAACTAAACCCATATATCTGAAAAATAATGGCAGGCACTGAAACATATTGAGAAATAGAAAAACATAAGAAGAAATATTGACAATATAACGTGGATTATCTTAAGTATGGGTTTATGGAATAAACTACAAACAAGCATATGCTGATGTGCTTCATATGTGAAACGGTATTTTCTAATGATGTGATGAAACCTTCCAGACTAGGTGAACACTTAAGGAAGGCACATCCTGACAAGGCGCAAAACTATTTAACAATTTTCCAATCTCTTCGTGGCAAATTGTTAAATCATCCAACGTTGTCAAGCATGTTATGCAATAATTCAAAGCAAACCACCGACGTTTTCGTGCACTATATAACATTTCAAAAGCCGCATACAATTGGTGAAGAACGCATATTACCAGGAATAAGGGAAACCCTGAGAACTATTCTATATAGATCACCACATGATATGTTAATGAGTATTCCTCTGAGCAACACTTAAGTGCAAAGGTGCATAGATGAAATGGCTGAAAATGTGGAAGATATGCTGCGCGGAATGTTAGAGATAGCTGAATTTGCATTCCAGCTAGACGAGTCAACTTTGCCAGGCAATGAGCCCTTGCATCTAGCCTACATATGCTTTATCAAAGATGAAAATTTAACTAAGGAGTTGTTGTTTGCAAGAAAATTGGAAACAGATTCATAAGGGGAGTCAATATTTCGTGTTGTTGAGCTGTTCTTCAGGGATAAGAAAATTCCACTCAGCATCATACTTGCAGTTGCGACGGGATTCTGGTTGCGACTCTTTCGGGATGTGTGTTTGGAAAATGATGAACATTTTCAACGTTTGTTATTACTCACTGAAGGTCATTAGTTATCCAAAGGAAACTTTTTAAGGCTATTTTGTAATCTTTTTGACACTGTCATTGAGTTTTTTTAAAAGAAAGATGCTATGCTCAGTGACAAACTTAACAATATCAGACATGATAGTGCGGGTTTAACAGAACTACTCGCTTAGTTCTATGAACTTAATTCACAACTGCAGGGAATATAGAGTAACCTTATTAAGGCAAATCCTGGTATCTACTTTAAAGTTAAAACTAATAATTAACTACTATTCAAACGCAATGTAGGCCACCGTGTGCGGCACCAAGTTTCCCTCCCTGCGTGAGCAAGAAGAGAGAGCTGGTATAGGTAGGGTGACCAACTATTTTTGAAGAAAATAAGGGAGATTTCTATATTCTTGACCAAAAATAAGGGAGATTTAGAACACGGAAAAATTTCACAAAAAAAGAAACGCAGTGTTTTTAAAAAATGAAAAAGAACTTTCTTTTATACTTTTAGAAGACCTAAATATATTTTGCATCAGGTTTTGCTTCAGACAATAGTTTGCCATCACTTGTAGCAAATTCTTATAATTCAGTACAATAATACGTGAAGTTCATGGCAACTTGCAGTTCTGATATGATAAGTTCATTCTGCTCCTATTCTTAACATAAGTCCATTGTTATTCATAAGAGAAAATACTCTCCCTGTAGAAAAACTTTATACATATATCAATTGCAATTGATATCGATGGCAAAAACCTCGATATAAAATCAATTGCGTCTGCTCTCGAACGTTTAAACAAATTTCGACCATGTGCGTAAAATTTAAATCATTGAAACAATGATTTTACTTGACGAAAAAATACGGGAGAAATTCACCCAAAGAGATAGAAAATATGGGATCCGGGAGATTGTGAAAAAATAGGGTCAAATACGGGAGAACGCGGGAAACACGGGAGAGTAGGTCACCCTAGGTATAGGTGATGATGATCTGAAAGAATTTTGTGATCATTTAGATACAATGCATCAAGATATGTCTGAACGATTTAAGGATCTTCTTTTGATGGAAGTTTCAGTTTGGGTAATTAATCCATTCTTAGATACTGAGGAACCTGTGGTCCATGAGGAAGAATTGACTGAATTACAACATGTATATGAACAATATGTATGACTGACTAAAGTTTAAAAAAAGCTATCAAGAATTTTGGTAACAGAAGGAGGTTACCGATCGCTATCCTGGACAATGGTCGGTAGTCAAAAAACTCCTAATTGCTTTCCCAACTTCCTATTTGGTGGAATGCTTTTTTAATGCAGTCATCAAACTTATTTTGAAGCGAAGAAATCGACTTCAGGTCGTCGACTTGTGTTTTCTCAGAACGTCGACCAGGTTGCTTTGTGAACGAAGCGATTTTTGACTCTCTCTAAGCAACTTCAACCCAGACATTCAGAAATTGATAACATCTCATCAAGCCCATCCATCGCATTAAAACTTTAATTGACTAGAACTTGTTGTAAAGTTCCATTCGAAAACTTTTCATAAATAGCTTTAAGAACATGAAAATTATAATGAATAGCCGTTAAAGTTGTTAAACTAATTTAAATAATGTATTTATTGTGACTATGTTTCCACAAATTGCAAATATTCATAGGACCATGGCAACATTAAGTTTAATTATAGAGAGAAAGTAAAAACGTCAACTTTTTTTAAATGACCTATGTATTAAATTAATTTTTTAGACTGTTTACTTTTACTCAATGTATATAATCGCAGTTCCTTAATTCCTCTATAAATCCCACCTTTTCTATCTATGTGCATACAAGTCCTGAAAAAAATATCAGATTAACCATTATTTTATTAACTCCGTAATTCATTCTTTAGTCTTTGATTTTTACAACAATCTTTCAGATTACGGGTGGGTCAGTGGGATGGGTATAGTTTTGTGGAACCAAGTGGGGGGCGGTGGCTCGAAAAAGTTTGGGAAACACTGGTGTAGAGCATATGTGGAGGAGCTATCTGAGAAAGACAATATATATATATGGGTATACCAATATGAATACCAATAATGAATACCAATAATTGGTATACCATATATATGGGTATACCAATGAGAATGAGAGAAAAATAGGTGAGGATATCCTCGCACCACTGTAACTGGACAGCTAAATATAATGGTGCTATGAGAGATAAAGATAAGGAAAAACTATCGGAATAGAGAACATACCCTCAAGAGTTCCTGAAGAATTTAGGTAAAAGGTATGGTAGGCTAGAATAAGCTAGTTCATTCTAATATGGGTTTCTTCATTTGCTACCTGGGAGGTGACATTGTTCTCGATATGCAAGCTTTGCTGAAAAAAATAGCATATTTCAAGATTTTCAACAACTGATAAATAATTAATCTGAATAACTCGAAGCTTTGTGTGCGCTCTATGAGGTCAATGAGGTAATTTAGAGTTGGCAGCAACATTAAATAAACTCTGAATGGATACATGAACGAAGGTAAAAAGTGACTGTAGTTGTAATTATTCTGATATTTGTTCCAAGTAATTTTCAAATGTAATCATATACTAATCCCCAATGTACTCATCACAGAGTCCTATTACATTTTCTCCTAACTTCTTCCATCACTGATCAGCACCATCCATTATTTGCAGCATTTTTTAATACATGAGATAATGATCATGGCACCGATGATATGAAGAAAGTAAACATCCAAGACTTTAGAAGGGTTTCCCTATAATGCCTGGTGATGGCTGAACAACATGGTGATGATTATGTCACTGGTCCACAATTACTTCTAAGGTGAAGGATTACTTATCACAGAATTTCTATACTTCAAATGCTAATCCAATTTTTTCCCAGTTTCTCCACATTTTAAGTAACCCAGGAATCCATACCAGTGATTCTCATCAACTCAAGTTCATTAAAATTGAGATTCGGGTCCCATTAGAATCTGGCCATGAGGTGAATAAAGGACACTGTAAATGATATAAATGAGACAACATACATTCCAACGGCCAATGAGAACACACAACTTGAATGGAAAGAAATTTATTTTCAACATAAAACCTAAAAATAAAAGAATACATTCTTTAAGGAAATAAAAACTTCATCTATCAGAAAAATTAAGAAAATATCATAACAAAATAAATCGACAACCCATACTTACTCATTCATTGACCAACTCCGTGTTCACATATTGCCTTTGCTTTCAAAACAAAGGTAAATTACCGAGACAAAACATATTCACACATACCTACCTCACCTAATCTCCCATCCAAGACAGTGCTCTCCATCTAGGGTCCTGAAAAAATTAATACAACTGTTAATACACAGTACTGGTGATTAGAATAAAAACTTAATAATAACAAATTAACATCATTTCAGAGAAGTAGTAAAAGGCTTCTGCATTTTATCTCTATCTTCATCTAAAAGATCTGATATCTAAATTAAAATTCATTCAAAACTCCTAGCTTCCACAAAAAGGGAGTTTTGAAGAAGAATAAATTAATACTATCACATCCATATGGTATGAATAGCAATTTGATAGGAGGGGTATTTTAATGAAATATTGCTACAGATCATCAATATTCTGCAAATAAATGGGGCACTTATCAGATTTTTTCACACAATGAAAATCTTTCTACTTTCAGGGTTTCATTTATCAGATCGCATTTTTTGATTGCCCATATGAATATATTCTGGTTTACTATGTGCAAGGATATTCCTATAGATGGTGTGCAAATAACTACCTATAGGTATCCAAAAATAGATGCACTGTAAATTTAAAAAGTTATGGTTAATGCTTTATTTGATGCAGATGGTCAACACATCGCCCTATAACACGTGCCATATGAAGTTGTAATGCAGTGGACAGTATGAACACATTCTTATGTAATTTGAAGATGCTGTTCCATTACAACTTGCCTAACACAGTGGAATCTATATATATTGCTGAGATACACTTAAATTAAGAGTGGAATGGGAGTAGATTTAATTAGAGAATACACCTTTAGTAAAATTTTGATTGTTCGGGTATAAATTCTTCTAATACCCACAAGCCCATTTAGATAATCTTAGGGTCATTTTCGCACTAAAGTTTGAGTCAATCGCCAAATACAGCCAATTTATGATGGTAAATGACACCATATAAGAAAATATAGAATGCTAGCGATAATAATACGACTAAAAATCAAAAGAAAAACTCAATGAGACATCTCACTGGCTGAAGGGCAAGCAGAATCCATTCAGGAGGGGGGGTCAAGACATCTCTAACCAAGGGTAAAATTTATGACATAATTCTAACACGGTGGATTAAATATGACATACTTGACCAGCATTGATAACAAAATTTAATTGTGATCTTTAAACAATAGAAAAAATAAGTTTCTGACCAATGACTAGCACAATTCTCTTTTTTTTTCAAAAACAAGTTTGTACAGTAATAGTGAAGTGATAGAATATTACTGTCTAAATTGTTTCAAATAAGATATGCCCTTTTCGAATCACTAAGATAATCAAACTGGATTCCCGAACCTGATCAACCGATCAGTATATTGACTATAGCATACACTTGTTAACAACTTGATACCTTAAGCAACTTACACCTGATTACATGCAAGTACGAACAACTAAGAAGATAGCTTTCACAAACTCTTCAGATGAATTTGGGAATGGTAAGCATATTATTGGCTCTAGACATTATTAAACATACTATAAAAAATATATGCAAGAGCCCACCCGTAAGGAGGTCCAAGGCATTTATGGAACTATAGATTCAAACCTAATTTCTCTTTTCAGAATCAATTCACTATGGATAACATATGAAGCTTCCATTGTGTATGTATTTCAGTTCTTTAAAAAAAAATGAATGGAAAGAAGACTAGTGGATAACTGCTTAAAAATATCAGGATCTGCTAACTTTAACATGGTCAGCTAGCTAAAAATATTTTCCAACCACACAATTTCCAATTTCATCAAAAGGCACCCTAAAAGGAATTTTTCGGAATCACAGCTTTCCTAGACATTGAAATCATTCAATGCACACCATTGCTTACCACAACATTGTGTGTACAATGTCATGACAGACATAAAATCTAGATTTATATCTTATATACAAATAGATACATAAAATGACTTAATTTATAATTTGTTGAACAAATAGCAGAATTTAAAACTGACAAGATTCTCAGACACCACCTTTTTATCTGAGATATATGCAAGCAAGTGAATCACAAGAACAGTGTGATGCACCCCATCCAAACTATACTCTCATGTTAACAGCCAGGCAATCCAATGACACTAATAAATAAGTTGCACAAACTTTACAGCATGTTCCCTACAAATCGATTATTTTTTACAAATTGATAGTTCAAACTCTGCTAATGGTCAAAAAAATTTCAAGTTTATCAGCACACTATAGATGTTATAGCAGTAAAATTCATCCCAAGTAAATTACACAACACACTGAAAAAAGAAAATATGTAACAAAAAAATAAACTATAGTAACAGCAAAATGCTTCAAAAGACCTTCATTAAATTTATGCTATAAGGTTTTTTTCATTATTTGCGCATTTCAGGGTATTTCTTATTAGCAAACTAAAGCAACTTCAAGTACATATACAGAAATCAAACAATCGAATAATCTGAACATTCACTTCATCCACTGACAATAAGTTACACCACCCTCAAAAAGATTGTCTGATTCAGAGATACTTCATTCATTATAGAATTATATGAGCACTCCCAACCTATCACAAAACCCAAGACTTGGTTATACATATTTCAATAAACTTTCCAGGGGGAATGAAAAAATTCATACTATTTCTAGATAAAATAACTGATGGGAAAATATTCATGATGAAAAAAATAGCAAGGTAGACGTGTTAATTTTCAGGAGTTCACAGACAAAATTCAGAGGCTCTTCCTAAGTGCATCCACGCATACACTTTGATAGGTTAGTTACGTAAAGGTGATTGAAAAAATAGCAGGGTAAAGGAGATCATGCTCCCAAATGTGCTGGTATCATTGAATAGAATATGATTCCATCATTAGTCTACTTGGATAATTTGACTAGCATAGGACCATGAACATAGAAGCATCTAAGCAGGGTCAGTAAGTATTTTGCTGTCTGGTGACTCTCACGATGTAGACAACCATGTACTACCTCAAAAGTTTGATGAACACAATAGCCATTAAAGAAGACAATTCAATAATGTCTTTCCAATGTAAATGGGGATAAATACCCTCATTATACAGGTAGATTGAGATAGCTAAGATGAAGCACACAGTGAAGGCAAAATGAGATGGCAAAAGCTATAACAAAATCAATTTCTATCAATTATGAGGTAGATGACTTCAATCTCACATCAATTGAGCAGATAAATGATAGGCTACTGCTGCAGGCAGAAAGCAGATATTTATCCATCAATCCAACTTAGTAAAACAACAGCCAGGTCAAATAATATTCTACGCCTTACAGCGATGATAAAGAAATCAGTGGTCACAAAGCTTGAAGATAATTGAAGAAAGAAGGCCTTCAATACACACATTACAATCACAAATGATATATTGCTAAGGCAAAAATACTTGAGAGAATACCTCAGAAGAAGTCTATATATGAAGAGAACAAATGCCTGGATTAATTAAGTTTGTCACAGTATAATGAAACAAAAAATTAGAAACATGGTAAGGCCAACCTTAGTGAAATATTCAAAGATTATCCCATTATGAATGGATATCGATCAGTGTATCAATTGAACTCCTAAAGTGCTGTAGCAATATGACACAAAAACCAGTCACATTCGCTCTCTCATCTACTTGTGACCAAAAACAACCCACTCCCTAGGGCCAGATTTCATCATTTACTTTTGCGTAGATGCAAAATGGGACAGAAGTTGACAAGATTTTATCATAAACTATTTAGTCCATACCTCTTAAGCAATGCTGGCACTTAAGACCTGAGAGGGAAAGATTAACTATGTGAACAAAACAACTGACAAAAGGCAGTATCTCCATTGAAAACTACTACCAGCTAACAAGGATAAAAATCATAGATGATATTACATTAAAAGATTCTTGGCATTGAGGCTACTCTCTGGGCTCTACTTTCAGCTTTCTGATCATATGAGTTTCATGAAGACACATTGGATATAATCCCTAAACTACATATATGACAAACCAACTTATTTGACAAAAGCTCAAGAGACTGTTGACCTAATTCACTGAAACACTGTCTCCTAGATCAAAAAAGGGCTCATTAGGACTCTCCCTTAATAAATTTTAACTTTCTCTTTCAACTCCTTTTCCTTATCCCCTCCCTTCTTCATGCCTGGCACCATAATGAATTCGGCCACATACCCCAGGGGCAGATCACATGACAGTATGCACATAGGTTAATGATCAAAATCAATACAGTAACTAATAGGCAGACATATTTAAATGGCTAAACTTGACTTGAGGAGGAGGATAGAGTGCACTAGACTATATATCTATGATTGATATGGCACTTCCTCAACTCAGGACCATGTTATTAAAAAAAGGATACACTCGTGAAGACATAGAAAGAGCCAAAGAAAACTCCAAATGAAATAAACTGACTTCCACGCATTAATGTAAGGGTATTCTATCAGTTACCGTAGATTTAAATAAAAGAGAGTAACAATACTCTGGCTGTTTTCAAGGCTCAGGCCTTCTCTCCTAACACAATTTCTTCCAGCATCTCATCATATGTCCAACCTTTCCTCATCCCATCCATTAAGCCTATTTTCCTTCTTCTTCCCTGCTTACCCAACATCCTGCCCTCTATCCTGGCCTTCAGCATCCCTTCACCCCTCATTGTGTTACCACATTACTCTGCCTCCTAGTATTATCCTCCCGATGATTCCACACTTCCTTAGCATCTTGTGCACTTCCTGCATCACACTACACATCTACACCTTAAATACCAGCTGTTTTCATCCCATTGTCTCTCAGACCACATTTCTACATCACATAGCTTTTAACTCCATATTAAATTCTTCATCCTTTACATCCTTACAAAAGGTCCCCATCATCAGCTCCCTCTGGTTTCTGAGTGCTTACTTTGCAAGCCAAATTTCCTCTCAATGACTTTGCTACTAGGCCCATTCCATCCCGATACACTAAGTAATTTTATTGATCTACTTGCTCCAGTTTCAGCCTCCTTAATACGACCAGCCTTTTTCACATGTCCAAGATTTCAAAACTTTTGTTTCCTCATAATTAACCTTCATTCTATACTTTAACACAGGACATGAGAAAGAATTTTCAAGCATTCTAAATATCTTCAGAAAAAAGAACTATTCTGTCATCTATCAAATTCAAGATGTAACATGTAAAAAGATGTTCATTAAGGAGCTAGAACATCTTTAATAGCATGAGGGAAAATAATAAGGGGTAAAAAGACCAACCAATCTATCTCATCCATGCAAAATGATCAGGCCGCAATGTAAAATAAGATATCACAAAAATCAATCATAGTTAAAGAATCTCAGTTCATCAGTCTGTGGTTTTAGGACAACAATAATGTGCCTCACAGCTTCCCAACTACCTCCCTCTGACCTATCCCTATTTTCATTAAATCAAAATCCTAATCGAATGGAATCATTTAATACACAAATGTGCTCAAATATTCATCACAAACGAAGAAGTATGGAGAAAGATAAAGTAAAAGTCCTTGGTGTTTCCCTCAACTGCCATCAATTATTGGACACAAATATACACTTGGAATCTCTGATATTCTCAGCACTTGCAATACTACACTTGTTTCTTACAGTTTTACATTCACATCAATCATTTAGCGGCCACTAACTTTAACCATCTGAGTGCGACATGACATGATATCACGATATATTTACGCTGGCTCTGATGATGTGTTATCACATCATGGGTACTTGAATGTTCCAGCTTTCACTAAGGGGCCTAGTGAAAGCTGGAACATTCACCATACCCTCGACGAGATATAACATCATCACCAGCATAAATATAACCATGAAGTGCTATCACGTCATGCCGTACTCAATAGGATTAAGAAATAACTGGGATATAAAATTTCTCAAATTTATTAAAATATATTAAGTCTTAAATAATCTTTTCTGAAACGTTTTTTCAAAATTGTCCATTAAAGTCCACCTCATCTAAATTTTTGCAGAAGGTTCAAGACATACCAAGTGAACTCGACCATTTTATAAAAAGCTTTTCCTAGTCGATAAACTTTATTTAACAATTCAAAACAACTTTTTTTTTATTTTTTCCGGTCACCATAAGCAGCCATTTTTCAACTTCAGGAAAGAGCATTTTCTGCATTTACAAGCATTTCAAGCAACATTTTATTTTCGCAGCTGTGGTCAGTTATAGGACAATGAAGTAAAACTAGAGAAAATTAAGTCTAGAAATGGTTGATTTTGAGCACATAGAAATTTGTACATCTTTTACAAGGCCGTATCATTATTACTAGATGATTCACAAAGTCTAACTGTTAAAAATAGATTCATATTTTAGAGTTCTTTATTTCTTATGTCTCAAATTTATAAACAACTGCCAACCAGATACATAGAGATAGATGGACCTAGAAAATAACAAAATTTTTACAAGTTACATTATAGAAAATAACGCGGCGCAGTAAAAATAAACGTAGGCAAGCTCCAAACTTATAATTACTTTGACAGCTAGTATTGATGCAATAATCATTGATAGACAAAGATGAAGACTGAAAAACTATCTTCCCCCATAAAAAAATTACAAAAATTATTCATTTTTGCGATTTTTAACTTTCATTTTGGTAACAAAATTTATCATAATGCATGAGTAATTCCACATTACTAGGCATTTGACACTAGTATTAAGTATAAATAACAAGTTTTACTTCATTGTCCTCAAATTGGCCACAGCAGAAAGAAGTAAATTTGAATGCTTGCAAACACAGAAAATGCTCAGCACTGAGATTGAAAAATGGCCACCAAATGATAACCAGAAAAAATGAAAATAAAATAAGAGGTTCCAATAGTCGAAAGATTAGGCTGTCAATGAAAATATAATTTTTTCATAAATGGTCAAGCTACCAAGTTGGACCACTTGGTAATGATAAGACTCTGAAACTAATTTGCAAATAAAATAAACATAAAAGTAACCGTCTGCATGACAATCCTCCTCATTTGCAAGGTCAAGGCTCGAGCAGCTTCTCAGTTATAATTTCATAAAATAAGGGAGTTAACCATTAATATAATTCAAGAACAAGGCTGCACAAATACATTCATTAAAAAAATGTCAGTAACCATCAATAAGTTTCCTCTCAGACAAAAGTTCATGACTCAGGCCGACAGTTAACTTCGCCTGAAATTGCAGCCTAGATCATCCAATGTATTTCCACTAATACTGACTAATCCAGCTCCTAAACTTCCTCATCACAGCTTTTTGACAATATTCTAAATTCATGAATATCTAATGAAATAGCACCTTAGTTTTTTCAATGCAGTTCCTTATCACGGAATGCCAAAACATGAGGTGATAATATATATGTGAACAAAATACCATACAATGCAACTGCAATTGCCTACTTGCTTGCTAGCAGAGCTAAATTACAACACAATTTAGTCTGAGCACTCAGAAAAATAAATGGAGGATAAAACGTTTCTCATAGGAATATGAATTGATTAAAATCAAACTAACCAAAGCTGTACGCCAGAGTGTGGAAAAAATAACAAAATGTTCTGATAAGTAGGTAATCCAAGAAAGATTAGGGCAAAGGATACACCAACTGCTACACTTCGAATAATATGCTGAGCGTGCAAATTGAAAGTGAAGAAAGAATATTTTTGTACTCACACAAATTACATTAGGTTCAAATGTAAAAATGAAATTATATTTTAGTAAAATGTGTAAAAAAGAATAAATATTAAATCAGAAGGTCATAAATTGAAAATGAAGTATACACTTGTTGTAAACCAATAGCTCAAATGCAACAGATGAAAGGTCCAAGCTTGAAAAATTCAACAGGAAAATATGCCCAAGATATGCAATATTCTACGATTACTTCCCTTTTGTTTAATGATACAAAACAGGCACAAATGGGAAAATAAGTGGCTAGAATTCCATAGAAGACTGTAGACTGTTTTCAGCAGACAAATATAGTCACCATCCCCACCAAGAAATACATAGGTACAAAGTGCATGACTGAAGCTTTACTCCCCACCAGAGTAGAAGTTTCTATTGGCGACTCATCTCTTACCCCACTAATAGGGTTAAGATAACAGATCCTGAAGCACAAAGAGCCCTAAAAATATTTAAATAGTGAAGCCCTAACAGCTGGAATGGGAACTAGAGTCAACAAGATTATTTGCCAACAGAAAAATGCCAAGTACTAATGGCCTGCATCAAAATTTTTCCATGGCATCATTAGACCAAGTAAACATAGGCTAGAAGCAAGCAGAAAGAGCTATAAATAGCAGGAAATTATCCTAAGTGACCACATTCAACCAGTTAAACAACACAGTAAATTATTAAGTAAGTATAATGCTCGCAACAACTAACAACAAGTATTTGCTCACAACACTAACCAATGATAGGTTAAGAACTCATTACAAATAAGTTCACAACCATTAGCCACATAGGCAAAATTTTCAAATATGAAGTTACAACAACATTCTATATTACTCCTATTTGCATCATTCACAAGACATAATAGTGCGACATTAGCAAATGAGGCAAAAGCACTCAAGTCTACAGAGAATGGTTTTATTTGAGTGCAAGAAAACCACTTCCGAGTGCTACGTATAAAAGACATTGGTCTTACTATATTGATTCTATGTCTACATGAAAAATTTAAGTTCATTCCCTTCAGAATCCTAGTACATGATTGCGAGCCCCTTTTTCCACATGAAAAATTTAAGTTCATTCCTTTCAGAATCCTTGTACATGATCGCGAGCCCCTTTTTCGCCTCCAATTTCAAGAAATTCTCCACACACAATGACTAGAATCCCTTTTAAGCTAGTGCTCATATGACAATAAATTTTGAATCATAATTTTCATATCTGTGACCATGAATTCAATGATATCCAGCATCTAATACAATAGTAACTATAGCAAGTACTGTGATAAATAAAAATAGCTATCTGAAATGCTCAACAGTTTAACCCTTATGCTATGAATGCCATAAATATAAGACAGATTTCCTAACCAGGAAGAAGAACGCTAAAAACATTCGTCGGAGATTTTCCTATGCAAGCGAACGAATGCCATACATTTTCATTGCTATGCTTTTCATAAGGGTCATAGAATTGTTTATTCAGTGATTTTACTAAATAAATATTAGTTGCTATCTCAAAAACTAAACAATCAGAATTGAGCCCCTTGTCCTTTGGAGAGCATCCACAATTTTTAAACAAAATTCTACCATCAATATTAACTGACATCTTGATTTCAAGATAAATATCATACCAATGTTTGATTATGCACACCCAGAATATTTTGTTTCAAAATTTTGTTCTAGTATGTTTTGAACTTAGCTCAAATATTCTTTTGGATTGATTTTATATTAAGTTTATTTTTCCTCTGTTGTTACCATAAGACATTTCCCATCCTTCAATCACTCCAAGTCAATAGTTCCAAAATATAATGATCCATACTGAATGATCTCTTCATCATATTTTCAGCAGTGAAAAATAGTGGTTAAATACAGTGGTGTCCAAATTTCTCAAGAAGTGGAGAGGGAGAGGTATTCAAGCACAGAAGGAAAAGTCAACCTCCGAAGCCACGAACCACTGATACAGAACTGAAGAGAAACTATTTTCAAAGAGCATTTTGGGGATACGAATGAGAAAAACCTATTCCGAGAGCAATGTAACTATACTAATAGATGCAATTCAAGAGAAGCTCCAAAGGAGAATTGTATGCCTGAGATGGCGCAAACTTTCCAAACGATACCACAGAAGTCATAGCTGTGATGGATGTGCTTTTTTATCTCGGCTAATGCATTTCAGGGAAATGTATACATAGTTAATGTGGTTTGTTGAGGGCAAACTTGGAATCAAATAAGGGAACTTCAGGAGCACATATTTTTGCATTGGAATTGGCTTACGCAATAAATCCGTTAATACTGATTATAGAATTTAGTTTAAATTTGTAATGCACAATAAAAAAAAGGAATTCATTTCAAAGTTTACAACTTGAAAACAAGCAACAAATATACGTGTAGTAAAACCAATAAATAAACAATTAGTTGACTGTGAACCCATGCCCTTGGAAAGGCTGTGAACCTACAAAGGGTTAAGCTTATTAAGTTCCTTTCAGATGATTTGGCGGGTGGGAAGGCAGGGCCAGCTGGAGGGAGGAGCTGGAAGCTGGTCATGTGGGCCGGAGGCAACCAAGGGGAGCGTGGGTGGGGGATTCCCTTCTCCCAGGAGCTCAGTCTTACTCTGGCTTCTGTCGTGTAAAGATCTTCTCTCTGCTTCCTGTGTTGCCATGTGTTGTGTATTCATCTACTGCATTTTAAGTGTGGCTGCTTGATTACTGTGGGAGTTGGTGCGCTTATCGTGTCATTAGTACTTATCGTACCATCGTTACATTTAGTGTCAAAGGCATATTCTAATATGGGGGCAGGTTAAGAGGGACGTAGCAGAAAATAATTCCAAGTAACGACGGATAATTGGGCACCCTGTGTCCAGCATGCTGATATCTTTAGGAGAAAGATTTAGAGAAATGGGATAAAATTCTAGATCCCATAATTGTTGATCTCAATGATAGCATACGGAGGATGAGGACAAGGAGGTTGAGAAAAAGAGACAATTCCACATTGGCTCTGCCATTATGAAAATGTATTACATAGTTAAAGTATTTTGATAAGCACATAAAATTATTTATCCTACTTGTTCTGTATTATTCATCGTACAATGTCCTTCTGTGCATACAATGTTACTGCCAATAATATCCTGGCGTCAAGTTAAACTTCGAAGCTCCCCTTAACCTCTCGTTCTCTTTTGCATCGCCATAGGTATGGCAATGCCTTGCAGCTCTCCTCCCTTGCTTCTCCCCTCCCCTACCTCACTTCTCCCCACCCTACCTCGCTTCTACCCTCCCCTACCTCACCCATTACACAAATTTCCCCTCTTGCACAAGAGTTGGCGGGCACTGACGACTACGGCCGAAGTCTCACCCACCAAGTCATCTGAAATGAACTATAACTGCCCACGAATATGGAGATAATGGCAAGGTCCCCACCATGAGGGGTCGACAAAGGTAGGAGCTGAGTGTATACCTGCAAGAACTTTCTCCACGGATGCCGTACAAAAGTGGAAGGAAGTCTCTATTGGTACTCAGTTCAGTAGACATACATAGGAAAGAATACCGCCAACTCGAAAGGGTTAACTATGCATGCATAATTTCTTTGAAATCTTTAGAGCAAAGTTCACACCCAATGTCTCAAACCATTGAATGAATAGTCTGTATTTGTCCAAGATTAGAAGGCTATATAAGAATATGTCATATCAAAATACACAATGAACCATTGTGATTGACAAATTCAGGTATATAACCAACTAGTTCCATACTTTCTTGGTCAATAAAAACTACAAAAGGACATGGTCATTACTTCAGCACAGAAATGCAGACAATTCAAGACTAAAGACAAAAAACTTTCAGAATCAACCCCTATAGTTAGGCCATCAACTGGGATCTTATCTCACATAGAAAATCCCTTTTAAGGATGATACAAATCTCTTTCAAAACAATACAAATTTGATGTGGGAATCCGTCAAGGATTTTTAATCGGCTCTTGTACAAAGAAAAAAGGTTTATATATGCCTTTCCTCACTATTTTGTTTTGAGTATCAGGGAGCTCTCATTATGAATCAGTTTCTATCATACAAGCAAAAGTTGCAAAGTTCCTACAGTTACTGCATTTCAAATTCAAATATATTTCTTACAGGAATAATTCCCTCTTCTCACACTTAAATCAGTGCATTAAAATGCATAAGGGAGGGGGAAAATGTTTCAAGTCATGATTATAGGTACTGATTTTGTGGCATGTGACATGTCAGTGATAATTTAACATCAACATAATAGCTATATTGGTTTTAACCATTTGGTGCCAATCATTTTGGCCCAAGAGAAAACCCAACACAGTATTTGGTGATACTTGAATTAATACCAATTCCATGAGTGACATTATAAGCTTTGACTTCAGGATCAATTCACAGCCACATATAGAAAGCAAAAACAGACACCAGTATCACAACAAGACTTAAGTTAGTTAATAAACCAGACCAACCTAATTGATTCAGCATAACTCTGGCTTTAAGATGCTCCTCAATGGTTTACTGTCATGAGAGAGTCATTACATATCTAAGAATAATTTGAAATCACCATTATCACTGAGAAACTAACAAAGCTTGTCTGTGAATACCAAGCACCATATTACACAACCTTCCCATGCTTTTACCTTCACCTTTCAATGACACAGCCCACGTCTGAAGGATACATAACCAGATGGCCACCAACAGTAACTACAGTCAACATAAATGAAAAAAGGTATTGTAAAACACACTCAAATTCACAAAGAACTTAAAAAACACTTCCAATAAACATACTTATAGTAAAAACTTCAATTATTCACTGAAGTTAATCATGCAAACTACCACTCAGTTTGACATTTATCACACTTAGAACTACTAAAAAAATACTCAGGTTATTATACCGATAGATGTGAAGTAACATCATTCTATGACTTAAGGTGTTTACCTCCTTAAAGTTATTACCATATTGCATAATCCAAATCAGGACACATTATTCAACTGAAAATAAAATTTCCTGCCAATTCCATATACATAATTAACAGGGGGTCAATGCTACATAACCAGCACTGACAAAGATTTTGTGAGCTATTCCACATTTCCAATAACCACAATGAATATTCTGATATTCGCTAACACTTTGAAGGCCTAAGATTAAGAAACTGTTACAAAGAAGACCATGAGATTAAGGGCAATGTCATAATGACAAAGAGCAAAAATGATTCAGTTCCTCTATGGACTCAAGGTAGTAGAATCATTCAACAAGTAAGGAGGATATTCTAGTAAATTGCCAGAGTTCTTTGGACCTCAAACATTAGGACAAAAATTTGTAAATATGCATGGGGCCAAACATTACAGCCACTGAATAAATTAAAGCAAGAATGTACCATAAGATATACCCAAATATTACCCTCAAAGTGTTAACTCACTAGCAGAAAGGCTAGTGGCTTTTACTAGCTGAAGTGAAATAGCAGTCTTTACAAAAGAAGTACATGCAGACATACCAATTACTAATTATGGAAATGATTAGTTCATCATTAAGTTAGATGAATTTTTCATATTAGTTGATACTCAGCTAAAATGGATCATCCTTTCGCAGTAGCAAATATGTGGTAACAGCAATTGTTTTCACAAAGCTTCAGATATTATAGTTACCAGGTCATTCATACATTTTAGCAATGGCCTGAAACTTTCCACAAGGCACAAAGACTACTTGAATGCGTAAGCCCTAACCTTCAAATTCCAACACATTGGATTTAAGGATACAAAAATGGTTTGATTCCATAAACAATAATTAACATTTAGTGACAACAAAACCTATGACAATCACAAGAAAGCTACATGAGAAGAGCGACACTTTAAAAAGCTCCACAATATGGGCCACATGGCACCAGTTTTTTCCCATACAGAGTCCAACCTGAAGGTCTTAATATAGAGAATAATCCTCCTCCAATCCTACAGAATTCTTACATTATACTAAACTGTAATAATAAGTGTTCGCAGAAAAATTGGAGCTTACATGAATGATTTTGATAAATAGCAGAAAGCTAACCAGTGGCAATGTATACCATTACATTTAGTGATCAGCAAACACGATTAATCTAGGAAAACGTCACAAAGTACAGCATTATCTCTCTCTTGCAGAAAGCACAAGACTGAAATAAGAAGGTAAAATGTGCTCCTCCATAAAACTTTGTAAGAGATGAGTTTAACCTAACAACTAGAAAAACCTTTATTGCCAAAGCTAAAAAGACAGCCACCCCCTAAATATTACTCATGATCAGAAATTGGACAACACCTGGTTGAGAACAGAAATTTTTGTTAAATATTTAAAGATATGTTTGTAACAGTCGACAAATCAAACTTAAAATTTTTAACTCAGACGATTATCATTACCTACAAATATTTCACCAGATCAACCAATCACTAAATTCCATATATGCACTCAGTATGATCAAATTAGTTTAAATGAAAAAAATTCCTCAAGGCCACAGATAATACTAATGAAGTAAACCACAATAATTTCCATTTGAGTAAAACAAAGTATTGTTAAGAAACACAAGCTTTGTGTCCAAAAGACCACCATAAAATAATATCAAAGAAAATAACCCCATACAAGTCGAATAGTCACAAATAGTACTACTAGATGTACTTCATTGTTTCATATTTCACCATTAGCAGGTCTTTAAAAAAACTTTTAAACAAAAAGAAAACTAGTAATGAATTTATAAAATTACCAAAATCACATAATAGGAAAGATACAATTGTTACTGGAATACCAAACTGAAAAATACAAAAAGGAACAAAGGCATCATAAAATCACATAAATGAATGCATGGTGGTGTTTCTCAATGAAATGCTTTGCAGGCTATATATGAGATATTAGAAATAGCCATTGGCCAGGTACAAAGATCAAGCTTTCTCTTCTGAAGCAATGGTAACTAGTTATCACATATACTTGCGTAAAAGCCAACCTTGTTTACTGTCAGATCCCTAATTTTTCAGGCACAAAATTGCACTTTTTCCTATGACTCAGGTACACTCAAAAGTTTTTCTATACCAGGGAAGACTGAACGGTTGGGATCCCTAGAATATGAGGACAGAAATACTTACAGGGGTATCTCAAACCTCACAATTGAGGTAAACTTATAGAATGGTCTTCATTTTCCGATAATTTAGTAAGGTTACACTAAAGTGCTGATATTAAACAATAGGTTATTTTTTATATTCTGCCATTGCTAAATTTGGAGAAAAAAATTAGGTATTCCGTTTTAACTAAAAGATGGTCTGCTCAAGTAGTGGCAAATGAAAATTAAGCTTACACCAGCAAAATATAGGTGTTCATCTTGTAAGTCATTAATTAGTTATTCATATGGTTGTAAAATGATAACACTTGAGTACCCAATTTTCTAAAAATACTAAAGAAATGAGTCATGATTCCCAACTAGCTATAACAGCTTTCCAACCAAAGCTCAATGAACGGACTACAGTAGTGCACCCTAACAATCAAAATTTCTTAAAATAATTACATCATGCCGGATATTACATTTACTCAACAGGTTGAGATAATTCACTAAAAAATATATTCATAGGCAACCAATAAATGATCAACACAACAAGGCATGAAGATGTGAGCCACACAGGACATCAGATCCCTTTAGTTTTGCCATGAACCTCAGTTCTAAAGGTCACTATCAGATGTGAACCACCTAGGTTCTAATCCCAAAATGCAAATGAACAGGCCCACACTACTTATAAAATAGAATTTACAAACATAAATCGAAGATGCTGTTATAATTCATCAAGCATTTGCTCACAGAATAAAGGAAGAGAACATCATGCCCTCTTCCTTAGTTCCATTTTTACTCATCCTGAGTAAGATTGTGGTCAATTCAAAGATAGGTTTACTGCAATGTGGTAAAGCCCTGAGGCCGAGGAAAGATTTACAATTTATTTTTGTGCTCAGATTTAGGCCGTTGAAAATTTGGAAAGTGTATTGAGACCCAATTTTATACCAAAAATTTCGTTCTAAGTAGTCATGTCTATACTCAAGTATACATAGTAGTCACAAAACTTAGGTATAACAATTTCAGCCTAATCCATTTTTAAAAACTAAATGCACATGTATACAACAGTTCACCATGTTGAACACATCTAACACTCATTAATATGACATCATGAGAATACTTGATATAGGAAACGAATTTGATTCACACATTCATTTAAATAATTTATGATGCTTTTCAGCAATTGCTTACAAAATTATGTACACAAAAGATTTTTATAAGGAAGTTTGTATAAATGATTAATTTTAGAGAATTTCAATTAAATAACATCCCACTATAGAGAACATTAAACCAGAAGACACATGCACTTAACATTATCTAAGGTTAACTTACCTGCTACAAATAAACATAACTTTACAGCATTAATTATGTAAACTTGGAAGACTTAATATAGATAATCGCATGCAGTGATTTAATCATATGAATTCAGAATAAAAACTAAGAGCATAGCAACACATGGATGCTAGTATAATTTGGCAGTTAAAAAATTTCAATTCCTAAGGAAGTAGCCATTTAGGATTTACTAAATTAAGTTTGATAATATCAAATATTAATTAATGCAATCAGGTGTTACATCTTGAAACCTCCATGATGGATAACTACATACAACTCCAAAATTTTGTACAATATATAGAAAAATTATTGAGCAGATCAAGAGATGGCCAAGAGACTAAGGAAACCTTAAAGAATTCACTTGAATTCATACACACTCAGGACATTGACAACACACCCAATTAAGTTTTACAAAATATATTTCATGTGGCCAAACAGATTCATAAGCACATAGTTAAAAGTGATGAACAGCATTTACAAAGACAGAGGCATGATAATAGAGAAACTCATCCTGTTTACTTACATTTGTCCATTGATCATGTGGATCCACTCCCTCCTGTGAAAATGAAACCCTGTCCAAATGATTCCCTGAGATCCTTATCAAATCTACGCCTAAGGAGAAGACTACAAGTTCAAGGCTCTGTTCAAGAAGAGCCAACTATTACAGGTCCTCACAGCACCTGCTAATACAAACTCCAGCTTACGGTTTGCCAAAAAGGCAAGCATCACTTGAGATTTAAAACATCAAAAATTTAAACAAGATTAACAAACATTAATGTTAGTCTTTCATAGAGGAAATTAAAATCTTTTTTAAGGCCCAGCTTATGAAGAAATTTAAAGCTAATTTTGACTGAGGTGAGAATTTGACGGAAAGTCTTTCAGAAAGAAAATAATCTACCTTATATCACTTCAAATTCAAACGTAATGTCATAGCAATTAAAATTATGTCACATTTCAGTATGAAAGGATTAAATGACAGACAAATTTTACATTTTAATAATTACATGATTCCACTACAAGAAATACAATTCTTGATCTTCAAAACACATGGCTACACATGTGAATCAAACATGTCAAGTTTAAGGTTCCAGATGTAAACTATTGAGTGATGACAACAGAAAGCCACACACAACAGCAATGATTCAAGACTTTTGATTAATTCTACTATTTCTCTTCTCTTTATTTATTCATTTTCCTCTTGTACAATCTTCTTAAGTCATTCAGAAACAGTCTTCTTTCATTCAAACCATGGTGAGTCCCACACGTGATCTTCATGTTAACATTTATTCACTACACTAAGAAAGATGCAGAGTTCAATACATTTAACAATCAGTGAACTCTTCACGTAAAATTAAATGGACAATCCTAATCTGTCAGTTCACCAAGACCGCTATGATAAGTTGTAACAAAATACTCCTACTTAACAGCAATGCAAAATGGTTAAAAACTAAGGAACAGCACTATGTGCGAAAAATATGTATGAATAATTCCTGAATATATTCCTATTCCATGAAGCTATCCACACAATGAACTTCGATGCTCATGTGAATAAAACTGCTTGGGAATTCTGGAGCTGTGAAATGTCGATGGAATGTTACAAACTGACTGCACAGGGCAATATACACGCCAATTCATATGGGAAGAAGTAGGTCGATAAAATCTAACAACAAAATGCTTTCAGTGCTAGTCTTCCAGTGAAACTGACAACAAAAACAGGAGGTGAAATTTAAAATCTTATTTGTTTGCAACAACACCAACTCTCTCTCCAACTGCTTTCTGAGCAATCAAGGTGAGAAAAAGCACTGACAAGTAAACAAGAGAGAAATGAAGAAGGCAAATTACTGAAGGTAAGGAGGGCAACTCTTGCCATTGCAACGAGAAGACTTCCTTCGTGTCTTGTGTCAGTGAGCAGTCAACACTTCAATGCCGCGAACTCCTGTGAGATGACTCCCGCTCCTCTCGCCGCTCCCGCTCACGCTCCCGGTCCCGTTCCCGCTCTGGTTCACGGCGGTTGTTCTCTCGTTCCCGCTCTCGCTCACGATCACGTTCCCGGTACCTGTCATCGTAGTACCTGGAAGGCGCACCCCGTGACATTGGCATTGGCACCGGCATATTGGTAGGTCCAAATAGAATGTTGACATTTGTAACATCACAAAGAAACATGACAAGTAGTTTTTTTAAACTAGCAGGAAACTAAAAAAATATCTACCAAATTTAACATTCTGCACTTACAGCACCAACTGGTACATCAAACTCGCAAGCTTGATTGGAATGTGCCAATGAATCCAATTTACCTTTGCTGAAAATTACTAACACTTGGTTAAACCCCTAGAATGCATCATGAGAATACACCAGATAACAGGGTGTCCAGTGATATTCCACAAAAAATTACCCAATAAATTACTGAGCAGTCCAAACCCAAGGCCATTCACTTCCCTTAAAGTTGAAAATGATAAAAAAAACTTTGAAATTGATACAATGTTTTTCCAGCCTTAAATGCTTCATCAATGAGTGTTTCATGTTCACAACGAAATGTTGTTGCTAATTCAGCCCTAGAACAGCTACAGCAGAATTACAATGTTAATAGCACTCAACTAACTTTTCTTTGAAACATCTGAACAGCATGGCAAACAAAACTATGTCTAACTTATTTTTATTATCTTGCACTACGTACTATTCATTTTTCTAATTATTTCTTCGAAGCTAAAAACAGCCACTGAGTTCCATCGCAAACCTATCATGAAATAACATCAAACTACACCATATAAATTATCCAATTTCAGTTTACTCACAGATTATTTATGGATTTAATACACATAATAGTCAAAACACTTCCCACATCAATGACAAAATGATTTGAAAACAAGTTTGAGCAACAGTTCCCAACTCCTTCTCAACCATTTGCACATCAGTTAATTCCCTCTTTCATTTGTTTCCAATCAAATAACACTAGACACCCTGAAAACAGAAGCATTCCTTATTGAAGACTTAAAATGAGTCAACTCTCACAATAAAAACACAGTGGACATTCAATGAAGCAAATTATACTGCATTCCTTTTGTTAAAAGATGGGGGATACTTCTTTTGATATACACCTCTGGAGGTTAACAGTTTACTAATCAAATGAAAATAACAAACACTTCTGCCACCCATGAAATGAGTGACGATAATTGCCATCTATGTACTTCATTCAATATTCAACCAGCTGAATGGTAAGTTTTGAGAAAGTATTTATCCTAACATTCTAATTTCTAGCATATCATTCTGCTTTCCCTACCATAACTGATTCACCATTAGATCTTTCTTCAATTCCTCATATTGTATTCCTCTTCTTACCATGTACAGAATTCCTATCCTCTTCCTTCCTATTCCATGCTTAATCAGAGCTCTCCCCTCTGTCACCCTCATCAGCATTACCTCTCATTTCAAAACGTCCTCTATACATCTCCTCTTCCTCCTCCCAACTTAAGCCACTAGCTTCCTCTCCTCTCCAACCTACCTCCTTGTTCATCCTTCCTACCACCCAGCCCACCCTCTCCATCCTTCTCCACGCCCATATCTCAAATGCTTCGAGTCTATGTACATCCTTCCTTCCCCAAGTCCGTGACCCATACAGTGCCATTCTCCATATAGGGGTTTTCACCGTCCTTTCCTTTACGTCTCAAATCAGACCTCCCTCACCAATTCCCTCCTCTATGAAAAAGCTTCTTTAGCCATGGAATTTCTAATTACTGTGTTCCAACCACCTAACCCAATCTCCAAAATGCTGCCCAAAACTTTAACTGCTCGACTAGCTCTATTTTGTGCCCTCCCACACCAATATTCAAACCTACCTCCTTGCTATTAGAGAATCTCTCATCACTATCATCTTCTTAAGGTAGATCTTCATCTAATACCTCTCACACTACACTTCTAACACATTCATCATTGACTGTAACCCCTTGGCTCATTGACAAACTAATAATTGGTCTTCTGCGCATCTCATTGTTTTCATCATTTCCCCTCAGACCTTCATTCCTCCCTCCATCTCTCCCCATGCCACCCTTACTGTTTCTTCTGAATACACATTAAAAGGCATTGGCGATAGTGGACACCCCTGCTGCCCTTCCACATTCTTCCTTGTCTGCCCTAACCTATTACATCTGGTTCGTATAAAGATTACAGAAGAGACATCTGTCCCACCAATCAATCCCCAATTTCTTCAAAACTTCCATTACTTTTGTCCAGACCACCTAATCACACATCTTCTCTAAGTCTACTAAGCAAGCAAACACATTCAGCCTATATTCTAGGTTACCTGTGACCAGAGTCCTTATCATTCCCATAGCATCCCTCGTTCCCATCCCTCTCCTAAACCCAAACTGGTCAACGCCCTGGTATTCATTAGCCTTGCACTCCAGTCTCCTAATTATAACTCTAAGGATTACTTTGGCTGTGTGGGATGTTAAGGTAATTTTCACACATTATAATCCTCCCTCTGTCCACTAGTCAACTTAAAACGAGTTGCTCACCAAATTTAAAAGTAATAAGCATAATTATCATTACAGAGACAGTAAGAGTGATGACAGACGACCTTAAAGTAAGAGAGCCTATAAAATGATTTCAACATCATGGGTTACAGGAAAAAAAGAATTCATGAAGAACTCCTCTCATCCAATGTCCCAATGAAGATGGTTAAATTCCTAATAGATATAATAAGTGATAGAACACTCATGATTGGAACAAAAATCAACATTCAGAGAAAGATGAGTGGTGAAAATCGAAACTTAAACTATAACTTGCAATTTAAGTGAGAAATGTGAGTGCAAGGCTATCTGGTAACCCTACGTGAAAACTACAATGCCTACTGAATCTTAAGTAAACTTTTTTAGCTGATCTGATGTGTCTGTGCTATTAGGTTGACATGTATCAAGTTTGACTATGACCATAACACAATGCGTCAAAACCATGGTTGGCTCCAAAAAATTCAAAGCAATATTATTAAGATGAGTACATCCAATAGTAAGTGGCATGAGGATGAAATGGTCAATGGATACTTAAGTGCAACACATGCTGGCACAGGGCTAGTCCACAGAAACTTTCTCACATTATTATGCACTAAATTCAAACTACTGAGCCATTTCTTTCTAAGAGTACACTTAAACCACACTGAACAAAAAAACAGTTTTGAAAATTTACTAATCTCTCCATTACGTATCTCTGGTACAATAGAATTAAGGCTCATTCTTCACTGTCTCACTTCCTCAGTAACAGATATATCAGTGCACTGTTCAATGCATAGAAAGAGCTAATGTAACATTACAAGTCCACTGTAATTCAAATAATGAGAGAATTGAAAAGTGAGGAAGAGAGTGATTTGGAAAAAGCTATTTCGTGCAAATGGGGTAAGTTAGCAGCCAAATGAGGATGAAAAGCTGCCTACTAAGTAATAGATGCATCCAGGAAAATTGAAGTGGATGACTAATATCATACGGCATTTAAAGCGAGCACGGTCTTCATGAGTATCAAACAAGAGACAGAATCTGTCAGACAGAATCAGAAGCAACTGCGTGAGTGATTTGTTTGATGCGGTTGGCACAATGAATCGAATCACAGAATTAAATGCAATCTTTCTCTGGCCAGTGCAATTCTATAACACAAGAAACATTTAAAGATAATTAAATGACCCACATAAAAACACAAATCTTTTGAACAATGGGAGGCATACAACAACTGAAAGCAAGAGCACATGGCAAACATATCAGCTTATGAATACTTATGTCTATTCCATATATATGACATCTGAGAAAAGGAAGACAACATAATTAAGCTGTAACAGCTTTTATAAATGGTTTAAAGTTTGCAAAGTAAGAAAGTAAAATAATTGGCTGCATTATTGGCATTCGTTACAAAATCTCAAAAAGACACACTTTCATACACCAATAAAAAGTCCAATAAAATTAAAACACTATCTGGCAGGTATATACATTTGCATCCCTACATAAAAGGAAGATCTATACTGACATTAATTTTTGCTGTGAAAGTTAGGACTAAGCACTACACATCAAGCAGAGCTGAGTGTATCTGAAGAAGCAGAAAAAAAATAACTCAAGTTCACAGTGTCATGATGAACCACCTGCAGAGCGTTCACGTATTCGCCATTAACAACAGACATTTTTAAGCGACAGAAAAATTTTTATTTAGCAGCCTAAAACTCAACCACATCTATTTCTAATAAAATTTTATAAAATTAAAATTTTACAAAATAATAATTCAATGGAGATACGTTCACGAGCAACTGTGTGAGTGATTTGTTTGATGCGGTTGGCACAATGAATCGAATCACAGAATTAAAAATTAATGCTTGAAAGCAATAGATCACACATTGAAAACAAAAATTTAAAGAGTTAAATTCCACAGAGGAGAAACAATTTCCCTTGACCAGCCCTTTATATTCCTCGATATCACACCAAGTGCTTTAACCAGTTAAGCTGTCAAGGCACCCTCCTCCCCTGTACATATGGTCCTAGTCAAGGTGAATGATTTTTCTTCTATGGAGTTTCATATGGACGTGTCCTTGCAGGTGACTCAATAAAAATAATATCATAGCTAACCTCGGTTTCCTTAAAATTTGTCAAAAATTTGAAAGCTACGGTTTCATCTTATAGCCACAATCACTGGCCTGAGTAATTTCCAAGTCCATGGTACTAACATAACACTAAAATGTAGTTTTCAAGATAAAGACAACTAATATTCACAGCATATTTCACTATAAAGACTTCTTCCTTAAAATTAACACTTCGATTTCATTAAGTAAAACACTGTCATTTGACCTAACAAAGATTCAAATCCTAATTGAACCATTACCAGCTGAGAAAGACTAAAGTGAATTAGACATAGTGATATGTTAGCTTAAAAATCAGCAAATGAAGTTGATATTGAAGGTCAAACCACCAAATACATATGTAGTAATTTAAGAAAGGGTATATCTAGTGATATCAGAAAAGCTACTCCTGATACCATCCTGCCAACGTACAGTATAAAAAATTGTAACTAATACAATTAACAAAACATCTATCTTACAAGCAAAGAGTGAGTTAATAAAGGCATCAAAATTCAGAAAGCATGATTAACAATAATTTACTATGTCTAACACATTAGACAAAAAGGGCTCCCCCAGCACTAAGCTCAACAAGCCTTCTAAACTCAAATTCCACCATTGTTAGCTGAGAAACTAGTGAACACTGTAAGATTTTATCATTCAAACATTTATCCAAGTAAGGCCAAGTACAAAGAGAAGGAGATAAGCTGATAATACCTCCAGATATATTACTACAGACTTCAAATACTGACTTTTTCTTCCCTATGATTAATTAACTCCAACTTTCAGGAAGTCAACTTTCAAAAAGGGAAAGTAGATAAGGAGAGAGATTAACTACCATATACATTTGTTTACAAGCCAACCTCATATCTAGTCCAACTCCTGATTTTTCAGCCAAAAAATTGTATTCTTTCCAACTTGTGTATTGACTGACCTCAAGGTTTAATATACAAAGAAACCCTAGGAAAATGAGAATAGATTTTTTCACATAGATATATCTAAGCTTACAATCAACTTACATATACAGAATGATCTCAGATTCCAACATCATCTAGTTTTATAGTAAAAAAAACGATAGAATGTAAAAATTGTTATTTTTGACATCTGCATAATCAAGAGACAAAATTTTTTAGGGGTACTGTTTTTATTAGAATATAGTATGTATACGTACAATTGAGGCAGATGAAGATTAAGCATTTACTAGCGACCAGGAGGTATTTATCTTATAATATACCATTAATTAGTTTTTCTAAAGGTTGTAAAATGATGATGCAGGTATACCTAGCTTCCTTAAAATATTACTGCATTCAGTCTGAATATCTGACTTGAAGTTATAATTTTCCAACCAACCATCAACAAACGAAATCTGGTAGTATAACCTAAGATTCAGAATTTCATGCTTAATAAAATTAAGCAGAATGTTACATTAATGTGACTGAATATTTCTAGTACTTAAACTTTCTTCCCTAAGATTAGCTACATTACCTCAAACTTTCAGGGTGTCACTTTTCTAGAAACTTGCAAGTAATGGAGAACTTGCAAGGTTTTTTTACGCCTCTTTTAACTCATGCATCATATAGATAACCAGAACTGTTTCCTACATATTCCTTTCTTTCATCTGAGCGACCCATATTTGTTGAACTACAGTCAATGGAAAAGATGATGTCGTTTCAAATGCTGCTTTTTGCACGCCATTTTGGAAGTGATACGTGTGATGTCACACCTGCCGTCCACCGTACGAGACATACGAGATACCGGCGAATAGTTCGGCGAGTATCACCGTTCATTTATCTTTAGTTTCGTGATATTTCATTGAAATATTGCGTCTGAGTTTTGGAAAGTATATATGTATTCTGGTGTGCAATACTTAAATGATTTATTAGTGTTTAGTTTGTGCCTACTCAGATAATCTGCCTATGAAGTCAACGCTTTAGTGATGATGGAGTACTTATAATGAGATGCGACATGTAGACATAGTCGGAAATACAAACTGTTAAATCACTTCGTTAATTATTTACTGTGATTTTCCTGATAAATTAAAATATTAATTGTTTGAAATTTCTATTGCAGTATTTCGACATTATTAGAAATGTGACCTTTTCGAAAATTTTGATTGTAAAATTTTATTGCAGTTCCATGAGGAAGTATGACATCGATAGTGCAATAGGACGCGTTCGATAGCAAATATTGAAAAATGTATGCACAGTGAAGTGTGAAATATTCCCGGAACATAAAGTAATGGCAAAAAATTGTGAGTCTAGCCTTATGATCAGCGGAGAGTCTCATGAGGAGACATCGCGAGACCTACGGTGAGGTGAGGTGACACCAAAGATTTAAATTTTTTGCAACTGGGGATAGATGTAGAAAAAGGGTCACCGCTTTTTCTCCCATAGGCCCAGGTTCGCGAGAAAATTGTAGGTAACTCGAGAATTTGGCTCATCTTCAATTCGTCGCATTAAGACATGTTCACATGATGCATGTCCTTGTAAGTATATACGTTGATAGATAGATGCATGGACAAATTATCCGTATCATAACAGGAGCTTTTTTATGTCCACGAGCTCATGCATTGGCGCAATTTTGGGTGCAAATACAATGCAATTTTAATGGGGACTGTGTATGCATCTGCTCACGCGTAATTAACATCAGTTTTACGCTCGTAACATAATTATTAGCTGTGGTGGTGTGGGTCAAGGCATTGGGTGCACAGGACTCCAGTGTAGTACAGGATCGTGGCCATACTGCGTAATTTATTTATTGGTTTAATATGTTTCAGAAATAAAGTAGAATTCCCAATCCCGAACAGGTACAACGGTCACTGCATCATTTTTAACTTTCTAACTATTACTTGGATCTTCAACTAACCCTTCAAAGAGAGTACAACTAGTAGCAACTGTATTAGCAACTGTATTAGCAACTAGTAGTAACAAAGTATTGGGATTCTATAGTTCGCCTGGATTTACACTTAATAGGTGGAAGGTGTGTCGTTGGCTGCACATTTTGTAATCCGAGGATACATTTTAGGAAAGAGAGAGAGCTCTGATCGGTAATGAGTCTATTTGAAGAGTGTTAACAATAGACAAAGACGTAATTTTTATCTTAAAGCAAATTTTGCGAAAGCGAAACTTTGAATTTCCTAGCAATTATACTCGAATGTTGATATTTGTTAATCAACTTATCGCTCACCGTGAAGAATTTTCTGACGTGAGAGAGTTAATAACAGGGAATGTAAAAGCAGAGGTTCGTGAAGAGGTTCATTTAAAATGGCGTATTTAATGTAAGCGAAACGTGGATTGAAGGATCATGGAGTGTTTTCCTTGCACAATCAACCAACGCGGTTGAAAACCCAGAAAACCTTAATGTTCAACAATATACAAAAATGGTCGTGAATTGTGTTACCCATACGAACAGCGTTCGTGCAGATGCAAGGCATCTGGTGATAACTTTATTAAATGCGCTTATTGTGGAGTCATTTTTTACTTAACACGCCTATGTGATATCATTTGAAATCATGCTGCATTATGCCGTGAACGTAAGATGAAATCCCTGGAGTTGCAATACGCATAACAAGGTAAAGAAAATACTGTGTTATCATGCCCTACATTTGTAATGAACTGGAATGTATTAACTTTCTCTCCCCCCCTAGGTCGCCGTTTCGATTCCTCAAAATGTTACAAAAATAAATGCAATGGCAGGTAAAATAGTGGAAAGAAATCTTATACATAGTTGCCATTTTATCGCGAACCCAGGCGTATGGGAAAAAAATCTTACACTTTTCCCACGTTTCTCTCCTGTTTCAGAAAAAGTTGTGTCGTTAGCAGCCTAAACCAGTCTCTACAGTGTAAGAAGTTCCGACAATGCCGATGACATGCGACTTTAAATTAATGTATATGGTTAAACTTCGCTTCGGTTTAGTTACTTTGGAAGCGCAATTTCCATCGTTGATAGCAGCGTAGATGTTTGCGTGCTTGCATCCATTGAATACTCCACCGTTCTAGGCGTAGCGCTCCTGCCCTTAGTCCTGCCGGGTGACGCCGCCCGGAGTCCCTGAGATTACGACGGGCCTGCCACCGCTGTGGCCTCTGAACGACAGGTGTGACGTCAGACCTGCCCAATCTGACCAAGCCCCCCTTTTCGTCCGTTTTTCGTGCCGTTGGAATTTCAACAACTTTGAGAATTTATATCTCAGAAACTAAGCTTTACTCACCCCTCGGGTTTTTTGCATTGGGCAAGATTCATCATCCTCTATTATGTCTATTTTTTTCAAAAAATCTGCAAGTTCTCCATTCTGAGGGAATATTAACAGCGCACATTCTCTAACCCATCTTTGCTCAAGGTACTTCTTTCATTATGTTATTTCAACTAAATAAAACTCTTGGAGCCACCCCATCAACTTATATTCATTTTCCTCTCCTCAATTACACTTCCTGACTAAATATGTTCCATCTGGAACCACCAAACAAATTTCAGCTCTGTTGCTATTTAAGTAATAATGTAGTATATGTTCAACAAAAGAACTAAAGAAGGTGGTTGGAAATTATGCTTAAAATTCAAAATGAAATCATAAATCATGATGTTATTCTACTCTAGTTTTTACATACTTGTGCTTTTTGACACATCTCTATAAATCAATCATTGCACTATTTTTCACTAATTCTTAATAGATTACTGAATGAAAAGGAAACTTATAAGTAAAACTTGAATGTTTTCTTCAAATTCACTACATAAAGATCCACATATGAGTATAAATAAGACACAACACTAAGTTAGTTAACGAAAAATCACATGCAAATCATACTGATGATTTGTCTTATGCACTTGAACATACATCAAAATGAAAGAAAAATAACAGCATTGATTAAATTAAGATAATAAACAGTAGCTGAATGGCCTAGTATATGGTATACATTGACGAAAAGGCATAAACATGCACCTAATGGTTCATGGGCGACCCAATGAAGAAGGGGGAAACTTGAAGTTTATTCTGATTCTTACATGACATATTTTATGGAGATCTATGAGAAAGAAAAAAATACAGCCATTCCAGCACAGATAATGAATTCCTTGACAAGTAAAACAAGAATCATGATACCAGTTAACAGCATTTCTGATTTTGAAAGAGAAATGGCGAAACACCTATTGACACCACACTTTTCATCTTTCAGTGTTACTTGTAAAGATTCTTGGCACATTGTGGAGCCAAATTACAACAGTCATGAATGAGTAAAATGAAGCACATAACTGTAACACTCAACAGTTAGAAATATAATGCTAACTATCAAAGAATAACTGACAACATGCAATGAAAAAAAGTAATGAACACCAATTAACTGAGATGACAATGTCTGACTCGGGCAACAAAAATTTTATTTGACTGAAAATTATCCAAGACTAAGGCGGGCACATTTTGCTGATAATCTCATTGCTTTATTTAGAAGTTGGATTAATAATATAAAAATATAACATAAAAAAATACTTCAATATCACGATCAGGTACAAAATTAGCCACAATGTGCATAAGGAAACTAGAGCCAAGTCTCATACGGCACAACAATAAGCCTATTTAACCAGCACTTCAATTACAGATGAGTAAGTGAAGCTGGATGAAAGCACTACCACAGAACTTGAATACTTCACAAGTTCAAATGGTTCAACAATCAGTCGTAACCAACTGTAAGAATCTTTAAAATTCTTTAATTGCTGCAATGATTAAATTAAGTGCTACAGCTCTCCGAGATAAATATTTGAAATTGGTTGACAATATGTAATGGTACATAATACACCACAGAAGCATGGCATATCAGTTTTTGGTAAAATACGCTTAAGTGTTATCGGCCAAGGGATAGGATACTCTATCCTAAGCACTGGTTTGTCACAACCTCAGGTCCATCACAGCTTAATCATAACACCATACGTCACTCAAATTTCATTGTATTTATGATTCCAACTACACCATCATTAATGTTATTATAATTTCATTTAAAAACAATCCTCCTTTAAACTGGAAAACATGCAATAAATATTAACATGTATATCTTGTTCTTCCAATGCAATGAAAGGAAAATGTTGATCAGTGCAATCATAGTTAAGTCAATATTTTCAACTAATGAGGTTTGGATACTAATTCCATTACAATAAATGTTGAATCAAGGCAGAATCTTGCTTAAGGTATTCTTTTTCACCTTTACCTCTAACACTTATTAATTGCATAGAAAAAAAACTGATAATGAGGACAACCTTTTGCTACAATTGATATGTATACATTGCACCCAGAAACTACACAAAAGAAGAGGAAAAAATTTATTTGAATACACCTGACTAAAAATTATGAACCTACAGTTCACTTTGAATAAGTAGCTTCACCTCCAAATGACAATTGGCGTGCAGCAAAATCACATATAAAAGTCAAGAGTAGATTGAAAATTTGTAGTCTAGTTAACTGATGAGTAGGGATGTGTGAGAAATTCAAAATTCGAGTTGAGTTTTTTTTATAAAGATGAAGTTGTTCAAAAAATAGCATAGTATATTAGCATGGATTATAGTCCAACTCTGTCTCTGAAGAAGTGAAGCTCTGAAACTGTGAGTGCTCTGAACAATAAGTCAAGTTGGCACTATGAGTTAGGTAAGCAATTATCTTCTTGTCGTCAAGCTCCTCTTGAAATAAACAAAAGAGTCCATCAGCAGCTCAGTTGTGACACACCGAATGCGATATACAGCATTTTATATTTCGTCCGTAGTCACCAGCTTGACCCATACCATTGACTTCTCAGAAAGTACTGCCCATTTCTCAATGCTTGACCTAAGATCATCCAACATTGAATATATCCATCCTTTGATACCAACGAAATATTAAATTGACTACCCCACACAATTCTACACGTGTCACTTTTTGTGAGCTGTCACATGAATTTGTCACGGTGATGGAAACACATCTCAGCCTAAATTGGATGGTATAAAGACTGTCTAAACTTCAACAACATTGGAGGACAGGATTCAGAGCAACGTTATGACTGCATCTTATTTTACCACAGATAATGGAGAGTAATAGTGGGAGTACCTAAGCGGATTACACTGCAAACTGCTTTGGATTCAAAGCAACGTCAAGAGCTCCTCTTAGCTTTCTGCCGATGAGACAGATCAATTAAGTCACGATCACACCCCTCAGATAATCGCAATTTTTCATCATGTAAGTTTATTGCATGACATTATTCATCAATACCAGCCACAGAAGTATCTAAAGGAAGGCTGCATTCAGCAGCAGAAAAAATTGCTAATGCAAGAGGAAGGAATCTCCACCCTAAACGAAAAGAGTACTTGTTTTCCTGCATTAAAATGTACAATCTGATTTCAACTTCACAGGCATTATGAAATGAAAGGAAGTTCATTTCTCCAACTAATTCACATCTCATTGATTCATTTGCTTTTCTTATCATTTCTCTTAGGCTAAATCACATTGAAAAAATACTTTTATGTATCCCTAAGAGTTCATTTTTTGCAAGCCGTGTTATTGCACACCACAAAAATACTGAAGTGGACATGTATTTCCCAATTGGAGTATGTTGTATTGAGCTGATGGGACTTATATAAGTTAAGGTAAGCAAATTCCTTCAAAAGATGCCAAATGTATTGATTATCATAGTTTCTTTTTCCAATTGTCCTTAGTTTAGATTCAGGAAAGTTTTTAATCAACTTTAAAAGTTTAGTTATGGTAATTGAATAGATTAAAAATAGGAAATCAAATCTTGAATTAAACAAGGCTTTGAAGGATTTCATTTCTCTCAAAAACATGAATTAAGGGTACTGATGCTTGAACTTGACTCGAAACTCAATTTTTATATCAATCTTCAAATGAAACTCAACTCGATTTGAAAATCTGTTGTTCACACATCCCTACTAATAAGCCAATATCATTGAGTGACCAGACAAAATTCAATACAATTTAACATTATCTATCTGTATTATAGCATAAAATTAATACTTTTGATTACTTCAGTGACTAAAAAGACAAACAGGACAAAGGTTCACCATATTAGCATTCTAATCATTAATATGAAGAAAACTAAGGCAATAAAAACAAACCATCAAGTAGTAGCTTTCAAAATATGTACAGCACATACATTACTCTGCCACAATGAAATGTACAATATCCATTTTCTTATTACTGCTGCCAGTATTAGGGAAATGAAAGGAATAGGTATTATGAATCATGGATTGGTTGAAATAAGCAAGGCTAAACAATGCTTAATGATAAAAGAGCTGGAATTTCCTTACAGTATGTCTAATAATTATGCAAAAAGGGACCCTTTCTGACACACAATGTTGATGTGTACACTTTTTCATGGGCAATTAATATATGTTTAACACAGGAGAATCAGTACTTAATAGGATATTATTCAATACCAAATATTATGATTGGGCACACAGAATGAGTTCATTCATAACTCATTCTAACCCACATTAGCTCAATACTAGCAGATTACGGCCTACAGCATTAACAGAGAAGGCCAATTTTAATCATAATCTTCATATCACCTCAATTATTGTTAATATGAAGCTTCAATCTTAGATGAAATATAAGAAATAGTTTTAACTAGTCACCGCTTACATTCCAGGAGAAAAGTGATAGTGGAGTAGTATGAATTACTTACTGTTATTTCACAGAGTTTATACAAATTTCCAGCAGTAAAATACAACAAAATGCTTTATAATTACCTGATTAAATATACAGAAGGCTAGATTCCACTGGCCTGTAGTATGATATCAAGCTTAAAATTCATTGTTGGGAAATGTGTAATGTGTTCACCACTTTCAAAACGGTTTATCTCAACCATTTTTTCAGGTTTCCAACTTTAACCACCCACTTCAAAGATTTTAAAACATAAAATATATCACAAACATAAGATGATTATTTTTGACTGCATGGAGTTCCTGCTTACTCAACTCACATCAGTCTCTTATAATTCTTTTACCGCAAAAAAAATAATAAATGCTGTAGGAAACTGCTGAGCCACATGTGCTCAAAACTACCAACACATTGCTGCCAGGAATGCACGCTGAAAATACACAATGCCTTTAGCCCAAATTTTTTTTCCTAAAAACATCCGTCTATTTATTTTACTCACCCTTGAATGAATCAGTATTGCAGGGGTAATTATACACAGCTTCTACAGCAAAAGGAAATCAACCATGTTTCAAGATATTAACTGCTCTACTATCTTAAGGGAAGTATTCAGGGCAATTTCACATCTGTATTACACCAATAATAGAGAAGACCATACTTCATGTAGAGAGTACTCATTGATCAACACACCAGTAAGCTAAATATATATTTCACCAAGTCGAAAATAGCAATAAAATTTTCACACTCCAGGTTTGTTACAACCTACCAGAATACAAAAAAATAAGAGCATTTCAGCAGCAGATTAGGAGCTCAATAGTACATCCTACATTACAGAAAAAATATAATCTACAAACCAATGTCATTATCTTAGTTGAGGTAAGTAGAGGAAAAGAGATGAAACAATGGCATTAAATGAAGAACCAGAGTTAATGACAAGGGGCACGAGTTCCTCAATCCTTCACTGCACTCAATCCAAATCGCAAAAGAAAAATAAATATTAACTACACAGTATCAAGTTGACTCCAAGATAGAAATAAATACTCACCTAGACTTGGATCCCAAAACAGCAGCTGCATCGGGAGGCTCAGGAGACTTCACCCGGGGCCGAACACCTTGGCGAGTAGAGCTAAGTGATACAAAATTGGATTTACATTAAATACTGAATAAAATGACACCCATTTCCAAGAGTAAATTTATTAGTAGTACTTAATCAGTGCCCCCCTTTATTTATAACACAGCCAAAGTACAACTTCCATCCAATGTGATAACTGCACCTCAATGAATTACCATTTCTACAATCCCTGTAACCCTAACTAGAAGGTGCTGTGATGTGCTAACCATATGGGTGCTGCCATTTTAAAACTGGTTGAGTTTGTCGTAAGCTTGAAGACAAATATCAACATATAACCAATGAGAGAGAGTGTTATTCATCTCAAAAAATCAGGAAATGTGGCTTCACTTGCTTTGCATATAAGAGAGTACTAAAATATGAATAGAGAAACTCAGTTTATTCTCACCCACCCATTTTCAATGCAATGATACTGCATTAATGCAAATTATAGGCCAATTCATGGTTGTACATGACTGATGAGTTCATTGAAGTTTCTTAGCATGCATCATTTTTGGATGAGGTTGCACCTAACTCTTAAAACACAGACAAGTAAGAAAATGACATTCAGAAGAAAGATGAAAATGCTCAAATAATAATGAACGAACACAGTAAAATGAACTAATAACCTTCTTCCATCAGAAACCTTGATGTTTTGTCCATAAAAATGCTGTTTCAGATGTTTGCATTGCACTAAAAAAAGTTTCATTTGTTTGAGTGCATACAACATGTAGACTACTAGGCAATCATACACGGTTCTTTTTAAAAATATTTTCATGAAAATCACAGCAGTCGTCAGCCTTTAGTTTGATTTGAATCATGTGGGTACATTAAATGAATTGAGGATCAGGGTAATTATGATCACACACTGCACGGCACATTCAAGGGGCCAGTTCCTTGCCCAGCACTGCCTACAGTTTCTCAGAGAATTTTGGTACTCAGAAAACAACTTAAGATCGCATTAAGTTGAGAAGTATATCACATATTTCTACCCAGAACCTTCAATCAAATACTTTACCCATTCAGCTATCATACAAACAGGAGTAAGAAATAGGCCTACTACAGCTTTTTCATCGACAAGAACTTACGAAGCAGAAAGAATCAAGAGCCTTGATTTAGTTTCGGCTTGATGATAGGTCAACACCATGAACAAACTAAAATTTCTTTATTGGAGTAAGAGAATGTTGTATATTAGGTGAAAGAAGGGAATTTAGAGTTGAAAAGGCTTCCAGGAGAAATATTACAAATCCGTGGAAATAGACAGCATATACAAAACTGAGCATGGGTGAGGCATTAGTGAAGATATCACACATGTATAAGAGTGCAGAAGAAATTTAAACAATACCAGCTTTCAAAAGCACAATCAACTACCAAGCTTTTTCACTCAGTTAATTCATTCCCAGAGGGCACAGCTGGAAGATACACTTGTACTTTGGTCAGTTCTGTACAAGATGAGCCCCTAAGGACAAGTGATTTCTAATACTTAGATGAGCACTTGAAAATAGAATTTTTACACCTCATAGTAGAAAAAAAAACAAAATATTTCCCCAATATTTAAGCTTTCCCCATTTCCATATGGTCATTTGCAATCATCCACAGAGTGGTTAGAGATTCTGGGTACACAAAAAGAAGCCATGTTGACGAGAACTATTCAAGATAATCAATCACAATCAATAATACAAGATCAAAGATAATCCCTAACCCTCTTTATATGATTTCATATCTTCACTTAGCACATAAAATTGATTTTGATATGCCAAGTTTAATGATGCTAAAACTAGTGAATTGTCATTCACTGGTAACATCTGTAAACAGCTAAAAATATATTAGCAATCAACAGAAATTATTCAAGACTTAGGAAATCGCTAAAATTATATAAACTAGAACACAGAACAATCTTTGAACACAAAGTAAACAATAACACAAGCTTCACAGCACCCATGTCATCAAAAAATGAGCTCAGGCATTTAAATGAACCCCGACAGCCACGTAAAATCCAACTAGGAAAAAAAAGTAAGAGCTAAATTTGGACAACTGAATGTAAAGTCAGAGTAAATGAAAACCTAACATATGTTACACAGACATAAATGAAGATTGGACACAACACAATTTTAAATTCCTAACACATATTTACAGCATTATTTCACCCACAAGAACTGTTCAAATTCATGTATAACTACATAAGAAAGTAGTACACAACTTACTTAATAGCTTCACTTAATTCAGCCGACATGTTTACTCCCACTGGAAGCAAATCTGGTGCATTAAATATACATATAAAAGTCATTAGCCGAAGGTAAATAGTTCAGCACTTATCCTTCTTCTCACTTCACTAGTTATTAGCAGCTTGGTAGCAATTTCCAGGCATTCAAATTTAAGCAAGGGTGAATTATTATAGCTAACATTTTGCACACTAAAGGTACTTATCAGTAAAACCTACTGGTAACAGAAACATTTCTATGCTGATGTACAGCATGAGTCAAGCAGCAAATCACCTGCCTTAAGCTAAGTAACTCTTCTTCAATTCTAGTTTTAATCTTTCTCAAACCATGGTTAGCGATTTCATTGTTATAACTTTCCCATACCATGAAAATAAAACACCGTATCTGGCCAGAAATAATAAGGCCAAGTAATTTTGAGGGACTGGTTTGGTACAAGACAGAACTTTTTTCACTGACAGGCTAAAATGTTTCAAGGTTAAACCATAAATTCCCCAAAACTATTTATCCTAACTATAATATTTTTTCCTGCAAGATGCACTAATGGAATTGGCTACAATGAGAGAGTTAAAAATTAAATATACCTCTAAAATTGAGTGTCCGGTGTCATTTCACCCACTATCAACCATGAGAAATCCTCAGCAAGGAATAATTATTTAATCCACATTGACAAGATATGAATTCACAAAAGCAAATGTATCATGCACAAAGAGATCCTAGATAATGGTATTTAATCATAAACTTATTCTCCCACACCTCACCTTCGACAACAATCTCATCATCCAATTCAGAGGATCTTAACAGGCACTGTAACACGAGGAGATTTATGGAATACTAATGAGGGTGTTTTAGAATTCTAAATGACTGGTGATAGACATAATACTGACCACCTAGGTCAGGATAAATTCAGTTTGCAAATTAAAAAGAGAGATTCATAGAAATAGGCATTTCAAATATAAACCTCAGAAAAATAGGTTTTTATAGCCATTTTTCCAATTCAACCCTGCATTTGCTTTGCAACCACAGAGAAAAGTGATAATGGATCAACAATTATCATGAAGTGATTACCCATAATAATGTTTGATTTTTTATCATAAAACACCACTTAATAATAATTCAGCATACAAGTCAACAGTAATGGGTTATAAATAACAAAAGTTTGATCAGATTACTAATGAATATATTAACCATGAAAAGTCATCAACTACCTCATCAGTCTCATTTTACTTTTGGGGAATACTAAGTTATAGAGAAGTAGTTGATAAAAATTAAATTTAAAATAGAACACTTCAACCCTGTGGCCATAGTATTTACATGAAAATATATTACAATGGGTTTCCCAAAAGTTTGTGACTAAAAATCAACATTGAAGATGGCTCATAGAAGCACATAAACTGTGAACATCAGGCCATCACCAGGTTATGTAAGCAGTACAAATTGCAGGGAAATAAGAAATAAGAGAAGGTAATTACACACACACATACACAATATTGTAACATGGCTTGGATTCCAATTTTTTATTTCACGAGTAAAAATATTTTTCATATAAAAGAGTGATATAGACCATTTAATACATGTCACAAAAATTGAGTATGAAACACTCTTCACTCAAAATCTTGGCCTGGCATATATGAATCACAAATACACCACCCAATATACAGACCCACCTCTATTTTTCCACTTTTACAATGCAACATCATTTCCTCTACTATTGAGTCTAAAAAACATATCCACCCACAATCAATAGCATTGATAAATAAAATAAGTTTTGCTACTTACACAACAACTTTCTCCATGCGATTATGAGACTATACCAATTGGACTAATTGAATGCCAGAAAATATGGATGCCAATCAATAGCTAATTAATGGCCAAAATAATATTCATCCTTCTCAGTCAATATTGTACAGTTAATATTAATAATAATAATAATAATAGCAACAAAATATTTGAAGTGGAATTAATATTATTCTGATAAAATACTTTCACATAAAAAGAGCTTGAAATTATTTAGAGAAGTTACTAAACAGATTAGGTATTTAGTGTTTACTCATTTGATGAACCAATACTGATGCAGTGTTACTGGACAATAATTATCAGGAAAATTTGAGCAAATGCATATCACAATGCACAATATTCCCACCAACTATAAACATCAACTTAAAGAAAAATTCACACCTTAAAATCATGACCAATGTACCATGTATATTTTTCTACCAGGTGAGTCAATGTAACCCAAAAGTTACCACAGTGAGCATCACGAGTTAATGACAGACACTTCATGATTTGCATGCCAACCGTCCATTCACTAAACCAGTACAAGCATGCTCTTTCCAAATGAAGAACCGTTTCTTGAGCCCATTTTAAAATACAATACAAAGGTTAAAAATTCCTCAGACTATGCAATTATTGAATTTCTCATATTTAAGCTCGAATTTCAGTACAAAAAGTCACATGCCTGAGATTATCCCACCAACAATTTCCGATGTTTCACACACAGTAAACTCCCGTTTATCCGAAATGATCGGGACGGCGGCCGGTTCGGATAATGAAAATTTCGGATAAACCGAAGTCCCACGTGAAACACCCCGAATTGCATCAATACTGCGAAATATTATCGTAAAACATGCATACATAAAATGTTATTAATATGGTTGTGAACAAGCCTACATGTTTTTGAAGCTCTATTCAAGTTAGCGTTCGTTCGTATGTTTGCATTCCGTGCGATCCATCCGTCCGTCCATCCGGTCTGTCCGTCCGACCGTTGGAATGAGCAGGTGCATGTGCAAGATTGGTACGCGTTACGGTCGGACAGACGGATGGATGGTGCGGAGCGTGAACATGCGAACGATCGTTGACTTGAATAGCGCCACTGCGTAATTTACGTGGTTGATAGAGTATGAAAATATATGAAGAGGTGTTACCACCAAATAATTAACGGGTCGCCATGGTATTCATTGGATGAAGATCGGGAAGGGACAGATGGAAAATTTTGTTCGGATACAGCGGATTTTGGATAAACGTGATTCGGATAAACGGGAGTTTACTGTACTATTTTTTTATAACGCTTCAGTAGGTGCGTGGGCCACAGGGATGGCCCACAGTGTTTAATTTGTGTGCCTCATTGGATGGTATAATATGCACGTAAGTTTCTGTACCTGCACATGATTATGTCCTCAAAAGCCTTCCATGGTCGTTTGTCACAAATTGTAGCAGGATTAGTATTAAATTGCACATGAAAGCAAGCCGGCGTGACTGGACCACAAATGTGGCCCACGTGCCTGCGTAACCTTTTTCTGTTGACAACACTAATAGTTGTGCAGCAATTTTTTGTCAGATATTTGTCTAATTTGACAAGCAAACACTATTCAGGACGTTTATGTTACTTTTTTTCGGTACCTCGGCAAGAGCCCTGCTTTATCACAATAGATGTTAGATGCTAAAGTATTTCACTGTTTTTCAGTTACTTTGGGTTGTTCCACAAATAACTAAAAATATGTCCCATCGAGACAAAAACCAAACTAGACAAAAGATATTAGTCTAAAGTTATTGCCAGTAAAAATTTATAACAAAAAAAAGTTAAAATTTAAGGCAATTAAAAAAATTGAATTTAGGCCACCAGTGTGGCCCGCACGCCTAATCATGTAACAAAATTCATGCGCCCACTGAAGGGTTAAACAAAATGGTAAATAAGATGTCAACAGCGCAAGCAGTTTGTAAACCACTACTTTTTACCATGGTTATTTATGAAATATTTCAACACAATGTCATTGATTTTCTTACTTTCTCATCATGAAGAATTTAAATTATCATAAAATCTACCAGACAAGAACTCACCAACTCTCTAATAATGACATATTAAGAAAAGTACTATCATTCTGGCAGCCTATTTGTACATGTAGTATTTTACTCACGTTAGAAAATGAAATGATTTAAGCAAACAAAATACATAAAAACCATCTTCAAAAAATCAGTTCATTTGTCAATATGAATGACCACAATGATGGCCCTTAGATAAAAGAACCTAAGGCAAGGACTGATCAAAGTCTTATTCGGGATAATGCTTGACACACCCCAGCCAAAGCAAACTTATTACTGAATAATTACAAAAGAAACAGGCCAAAATCCATCAGCATCATGGAAGCCCTTACCTCTAGAAAGCTCTACCTCTTAGTTACTGTTTCCACAGTTGTGTCATCTAGCATTAGGAGATACACATACTGAGGTAATTCAAGTATGGTCATGCACATAGCCAGAGGGACATGTCTCATTCAAGGGTTGTTCATATGTTTTATTTAGGGAGGCAGTCCTTCCTTCCTCCCTGAACGAGACATTCCACACCACACCTGCTGCCTGAGGCCAGACAGGATGATGTCCTGCACCCTAATAAAAATCTATAGCTACAAGTGGAAGTCCTGACTCTCCCCTTCCCCACACAAAGCCCAGTCACCCACGAGTATGGTATGAAAATGGGGTTGGCTCTTGCCATAAAATCTGCACTGAAGGGACGATTGCCATGCCATCCCTAGGATCCTGCATTATTCATTAATGGGGTGTCAAGAAAGAGTAGTGGTCTTATAACAGTTTTGAAAAGCATAAAGTAAAATTATTAAGACATTATAAAATATGATGTGATGTATGCAGTGATGCATGTGCATCTTTTCAGCATAACCACTATTTTAGGGTAAGAAATGCCAAAATGAAGGTCAGGGATATTTCTCAGTCAAGCCAATCGCCAGTAATCACAATATCAATAATACTAATACAGTTAACCACTGCTTCAAGATAGGTTCACAAAATAATAATTTTCCTTACTACCTAATGCTTGCATACAGCTTTAATTGGAAAATCGCCATACAGTTTCGAGCAAACTTTAAATTTTTCATATTATAGTGTTTTTACCAGTGATACATCAAATCCAAAATTTATGAAATCTGATTCCTTTTTTTTAATGAATCTTGAATACCACATCTTGATATCGAATCCTGCTTCCTCCAAAAACCAGTTCCTTTACATTTTTGTATAAAACAAATCCTAATCCATGTTTAATTTAATGGTAAAATGAACAAAAGCTAGATATAGATTATCCCTCATACCAAACCTAATAATATACCTTTCAAGAGAAAATAAAACTGAGCACCATTTTGATTCACAATGGCATCTATTATTTCTACAATTAAATACACTAAAGAAAGAAAGTGAACACTAGAAAATTCTTAATTTTTGTAAATGAAATGGAGCATCCTGAGTCAGTCAAGACCTAATCAGTTTCTTTATCATTAAATAAACTGCCAGGAGGACTGAAGACTTGTTGTGAATACTGGTGCTCTAGCAGTCAAAAGATGTTTTCATAGATTGTGTTTTAAATTGGCGCATTGATTTATTGTTCAAATATCTGACTTATGCTGCTTAACCAGCAAGAACTGATAGTAATTTTGCATGCTTCTAAAAAGCATTAGTACATATAGTGCTACCATCGTGGAAAACAATATTGCCTCAAGAGACAAAAATCACAGCTTTATAAATTTCACATTTCTGCAAATGTAATTCCTCAAATCACTTCAGGGCAATTCTAAACAAATAACATTACAGGAGTAATAGTGGCCAGACACATTTTGATTCTCAGCACTAAGGAAGGAGTAAATATTATAACTTGATATTCAAAAACATAAATGAAGGGCGATTGGAATACATAACTGATTTTAGCACAAAATGGCATGATGCAGTTTTAAAAATTTGACTTCAATAAACGTCAACCATAAGGCCGGATTTTGAATCTCACAATTGATAAGAAGAAAGCAACCTCAGTATTTTTTAAAAATAACTTGTAACAGTCAACTTTAGCCACCTTAATATCTATTCCCATTTCTTGGTAAGTTTAATTTTGCCCTTTGTTAAAATTTAATTCATATTTACAAGGAAATCACTCTTTTATGAATGCTTACAAAGGACCAGACTTCATTTTAATGAACATTCTTTGCAAGGACTCAGCTTAAAATGCATTTGCAGGGCAAATACTGTCATGATGGAGTGACAAAAATGGTAAAGTGAAACTTATGCTACTTCTCTGGCATGAAAATAGCTAAGTTTGAGAGGGCATTCTAAGTTAGGAGTGTATTGTTCTGCAGCTAAAAACTTGGTGGTACCATGGCAGAGAACAAATAATAGCTGAAACTCACTACACACAGTCATTTGCCACACAACTGGCAGCATTACAGAGGACAAAGCATAATGAGTATCGACCATCATTTGTCACTACCTTGATATGCCAACAAGGCCCACTGGCTAGCCAGAGAGTCTACACATGGAAGCCGGCAAAGACAAAGACACACCCCGTTGCAGCTAAGGTCAGCTCTACAGGATGTGCTCAATTGAATTATCATCTTGCCAACAATGTAAGAGCCTATCGCAAATACATGCTTTCATGTTGCACCAGCACTGGCAGTGTTCATTTACTTCAACTGTCTCACCCCAACAGCTTCATCTTCCAAAGTCAAAAAGAAACATGTTTCATAACAATCAGAAAATAAAAACAGCAGGCATAATGGTTTTTAGGCATGTCATCAGCTTTAAAAATGATGAATTGAAGGATTATGATGGTGTTATGTGCATGCACCAAATTTAACGTGTAACTTCAAGTGATTAATAACCATTAAGTCTCTGCTTATGCAAATACTTGTGATGTAGTGAATTCTCTCACAGATTATCAACCCACATGTAATAAAAAGAAAATCAAGACATATTATGAGTAGAGATTTTAACATGATTTAAAAGTTTACCATAATGTAGCACATGAGCCACCCACACACCCAGGTTTTAAATCATTTTGGAAGGATTTGACTGAAATTCATACCCATGCATTCCGTAAGATTCCATCGAATCCTTTAAATACTAAACCCATCACTAGTTTCTATCCTTAAATTAATGTTAATTTTCCCTCTCCCATGCTTTTCATCGGTAAATAAACTATTAACGGTATCTCGTCAATCTCACATAATATGTGAACTCTCTCATAATGCTATAAACTCCTCAGCAGAATAATTTTGCATTTTTATAACTGTTATACAAATGAATTACCACCAAACTTCATTTATCACCATACTAAAGTTGCTCACTTTCAAAGTGATCCTGCCTAGTAATGTTATATCTCTGACACTTCATAAAAAGTAGTAATAAAAAATATGCAAATACAAAAATAATGTGAATACTATTGCATGTAGTTACTAAACCATTCTCTGAGTGCTGTGTTACTACTTCTTAATCACTCTGAAGGCTAAGTTATGTGGCAGGTTTTCTTCCCAGGTGAAAGTGCCATTGACAAACTATGTCAATTCTTCCACAATAAACAACAAACTTTGTGTTAACATAGCTCTGAGGCCAAGCAAGATGCAAGCTAAAATTAGATATCTTAAGAACCCCACCTTCTTGGACATCAGGAACCCCAATTTGATTCTCCATCATACATGCACTAGCACTGGTGCTATTTTTCAAATACTCTCACGAGAGCAGATACGGAATTGTCATTCACCAAATTTTGTCTTTGGCTTTTGAATGCTTTAAGCCACTAATCTTAATAGATAGAGTGCAATATTAGGACTATACCTGTGAGGATTACCCTTATAGAGCAGTTTGCAATTTGGGTAATGATAGTGAGTACAGTAATCCCACTCCAGACCTTTCACACAGCCCTAACATGGAGATACTAGACTTTTTTCACACAGTGACAGGCCCTATCATTACATTTCAGTCCAATATTTGTTTATGCAAGGGAAATATAAAAAGAAACTACCTGTTTAGGCTAAGAAATTAAAGGCTTGTAAATGTGTTCCCCAAGTTCCACTAAGCATCCTTTAACAAAAGATTTCGTCAATGATTACCAAAATTTCATTTATACTTTGCAAATGAACATTTAACCATTAGAGATACACTTCTGAGCATTTATGCTTAGAGTATGGAACAAATATCTTTTTAAGTTAATACACAGCACAACCAAATGTTTGACCATGAATACGGGCCACAAGTGTAGCTGAAATGGCTTAGTTCCAAAATGGACAAATGTGGTTCCTTAACAAGACAGTTCCACATAGAGGAGTAGAGTGAAATGCTCATGATAATCATGACAGGGGAAGGATTTCTCATCACATAGACTTTGGGGGGAAGGAGTTAAGAGCACATATCAGCAAAGATAGAAAAAACATGCACAAAGAAATTGCCCAAACCTTGCACCTGACTTCCTATTTACCCATAGCATATAGTCCCGAGAACCTTACTACACCAATCATGAATGTATACATTTGGAAACATACACTATTTCACTAGAAAAATCCTTAGTGTGTCTCTGTTGGCACACTTAATATTAAATTCACTAATAAATAATCATTTGGCTTGATTTAAGGTTGTAAAGAAGAGGTATTAAGTAAACATGAATTACAATTAAAATATTATTAGGCATAAAAATGGAAAGCTACACTAAATTCCTTCTCAAGTTGGCATTGGTAAAAGGCCCTTGAGGAAATATTGTCCATGACATGCCCATTGGCCTAGCTTGGAAGGCCAAGATCAATACCCTAACGCCTAGATAATTATGATTTATTAATGGCAGCAAGATGAATGATGTAACCACATGAGTATCTACAATGATACCAATGACGTTCATAAGTTCCTTTGCATGCTGAGAGGATAATATTGTATCTATTTCACTTTAATCTGCCTTTTTACCAAGGTTATTTCAAACAGAATTCCTTCTCAAGAAAAGCAACTGAGCTCGGTCAATTATAAGAAAACAAGACAGGGTGAGGTTTTTCTTCGTTTTCAATTAGGCTGTTCACTTTCACCCCTATTCACTAGATAATTCCAAACTTCAACAGATAATAGAAACCACGAGTATCTTAGAATTCAGTTCATAAGTCATTTTTCCAGGATGATTATGCAGTCAGGTCACCTAGCAATATAAATTAATAGCCATTTTTCCACTCTATTAACCTAACAGAAAACTATCCAAAAGATACATAACATCATCACCCAGTCATAAAAAGTCATAAAAGCCAACTGGTACATAGCAAGAAAGCTGAGGAGTCAAAGGAAACCAATATTCCTCATGAAATCAAAGTCAGAAATCAGATTTTCTCCAATTGCAATATGAGGCTGATTGAAATCTAAACATCAAGAGTAGAATCCCATAGTTAGGGTGAATGAAGAAAATGCAGATGAATCCAGAATGAAGGCCCTTGAAATATGAATTCGGAGCATTGATAACATAAACTGAGCCAAGGTGAATAAGGAAGAGAGTTCAAATGTCAGAGTATGAGAGAAATAGTGAGAATAAGTTGAAGAGAGATTGTGACATTGTAAAAAAGTGACATGAGGGAGATTAGGAAGAGAAGAATAAATCAAGGGAATCATCCAGGCAAAGAGAAAAATAAGAAAGATGGCAATGTATACTTCTAACCATAGGTAAAAATACTTCAGACAAGGGTAGGCCAAGAGCTTGTCTTAAGGATAGATGATGAGGGGCATAATGGTAGTGATATGCATGGGCTCGAGGGAAGAATTGTATACCATGCATGGCTTAATGCTATGGATACATTCCAATGATTCATTGAAGTGAACTCAATTGGAATTTGATACATTGAGAATTACTTTAACACAGTGCACATAACTTGAAAACTAAACCATCCAGGATTCAACTCTGCAAAAACTGAAAGTATCCTGTAAGAATCCGATTAAGGAGCAAACTGCTTTCTTTGATAGGTACTACATTTAAAGACAAAACACAGAATAATAGCTTCAAATGGTGATTGACTACCATCAGTTTCAACGTTCCATTCTCTAAGACAAGTTCAACTTCCTTCTGGCATTAGATGATTATAACCACATTCCCAGTCATAAGTAACATCTACTTCATGGGCTCTGCTGTGTTTGAATTTAGGATGCGAGAGGAATGTGCAAAAATTGAAATGAAAAGGCAAAACACATATCAGATAAATAAGTAACTGTATTCTGATGGGTAAGACAGTTGCAGACACTTTTCAAAACAAGGTGTATTATTCCCTGGTCAGAAGATCTGAGAGCAAGTTTGACTACAGCCATTTTGCTTTATTTCCAGAGATTTGAGTGTTCAATTTCACAAAAGAAAAGACTATCAGTAGTGAGCCAACAATTGCATGTGAGGAATAGACAAGCTAGAAATGAACTCGTGTCACCTTATACCATTTAACAACCTTTTGCAAACACTTTAGACATTAAAAACAAGAGAAATGAATGATACACAAAAACTATGATGATTCACAGCAACAGGTAAAAGCCTTAACCCAAATGACTGCCAATGTCTTTTGCATTCCAGGTAAATAATATTTCCGATGCTTGGATACCTCATCCACAACTTGACAAGAAGACTGAAAGGAAGCATCAAGAAGTGAGGTCACAGAATACTGGAACTGACGAAATGATGAAGATATTCATTTACCTTTGCTCAGTATTTAGGGATAATTTCATCACATTATTTCACTCAAATGACTAGTCACTTCTAGATGACATTGTCCCTTAAGTCCTTAAAGAAAAAGTCACAATAAATTTAACCTAAATCCCTGGAGCATCCATTTTGGTGTAGCATCTAAATTTGCAAGAAACTTCCATTATCATTGTAGAGGGAGAGAATATCTCATAAACATCACACCAACTTTGACTTACATGGCTGGGATCACAGAACAACATATATATGTTGATTAGACCACAAGTTTAGACAACATGATCAATAACATTTCATGAAACATTAATTGGATGGATGCAACGAGTGCATGGATCATTCAATTAAAGTGTAATCAGCATAGCTCAGCAAGTAATGTATTCACACCTATTGAATCAAGAATATTAGTCTTCAGATAGAAAACAACATTCCATTTTGTTAGGTTAACTATTTTTCTTTATGACTTTCATAAAAACTTCTGATCCATACATGAGATAGATTTAAAAATAACTTGGCTGCAAACAGTTAAAGAAATATTTAAAAGATTTTGGTATTTGTATCCTCCGGCTACCGAGACTTCCAGATAAACTATCAACTAAGCATCATTGATACAGTGGACTGGAGGAGTTATAGAGATAAGACCAGCAACCAAATTTGTGTTACAGTGTAGTAGCACTAAAAAAGCATGACTGAACTAACGGGCCATTGCTTATTGACAAGTCTACTCAGCACAAGGTCAGAGAGGCATGCATGTGGACATAAGCCAACTCCGCTCCTTAAGAACATCAAAACAAGAGAAATTCAGAACCATGAAACGCCTGAGCCAATTTACTCACCATTCACATTTATGTCACCAAATTGCAATTAATGGAGGCATCAATAAAGAGGACTGCTATATCCACTAAACCAAATTTATCAGTTATAGATTCATCATCAGAATTTCCAGATATTTGCCAAAGACATAGACAAGATAAGACAAACTGATTCATCATCAAAACCTAGCCAGCGCCAATTGAAGGAATATCATTTGACAAAGCATTTCTCACTAGTTTTGCAGTTTCAACAAACGAGCATGTAAAAATTAGTAAACTACACATTGGACTCTGATGGGTAAAGCCACTAATGTAAAGAGACAAAGGAAATCAAGGGGAGTCAAGTTCCCAGTTACACTTCCAAGCCAATTCCACAGAAAAGTATTTTCAAAATATCCCGAGAAGGAGCGATAACGTACCTAAATATTGCTAGAACTTTAATAATGAAAAAGTAATAAATTTTACAATTACGCATGAGATACCTGACGCTTCAAAATTAAATGTGATTGAACAGTATTATCCCTGGGCACTATTCTCTTTTATCCACAGCACAGTGAGTTTTACAAGTCACTGCAATTTACTTCTTTTAGGAGTTACCATGATTGCATTACTATGATTAATAGATAAATATTAATTATGTAGTTAGTGTTAAAGATTCTGCAAAAGAAAATAACCCTTAAAACAGAGTTATCAGGAAAAAGACTTTCAATTACAGAAAACTCACCCAGCCCAACATGGCTAAAGCATAAAGAGAAGACACTTAGACAAAAACATACCCCACACTAAAATTTACTTAGCCCATAAATTTCATTACCTGCTGCCCACAATTAAGATAATTTGAAAAGAGAAACGCCCTAGGATTTTTCTTCCCAGACATTTTTCCTATATCAGATTTTGATTCTCACAATAACACTCTGCTCAATCAAGAGTAGGAAATTAAAAATACAGAAAAGCTAAAAATCTAAGTAACATGCTAAGGGCAACTGATTATCTAAAACAAAACTCTGCATTTACTCATTACCTCCATGATTGCTTCTAGCAAAAAAATGATGGATAAATATGACATTTACTCCTTTTGTTAGTTTCAAGATAGTACATTTAAGGTACTAATTCACCACATAAAATGAGCTCACAAGATCCATTCCAACAGTTACCAATAGTAACCTCAAGTTCATTCACCAATAAACACTAGATATGCAGCATTAATCACCTTGCCGTCAAATGTGACTCCAAGAAAGTTCCTTGGCTGCATAAAGTGAATAAAAAATTTGTTAACACATTTTCAATATTCTTTAGCCCCACTTCATATGTAAATATGTATTCAAAAATTAATAGTGGGTCACTACCATCGATAACATTTCAAATTTAATAAAGTAAAAATGGTTGATTAATAAAACCAGCTTACACCAGTTAACAAGAATATGGATATCTAAATGTGGATGAGGATGGATTCAAGGTTCAGCACTGCCTGATACATATTTTCAAAATATACCAGGAATTTCAATGGTAAAACACTTTTGCTGATAAAAATTCTATATGATTCAACAACATTTTGCAACAGACTTAAACAACACACAAAAATGTTTCTGTTGCATACATCCTATGCAACAACCTACAGACCCTCAATATTGTATTAAGGCTACTTTACTAAACAATTCCTCCCTTGGACAGCCAGAAAGAAGACAACAACTAAATGATATCACCAGTTCGCAGTGATTGAACAAGTTCTTACATGATACACAGAGTACAATACAATAAGACTTGAGCATAAGGATTAACTGGCAATAACATACAAGTGCCAGTTGCCATTTCATACTAGCCTAAGAAGGTAATTCTACAGACTCAAGTTTTAAGGAAGGTTTCACAAATAACTAAGGACAAACCTATCTTCACGGGATCTCTCTCGATAGTCACGCTCCCGGTCCCTTTCCCTGCTGCGAGATCTATCTCTTGGATACGCATCTGCATAATACCTGGAACAATAGTGCAAAGATAAAAATGAATTATTCACAAATACAAGAGGTGTGGTTGAAAAAAACAAGACAGATGGCACACTTAATATCACATTTCTTTGTAATACCCAACCATGTGAGAGAATTCAATGTTGAAAGCGACACAAGATTTAGAAAAAAAGTTTTTGAAGGGATAAAAATTATAAACCATTCACATTCTTCAAAAATAGAATGACCAGAATGATTATTAGTTATAAAATATCATAGTGTGGCAGTGAAGTATGTGTGAATAGGTAATTCAACAATGGAATGAAAAGAGGGCCAAGTACATAGGATGACAGAGAGCTCCACTTAAAATGGTAGGCTTTAAGTAGGCAGCTTATAAAAAGATTATTAACACTTTCGCTGCTAATCCCATCATTTGACGTGTTTCCTTAGCTGCTGAGAAACATTCCAACCAACTTAACCCTTTCGCTGCTATGGGCGTGTATACACGCCCGCCGGCCGCCGTCCCCACAGTGCTATGGGCGTGTATACACGTCCGGTGTTTTCCGGGCTCTCCGTGCGAACGACGTGTTAACGCGCCCAAGAGTTGACGCTTCGCTGCAGACGACGTGTATGCATGTGGATGACTGTAGCGTCATCTTTTGGCTACCTTATACATTATAGATATGTGCTAGGTCCGTCAGATGCCTCTTGGGTACATTCTTTGAGCTTTATGTCGATGTCTAATGGCCTTGAGCTTTTTTCTCGCCTCCTCCTCGGAAATGCTGGCGGAGGGGTTTCGGGCACTCTTCTTTGTTTACATATGTGCAGCTGAGCCTTGGTCCGAGCGATGTTTATTGCCCTTTCGGGTTTTTTTTACCGTTATCTATACCTCCGACTCTTTCTTTCAAGCCTGATAGTCACTCGATTGCTGAGCTTGCCTCTGTGCGTTGCTTTCTTGGTCCCCCATCAGCTAATTTTCGACTTTTGCGTACTGTGGACTTATTCTTCGGAAGAATCTTCGACCCGTGCTTCGTTTTGGACAACGTTCTTGGTTTTTCTGGACACTGTGCTTTCATGGTGCCCCCACTTGCTCACTTTCGACTTTCGCGTACTTTTGGGACTTAGTCTTTGGAAGAATCTTCGACCTGTGCATCGTTTTGGACAACGCTCTTGGTTTTTCTGGACTCTGTGTTGCTTTCTTGGTGCCCCCACTTGTTCATTTTCGACTTTCGCGTATTTTTTGCTCTTATTATGTGAAAAAATCTTTGACCTGTGCTTCGTTTTGGACAATTCTTTTTGTTTTGCTGGACTTGTTTTTTTTGACATTTCCTTTGGCTTCTACGGACTATTTCATCTTATTCTTACATAGAATTGTGCTTCGTATTAGACTTTATGTTTGGTTATTGTTTCACTGTTTTGCGAATACACTTTACTTTACTTAGTTTTGAAATATTTTTAGGCATTTTTAGATTTGGGTTTTTTGGCCTTTACTTATCTGTGAGTTTACGTGTTTTTTTAGTTTCTAGTGGGAAATGTCAATTAGGAAATGTATCTCAAAGGAAAATGTCCAAGAAATTCTGGGAAAAGGCGATAGCGGGGATGAGTATTTGGAATGCATTTCTGAGGTTTCCTATGATGAAGAACATGAAGATGATCTGAGAGCTAATTATTCTCAGCCATCAACATCTAAAACTACAGGACGTTCCAAGGAAAACCTCTGATTTCCGAGTTTTTCAGAGGAAAACTCAGAGGAAGGTAACCTACCACCACCTCCGCAGAAAGGAAAAGTCGCTGAATTCATCTGGCATGCACGGGATTTTGAGCCCAAGATCCACGCATTCGATTCTGGAGCCTCCAGGTGTAAAGTTGGCTATGGAGAAATTCCAAGAATAATTGATTTTTTCCAAGTGTTTTTTTTTCCGTGGACCTTGTGAAATGTACTGTGGTGGAGACGAATAAATATTATGATTATACTTGTGGGCATTTTTAGGAGCGCGACCATTCACGGCTGAAGAGTTGGAAGGCCTCTGATTTTGAGGAGATGTTTTGCTTCATTGCTGTGACGCTACTAATGCCTAGGATGAAAAAGCTCTCCTACAATGAATATTGGTCCAAGGATTCCCTCATTAGAACACCAGCTATTGGTGAAATAATGCCAAGAAACAAATACCTCATTCTTTTGCGTATGCTATATTTTAGCGACAACAGTATTCCAAGAGCAGAGGATCGACTGGGGAAAATACGTGGGGTGCTTGATATTCTTTACAAGTCCTTCAAAGACGCCTTTACCCCCTACGAAAATTTGTGCATCGATGAGAGCCTCCAGCTCTTCAAGGGAAGGCTGATTTTCAAGCGGTACATTCCCTCAAAAAGGAGTAGGTTTGGCATCAAAACTTTCGTTTCGTGCGACTGCAAGACTGGATATGCACTAGATTTTATAGTGTGTACTGGATCATCTAGTGACATAGAAGAGGAGCAAGATCGGGAAACTCGGGGGATACTGTAATGTCACTGATACGCCCTTATCTAGAGAAAGGGCACACCTTGTTTGTGGACAACTGGTACACAAATCCAGTCTTATTCTGCTGGCTTCATGATAAAGCCACTAAGGCATATGGCACAGTGAGAAAAAACAGAAGGCATATGCCAAGTATGGAGAAGAAGCTGAAAAAGAATGAAATACAATTCAAGTCTTTGGGTTTTGCCCTGGCCTTGAAGTGGTGCGACAAGAGGGAGGTTTGGATGCTCTCAACCTGCCATTCAGGAAAAATTGTGCCAGCGGGGAAAATAGATCGAATGTATCGTTGACTACAACGAAAATATGGGGGCTGTCGACAAAACGGACATGATTCTAAGTTCCATTGAGTCGGTCAGGAAGAGTGTGAAATGGTATAAAAAAATATTTTTTCACCTCCTGGCTCTCTGCGTGCTCAATTCAAAAATACTACATCAGGTAGAAACCGGGCAAAACCTGAGCATGGCAAAATATCATTTAGCCCTGGTTAGGGAACTTCTAGAGACCTACAGCACAGAGAGAATAAACCGGTGGAGGAAGAAGATCAAGTGAGGAATTCCCCATGCGATTGAAAGAGCGACACTTTCCAGACCTCGTGACTTCCGCATCGACATCTAAGCGGTCTCCAATGAGAAAACGCGTGGTATGTCGCAAACATGGAACCAGGAGGGAGTCCAGAAATTTCTGTGGGCCTTTTGATGTGTGACTATGCGCAGTCCCATGTTTTAAAATATTCCATACTCAAAAAATGATTAAAAATAAACAAAAAAATGAAGAAAAATTTATTTAAAAAAAATTTAAAAAAAAATTTTTTTTCAACTCCGCCGGTGCCGGTCCAAAGCCCGGATCAAAAAGACGGATGGAAAATTGAAAGAATCAAGCAAAGGAAGTTAAAAAGATTCGTTAAAAGTATTCAGCACAGCAGGCAAAAATAGGAGCGAAGCATTCAGCAAGGGGGGCTGAACTTTGATGAAAAGTATTCAGCAGCGAAAGGGTTAAAATCAACTTACAATTAAAAAAGGTAGAAGAATCAAGCTTTAAAGCAATATAAACCACATTTTCTAAGTTATACAGTTATTTTTCTGTGATAGCATAAATAAAGCTTAAAATACGCAGCCTTCTACCTATCCGGCAGCGAGAAGTGCCCAGCAGCGAGTGTGTTAACATAAAGAAAGAAAAGGCCAGTGTAAAACTTGATACAGCCAGTAGCAATGAGCAGCTCCAAATCTTAAAAATTGAGGAAAGTTGATAATCAAAACCAGGAAACTTTGGCTTGAGGGATGGAGTCTTCAAATCCAAATTAATGCACAAAACATTTAAGTGCTCCATGTGAGAAAATTACACTGATACCCCACAAACACTCTCTGACATTTAGTTAGGTCTTACGACAGTCACAGTTGGGCAAATAATAGAATTCTGTAAGATAGTATTTACATCCTTTTACCATGAAGTTTTTTGTTCCAGAGGTGGTCTAATGGCCTAAAAACTGCAAGCAAATTATTTTGGCAAAACTGATTTCTTTATCCATGTTTACATCCTCAAGAAAACATGAAGTAGCAAGATTTTAGTTTTATAATTTAATCGAACAATTAACGGATAAGAGAAACAAAATTCCCTTCATCCACAATGTATCTAGGTCATCTCTCATTAACTTTCATGAGGTTAATGAATGTAATTCAAATTAGGTATGGTTCTTCTAAACTTGTTGTCCCTACACAATGATGAAGACAAAATATGGACATAAATATGTCTTTGGAGCCTACACTCATCAAATGAACAATCAATACTGAACAAGATAGGACTTTCTCCATTAAAATACACTTCATGAATTCAGACAATTTTGACTCAATAACAGCATACATTCCCATTCAAGTAGTTTAGTAAAACCTTACCTGTCACGCTCTCTGTCCCGTTCTCTACTCCTCTCTCTGTATTCTCGGCTTCTTGAGCGCTCACGTCTACGTCTGTGAGATCTTTCCCTGTCACGAGAACGTGACCTCTCTAGAAATAAAATGGAATAAATGCATGAAAAAGATAACCTAAAATAAAGTGAAAATTAATTTCATTCCCTAAAATAAAATGAAATGAAAGAAAAACCCAGTACTAAGTATTAAATTTATCATCTGGTCATAAACTACATAAATATACCAGAACGATAGTAAGGCCAAAGTTAAATCGTCACAAATAAGTCTCTCATTCCATTTCCGGCCCAAAATATGTTAAAGCAGTATACAATGGCATCAAATTGTACATATGGCAAACCTCAGCAGCATCATTAAGTCAAATATAACAACCAGCTGCCAACACACATGCATCACATAGATCTTCTACAAATGCATTGTTGGTACAATTTTTTATAAAGATCTATGAGAAAGAAAAAAATACAGCCATTCCAGCACAGATAATGAATTCCTTGACAAGAGTAACAAGAATCAGGATACCAGTTAACCGTAATTCTGATTTTAAAAGGGAAATGGTGAAACACCGATTGACACCACACATGGCTTCCTCTATAAAAACCTTGGTCCCAATAGTAGTTCTGGAATCAATGAAATTCCCAATTGGATTAGAAAGAACTGCTTTGACTGCTGTTTCATTATCTAATCCACAAACTTTCAATAATAGCTTAGGTCCTAACACTTCCTGACTTATCTCTCAGCTAAGCACTCACATTTCCAACTGACTTAGAAAAGCATTTGATCAAACAGATAATAATAATAATTTTATTTGGCCAACGATTTGTAGCAACAAATATAGGACAAGTCAAAATGATACACATGTAGACATAAATAAGACTAATGGAACAAGATACATAAGTGCCAGAGACTGTACCACCTCAAGTATAGACATGATATAGGTAATAATTCTGATTCGCAGAAGCCTGAATTATATTCTCAAAAAAATTGCACAGCAGAAAGACTATGAGACTGCATAAAATAATGTATAACTATACAGCACTATCATGAAAGCTAAACTTTTATGGTCCAATTTTGCAATTAAAACACACTTATAGTCAATTCAGTACAGTGAGTCCTCATTTAACGTTGTCAACTCATTCCTGAAAAACTCAATGTTAAGCGAAACAACATTAAATGACACAATATTTCCCATAAGAAACAATGTAAAAAATTTTAATCGGTTCCAAACATACCTATTCTTAATAAAGGATCTAGTATTTTCCCGGCGAATACTGCTAATCAATGTTTCTCGGGCTTTCCACACGGTAAAGGGCCATAGGCGAGAATTCTTGGAGGACAACAATTGAAGCCGTTAAATTTAAACCAATGTGCGACCAATCAGGAGACACTTGACCCAGGCCAAAATGAAAAAATCCGGCACTCAGAAGCCCTGAGGATGAAGAGCGAGTCGCTTTCCGAAACGTCGGCTGATAACGAAGCCCTCAACACGGTGGAAAGCCCGAGAAACATTCATTACCAATTCTTCATTACAGCACAATAACGATTTCCGCACAGCACAACGATAAAAGGTTGGAAATAAGGCATTATAAAATGAAACATACAAACTAAATTTCAAAAACATTTTAATGGCGAAACTTTGATATTTTTACTGTCACAAAAGAAATTTTAACTAGTTTGACTGGATGTTGATGGTTGAGGTTCGGGGAAATTAAGGGTTGCACTCCTGGAGTAAGCATCAAGGGTCTTCTGGGTGGCGGCCTTCTCTTTCTCCCGGTAGAGTTCTCTGTAACAAGCCACATCACTCTCAATTCCCCTACACACTTCTGCACTCCTCTCTATGTCAGGATCACGATCTCTCAAGATGTCCATAGCGCACTCAATGTGTTTCATAGCGTCACTTATTTCTTTCGAAGTCAGTTGTTTCATGGCAGCGACTTCGCCAGCATCTTCATCAGCATCTTCCAGACTCCTCTGTTGTTCTAGCTGGAGAAGGTCCTCCGTTGACAGTTCCTCTCCATGGGATGCCAACAGCTCCTCCACATCACCCCCGGAAATTTCAAAGCCAAAGTCTCTCGTGATCTTGACAATGTCTTCGTTAATGGCTTCCGCAGTATCCTCAAAACCAACTATTTGATCTGGAAGAACCTTCCTCCAGGCTTTGTGCATAGTTGAAAATCTAATTTCATTCCAGGCGTGCACAATATTTTCGATAGCATTTTTAACATTATATGCTTTCCAAAACTCACCAAGAGTAATACCAGACTCATCTTCGGTTGCAGTCATTGCCTGCGAAATGTCTCTGCGAAGGTAATAGGATTTAAATGTCTTTATGACAGCCTGGTCCATGGGCTGCAGGAGTGAAGTGGTATTTGGCGGTAAATAAACAACTTTCACATTTTCACTATAATCATCGAGGTTGGGAGGATGACCAGGGCAATTGTCCAACAGAAGAAGTATTTTATTGGCCAGATTCTTTTCTTTGCAGAACCGTTCTACCTCGGGACAAAAATGATCGGTAAACCATTCTATGAAGATCTTTTGCATAACCCAAGCTTTTTTGCTCGCTTTCCATATGACAGGCAAACGAATTTTGGATAATCCTTTAAGTGCCCTAGGATTCTCAGAATGGTACACTAACATTGGTTTTAGCTCTAAATCACCCGATCAATTGCCCCCCAATAACAGAGTCATGCGATCTTTGGCCATCTTAAACCCAGGAATGGACTTCTCTTCCATTGAAATGTAGGTTCTTGTAGGCATGCGCTTCCAAAATAAACCTGTTTCGTCCACGTTAGATATTTGCTGAGGTAGGTAACCTCCCTCCTCGACAATTTCCCTAAAATTTTCAATAAATATATTGGCAGCCTCACTATCAGCACTGGATGCCTCACCGCTCATTTTCACAACACCACGCAAATGTGCACGATTCTTATATCTGTCTAACCACCCACGATTAGCAGTAAAAGGCTCAGGATTAGTTATGTCTTTAGTAAGGACACCATAAATAGCCAATGCCTTCCTTTGAAATCTAGCTAGATCAGCTGGTTGTTTTTTATGAATTTCATTTTCATACCACAGAGTAAGCAACCATTCCATCTCTACCAAAATTGTGCTCCTATTGCGTGATAAATGCGTTGTACTTAGAGGAGTAGCAACTCTCCTAAATTCCTTGATATTTTCTTTGTCCTTTAAACTGGTCCTTATCGTCGTCGCCTGAAAACCTAGAACTCGGCCGATTTCCACAGCAGTCGCACCTTGTTCACTTCGTTTAATAAGTTTTTGTTCTAACATTACCGTTTTCCGTTTTTTCTTCACCTCCAATGATACGCCAGGATCGCCACTCCTCTTTGTGGACATATTTTTTGTCTACATTTAGACTGCAAATATAACAGATGTAAAGTAAATAACAGGATGATTATTCACTCAGGTGAACCTTTTACACACACTATGAAGAGCAGTGCCAACCTTTTCCGCCGAACGGAAATTACACATCAGACGCGCCGAAGTCCTATTCACTATTCATTTTTTTTGGTCATGCATAATTTGAACAACGTTATCGTGAAGCACATTTGGCGTTGAACGAATAAGGGTTTTAATTGTTGGACAACGTTATCGCGAAACAACGTCAAACGGGACAACGTTAAACGAGGACACACTGTACTTTGTATTCTGAGAAATGAGATATTCAAAAATGAACTATGTGAAACAACATTAGAGGAATGCAGCACAGCTAATCCATTACACCAGTGTGGTAGGCTCTTTCTCCCTCTCGGCATACACCAAGCCTTTACTTACCTCTTCTCGATGAGCCATAGCTTTTAGTCTCGACACCATGTAAAGTGTCTTGGAGGGAGCTGATCAAAATTTTACACCTGTCATCATTGGCCACCTTAGACTGCTTGATTAGGGAAATTGCAGTGACCAATGTTTCAATAGCACTGGCATATTCACCTGAAATCAAATTAACATGAGTTAGAAACACTTCAGCATAAAAAATATTTTCTTCTGCTCCATTTTGATTCTGTTCAGAGAGACATTAAAAAAAGATTCTTCTGTAACAAATTCCAAACAGTTTTCCTCATAAACAATGAAGCAGAAGTGGAAGATATTATTGAAATAAGTCTTCTACGTGAGGACAAATAGATACAATTTATAAATAGCTTTATCTTTGATGCTTGCACTAGCGCATGCCCAAAAGAATCCATGATGCTAATGATCAACATCAAGCGGAGAGTTTCCACATAAAATGAAGGGGAAAAGTGCTGCTAAAGGTATATTAGGTGAGAACCAATGTTAAATCAACAAATACAGCATTAGGCTGAAAACATTCTATGCAACACCATCAAATCCAATACCAAATTGGAGGCATACCAAAACTGATGAACACCAAACTTGCAAATACAGCATCATATGCAACTATTTGATCAACAATTCCTAAAAATACTAGGAGCTTAAGTTACTAAAGCCAAGTTCACGAGTGGCATCAACTGGATACTGGCCAATGAATAACATTTCACAATTATATGTAATGATCACTTGTCAACCTTCGTATGCATCAACAATCATCATCCATCCTCATCTATCCTCAGCCATGCAGCCAAATTTAAACATTCACTGCTCTGAATTAAAATAAGTACTGTACATGTAAGAACATAGAGAGGACACATTTACACAGCACTATACAAGAGCATACAGCATAATAAAACAGAAATATTTGCTTTGGTCAATATCTGAAAAATATCAGCCATTTATTACAGGCCATGTACAACAGGTTTAGTCACGTAAAACTTATTAGAAAGAGAAAGAAAGAAAAGTTAGAGTTAGAAAATGAACATACTTGCATAAGTAAAATAATAGGCACTAGAAAAAGCTAACTATTCTCTCATCAGCCAGAAAAATCTGCATATCTGCACAACCAATGTCACTCAAAACAATGAAAGTCAAAATGAAAGAAAGATATACCAGTAGTTCAAGAAAATGAGCCTGGTAAATGAATAACTATATCCAATACACTTTCTCCGTAAGCTCTGAAATTGACCATGAACTATTAACATGAAAACTGAGAGTGGTTGAACTTTAATTTGATTGTTGATGTCAACGGTTGATGCTTGTATGCTATCATAAACATCACTGGATTAAACTTGTGGTTGAGGATGAAGTTCAAGTTGATGCCATTTGTAAATCAGCCTTTAAGAGAGCACATTCAATTACCATTGAAATAAATTTAAGTGCCTTACCTGCTGCTGCATCTGACACAGCTCGAGCAATAGCGGAGCTTGAAACTGTTCTGTTACGTCCCATGATTTCCTCAAATTCTGCTTCACTAAGAGGTGGGGGGCCATCAGGCCTATGGTCTGGTGGAGGAGCTCCGTACTGTCCCACTGGCTGGAAGAGGACACCACCACCTCCAACCTTTACCACAGTAAACCCACGTCTCACCATAACAAATTCCTTAAGTCTACTCATAACAGAAAATTATACGTTCTTTTACCCATAACCATCCCTAGTCACTCCACATTGGAGATAGCAGGTCATCAACATTGAGTTTTCTAACAGAAAGCAATAGTTTTGGCCAATATTCCAAGATTCATTACTATGGATTAAATTAACTGAAAATTTCTTCTGCATATATTCTTCTGAGCAATCTGTTAAAATGATCAAATAGACGTCTCTAAGAGTGATCATTTAAGTCATGAAATGCATCATATTAAAGACTTCAGAAAAAATGCTCTTTCCACCAGTTTAAAATTCAGATAATCAAGTGCATAACTCTAATGAGATTCACATCATACAATTAGTTTCAGAGAGGAATGCTTTCATCAATCCTTAATGGTGAGCATAATTAGGAGACGAGCGAATATCAGAATCCAGCTTCAAAACCCCTTTAATGCATTATTAATATCAGACCTAATTTTTCCTTACCCTACACATGGGCACTTGACAACTTTTTGACAGGGGTCCTCAAAAATCAAAGAAACAGTTTTTCCACAGGGCTACATTCCAGGGAGAGGAGAACTAGATAACGAGACCACATCTGACAATTATAAGCAGCCTTAACATCAATTACTTATAATAAAAGTACAACTCATTTCGAAAGAAAGCTAAACCAAGCAATTTTTCAATGATGATGATTTTTTTCCTAACTTGGTTAGCCAATAGCAACACAAGTAAGATAGGAAAACACCATGAAAGATGGGTCATTACAAATATTGAGATTCTAATGTCTCATTAAACTCAAAACGCCTTTGAAAATGATGATTAGAGGAAAGTTGATAATGACTGAACAAAAGAATAGAGTAGTCGAAGAGTCCAATATAATCTATAAGCTTCCTAAGCAAAGCTGCATGTAGTGTCTACACTTCCATGTCTGATACTCAGCCAATATTTAACCAAGCTTTGTTATTTTAGCAGCAATGTCATTTAAGACCTTGCATTAAGTTTTAGCTCAGCTATTTTTCCTGACCATAACATTTTATTTCCTGCATCCTAGGACATAACAAAAGGTACTTCCTAGCAATTGTGAAACCACAAGATGAAAAACAAAGGGAGCTAATTTTTATTGACAAGATTCGAAACAATTTGAATTGACTCAAGACACAATGAACAGAATCGCAGACCACCAAGATCTTTCACATTTTCACTATATTAGTGAGGACCCACTGTACAAGAAGTGTCCATATATATGATGAGTCATTGAGTAGAATTTTGTCATGGTCTAATATTACCTTTCTTGAATATATAAAACGAATATGATCATATTGGACTAAACCATTAAAATTCCTTTAGTATGGATGACAGCGCTAAGTCAAGAATTAACAATGCTACCTCAGGAAGTCACAGCAATGAATTCAGGAACTAGCATTGATCAAAAGCAAAAATTGACATTTTGTTCACAAATTTGAAATTACTGAAGAAACTAATAAGGAATTAAAATTTCCGTGGACTTGCTTAGAAACACTATCTAGACCAAAACACGTCAAAAGTTTAAATAGCTAAAGGTATAGGTAATTTATGAATATTAAGGAGCCCGGGAGTGAAATCTAGCATTCAATACTTGGAATAAGAACTTCCTTAAAATATTTTACACTTCAATCGCTGATAGCATTCATAGGAATTAAATTACCCCGGTACCACTACTACACAGGAGAATCCTTTCAAGAGCTACATACTTCCAACAAAATAAAAAATTTCCAATATTTTCATGAACTTGTTATTTTAGTTCTTTCAAGAGATTACAATGATCCAATTGTAATATTTGAGTGATTGAAGAATCCAAAAGGATGCAATCATACTTATTTTCATACCAATGAGCACGAAATGAGAGCTTAACAGAAATATGCAATTTTTTCCCAAATGGATGACAAAAGATCTCAAAAATAAAAATTACTAACATATTTCATAAAATTTTGCTCACTGCAGAGCAAGTTACACTAATGTTTATGCATCCGATTCCGGGCTGCAAACAAGTCTCAAGTATGAATGGAGGAAAATTGGAACGCAAGCTTCAAAAAATTAATGCACAGCCACAAAACTGTCTAGCTAGTCTTTACATTGACATTTTCTGTATCGAATACTTAAAAATTCTGCACTCCTATTGTCATCAAATGAGTTTACTCAGTATTATTGTTCAGTAATTTTTATGGATTATGACCAATTGGCACGGATCATGAAATTGAATGGTTGGTATACATTTATTAACACAGTAAGAGCAAGACTATATCCTAATTGGTTCCTCAAACTCGCTCACCTAAATTTCTGTACAATGCAAATATACACTCAAAACAGGCCAACTTATTTTACAGTAAATATGCAAATAATAACAACTGGAACACTAAGGTATGACCCATCAAGTAAAGGCCATGCAAAACATTAATTGCCAATGACCATGCAGTGTCCCATCCGGAGCTTCAATGGCAGCTCAAAGAGATAAGGCGAGACTACGTCCTTCACCAATCAGCTATCGCACCTAAAGCACACACTGAACGCACAATTACATGGAGGGAGGAACAATCAAGCATCTTCAGAGGTGTAAAGGTGAGGTAAGGGGGTGGGGTAAAGTTTTTTCAAGGAGGGATGACGTTTGATTGCTTCCAAGAGGCGAGGCAAGCCAGGCTCAACTTACCCGACTCTTCCCCCAACCTCGTACCTGGGATGCGGGAGGTGGCCCATAGCCATGAGGAGGGCCGTGGGGAGGCGGTGGTCCCTGGTGCGGCCCTCCCCCTTGCTGGAAGAACGCAGGATTCACATGTGGAGCAGGCGGCCCTTGAGGTGGAGGTCCGACGTGACCTGGAGGTGGGCCTCCTGGACCTAGGCCGGGCACAGAAGGAAAGAAAACCTCAACATCAATCGGAAGTCAAAACATTTGGAAATGAACATTAACTTCAGACCAAACACAAGGGGTGCATACAACTGAAAAGTCTTAAGTGCAGAGTAAACTCATATAAATACTGGCTGAGTTCAATCACTGGTAAATCAGTGACAAAGCAGCAGAATCCAATAATATTTTCACAGTGACAACTCTCCCAATATGAAGTTGTAATATTTCTTGATTTCTGGAAATTTTGGACTCTTATTCAATGGAACAATTTTTTCAAATACGATCGCAATTCAGATGTAGCCAAAACGTTTTTGGGCCGCTGCATCAGAAAACGTTTTCATTTCAGCAATCGCGAGTCTCCTAAGGTAATGGAAGAACATTAAACCAAAACTAGGATAAGTAATTTGCTCTATCACAAAAAATTATAATAAACATTGAATAGTCCAGAAGATGTTGTAACTTTTCAAACCTCTTATATTTTAATCAATAAGATAATTTCCTCAATTTTTGTGGTGATATTTTTCAGCCCTCACAATTGAATTCTTATTAATTCATAACCCATAGCAGTTTGGTGAGCAACGTACCTGGAGGAGGTCCCCTGGGCGGAGGCCCCTGACCAGGGCCAGGGGGTGGCCCTTGCATAGGAGGAGGTTGACTGTGCGGAGGATAGCCAGGGCCTAAAAAATAAATTAATAAGTGGAATGAGTTATTAAATAAAATATATTTAACAAGTAGAATCAGTAAAAGGTTTTTAATTCCTCATATTAAACAAGAGTCATTAAACTGGATATGGTCAGGATTAAATCAAATAATATCAAATCCATGGATTCAAGATTTGATCGAATCCTCCAATATTAAATCCAATTTTGTTTTTATAGGGTTAATGAATCAGTTATTAAGTATATGATTTTCAAGCTTACGGTTGGTGGGAATTGAGTATTGGATTGTGAAACCAGATTGTGATGGCTTGAGAAAGTTTAATACGTGTTAGACCATTGGACCCAAACATTTACTTATAAAAAATCATGCAGCAAAATGCAGAACTCACCTGGGGGTCTGTTCCAGTCGGGTCCAGGACGTGGAGGAGGTCCCCTTGGATCAGGCGGTCCCCCTGGTGGTGGCCCCCTCGGTGGCCCCTGTCCTGGAGGTGGCACTTGGAATGGCTGAAAATGATCAAATCCCTTCACCTTCATTGACTTGGGACATTCATGGAATAATATGTACTAACAAGGTGAGGGGCCTGTACAATTCAAGCAATCATGCAACTGTTTGCATTTAACGATTCTGCATTACTTGCATTTTGTGAGGAAACTTACATTCTAAAGCCTCATATGAGTGCAAACACACCTAACAATTCATAGACTGAAGCATGACTTTAAGGCACAGATTATCACTTGAATTGAAACACAAACTAGGTGATGCCACAACATTTTCTTTAAAAAAATGACTACCTGGGTTTCCTGAAGAGCTATGTCAAAACCGGATCATTGTTTTTAAACCCTTTTGCACAATGGACAGCTACAGCCCTCACTGAGATCTAGTCTCCCAGGGGGCATGATGTCTAACGGCATCAAAATTTAAGAGGCTGTACGATGACAGTAACTGCTGTCAATGAGCATGCTGGCTATGCATAAGAGGCACGTTTGGTATCCCAGGAGGGCAAAAAATTTTGCAATATGTTCCTTGACAAGACAGCTGTCGCAGTCTTGTCCACAAAAGGGCAAATAATATCTTGGTGAATCACTAAGTTCAAGGGTCTCAGTCCAAGCATTACAAAAAAAACTTAATAGAGTTAAAAGAAAAGAAGCTAGGAACAGATTTGGATTCCTAAAGAGACCAAATAGATATCACCACATATCAGTACGTGCTACCAACAAATTTAACTTTTCTTTACACTAAGAGTGAAAAATTCAGATATTCATATTATTTTCTGTAGTAAAATGAATCGAAGAAAAAAATTATAAAAACTAGGAAATTAGAATGGGCCCGTTCACAATGAAGAACTAAGGCATCCCACCGACAAACACTAATGGCACATCAACATTCAACACAGAGTTGCTAAGAACACACAATGCCACTTATGTTATTATCCCCAACTGAAGTCACAGCAATCTACATACACAGCAAGAAAACACGGGGAAAAAAGTGACTTTCCCTGTGGCCTGTATTCTTGAAGTCATGGTAAAATTACTTTTACCTTACCATTACCTTTAAGACTACTGTAATTTTCCAGTTATAATATGCACCCACTTTATGGCGAGCACAATGTAAGAATTTACTTATCCCCATGTATAACACGCAGTGGGCTTTTAGAGAACAGCATTCTATGCCATTGTCCGCCATGCCGTTCAGTGCCTGAAAGATCACTGTGCAAGCAGTAATACTGCCTATGTATGGCTTTTCCCCTTGCTCTTATGTACCCCTTTGGTTTCTCAATATGACGATCTATTTGTAGTAGGTTTTTCCCCACCAAAACTTCCATGCATGTTTATGGAAATATTTGTCAATAAATGATAGAATTGCTACACTGTCACTAAAAAGTACCTAGGCCTGTATTCAGTTTGTCTCACTTTACATCCGTTTGTGTCGGATTCCGTCCGATCTACTAGCAGACGATAAGTTACTCATAAATTTGAAGATGTTACATTTCTATGTAACATTTAAAAGAAGAACTCTCCCTAAGAATGTTATATGGCCACAGAATATGCTCGCACGTGCAAATAAAAAGGCTGGATGGATGAAAATTCAACCTAAGATTGGCAGCGAAAAGGGTGGTGCAAAGTTGCGGTTGGTAGACGTCGTATGTTGGTTCTAGATGCATTTAGATGCCATTGAATGCCATGCATCAAGAATATACTGTACAAAAATGGCACAGATTTCGTCAATGCTCTTGGAGGGATGACAAGCATGTTGCAGGTGATGGACGTCAGTTGCAACCGCCTGTTTAAGACACAGATGCGTAAAAAGTGGAATTAGTGGCATTATTCCACACCACATTCTTTGACAACTTCAGGAAAGTTAAAGAAACTGGAGTTATCACTACTTAGTCAGTGGATTAGAGTCCTGGGATGCCATCGATTCACCTGTGATTAAGCGAGGTTTTAAAAAATGCTGCCTCACGAATGCAATAGATGGGTCTGATGATGATTTGCTTATGGATGAAGAATGCATAGTGGACAATGAGGACAAATACAATTTCCTTGGTGACACAACATATGCTGCCAGGCAGCGTATCATCGCACGAACTGTTCAAATCAAGTGATTTTGAATTCGAAGGATTCAATGCTAACAGTGTTAAAGACAAGAGGGACTGCATGAAAATTTCCGTTTTAATAAATCAATTAAATTGATTCATTGCATTTTTTTCTTAAAAATGGTAAAATCAAATACCTATAACTACGTTGAGATTACATTAAATGTGATCTAAGGCCCTAATAAAAATGCGATCAGTTTGAAACCATGTATAATACGCACCCTACATTTTTGATGAAGTTTGGTGGAAAAAAATGCATACTATACACAGATAATTACAGTACTTTAAATAAAAAAATACAAAAATTTGCATAAATTCCCGATAGATGGCATGAGAAATAAAGTCTCATTGTGCTCACAGATAATATAACAGGGCAGTAACAAGGATTTATATCACATTTGTTTCAAGACCATGTGACCAAAAGATAAACGGCAAGAAGCTTATACAGAAATTAGCAGCACACACCATATGGTGGTATTGGACTGATGTACTATGACATTAATTAATTTAAAACAGACAATATAAAAAATATCGCATGATTTTCCACTTACGCAGCCATCACATCAAAGGGAATGAGTTAAATAAAGCTACAAGTAATCTTCCTGCTTGCAACACCATTGACGGTGAAAATTATCTTCAATATTATCAATTAGAAGTACAATTACGAGTTGGTCAGGCTTAACACAGACTAATATAATATGCAATTATGCTAGAAGATTCTTGTATTTACCACAAAGAAATTATTTTGAATACTTCAACCATTTCTGCAGATAAATCGTTACATGTAACAGCATAAAAAATACTATCTGATAAAAATAAGGAAACAATAGTCTATTCACATAAATATAATATATTTACCATTCCTGGAGGAGGTCTTTGCTGTGGTCCCGGAGGTGGTGGCCCCTGGGGAGGTGGACCTGGACGAGGAGGACCTGAAATACATAAATACTTTCATGCTGCTGACATCACAATTGCAAATAAGTACTCTATAAGGCTAAAGCTAGAAATGTTTACTGCCTGATGCAAAAATGTTCACATACTTCATTCATTATCACTGAAGAAAAGATTTAATTTTAAGATTGAGATTTAAACTCCGTCAGAATTGTTTCTCATTGCTGCCTATTACTGTTTTGATAAAATGATTAAATTAAGGATGTTGTGTAATGCAAATAGGGTCCTAGATACAGCCAAGAAAATGAGTCATTATCCATAAATGGTTTGACTCTTAAATTAAAGCACAAAATAGAAAATTTAGCAAACATGGCAATGCTATCCATACACATTAGTGTAGTCACTACTAATAGCTGCAGAGCTGAGGAGTCTGACCTGTAAGACCTACCCTAAAGGAATATCTCCAGTTCATTATATGCCACCTTCACGTCTCTCCAATTCAAATATACTTCACAAGGCTATAAAGCTCTCATGGGGGTTTGAAATTAAATCACCAAGACTACACTTTTGGTTAAATTCAAATATTTATCACTCTAAAATAGCACTGAAGCCATTCAGGTCTTCAATGAAACCAAGCAGATTATGTCAATTCACTTAGTATGAATAGTACTAGTGATAAATATGCTTCAGGGGTTAACGCAGAAATAAAATGAGCAATTTGCCATAAAGATGAAATTTACTTTGACCCGGGTTTCAATGTTTGTACATCAACATCAGGTAACAAATGATGTTCAGCGTGTACAATATTTAGTATTGGAGGAGAGGGAAAATGTAGGGGATTTTGAGGAGAAGTGAGTGGAAAAACCAGAGGGAGGGCAGGGGCTGGAGAATGAGGGAAGGGAAATTACCCTATTGTGTACCCTAATTCCCCTACTTTGTTTTCTACCTCCTGACCTCCCTCTGGTTTTTCCACTCACTTCTCTGACTCACCTACATTTCCCCTCTCCTCAAATGACCATATATTGTGCCTGCTTAGCATTGTTTGTAACCTGATGATGATGTATAAACATAGAAACCCTGGTCAAAGTAAATTTTACCTAGTGGAAAATTGTCCTTTTTATTTCTGCATTATGCAAAAATTCCACTCAATTTCGCAGGAATCTCCAGATTTTATACCTCTAAAGTTAATTTTCAAACTGGAAACACACAAATAGACCAAAGCCACTTTCATCAGATGAAATGATCAAGACTGCTTCAACTGAGGGAACTAAATTTTGTAACTTTACATGAAAAAGAATTGAATTGGACATGCAGAGGAGAAAAATAAATGAAAGGGCAACAAAAAAAGTGTAAGAAAAAGACCTGAAGGATTTGCTAATGGGAATTCACCAGGGTATCCAGGGGGCATGTGACCCTGCTGAGGAGGAGGGGGATGGCCAGGGGGTCCTCCCTGCATTGGAGGCCCAGGCATACGCTGGCCAGGAGGCGGGGGCATGCCAGGGGGAGGCGGCATTCGACCCCTCATCCCTTGAGGAGGTGGGCCCATCATCATCCTCTGCTGGTTATTGTTACGGTTCTGGTTTTGCTGGGGAGAAGGCCTTGTCTTTGACTGTGCTTCAAACTGGAAAGGAGAGTCATTTTTCATCAAGTAAATACACCCATAATATGTCAAACTTTCAGATGCATGAAACTAAAGGAAAAGCAGACATGAATCATTCGGGACAGATGAAAGATTAAGTGCCAAGTATATTCCAGTAGTTTAGATATATTGAGACAACTTAGCTCCAGTCTAACAGCATGCTACATTTTTTAATGTAATTCATCCCACCTTAGATTAAGGCTTAAGAAGTTTTTTTTAATTGAAAGCTGATTACTTAACTTTTCCGATGATATTGTCGAAAATATGATGAAACAGGATATATATATTGTTATGCATTGTTCTTTTATTCATTTGGTATTCTACAGGCGGACTGGTACAATTTTTGGCAGCTCTTAAAATAACTACCCAATTTCTCAGGCACGTCTTCCCTTTCCCTAATAAAAATTGCTAGCAATCACTCACCTTTTTAATTTCTCATACCCTCTACCTCTCCTTGTAACATCCAAAACTACCCTCTTCCACTCTTCGCAGAAATATCCCTCCATTGCCCTCTTCAACAATATCACACCATATGCAACCTAGGTAAGTTAACTGTTCTTCCTGCTGTATTCTATGCCCCCCTCCCTTTTTATCCAGTCTCGCCTACTTACCTCTAGAAAATCTTAAAACCCAGTGATAGTAATGAAACTCTAGTCTACAATCAATCCTAGCCTATGATTAATCTTCATACCTCTCGCACAGTATGCCTCTGATGTCCTATTCACTGCAACCTCTTGTCTGACTGGCTAACCAACGTTTGGTCATCTGCAAGCCACATAGACTTCATCAGATTCTGGCCAACCATTACGTCCATTCCTATCAATCCCCCTGCTTCCCAAATCATTCAACCGACTTAATCAACCATCAACCGAAACTTCATCTAGAGGCTAACACAACAGCCAAGGGACAGAATTCAACTTCTTTAATTGGCATACCTTCCTCAGTCCTGTCACTGAAACCTATGAGAAAAACCCTAAATCAATAGATTGGTAGCATTAAAGGGCATTGAAATTGAACTAATTTAATAGGGAACAAGCCAACATCCATTTAAGTCTTGTTAACTTTAATCTCAGAATGAAGGACAAAATTATATGTTGACCCATTCCTTGGCTATAAATGAAGTGCATACTTATCACCATCAGGTATTTCACCATATTAACATGAGATATTTGAATCTGTCCTCTCGAGGCACCCTATGCAGCTGCCTAATTCCTATTACCCATGGACATTACTATTCAACTTGACTACTACTTTAGTGCTACATACTTCAGTGTTTCATTATGATATCCTTCCACTACATCTCACCGGACACAGTTATGATGATTACTATTCAAGTTGCTCATTGGGCTGATAACTAAATACAAAAATTGCATCCATGTAAAGGAATGCTCATTAGCCAACAATGTTGTATCTTTTAACATACAACAGTCATATACCTGCCTGTTTAAACGCAGAGGTCTTGTAAATGGCGCAATATCTTTGTAAAATTTAAATGATTAAATGGAAAAGTTTTATACAAGCTCTAAATTACCATAGTCAAATATTTACACAGCAATATTTGGTAGCTAATTTCAGAGATGGGAATGAACTATGTAAATTATGTCATTCAATTGGATGAATTTCCATTGGGGATTGCATGATGTGAATTAATCATCGAGGTAATTTTTTGCAATCAATTTCTTCCAAAGGTGACAAGAAAATGAATAGGCAAGTACTTAATTAATGCAAGCTTTGTCATACAAATTTTTAAGATATGTTGAAAGGGCATCATCAATCCATGACATTAAGCAATAATTCATTGTATGTTCTCTTCCATGTTTTAGACTTCAATAGTGCACTAATACACCATATTTCACTGGTTACACAATAACAATGTTAACTTCTTCAATATTAACTAATGCACTATATGACATTATCATAAAGAGATAGCAAATACACATAAAATATGGCAATACTTACTGTTGATAAGCAATTTCTTTAAGACAGTAAGAAACGTTTTACTCACAAGGCAGGGGGACTTATATAAATTTAAAATATGATGTCTTGAGAGTAGAAGAATTTTTTAAAACAAACATTTCAACCATAAATGTCAATTTTCTTGGTGCCAATCATTCTAGCAATTTTAGTTAATTAGAGCTTTTTAGGGTCACATCCAAGCTGATTTAAAATAGCGCTGCTTATTTTTTACAATGCAAGGCTGTATTTCCAAAATTTGTTTACACTAAGCACATTAACGATATAAAGACCTAGTACCATGAAAGCTAAGACTGAAGACTGTACCATGTTCGCAACTCCTGCATCATAGGACTCTCAGTATTTGGAAAGGGACTTCAGTGAATAACTTAAGCTCTTACTCTCTTACTCCAATAAGAGATCATCGACCTGAAGGTTACATAGCATGGGTATGACAAAAGCATTGAGGAATAATGTAAGGTGTTTCGGGTGCTCTTAATGTCAGAACAGCATTGGCACTTTGAAATGGTCATTTACATTTCTAGTGGTTGCTGGGGATCGATGACACTTGCACTGTCCACGGAAACGGCGATCAATATGGGATACAAATTTTGTTCCTGTTTACTCAACATTTTTACACTAATTCTGGCATTTAAACAGAGCAATATATTTTATTGGACGTACTTGTGCCATCCTGCAATTGAACTATTAGGAGTTTCTGGCAACACAGAACAGCACTACAGAAACTTCCAAACTCATGACAAGGATACATTCTGACTTGATTATAAGTAGGAAACAATGGGGAAAGCATGGGTACGCAAGGCTAAAAACAAAAATGTACCCTGTGATGCAACTTTGCTCAAAAAGGTTAAGCCAATTAAAAGTGTTATCATTTTGACTACAAATAGTTAGCAAAAATACTCAAATTTAAACTTTACCATATAAAACACTGCAAAGTTTTGCAGCATTCCTAATCATTCCAGTTATGAATAATAGAAGGGCAATTACACCTTTGATTTTACAGCACCTCTACTAGAAGTCAGAGATCGACATTAGTTCGCTACACTTTATATAACATATAACTACAAGTTGGGCAGGTGCCACCCCTACATAAGTGTAATTTAATCCTCCAAAATTTATTTTGATCTTCTTTTCTTGACAACAAATCTTTCCAGGGCAACCTAATGGCACATGTGAATTATAATGCCAGTCACTGACATAGTACGCAGTATGTGCACCCAGTTTTTGTCTACCGCATTGCACTTTGCCTCACAGCCCACCTTCCAGCAGTTCTTTCGCTCGGCCAGTAATAATCTGTAGAGTTACCACAACAATTAAGACCAGATAGAACTCCTGCTCGTTCATTTATTCTCTTTTTCCTTACTGGTAGACAACTCTGCGGAAGGTGATGTTCAGTGGCATGTAAACATCTACTTCATTGACATCCAACTAAATATTAATGAAAATAACTGATAGTTACCTATGCAAATTCCAGAAAACAGTGAATCATAAACTTAAGTTGCGAACATAATACAAATTTATGATTAATGTTTGAAGTTGATGTCAGTCATTAACCAACCTTGATGATATAGGATAAGATATGCATTTGGGTACTATGACGCTGACACAATTACATTTCGTGAGTGCTTTTCATATAATTTTTAAAAGAAATATCAGAGTTCAAAACTCATTTTTTAAATAATATTGGTCATAACTTACATGGTCATCAGTCAGATGGTTTAAAGTCAGAGAGAAACAATATCTGAGAGATAGTAAATGAGTAAGTCATGGGATCCACACGATAGCCTGTGATTTATTAAGTTGGAGGCACCAACGGCTAAATTAGGTAAATAATCATAAGAAAATTAGCAGCATATATTTATGAAGGCATTATTTGTCATTTTCTATCATCATATCAAAATTCTCATTTAGTATGAATATTTCCAAACAAATTCTTTATAAAAAATTCAACGATTATTCACAAAAAATTAGCTTTAGAATAAAATGACAGCAAATGTGTGGTTTCGTTCCATTAACTCCAAAATGAAGTAACCAAATGAACAGAGAGGAATAAAGAGTTATGTTACAAAATTACTTCGACTCACTGTTTTTTTAAGATAATCCTTCCGGAAATTGTAAAATTTACAACTTGAATGATTAATTACATTTGGCACCACAAAACTATAAATCATTAAATCCTAAGCTTATAAATTTTAATTAGGGGCCAATTAAAATTATAGATCTCTTAGGCTCCACCAAATGCAATTTGATGCAGAATTTTTAATCAAAAGACTCTAATTCAGAAATACCACACACTACACATACTTCTAGCATACAAATGACTCTTATGTCTCAAAAACTTCATTTGAGTACTCAGACCATGGGCCATACGTCTTATTATATTTATGCCTCCACCATATCAAAGTGTAGCAAAAATACTTTTAAAACGTGTCATAAATCGACAAAGGTATTTCAAAAGAAGATATTTTATCCAACAAAATAATTAGAGACTATTATCCCTAAACACAGCTTTCATTGTACCTGTGAATACAAGTAGCTTCATATGTAATCAAAACTGCAGATTATGAGGAAAGAGGACAAGCCAGAAAATTATTTTTCAGAAAGATATAAATGATACTTTGAAGTATTACATGAATCATATTATGCAATTATCATGGTAAAGTCAATGCATGTACGTCATACTTTCAGCAAGAAAGTGTCCAATAATGTTCTGTATCACTCACACTTAGTAAAATAGGGCTAGCATTAGTCTACTTTAACAGCATAAATCTATTACGCTGAATTCTTATAACATGACTAGCCTCTCTCTTTTTAAAGTCTGAGAAAACTTAATTACCTTGGTGCAAAAATAATGTCTTAATAAAAGAATGAAAAAGAAACTTGAATGAATTTTAATATAAAGTCATTTTCCTAGATAATTTATTCAATTATCAACAAATCATATGACGTACACTTTAATTTAATCAGCCATTCTTCTCGAGTTCATGCATTAAGTTCAATGCTAGAAATTTACAATGAACAAGTATAAAGGTATGGATTAATAAATAAAAAGAAAATTTCCTTTAGAATGGCCATTTTACAATTTAAAATTTTTCCAAAAGTGCCATAGGAAAGGCTGGCATTGCCACCATCATCTCGTGACCTATTTTTAAAACTGAGTAGCGAATATTTTAAAGGTATATGATCATTGTTAAGCATCATAAGTATAGGTACCAATGAATGATATAGATAAAGCTAGAGCAAAGCCATCAGTGTTAATCATAAGAATTTACAGAAATAGAAACATAGGAGAAAAACCTATGCAAGTACTAATACTAACCTGTTTTGCAAGATCATTTCATTGACAAAGGCCACAATGACATTAATAAAAACTTAAGACGAATTAATACCTGCCATTTACAAATTTAACTTGCTTTTGGATCATTTCACTAATTTAAATGCAGCTCAACTGATTCACTACTATATGGAAACAAATATCATTCATTAAATGCTTTCAACTAAATCAAAACCCAACTGCTTAAATTTAAACTTTGGTTAAAATGGGGAATATTACGCCATAAGTTTCAATGACTGTCATTGAGTTAATTTTCTAATTCTTAAGAAGCTAAGAAGTTATATTTAAAAAAAGGCTAATTTACCTTCAATTTTTAAAATCATTAATGCCTCAGCCAAATAGCTGAAAACACCAACTCAAGCATGTATACCTTTAACTTCCACCTGAGCCACTTCCTACACTGCAAATGTAACACTAAACAAGTTGGTACCAAGACTTTTATTTAAGTACCAGAGTGATGATACTGTGACTCTAAAACATGGGGCTGACTGTATACTTCAATCACTTTCTGTCTGCAATCCCTTAATCGCTTTCAACAGAATTCTATGGCCCTGCTCCTAACCAACATGCTGTCTGTCAAGCCCTACTGCTTGCTTAATCCCTTTCTTGGATTTGGGTCATAGATATCTCTCTTTATAGACAACAGTCACTTTTTTAAAAAGAATATGGCACTACTTCCATCAAATAATGGTCTACCTACCTGAGCGATCAAGAGATGAAGCTATCTATAAGTAGTATTTGCCAATATGATAATTATGTCCGAAGATCTTCACTTTACGTGCATCAAATGATACATGGTTACTTCAAGGAACCAATAATATCCCTCACCCACCAACTATGCCTCTTTTTTAAAAAAGTGATTTATATAGTAAAAATATTTTAACACGCTGTTCACAACCATTAATACACTACTGTCTCTAAGCACGAGTATTTAAGACAAAATAAACTGTCATGGTGTCATCCTGTTAATGCTCTTCCGTTTTGGCATACCCTACACAATTACAATACCCCACATAATTGTGTATAAACAGACTTTGAGTATGGACCAACCCCTGACTTTTCAGCCAAATCTTTGAGCTTTTTTTTTGAAGAATTGAGTATAGCCAGACCATGTAAATTTTCATAAACCTTATATCACCTCAACATTATTGAACTTAATGAGAGAGAGCTATTGTGACCAAATAAAGTCCACCTTTTCTGCATACCATGCACAACTTTACGTCCCCATTGCTATTGTAATAAGGCCAATACTTTGAGATTGGGATAATATTAAACCTTGTTTTTCACTTTTGGTCATCTTGAAAAAAATGGTGCCTTAAATTTTCTTTAACTGATGATACATAAATTGAGCTGTTGCTCTTCTGCACTATTACCTCCTCAAAACATGACAATAACAGCCTTTAACGATGGATGATAAGCATGTTTCAGTGTGTTCATGGGCGCATACAGCATAGGAAATTTCCTATAATCTTCGATGATGACTCACAAATACCTGGCCCCATGCCCTATAGTCTTTTTCTTTACAATGGACCTAAGTACGAGCAGAAGTCAGCCACTAGACTTCTCATTGCAAAAACGAACATGCCCACATTACTTGTAAATCAATAAAGGAAGTTATGGATAACAATTGTAAACTATGTAAAAATGATTTATGTTTCAAACATGACTTTCATGGATATGGGAATAGGTATAGCACTGCAGTGATGCCCTGTGACCTAGGAAAACTTAACTGCATGTTTTTCGAGCTAAATTGGTCATTAAAAGTTTGCTGGGCGTAGCTTGACCCCCTAATACACAAGTATATCAGGTGCTAAGTATAATGAACGATGCCCATTGTTCTGTACACTTTTACCTTTACAATTATTATCAAAAGCTGCAAATATCCATGTAATAACCAAGCCAAAAAATTAACTCTTCTGAAGACTTATTTTCGAAATACTGCATTATGGATACAGCATTTTTGATAATTATGGTATAAAAACAATTTTTACATACCTACTTCAAGAGACAGCTGCAGTGGCTCAATAACAATCCTAATTTAAACTCAAAACTTATTATATTATCCAGAAATTTCAAAAAACTTCAACCAGAAAGAAATTTAATGGAAACGCAATAGCAAATAGTCTGCAGCATCCAAAGTGTGCAAGACTGAGTGTTCTGAAATTATGATATTTCCACCGTTGAGATAACATGCCTTTGTGTTGGTATTGTGATTGAAAGAGTTGATACAGCTTAGAAGATGCTAAGATCATGAGGTTGAAAATAATATGGAAAACAAAATATCTATAATTATAGTTATCAAATTTATTTCACCACGAAGAATGCAATGGAATAGTTTATTATGCATTGACGACAAATCATAAAAAAATTAGAGAGACATATTAGATGAGGTTACAAACACAAAAAGTGAACGGGAAATATAGAACGTTATAATATTATCTGACACAAACATTGGCCATTAGTGTTGCTTTAGTAACTCCAGGACCATAAGTTACGCTTTTATGCGGTGAAATATGCATTCTGAACTCGGGCAGCATCTTACAAGCTAAGAATTTGAACTAAAGGGGTTTTCATCCACCTAATTTTGTATTGCATTAGTATGTACCATAGACTGAAATGTAACAGTAACTTATAAGTGGGATCCCTACCATTCATTAGTTTCAGAGATTCATGACAAATAATATTAAAACAGAAGTACTTTTAAAATTTCCTCCCTATTAACTATAAACATTGTCAGCAGCGATGTGAGCTTTCCTAACCTCAACCTCCCTCTTAGGAATATGGAGGCAACAAATACATCTAGTAGTGTAGAATGACAAAAGCTATTGATGGAGTTATATCACTATCAGCCAATACACTAGCGTCTAAATGACACTTTTGATGGAAAGTGCAACACCATTGGTTAGAATCCCAGTAAGTTTATACAAAGCTTAACAGAGCTCAAAGGGGTTTTCACAATCAGCAAATTAGTCATCATTAAGGAGGTGCAACATGAAAAATGCAGCTCATAGAGCTTGTGGAAAAACATTTTGTCATCAAGACACCTCCACTGTTTAGAATTCTGGATTAGAGATCTTCTACCATGAATAACAACTTTAAGGAACGAATTTTAACACAAAAAAAGCAAATTTACTCATTTGAATACATTTAAATGTCCATGAGAATATTCAGGTTTAAAATTAGCAGCAAAAACTGCTGGTGACACAAACATTGAACCTGCAATGAGTACTTCTGACTGAAAGCTGGACCTCACTATAAGGCAGAGGAACTAGTCTCACCCCAAAGCTCATAAATTGGTATAATTATGAACAATGAAGCTTTTGTGGAGACTGATTTCTTTCCATGGTAAAATATGAATACTCTCGGCCATGCAACCCACTTCTTGAATGAAAAAAACCCCAAATAATTAGCAGAAAATGGTCGGAAGTATAATATTCATGGCATTTATTTAAATATGTATTAAGTACATGAAGGAAACAATACGATTGAGTTGGAACATAAAATTTAGTGTTTTTCATACAATGTAATAACAAAATATGTAGCAGTATGAATGATCTAGGCATTTGGAGGGCAATTTTTCCAAGTTGTAAGTTTTGCATCAAGATTGTAACAGCAAAAACTCACCAACCCTTCAATGTGAAACAATGATTTGGTTACAAAGAGAACAGATTGCATGCTGATGAAAATGCAAGCCAATTCATGGTTTATTGTTACAATAAGAAGTTTCCAAGGTATTCTTCATCAACACAACACTGAACAATTGTTCGTCAGACCCCATCAGAGCTAATTTTGTACAAGTCATGACTGATCAAAGCTTAACTCTCTCAACTTTTGAGAATGGCATGAGAAAAAGCAGGAAAGGGAGAGATTACTATCAAAAATAACAGAAAACCCAGTGAGATTGGGTCAACCTCCAGGCAAAAATACAATTGTTTGGAACAAAAATAGAACTCCAGGTCTCATGAAGAAGGCCAAAGTATGTTAGCGATATAAATAAGGCTATAGAAAATTAGAACAGCCAGAGATTAAGGAAAAAAAACTTTGCATAGAGAAGAATGAAAGGGCACAGTAATCCAATACATCTTAAGACAACAGAAGGTTAACTACTGATGTCCCATGTTAGAGATAATTTCCACAAATTACAACCTTAACTGAAAATGTAGTAAACTTTTCAGCAAATGATCACTAATCTTTCCCTAACAGTAGTCAAATGCTAAGGTTGAATTTCACTCTCAATAATTCAATACATAGCCAGCAACACTAGAGAGTCATCTTTTTTGACTTCATCTCAGGCACTGAAAATACACAAATTTTTACGACACTGGAGAGACTATTTGTAAGACAAATGGAATTCATCCCTATCTTCATCATGCTGAAGCTTTCTCCCTATTTGCTAATTTAATGCAAAAATACTATAAATACTAAATGAAAGAAGCACACAATTGTTGAGATATGATGATAAGGGCAACAGAGTAGACAAAAGGATTCATGTGAAATGCTTCAGATTTGCACATTTCATGCTTGACCATGATCACCAAACAAATTCAGAACATCCGCAGTTGAGGCTGAAGCAGAGTATTTTATTTTAAGCCTGCCCTAACTTTAAAACTGATGAGCCATTATGAGACATACCATTGAAAAGTTAGGTATACAACATCTTCCCATCGAATATTCATCACTACAAGAAAAACAGAGCAAAATACATTGTCATTCACCACTCTTTGTCCTTTCCCCTCCAATTTCTTCCCCCAAATCCCACCTTTACAGCCTGCATCCTGACATCATCTTATGCCAGCTAAGCAGGTGGTCTCCAGATGTCACATTTCTAACAAGTTAACCCTAAATGGTAAGTTGCAGAAGTTCTTAAGTGCCTACACACGCATCGCAGCTACAAAGAAATTCTAGAGAAGCGCATAACTGCATCACAAAACCTAATTAGCCTTTCACTTCAATTACAGTTTAATGAAAAAGATAGTGATTACTAGGTCACCACTCATTAATGCTTTCATTTACCTAGTCTACACATTGAATAGTCCTAAATCTGAATTCAACCATAGTTGCAACAGCCGAGAGTGGATGCTTTCCACAAAGAAAGTAACGACATTGAAGAGCTCAATGAATAGGTCAAATATCAAGACGCAATGGAGAAATATGCACATGGACCATAATTTACACGAGGCAAACCTTCACTTGAATGGAAATTAACTTACCTGAAAGTAATTTATGATACATTTTTAAATTATTTTGAAAAATTAAATGACGACATTACTGATGGTGCTACTTTACCACCAGACCCAGTCCACAATATGCTCATTGATTAGCACTGCAAATTGTGATATCACATAAATATACTTAATAAACTTTCACAGTAATTATTGTGTAAGTATTATAAGTATATTTATATTCAATAGTCAACCTTCTTCCATAAGTTTACAGCCAAAGGATTCATATTGAAATTCTTGACATAATTAGCACCACATCATAGCCATGAGCTGTTCAGCTCTTGAACAAACTGATGCCAATTTCTTTTCCTAACAGTGGAAAGTCATATGTTAACTACCAGCACCGCATCTTAGGACACAATTCATTTACTTCTTGAACAATTGCAGCACTTCCTTCAGACACATTTATACTTCAGAGAGAGCAACATTTTAAAAAAATGAGAAAATGGAAAGAAAAATTATCACTTTCCAGGGATCAACAAGAAAAAAATCCATCACATGGTCACATTAATGGAAAAAACAAGCAAGTTCCATCACTGAAAATAGTACTAAACAACAGGAATGTACGTAAAAACAAAAAATGCTCATGCATACTCCACACACAATGTCACATAACTACACTCAATTTCAAGACCAAAGAAGGTTCAAACATTCAGCACTTCATATCACACTTGAATTTCAGAATAACATAATGTATTGATCACCTTCAGTCCATTTTAAAACATTTACAACAAAATTATAATCCAGGCTACTATTAATTTCCACTAAAAAATCAACAAGTTCCAATGGCTAATGATAACCCAGAGAAGACTAAAATATTTGATCAGAAATATTCACCACTTAGAAAAAATTGAAATAAGCCAGCATAGTTTTCTTCCTTCAGCAAAAGTGACAATCTAACATATTTAAAGAATCTCAAGTAAGCATTTTAGACAAATATTCAAATTAATTAACAATAATGATTTTAGTTAGGGAGATTTCACTGGCACAAGTACAATAGCCAAGTATTTCCAGGCACTAATACCAAAAGTACCCAACCTTATAAAGCATGAAAGCAATGATACAACCCCCAAATTTCAGGCTTTGCTTCGCCTCTTACATCACAATTTGCATTTTCCATTTTACATTATGAATTTTTCATCTCCAAGGTGATAGGTGTTCAGATATATTCATATTTTACTACAAGTCGCTTTATAAATAAATAATAAATTAAAAGAAAAGCAAAATACAGCACAAATACCAGAAACACACAATGTGATAAAAAGAAATGCCAAAAATATGTATATGCATAACAAGAGTTGTTCTTTCTTTGGTCCATTTGCAATTTATCAGATTTTCAACTACATTATTTTTAGTACATGGTATTTTTTTCACAGTGTAAGTAAAGAATTCCCTGAAGTAATATGAAACTGACTCAAATGAACAGATTCATCAAGTCCATGGTTAATTTTTTTCACAAAACACACTTTCTCTCAGCTTATTATAAAAAGTAAAAGTCATTCATGATTGGCAAAAAGTCAAACTTGACAGTTAAATTCCCCTGAACGAAAAAAGTTCCATGACATTGATTTAGATATCAGATTATCCAGAAAAAATTTACATAAAAATATAGCAAAACATTGTTGCAAAGCACATTTCAAAAAGTACATTTTTACATGAATAATTTGTAAAATGTCACCATGCACAGCTGATTTTTTTTTATTATGACTAGACAATATCGTACATCTTCCTTTACTGATGTATTCTCATTATCTTAGCAAACAGCACAGATTATGTTTTCGGTCTTATTGGTCCCTTCTTGAATTTGCAATTGATGTTTCACTCTGCCATAGTAAAAATTTACAGAAGTTTGACATTAATTCCCATTAACTCTTAAATAATTCACTATGTTATCACCTCTGAAAGAACGTGTGTACATTTCTGAAAGACATAGCATTTAATTGGCCACTGCTAGTACCCTGGTAACACAAGCACGATTATTAGAACTTACCTGATTTAAGGCCTGCTTTGTCGGAAAGGTAACCACAGGCAAGTGTCCATGCAAACTCGTCTTTGGAAGTCTATCTAAACATAACCTCACACTCTGCTCAGATCCGAGAGAAATGGCACAGAATCCTTTTGACTGTCCATTTGCCCTATTCTCAAAAAACTTAACTTCTATAAAGTCACTAACTCCAATGTCACGAACTGCATCAGTAATATCTTGATCAGTGGTCCACTAGAAAGAGAAATTTCACAATTTGGTTACAACAGAAAGCATTAACATATAGATAAGTTAAAATTACTGATAAAGAAGGAAGGAAAGCATTTCATAATATAATGAAACCTCGCTTTTACACACACAGAATTTACGTTTTCCCTTCATTAAGACATTTTGTAGTGGTCCAACAATTTTTGTACCCTTGTAATACAATCTTATCCGGCTATACTCACTTTCAAGTTATGAAATTTCCCACGATTTATGACTTTTGACTAGGAGCAAGATTGCCACTGGCACTCAATGTGAACCGATAGAAAACAGATGTAAGCACCAAAATTATGCAGCTCAGAGTTTGAAGCCAAATATAAAAGAATGCCTCGGCTGATTGTAATGAAACAAACATCCATATATAATAAATTTTCTGGCTTAACTTGGTGGAACAACATTGCTAAGATATTAAATGAATTCACTCCTAGGTTTCGACTTAAAATTTAGACCTAGGTTTCGACTTAAAATAAGTCGAAACCTAGGTTGGTGTAATAAATACCTTGTGGAATTTTACTGAGTGAATTCATTTAATATCTTAGAAACAAACATCCTCACATAGCCTGTTTTATATCCTGTAGATTAGTTGTAATTAAAAATTATTCTTTGCCATCAAAATTCTGCCACTGGTGTGACAATGAGATAAGGCCCACTTTATAATCCTCCCGTGGAAATTCCAAAATTTGCCATATAACACCATGAATAATTTTGGTTCAATTGTCAACAGAATCTAATACAGTGAAAACTGCCTACAGAGGAATCGCATGTTGCCGAGAAAATTTTCCGCTATGAACAATTTTCCATCATACACAGAGTAGAAGTACTTCTTAGGAAACACATATACTTTAAGAGGAATAAACTGTTGCAGCAGTTTTCGAGACTTTAGTAATACACAGCGTTGTCAGTATTGCGCTTAGAAATGACATTGAATATGTGGAGAACATTTTGTTCTTCATTTAATAATTCTCACTTACAGGATAAAGTAATGTAAAGTCGCTCGGGGGAGGGAAATAGGAGGAAAAGGCAAACCTCTCCCTTCGCTCGATTCCCTGGGGTGAAGTCCCGAGGGATAATGGTCGCTTTTTCTGAGTCAAAAATGATTTTCTGCGCATGGGACAAGAGATTTCAAACCAGCTATATGTGAGTGTTCGCCAGAAATTTGGAATTCCGTAATACAGAGGGGGCCAAATCATTTCTTTGGTCAAAAACCTTTCCATTTCCGCATTGGGCAAGTTCCGTTAAATGCAGGTTCCATTAGACAGAAACTCCTATGCTGCAGGTCGGGACCAAGAAAAATTTCCATAATGGACAAGTTTCCGCTGTATACAGGGCCTGTCACAGACAGTTTTCACTCTACAACATTTTGTCAACCTATGAAAGAGATTCCTGAAAGTTTCTGAACTTTTCATTTCCCCTAACCAGCTGCAGATAGGAAGGCGCTCCTGTTCAGTGCATTTCTTGCATTCCCACTCAAGGAGGCCATATGCCCCATTGTCACAGAGATTTCAACTTGGGACTTAGAAATATTTTAGCTACAAGGAGGTAAGATTTTTTGTACAGGACAGTGCATCAATTGCAGAAAGGACACAAAATTATAAAATATCTAAATAGCTGGAAGAAATCAGCACTCACCCATGTCAGGTTGCCAACATAGAGTTGATGGCGGCGTCCAATTTGATTGGGCTGTATGTTGTTGCCCATCTGCTGATACGGAGGATTTGGAGTGTTAGGAGAACGACCGCCAGAATTCTGATTATTTGATGGCGGGTGTGAAGACTGTGAGTTGTCATCCCCACCACCACCACCACCTCCAGAGGCAGGAGCCGAAATGACATCATCGTACAGGTCAACTCCATCACCAGCAAATTCATCCTGAAATGTCCAGGGAGTGATACACTGGCAAAAACGTCACAAAATAATGGAAAAAATAATTATGTCACAATATCAACTAATGTAAAAAGAGTAAAACTTTAGTTACAATTTGCATAAATTAAATCACATTTTTTTTCGATTAATTGAGGGCCAAAACATGAGCAAGTACAGCTTTTAAATACTTGGGCAGTACACTAAAAGAAAATCGACACAGTAGCAAAGACCAGGAGGATAATAGCATTGCCAAAGGAGGCATTTAGTAATAGAGGGGAGCTAATGGCAGAGATCTTGAGAAAGGATTTGTAGAAAAGGCTAGCAAAGAGCTTGATATGGAGCATAGCGTATACCATACAAAGAGAGGGCATGATTAGGCTGCAGGCATTTGAGATATGGGTGATGAGGATGGTGAAGGTGCCATGGATGGAAAGGAAGACTAACAGAGATGTACTAAATATGGTGGGCAAGGAAAGGAAACTTCTGAATGAAATCCAGGATATGCAAGGTAGGTAGCTGGAGGAAATATAAGGGATAATGGATTGCTCCAGACGGTGATAAAGTGAATGATGTTAGGCAAGCAAGGAAGAGGAACAAGGAGAATAGGTTTTATGGACTATATGAGGAAGGGTAGATTGCATTCTGAGTCGAAAAAGGAAATACTAGAGGTAGGTAGGACCCTGATGATGTGGAAAATCATGAGGGGTTTTTCTGACTTCCCAACAAAACCCACCTTTTACCATTAGAAAAATTAAAAAAATAAAATATCCACATACTAGTATAAACCCTCATCTAGCAAACTTGAATTTATGTATGGCAGATTCTTGACAGAATTTGAATTTATCTATGGAAAGATACCTCTCATATTCTTATAGGCATATTTTCTAATGCAAAAAATGTTTCATAATTTGTCATTCAACATCATTAATGTAAAATGGATGAATATAAAATTCCCTAGAGTAGGAACCATTTTTATAAGATTCAAATCTATTGTTTGAACATATTCCTATGAATCGAATTTTTATACAACTCTCACATAAGCAGAAAACCTCAGAACTTGAATAACCTACGATTCATTTAGTTAAGTCATTCTTAATACCAAACCTACAATGTAAAATTCCGAGGTGTCTGTAAACCATATAGGATACTCTTAACCAACAATAAATCACTGTCTAACAGCTAGTTTAATAATATTTTATTGAACCAAATTCCATACCTCCATCTAAGAAGATGCTATACATACTCACAAATGTATCCCTTAGGATAAAAATATCTCCAATCGATCTATGAGACTTTTTTCCCCTATATATTCATTTGACACTACTACAATGATACTGTCAGTTGTCAAGGAGACAATGAACTTGTTACATGTACATCCTTGTGGGAATTTGCACACAGACAGACAGTAAAACCTTGGTTTATACATAAATACACTCTAAATCAAATGGGAATTAGATATTGGTACGGACAGGATCCAACCTCATTGACTGATTAGGTAGATTAAAGATTAGCACAGATCCAACAGGCAGAACTCCTATCAGCAAAACCAACTTACATAGCAGAAAACAGTCACACAAATATCAACAAGTCAACTTTATGGAAACCAATGACTAAACATAGAGTAAGCAACTAATATTCTCCACTGTATTCACATAATGTTGCATGAATTTACAACATTTTCATGGTGAAACTGGTCTCAGCAGAGAAAGCTCTTCAAGACAGCTTCATGCCATGTTACTTTTTGCTTTAAATCATCTTGATGTCATCAGTTCATGAGTTTTGTGCTTAACATTGTAATGTTTCTTTTGTATATTTATATTTATGTATTTCTTTAATATTTTCATATATTATGTGTCCTATACACCTGCCAAGTATATATTACACTGTGTATTCTGTCACTTGGACAAAATAAATATTTTCATCCATAACCAGGAAATATAATGGCAATAAATGAGGGTATAAACCTGCATTAGTTTTTGGGCCATCAGTAATTAGCACCAATAATTACAGGCAAACTATGTGATAAAAATATAAAGGCCACTTCAGTCCTAAAAGGTAGGATTTGTTGAAAATCAGAGAATGTCGTCCTATTTTTCTACATTTTCTACACTACAAGGTCCTATCTACCTCCAATATTTCCTATTTTGCTTCAGCATATGATCCACCCTTCTTCATCCCATCCACAAAACCTATCTCCCTCCTTCCCCTTCCCTGATTGCCACACATCCTTCCCACTATTACACTCTTGAGCAACCCATTGCCCCTTATTACTTCCTCCAGCCAGCCACCTACACCGCCTATCCTGGATTCCATTCACAAGTTTCCTTTCTTCACCCACCACACTCAGCACTTCCTCATTCATCTTCCTTTCCCTCCACTGCACATTCTCCACCCACATCTCAAATGCCTGCAGCCACTTCTCAGCCTCCTTTCCGAGAGTCATTGTATCTGCCCCATAAAACGCTAGGCTCCATATCAAACTCTACACCAGTCCCTTCTTCACATCCTTTCCCAAGTTCCCCATCATCAGCTCCCATCTATTTTTAAACAAGTAGTGAATACTATACTCCTCCTTACAACTTTGCTATTATGCCCATTTTCTTCTACCATACTGCCGAAGTAATTAAAAATCCTCTACTTGGTCAAGTTTGTGCCCTCAAACTTTTACCCCCCTTACCTCCACTGATCCCATTGTTTTTCTGACACTGTTACTATGTCTGGTTTTATATTTTCCCATTTTTCCTCCATTGTTCCTATTGCTTTTGTTTCACCTATATTCTCTTCCACAAGCTCCTGGTATCCCCTTCTTACTTCCTGTTCACAGTATTCAATTCCATCCCTTTATCCTCCAACTTTTACCAAGCCTCAAGAATCCGTCATCACATTTCATCATAAACTTATGATCCAAGTCTACATCAGCCCCCAGATAGTTCCATGAGTTCTTGAAAGTATTCTATAATCTTCGCTAAACCATGATGTAATCAATTTGATACCTCCATGTGTCTCCCGGCATTTTATTAGTAGCTCAGCTCAAGATGGTGTTTCAACCAAGCCAACCAAGTACTAAGTATTTATCCTGAAAAATTCGACTGCCTTCTTTCTCTAATCATTCCTTATTCCTAATCCATACCCATCTCTCCATTCCCCTGTACAGCATTCAAGTTACCCACTATCAGGTTTTTCTTGCCCAGGATATTCCTATTATCTCCTCTAACAGTTCATACACCATCAATTGGATTGGATTGGATATTTGGCGACCAACAGATAAGGTCATTTGCACACCACCTCTTCCTAGCTATGACTGCATGTGGGCATGTACACCTGGACCAATACTAAATTAGTCAGGAATGCTTTTATTTCTTTAAATATCTAATTGCTCACCAGTTCAATATTTACTACTCTTCTTCCCAATTTTGCGCCCAATACTATAGCTACCTACTACTACCTACCCACGTTGACTCTCAACCCCACCACTGTACATTACCCAATAACTATCACTAAAATAGTCCCCATTGTCCTCCCATCTCACCATGCACAGCCCCAATGCATCACTGCTCCCTTTCTCCATTCTACCCTACCTTCATATGGGGACTTTAAAATCTAAATGTACCAGAAGCATAGGGGATACAATTGTAATTATTACACATGAGCTTACTCTAAAGCATATCTGTCTTCAAACTGCCACTGTGCAGAATTGGAGTTTCAAAACCATTAAAGAGAAAATTGATGATGAATGAAAGTAATAGCATGAAAATCAGCATATAAAATGTCATCCAAGTGAAACTGTCCACAACCAATAGCTTGAGTGTGCGCGCTAGTTCTTCACTAAATGCCTATGAAACCAGGGTAATTGTAGGATATAATACACTGATAAACAGGAAATACATTTAATTTTTACAAGACCTGAACTAACAACTGAAAATAATTCTCAGGAAAAGTGTCATTCACTATCCAACACTTATGGGGGAATAGGTCAGCACATAAACACACAACTTATGAAAAACATGAAAACTCATGAAAGAAATTCTGCCTAGGAGAAAAAATCGCAAATGGCCGTTAGAATCATTCTCTCTCAATAGTTTTTCTCAGCTAAACTTAAACGAAAATAACGACTTCAGCAAGTATCAAAACAAACTATACTGCTGGGCAATGGGTCATCCCTTATACAAATACTATCACCGGAATCGTTTTAATGTCAGCGATCGCATTAAAAAATAAAACAATGTTGATTAAGTGTCCCGTAATAGTATTCGAAAACACTTCGCGCAATATTTTTCGTGAGGTAACATTTCTTAACACTCCATAGAACGAGCCTGACGAGGGACGAGCACCACCTATATCCCCAATGGACACAGTAGCTCCAATGTTCACAGCTGGGTCACGATCGATTTATGCGGAATACTTCACTACCCAGATGAAACAATGGAGACGCAAACTTGTTTCCGTCCGGGCTTGCTGCCGATAGGCTTATCAGTGAAATAAGAACGGAACCCTACAATAAACTAATCGCTTGTATCAAAACACCGAAAGATGTGTTTTTATGCATAAAAACATAAGAACACACAGAAATTTCGAAAAGCCTTACTACTGAAGACATAAGATAGTAAGTGCTGAAAAATTATTTCCCAGCTGTAATCAAATGGAAAAACTATTTACAAGGGTCCTCTGGATCTGGATCATTTCACAAGCCCGGTCACGTAAAAGCAACAAAAATATTGGTTTAAGTACGGCGCTAACGACACAATCTATGCATCACGTATGTAGACATATTGAATAGCTGAGATACGAGACTTCTTCCGCGTTGACCTAACAAAAAATAACTTCAACGTCAATGTAGCTAATCTGTTAAATACTACAAACGAGGTATTCCGTCAAAGATATTTAGTATTGACCCAACTACAAAACATTTAAATTTTATTTCGCTGAGGGCACGAGCCGGCATTCATTGTCGACCATTTATACTAGGTCAAGCGTAAATTTGCAATCCCTGGTGAAACATGAAATATTGAGCCACAATGCACTTCGAAAAATATTGAAAGAGTTAATTTGGCATAATAAGAGCATTCCGATAAGAAAGCAGAAAGCCAACATACATTTACCTGTGCGAAATCCTGTTCAATGTCGTCGGCGTATAAATCTATGTCCACGCCATCCGCCATTTCTAAGTCTGTTGATCAACTCTACCCGGTCAGCGTTCCTCACAAAAAAACTTCAAGCAAAATCCAACACTATGAAGGAAAGCATTGTCTATGCGTACCGCTGTAAACCAAAGAAAGTACTAGACCAACGTCAAATCGACTTTTCTTGCACAAAATTACTGCACGATGATCACCAACCACAAGAACGTTACAGCTTCACTAACGGCAACATTCACTTGTCATGAGCTTTGGAGGATCATGGGTAAAAAATATCATCAATGGCAAAAGGCGCAATAGTTTAAACAAGTTTGAATCGAGGAATAATTATAAACATTTTTTATAACTAGAGACTCTTAGAATCAATGGATTTCAAAATAAATGGAATCATCCCTGACTGAATCGTAAAGAATGGATTTTCAAATATATTTATTGCTAAAATATAATTCATTGTTTAAGCAGAGGCAAACCGGCTCGAATCATGTCAAAGAAGAAATAATATACGATCATTAAAAATTATGATTCATAAAGTACGCGAAAATTAAGGAAAGAATTCTTAAATTTCAGTTATCTTACTTTCCACATTCCATTCGGCCAAAGGAGGACATAAAATTCAGTGATCGCCCACACATGAAAGAAGTGCATTAGATTTACACATCTTGTGCTTTCTATATAACTTAAGGTCCCAGCTTTGACTTAAGCATAGCTCTTAATACTAACTCCTTGTGCCAAAACGATAGGAAATGGCTGGGCTTCCCTTATGAATACTTCTTGGCCCAGTTAACTCCTTACCCAACTTCATGCACAGGCCATAAGCATGTAGAGAGCATGATAATTTACAGACAAGTAATAATTGTGAGAGAAAGCTGAAGTAGACAGATTTAATGCAACTCATATGCAATTTTTTTAGGGTACAAAATCTTTGCTACCTCAATTCTTCAGTACAATGATACTGAAAAAACTTTATCCCATGTTGTTACCCAAGAATAAAAGACTCATGAAATTGACTCATGAAAGACTAATCCTTCCTCGAGTGACAAAATATCAGCATTCATATTTGTAAGTATATATTTTATCCACTACACATATAGTATTTAATATCATATAATATGTGCTCGGCATCACTTTCAATCAAAATATTTGTACAAAAATACTGATATTCTTGCAACAATTCTGATGAAAAAAATACACCAGTGCAACCTGCATTAGCTGGTGTCCGTAAATTGTAAAGAATAAGTAATATACCAACTGGTAAGCAGGGATAAATACATGAAAATTCAGATTTATCATAAAAAAGTAAAGTTCACACAGTGGTATCTCCACTTCCAATTATTGGCTTTTCAGAATAAAAAGATGTAAGAACAGTTAACCTCCAAAACAAAAAATTTTGAAAATATTCCACAGAAATAACATAAAACTAGGTGTAAGAATCAAATATTTATTATTACAAAAGAGAATTAAAACTTCAACACAAGAATCTTCAAACTTTCAAAGTTTATCAAGTTTATACATGAGATATAACTGCAAAACAAAAACAGTTTCATCAATTTGAAGTTCTGCTTCTGTTAACTTGTTCATTGTCACACGGACCTTTTCTAGGACTGTTCTCTCAGGAGGGGTCAACATATCCTCAATCTGAAATTAGAAAAAACGTTTTGCTCACAGTAAAAGACAAAAAATACAAAAATATGATAAATTAACAAACTGAAACTTGCTATTAGTAAACAAAATTTAAAACTATAAAAAACCTAGATGACAAAAAACGAAGGTGATAAATTTAAAAAATGGATTAAACTTTGATAATTTTTTCTCAAATTAGCAGCTTTTATTCAAAGTGAAGTCCTTGTCTGATTGATTCAGAAAATTATCTGACAAATGGGAGATGTTAATTAAAATGTTGTTGAAACCTATGGAGTGAATTGCAAAAAACATACAAATTATGAGGATACCAAGCCTTGCCAGGACATTAACTTTTGAAAGTTATCCACGATCTCACATAATAGCAAAATTCCACCAAGGAAATATCACTCATCAAGACTCACACGCAGAACCATCGATTTCATGCCAAGTGCTTTAGCCAGTTAAGGAGGAACCTTTATTTTGCAGGCATGGCCCATCACCTAGCATGACTTAATTATATATTATAAATTAAGAATTTTAATATTGAACGGAAGAAAAATGCAATTAGGTCATTGGAATTTTAATACTGAATGGAATAAAAATATAATTAGGTCATGGCAATAATCGGCTTAAAAATGACATATTCTCATGCACAAATGCATTCTGTCTTAATGACAGTGCAATGGCATCCCTTTGAATACAAAAGTTATCTCATTTCTTTCATGTACTAGATATTGAGGCACCTAATATGATTTTTTTTCACCTAAGGTCATCACACAACCACACTTACATGCATTTTTTTAATAAATTACCAGTTAAGGTAGGTTTTGCTGAAGGTCAGACAATTTCCTCTTGGTTTTCTACACTTTCCAGGGCCCATCGATGTCTAGTATATCCACTTTCACCTCAGCATATGATCTGCCCTTCTTCATCCCGTCCATGAAACCTATTCTCTTTATTCCCTTTCCCTGCTTGCCCAACATCCTTCCCTCTATCACACTCTTCAGCAACCCATCGCCCCTTACCACTTCCTCCAGCCATCCTGGATTTCTTTCAGAAGTTTCATTTCCTCGCCCACCATCTAAAGCACTTCCTCGCTTATCTTCCTTTCCATCCACCTCACCTTCTCCATCCTTCTCCACATCTAAATCATACAAGCATGCAGCCTATTTTCACCCTTCTTTCTGAGGGTCCACATTTCTGCTCCATACAACGTTATGCTACATATCAAGCTCTTCACCAGCCACTTCTTCACATTCTTACCCAAGGTCCCCATCATCAGCTCCCTCCTATTACTAAACACTTCCATAGCTAGCCCTATTCTCTTAAGTGTGTCTTTGCTACTATGTCCGTTTTCTTCTAGCATACTACGCAAGTAATTAAAATGCTCTACTTGCTCGAGGTTGTGTCCTCCAACTTTAATCACCAGCCTCGCTTTCTATTTCCTAAATAATCTCACAACTTATGATTTCTTATGGTTTCTTTTCATTCCGAATATCCCACACTGCATCTCTAAAACATCTACTAAGTTTTCAGTCCCTTCAAGATACCACTAACCCTTGCCTGTTTGTCCACGAATCTAACGAACTTTATCAGATGCCCTCCTACTTTCATTCTGACCTCAAGTTCTTCCTGTTCCAGTCTTACCATTAGAAAAAGGCAGAGTGAAGAATACAGATGAAATAATCCAAGTAATGAGATATTCCGGAATAAAGAAGGAGGGGTAAAAAATAAATGTTAAGGAAGCAGGGGAGTAAGTTGAACAGTTCATTACAGGGGTTCCTGTGGTAAGAAAGGAATAAACACTAGGACAGTAGGAAGACTAGAATTACATTAACTAATAAGCATAATGACTGACAAACATATGAGCCATAACCCTGACGGCTTCAGATAAGTCTGATGAAGGGCCTCCAAAGGAGGGTAGCATTGTAAAATGCAGAAAAACATGTGAATAGATGACAAGAATTTATTATAAAAGTGTAGAGGGTGATGGAGAAGTTCCAATGGACAGATTGGAGTACTGAAATTCCAAGCTCTTAAGGCCTTGTAACACGGCACGATTTCCTTGCGATCCCACTGAGTGCGATGTAGATCTCGACAATGTCGACTATGTGTTGTTTGGTGTTTCATACCCCTCGATGCTGTTTCGACTTGCGATCGATGACCATGTGACACGTCGAGTGAAGTTGAGATAACCTCTACTTTCACTCGATCATTGAGTGCAAGTTACCAATCGCAAAGCCTCTATCCGTCATGTAACCATGCCATGAAAACCGTCATGAAAACCTGGATATATGGAAAACCTGAAAAGGAAATTATTCACCAAGATGGCGTCTAGTCCTCGTGTTGTGAAGTGGTCACAAGAAGAGGAAATTAAGTTAATTGACTTTTATAGAGGTAAGCAAAAAAGTAAGAATAATGATATTGCACATGCTTAAACTAATGTTGAAACCTTCATGTGTGGAGTGTGTGAATTCTAAAAAAATGTATATAATGTCTGAGTAAAAAAATCTTTGTATAATATGAAAGCTATCATAAACAAGGTAAAATGCAAAAATTGCCAGCAAATTTCAACGTGGTCACTCGGTCACACAATCGCCATCAACTGATCAACTGAGTACCTGTTTTTTTTAATTGAAGAGCGAAAATTATGAAGAAATACCATTGGCTGAGGAAGTCGTGACGTGCTTTGGTTGGACACAACAAGAACCTTGTCGAGGCGACCCTGTCGAGGGGTGGTTGTACTGTTTTTTATGAGTCGCAGTTGATTTTTGAGTGAGGGTCGTAAGATAGTGCTCGGCAGGATCGCAAGGAAATCATGCCATGTTAGAAGGCCTTTAGGATGTACGGGCCATTGAGATGCACTGTGATTTTTTGGATTATTTTTAGAAAAACTATCAACCCCTATTGATGTTAACATTTAATTGGAGGAAAATGGGATTGTGACCTCCAAAAATAGCAATAGAATTAAACTTGTTAGTCAAATAAACAAAAAGTGAGCTACTTAAGCATTGGAATTGAGATAGATAAGTTAAATAAATATCCAAGCTAATACAAATCACTGAATTTTCTTTAATATTTCTGCCCTTTTACTCCCTGAATAGCACTTCTTTCACTTCAACAATGTGTGTTCTGGAAATCTTTCCTATAGGAGAGCAGAAGAAATGTGAGGCAATTGTACAAACCATATTCACCCCACTTAAATGGATTCTTGTCAATAGTTTGTCTTATATGCAGTGATGGAAAGTGATCAATTATCAGTATTTCAAACACAGGAAAAAATTACATTAAACATACTTTTTAATAATAAAAAATAGTTTGTGATTATCTATACAGTAATTGTAATCTACATTTGATTGCTATTGATTTCTTTTAGCATAATAATAACATCTTTTTGTTAGTTCAGAGACATACGTACAGTATATGCATAGGACAAGTGGAAGAGAACTACAGTTGGATAGTCAGTTACAAAATCAAAATTTCATGCTATCAAAGTATTCTGGTGCAAAATAAAAGCGGTTCTCGACAAGATATTTGAAAAATTCTTTTTTAAACCTTGACAGTTTCCTGGATGTATTCAGGTAGTTTTACTCCCTTTACTGAGAGCTAGCTTTGACTTGGGATCTGTCAACATAAATATCTCTTTTTCTCCTAGGGTTATGATGATGAAATGCTTCACTGAGACAAAATTCAGTGACATTAATAAAGATAAATAAAATTAAGCAAAAAATGATACATTCAAGGCACAGGTACAATTGGAAGTACAAATAATTTTTTCAATCAAAATATTTGTACAAAAATACTGATATTCTTGCAACAATTCTGATGAAAAAAATACACCAGTGCAACCTGCATTAGCTGGTGTCCGTAAATTGTAAAGAATAAGTAATTAAAATATACCTTTTTTTTGCTGAAGTGATACATAGTAATCTAAGTAAAGAAACATATTTATTAATTTTTTGGGCGATTTTCCCAGTTCTACTTAAGTGCAAGAAGTGAAGGAGTGAGTGATTCAATTTCTACAGCCATAAAAGCCAATATACTACCTCAAACAAAAAGGCTACTTAAGGTGCTAAAATTCCCAAGTAATTCCCTGGTTTTCTAGTTTATTTGAAGATCTGAAAGTTTCAAATCCTATGGAATTAGTTCTCATGAATTAGGAAGAAAGATCACACTACTATCACTAATACAGTAATGCATGCAATGCAAGAAGTTATAATATGACCATAAGCCAACGAGTAATTGCCGAAATGCATGACGAAAAGCTGATGATTGTTTCATGAGTCATGAGATATCTAAGACTTCTTAAACAAATGGATATGATAAAACACTCCAATCATCATTACCTCAGCCAACTGATCTTCTGAAGCACCTCTCTCCTTCAGACTGAGAGCAATGGACTCGATCCTTTGCTGCTTTTCAATCAGCCGCTTGTTGTCACTTCTTTTTGCCCTCCTCCTCTCCAAAGCATTGTAGAGTGCCTTGTAGCACATCTCAAGGGTCATACGAACAACCTGAAATGAAAATATGTATGTAATACATATCATCGGTCCAGAGGTGTTGGGAGGTCAAGTTTAGACCAGTGGTAGCGTGTTAGACTCCCATTCCAAGGGTTGCAGGGTCGAGAGCAAACGACAGAAAATATTTTCCTGGCTTGCCAAACAACTTTTGAATGCTACTCGATTTGACCCCACTACTGAGAGGCAGCAGTCTCAGTTGGAGGCACTGATGGTGCAGATCAAGGAGATCGCACTGGTATTAACAGCCACAGCTTTGGGCAAGAGTGATAATAATAATAATATTTTATTTGACATTACTGTGTAATAGTCTTCATCACCAAAAAAAATGAATATATAATACTAAGTTACATACAGATATTCAGGCTTTTGCACTCCAAAAATTCATTTAAAGAATAGAATGCTTTGTTCACAAGCCATGAGTGGAGAGCCCGTTTAAACCTTGGTAAGGCCACATCTCTAGTTGGAGCAGCGATCGACCATATGGGTGAGTAATATGCTGTGAGTGGAAGAACAAATGCTGTAAAGTATGATTGTAGGGCTTGGAGGTTAGTGATTTCCATGAAGCGGTAAAAGAGACCATAGAGGGACATGGTTTTGCTTTTAATCAATTGAATATGGTCCAAGTAGGTTAGTTTACTATCTGTTAAAATACCCAGCTCCTTCACTGAAGAAACGCGATTAAGAGGCTCAGAATTAATAGCATAATTAAAATTAAGAGGATTTATTTTGAGAGAGATGGAAATAGTATTGCATTTAGTGGAGTTTAAATTCAGCTTCCAGGTATTGAACCATTTAGCGGTCATACCTAAAGCATTTTGAAGGTCTTGGCAGTCTGAGGTACTATAAATTTGTTTGAAAATCTTGCAGTCATCAGCATAAAGAAGGGTATGAGCTTGGGGGGGAAGAACAAGGGAGGCCAGGTCGTCTATGAAGAGGTTAAAAAGATATGGCCCCAGGACACTACCCTGAGGAACACCAGATGTTACTGGGGACCAGTGGGAAGAGGTGCATGAAAGTATAACCCACTGAGTTCTAACATTGAGAAAGGATTTGAGTGGATCAATAAAATTGCCATGTACGTTGAACCGCTGACTAAGCTTGTGAAAAAGGAGGGTGTGGTTGAGAGAGTCGAAAGCTTTAGAGAAGTCAATAAAGATGGCATCAAGTTGTGTATTCTTCGCTATTGCGCTGACAGCATGGTGTTGAAATACAGAAAGATTAGTCAGACATGAACGACCTGGAAGGAAGCCATGTTGATTATTGGACAGGAGAGGAGATGCAAAGTAATATAGTCTATTGAGGATAATCCTCTCAGAGACAGAGGATAGAGTTGGAAGCAGTGAAATTGGTCGATAGCTAAGAACGTTGCATTTAGGGCCAGTTTTATGTATAGGAATAATGTTTGCCATTTTCCATTGGATAGGAAAGACCCCGCGTGAAAAGCAGCAATTCAATAGGAGGCTCAGCGGGGTCACGAGGGAGGAGGCGCAGTTATGTACAAAGATAGGACTGCGACCATCGGGACCAGGGGAAGGGTGGAGAGGGATTTTGGAAAGAAATTGAAATACCTCCTGGGGATTGGTCTCTATGTGGGATAGACAGTGGGTTGTACTTGATGTGAGGGGATGGCCATTGGTAGAAGGGAGATTGGATAGGGGCATTAAACAATCGGAAAAAAAATTTATAAACAAGCAAGATCTATACTCCTTCTGGTCACGACGGATGAGAGCCTTTGAATGTCGACGCAGCTCAGTGAAAGTGCGCCGAGTGTGTTCATTCGGGGCAGTCTTATACAGGTACCATGCTCGATTCCTGTTTCCAAGAGTATGCACGGTGTCGGACTTAAACCTGTGGGGGAATTTCTTTGATCGAGATTTCACAAAAGGGACAAAATCCTTAAAGACACTCTCAACGACGGCATACAGGAAATCCACTCCTTCTTAGGGGGCAAAGAGGAGAGAACGCAGCAGGGGATTAGGTCAAGGGAATGGTTAACGTCCTCCAAGCAAACCTTGGACCAGGCGGGAAAGGGTTTTGGAGGGGTGGGTGGAACCCCATGGCGCTTCTGGGGGCTGTAAAAACTGAAGGAAGCATCGAGGGACTCGTGGTCCGAGTCAAAGATATTCCTCCCAGGGGAGATTGCCTCGGGGTGAACAGTAGAAAGGAGGAAGTCCAGTGTTGCCGCGTTACGGGTCCCTTTAGTGCTAAATTGGGATAGGCGCAGTGCGTGTATAAAATTTTCCATGAAATACTCATCATGGGCGTCAGATGTATACCCACTCGTTGGAGACTCCCAGCGAATGGACAAATTAAAATCGCCGAGAAGGAAGACAGGATCTAGATTGATAGCTCTCATCACAGACTCGAGACAGTTATCCATTACCATAAAATCACTGGCTGGAGGGCGGCAGAAACAGCCAACAAAAATTTTCTTTTTCTTTGAATGTTTACCGGAGGGTAGAGTAACTTCACTCCACACTATTTCACAATCTGTCTCAAAGTCCACGAGGTGTTTAGATGTATAGGTGGAATTAATAGTCACTAGTACTCCACCACCTCTGGAAAGTCTATCTCTGCGATAAATGCAATGTGATGTAGAGAAAGATATTTCACCATCATGAATGGAAGGGTTTAGCCATGTTTCACAGAGAGCGATAATATCTAGTTTCGATAGCTAATGGGCATGTGAATCACAAGTAGACAGCTTGTTCTTAATGCTTCTCACATTCTGGTAATAAATGTGCACTTGGGGGTAGGAGGGAGGACCGGGATTGATGTTTACGTCACCTGAGAGGAGAACAAGAAGCAGAATAACAGTTTCACTGCGAGGGTACACTGTGGCGGTTGACGGTGAGGGCAGGGGGGGATCGCCGGGATGGAGCCCCAGAGCGATGGAGGCCGGAGAGGGACAGACCGTACAATGCAAATGTGGAAAAGAGATATCTTCTTTCACTGAGTATTTCTGGAGGAACTGGATGCTCAGAGGATAAGGTGGGTTCACATGACGAAACTGCACAAACACGAAGATAAATATTCACAAGCACTAGCACAGAAACAACAGAAAAAGTAAAAATTTCGGGAGTACGAGATACATGTGTCCTACCACTGGCCGCCATCTTTTTTTTCAGTGTGACTTAAAGCTGGACTTAAGGAGTATACCAGCTGCTGAGTTTTTTCCTTGTTCAGGGAGAGCCCATTAGCAGAGAACCACTCTTGATAGTTCACGGAATCCCCCAGGGTACTGCGATGTGGAAGGCAACTGGGAAATCACCACATTAGTCTCCCTAGAAAATGCAGCCCTGCATTATAAGTATGACATGATGACACTCCTCCCAGTAAAATATTCCAGAGGTAAAATAGTCCCCTAATTGGATCTCCGGGTGGGAACTACTGGGAGGGGCACATCAGTCAGTAAGGACAAGTGCAGAATAGGAACATGTAATGTGAGATCTTTAGGGGTGAATGGGAAGCTGGAGAACGTGAAGATACAGATGGAGAGTCTTGAGTTGGATATAATGCGAGTCAGCGAGATCAAGTGGGCAGGGGCAGACGACTACTGGAGCGACCGATATCAAGTGATATACTCAGGAGATGACCAGAGGATTGCAGGTGTAGGCATCACACTGAAGAAAGAATGGGGCAGAAGAGTGAAGTCAGTCTGGCAGTACAGCAAAAGGATCCTGATGGTTAAGCTGGAAGGAGAATGGATGGATACAGTGATCGTACAGGTATAAATGCCAATGTTTAGTCATTCAGAAGAAGAAATAGAAGAAGTCTACGAGCAAATTGAAGAAGTCCTCAGGGTAGTGAAGGGAAAAGAAGGAATAGTGTAGGATATTTTGGACTGGGCAAAAGAAATGCCAAGGGAGAAAGACTGATAGAGTTCTGCAATGAGAATAATATGGTAGTAGTTAACACTCTCTTCGAGCATTATCTGTGTAGGAGATACACATGGAGGATGCCAGGTGATATTGCCTGATATCAAATAGACTATATGCTTGTCAGAGTTATATACAAAAACCAAGTAAAGCAATGTAAGAACTTTCATGTGGAGCGTAGCACTCTATGGATCAGAAGCATGGACCATCAGAAAAGCTGACCAGAAAAGACTAGAAGCCTTTGAAACCTGGTGCTGGAGAAGGATGCTGAAGATTAAACGGAGAGACAAAATAAGAATGAATGAAGTGTACAGAATAGCAGAAGAGGAAAGGTCCATATGGGACACCATACAGAAAAGAAGAACAAGATGGATTGGACACACCCTGAGACACATTCTATTTGTGAAGAACATAATTGAAGGAAAAATAGATGGAAAAGCCCCCAGAGGAAGACCAAGGAATAAGTTCATTGACCAAATAAAGAGGAAGGTACATAGGAAGAGATATCAGGAGGTAAAGGAACTAGCATTGGATAGGGAAGGGTGGAGGGCTGCAGTCAACCAATCCTAGGATTGAACGACCTATGATGATGACATGTCATTGACATAGCTGTCACCTTCCATTCAAAGAGAAACACTGATAATGGGTTCATTCACCAATTTTCTTCCAAGATCACCCATTCTGAGAGTTTAAGGAGGAACCAGCGCTTGAAAGTAGTTTCCTTAAGCTGCACAAAACTTGCTATAATGAGTAAATTCAGGCATAGTGCTGCCTTTTATACTTTTCAACTTTCATGTAAACACTCCTTTGAGTAAAATGTCATAGGACAAAGCATTAAACTAAAGCTTTAACAACATCACAAAAATCAGTAATTACAGTGACATGAGCCTAATTGCTATTTTGGGCAGGATTTAATATCGTTGGTTTATTACAAACTGGGGGAAGGGTAAAATATCTTAAGGCATAAAAAATATCACAATGACTATTAAATGCCTAATTATAAATACACTGAAATAGATTTGGTAAACAAGGTGAACAGCAGAAGTTTCCTTCAAGTCATAAATTTAAATTTTTCATTTGTTACGCTTCTAGTTTTATATCTTTCAAGTTTTATCGTACAACATTAGCTGAATGTAAGCTTGGGAAAAATAACAAAAGAGCATGTATTTTGCATCAAGGTTTCATTCGGTATATAATGAAACTCGTTTCTTGAACATCTATTAAGGCTAAACCCTGTGATGTTAAATGTAATTGCATATTTTTTAAATATATATTCCGTTCATTTCCATCCATTTTTACTGAAAATAAAATTTCCATGGACCAAATAATGACTAAGATCCTATACTTAATATGGGACTCAAGTGTTCAACTTTTGGACACATCATCAGGAACACACTGCATAAGAAAGTCAAGGACCAGCTATACTCAGCATTTTTGCATTTTTTGAAACTTCATACACAAATAGGCTTTTTAACAAAGATAGCCCATTTATAAACTACATGACAGCCTCACTTCGATATATAACATTTATAGATTAAAAATTCAATTAAAAGACTTAGGAGGAAACGAAATACAGCAAGCATTTTTTTCTGTGTGGCACTCGATTTATGAGGGGAAGTAAACCTACCCAGACCCACTTCCATGAATCACGACGAGGATCAATTGATATGATTAAAATGAAAGCATAGTCACCTGCTCCAGATCCACATGATACAGGTAAAATGTTTTATTTGGGCCTGTGTTAGACAAGGTTTTTCTCAGCTCCCTTAGCTGTAAAAAGTTTTCCTGAGACAACTGGTACAGCAGCATTTTACACTCCTTGGATGGTATCATGCATAACTGTAGAATTTGATCTTGCTCAATGTATTTCTTTATTTTAACCAACCTGCAATTGAATTAAAATGGCCAATGACTTTCAAAAGACTGAAAAAAGTGAAGTTCTCTTCTTCTGTGCTTTGTATTTTGGAAGAATTCCAGCCATCACTCTTCGGAAGACCAAAACACAGGGCTATCCCATTGTGGGGAAATACATTCCTGGGTCATCAAAAACTATGGTATCATAACTTATGATTATTTTCAATAGTATCCATAAATTATGTAAACCTTTTAAAAATAAATTTTACATTAATACCCTTACATTAATTTTAAATTAAATGTACATAATTATATATTCATAGACAGAAAAATGTGATATCATTTCAAGCATTGGTATTCGCCTTCTCTTAACAAAAGGCACCAAGGGGACCATGGTTTAATGTCTCATCCAACAGACAGAGCATTGAACTTGAAGTGCCCTCCACAAGCCACCTAAGTATAGAACAGGTTTCCACTGAAAAACATCCACCTCCACCGGGACATGAACCCTCGTCATCTGCATAGTAAGCCAGTACTCTAGCCACCACACCAACCCCCACGATTCCCCCTCGAACGAAAATCACCATGATGAAAAATCTCTCAGACATTTTGCACAGATAATTGTTTAATGCGACTGGTTTTGATACCTTACATCAATATCAAGCCTCCTAACTTAAACTTTATGCCCAGTCTCATTAAATACTTGTGGAAGAAGAAAAGTTCTTTTTTCATCACATATACCTTTCAGATAACGTTTGAGGTAACATTATTAAAATGTACATAATACATTCATACATATGTAAATTTCAGCCAAAATATCACCTGGGAGTACTTCCTGCACGGGTCCATAAGAACAATGAAGTACATAGCCCACTTGCAGCAAAACTGTTAATGATGTCTACCTCATTGAATTGCCTTAGTAGCCCAGTGGACACTATCATATTTCCCGTTTTTTAACCACCAGCCAAGTTAACATTAAGTTAAGGGACAGATTTTCCAAGAGTTTTCAACGCTAATTCTAGTATATATGGACTTAAAACCTCACAAAAGAATCATTTTAAGCCTGGGGTGGGATCACCGTTCCATTTCCACATTTTCATTATGACCGTTCAAAATTCAAGCCACTCTGGAAGGGTGAAATACACCAGATGGCAGTTCGATAATTTAAGTAAGTTACTTAACCCTCTTAGTGCTGACTCCTGCCAGTGGTACTAGCCAGAAATGTGGAGGGTATTTTAACGAAATGTATCATCTCAGAAAAAAAATATTATGAAGTAATTGTTTATAATATCCATATGAGGTTTTTTAATAGTGTATAAATCAAAACAGGTAATAATTATAAAAGACTTTTACATCATCTAAAAATTAATTGTAATTATAATAGTGTTCAAAAGTTTAACAAAATTTGCGCATGAGCCGACATATCGGCCTGCCTCACTTTTTGCCTGAAATACAAAAGCCGATATATCGGCCTGCCGCACAAAGAGGGTTGAAGCACCTCACCAAGAGGAATGAAGATCAAGCTCACACTCTTATGGGCACAACTGAAAGATATTGACAACTCCAGCACATGTGTCATGGAGAACTGTGAATGCATCCCAGAATCACAATAATAAACGTAATAAGGCACGAACTGTGATTCGTCATAGGTACATACTTTTAACTTTACCAGAGCTAATGAGATTTTTTTCTCTTGTTTCTACCCTGTAACATGCACTCAGGAAAAGGAAAGCTTAGTTTAGCACAACACATAAGCTTACCTTAATATCCTAGCAGCTTTTGATCCCAGCCTCTCCACAACAGTATTTTCAATGGAAACCCATGCCAGTTGGACAAATGCATTCTTCAAGTTGACTGAATACTGGCCCCCTCCACCATCACCACATCTATCCACAAAATTACTAGAATCTTCTTCTGTAAATATATAAAAATCATTCATTCAGACAGATGATACAATTATTACATAAAACAAGGATTGATTCACTTGACAAATTAACTGGCGAAGGTAAACAAAGAGGACTCCGAGCCATAATAATAAGCCACCTGCATTAATCGCAACAACACCCAGAGAATTTAGTTTCGTTAAAACAAAATCTTACACTGGCCTCAATGTCATTTCATTTACCAACTCAGATTCTTTTCCAATCACACCTCTCATTATCCAAATATTGACTGTCCAGTTTGTATTACCAAGTCTATATCTTGAAGGGCCAACATTTCAAGTACAGCTTTGATATCCCATCATGGATTCGGCCATCCGAGGCTGTCCTTCAACTGTTAGCAGTTACTTTAATTATAGTATGCATGTATATCAGGTCACCAGCCTTCACAGTACCCACTAATCATGCAACTTTCCCAGCTTATGGTTTAAGTGCTCCACTGGTCAGTTTTGGCATATTTTTGCCACAACGCCACAAGAGAAACCTACGTCCAGTAATGCCTTAGGACTACAGATGGGCCATTTTAAAAATTATGATGGTAATATTAAAAAATTACCATGGCATTCATTGTGGTTCACCATTACCCCTGAAAATTATAGAAATTTCACCTACGTTTCATGGCCCAAACATATTCTTTTCAACCAAGCCTACATGTATTTCATACCAGCTTATTATTTAATTAAGGCATGTGAAACTCCTTATTGTATGTAAACTCCTAAAATCAGCATTATGCTGACTCTCAAGGTAGTCATTTCAAATGGAATCCTAGATTCATTAGGAGAGTTAAAGCGGTCCTAGGTAGCGATTGGTAAATTACCATAATTTATATTTGTGGTAAATTGCCATGGTTTTCATTTGTGGTTAATTATGGTAATTTTTTAAAATTACTGTAATTATACCCCCATATGCAATTATATTTTGGTGGATATATAATATCCACTGAGAGACAATTAAAATTACGTAATTTGTTTCTTATTCCAAACCGGGCAAAAACCTAAGGCAATCACGCCACATCATGACACTCCATTAAAACAACAATCAAATTAAACTTTCTAATATCTTAACTTGTGATAAAATTTTGTGTGTGGCATGAATACAGATATTGACACTGCACTGGGTAATTATATTACTTTAAAGGGAGGAACCATGCAGAAAATCTCATTGCTGATATCAATCTTCTCTTACTGGAAGGCAACAAGGGTTTCTTCCAACAGACTTGAGGAGTCAGCACCATTTCAAAGAGAGATGAGGGATGGCCAAGGTAACAGACTTGTAGTAGCATTGAAGCATAATAATGAGAAAAATACATCCACCCTATGTATGGGAGCAAATCTTAGGTTTGACCTTTCACTAAGGCTTGTTATGAGTAAGCATAGTATAGTTGGGTGCTATCTTCAGTGAGTAATTTCAGTAAGTGCCAGTTCACCTCACGAATCATCTCTTTCACTGCCAACAAGTCCCAGACAGGGCTATGACTGCCAAGACCATTAGTATGTAGTCCAGTAATTATATATTTGCTGGTGATAAGAGCTTGAACAAATCAAGAATATTATAGGTACTGTAATGGCAATAGTAAGAGATGAACAGCATTTAAACCATTATTACTCCTACATTAACGTTCTAGAAATCAATAAAAGTGTAATAAAACATATGGCAACCATGCTCAATTTGGCCTTCTTTTTCATTGTACGAGAACTTTTCATTTAACTGTTCAAATGGTAGCTCAACAAATATTCCATTAGACAAAATATTCCCTACGTGAATAAGGCAGAGATACTCACTGAGAAACATTATAAAATTATGTAATATGTTTCTTATCCCAAACTAATAGCGAAATAGCAAAAATAACAAACTAATAGAATATACAAGGTTAGCAAACACAAACCTATGGCATGCACGCTACACCATTAAAAAAACTATCGAATTAAACATCCTGATATATTGGCATGTAATCAAATCTTATATTGTGTATGGCATGCGTAGATAGAGGCTATTGACCACAGCACTAGGTGATTCTGGTTAAAAGAAATGGGGCTTTGGCTGATTGTTTGGGAGGTGCCTGACAACTGAGGTCACTTGCAACATTTGGATAAGTGGATGGTTTGGTAAGGGTAGGAACATTTTTTAAAGGAGGAAACATGCAGTGAATCTCATTGTTGATATCATCCTTCTCTTGATGGAAGAAAACACGGGTTTCTTCCAAGAGACTTGAGGAGTCAGCAACATTTCAAAGAAAGAAGAGGGATGGTAAGGTCATGGTAGTACCATGGCTAAGGTAACAGACTTGCAGTAGCATTGAAGCATAATAAGGAGAAAAATACGTCCCCATATGTATGGGAGAAAATGTTAGAATTGTTAGAACAAATCTTAGCAAGTAGGCACAGTATAGTTGGGTGCCATCTTGAGTAATTTCAGCAAGTGTCAGTTCTCCTCATAAATCAACTCTTTCACTGCCAGCAAGTCCCAGGCAGGGTGAGTGATGACCACCAAGACTATTAGAATGTAGTTACTAATGCTGTAATTTTTTGAAGGTCATCGATACAAAGAAAACACCGTTGAAAATCCTTAGGAGCGTGGCATTGCATGAGGCAGAAACCTGATCGTTGCGCAGGAAGTATGTATGTAGACTCGAGGCGTTTGAGATGTGGGCTAGGAGAAGGATGGAGAGGATGAGAGAAAGACGAACGAGGAGGTATTAGATTTTGTCAGAGAGGAGAGAAAACTAGTGCTGAAGGTCTGGAGGAGGCAGACGAGATGGGGGGAGGACATACTGAGAGGAGATGGAATGTTGAAGAGAATAACAGAGGGGAGAAAAATGGGGAAGATGAAAGAAGAGGATAAGAATTCTGCATTAAATAAGAAGAGAAAGGTAACGAAAGGAATTTAGGAGGGATCTTATGGCAGGTCATCCATAGGAGCCATAACAAAACTATGTACAAGTAGGATAAAAATGTCCAAAAACCTACCAATCAGCTGGTAGAAAACTAAAATGAAATGAATATATCAATTTTTCACTGACTGGGTAATAATTGTGAATTGAATGATGAGAAAAAAGCATTGTGACAGCATTTTCCAAGCAATTAAAAACATTATGCAAATGTATAAAAAATGTAGGTATGAGTCAAATGCAGTTTTCACAGAAGCACCAAAGGTAAGTCAGCCTATTAGTATAGCTAGGGTAAAACAACTGGTGCATTTAAACCTATTTTATGGGAATCTCATGGAAAGTGTATTAATAGGTTTTGAAGTGAACAATAAGCGCAACTTGAATTAGTATCATGAGAACTAATGAAAATTTGATGGATATTTGAATCGCAGTCGTTACTGAGGGGCAGTGGCAGATTGAAGTCCCCCCCTGCAACACCTGGTATAACAGGAAAAATAGTTGCCATGAGATATTTCATACCCTCCATACTCTGGAAAAGTAGCACTCCGTCCCAGAAAATAAGTATCATAATCTGCCCTACTGATGGGCACAGGAACAAGTCTATTCAGGTCAGTATACATTATAGGAAGAGGATGGGCAAAATATTCCACCCACTGATTGTGAGAAGCATAAGGAGATAAATTCAGGCCTAAAGGATGGACTTGGGGGTAAAGGATGGACTGATGGATTAGACATTTCTGATTAAGGCAGTACATTAACAGGGTTTATAGGAGTTTTTCATTTTCATTTTCCCTGACTTTTCCAGGATTTCCAGACCATTATTAGTGATTTACCTGACTTTTGAGCACCTGAAAACACCAAGATTTTGGTCATTTATAGAGATAAAAGTGGTATTGAGGAAGCAAAGAAGTCTAAACTTATGAAAAATTGAAGGTTTATTTTCATATTAATCATATGAACTCCCAGTAATAAGTGATCAACAACTTTAAGTCAACAAAATAAAAATTATCGTTATTAGGAAATAAAACTGGAAGTTTTGCCAGTTTTGCATAACAATAGATATTGTTATTATCTTTGAGTACACAAAATAAAAAGAAAATTAGTTCAACTTTGATGTCAGATTTACCATTTCACGTCAATCGAAAGAATTTCAGTGACTTTCTCTGACACTAATTTGGCTCGTTTGGCTTTCAATTCCTCAATCTGTTGAAGGAGATGGCTGCCGTATGTTTTATTACATTTTTATTGATTTCTAGAATATTAATGTAGGAGTAATAATGGTTTAAATGCTGTTCATCTCTTACTATTGCCATTGCAGTACCTATAATTTCTTGATTAGTTCAAGCTGTTTTCACCAGCAAAGACACCATTAATTAATATTGAATCATTAATACAAGTCTACTCAATAAATATTCACGTAGCATGCAGGTGCAAATAAAAAAATCTATGCAAATAGATAGTTTTCGATTAGCATAGTGAGAGCTTAAAGTACATGATAAATACCTAAGACTTTAATATACTGATCCAAAAACTTCGCGAGAGTAGGATGACCGAAACCCTTCCTTATTGCATCACGTAGCTCAGACAATGAAATAGGGTTTGAGGATGGAGCCCAGGGATCTGTTTTCTGGTACATTAGTTTGAATAAATAGCCCATAAGTTCAGATGCATGGTCATCAACTCTTCTGGCAACAGACGAGATCAATATTTGGTCCCTGTAAAAAATACAGAAAGTTATCATTCCAACATTTGAAACATGCATTATGCATTTAATAATATTAACAACATGATGACTCCTAATGTATTGAATGACTTATTTCCAACAAAGAAGGGTGAGACATTCCAAGAAGTAATGAAAAATAGCCAGATTCACTTTAATGTGCATTATTTTGAAAAATGTACGCTATGAGAAAATACACTGCTCATAAAGATTAAGGTTAAATTAGAACTACCTGTACTTCATACTTTGATATGGATTGACAAGAACTTGAGAGTAAACCTCACTTTCCAGCAGAATCCCCACATAGTTTTATCGAGAATTATGGTACAACTTATTGATTTGTTCACACAAGAACTTTCTGACCTCAGTACACCAAGTAAGATACAGTGCTATTGAAACTTCATGTCTCATGCCCAGAAGCCAGTTTTCGGCCTGGGCGAGTCTGATTTGAAGAAGTAGCGTTAGACAGGGGTATAGGTAAAAATTGCCATTCACTCTCGGGACTTGACTCATACCACATGAGCTCATTGCCCAACCTCACAGCTTTTGCTGCTTCCTTCTGTTTGAAAAAATAAAAATGTGGAAATAGCGAGTGATCAGGCAAAAGAAGAGGAAATTACTGAAACAGACAATGATAGTGACTAAGCTTGTATAACAATAAATAAAAATATTTGTACAGATTACTGGTTTTCTTATTTCCATGTTTACATACTTTATTGGTGTATATTAAATGCATAAGGTTTATCTATGATATACCTAAATATGACATCAGCGTGAACTATGAGAAAGCAAAACTGCTCAAAGCTAAGACAAGAAGAACATACTTTATGGCAAATCTTACCCATAAAATAATAATCACGAAAACACCCTAATATCTTTATACATGATTTAAATTTTCAGGAGAACCCAAACAAAAAGTTACCCATGCTCCACTTGACAACCTGCACTTACCACAACACCAAACTACTTCTTTTGGTAACTCATTTCTGACATTTTGGAACACATTACCTTTGGAAATTAGGCTTACCCCTCACGGCAGATTCAGAGAAAAATCGTACTTGTACCATTTAAGTAATAAGAATTGTTTAAAAGAATATTATCAAGTGTAAGATAAAATGCCAACAAAATTTTTGAATTAAATAATCCATCAGTAAAAAAGGCTTACAGGGGTTTGGTGCGATGGAGATAGGTGACAAGGAAATGAGTAATAAGTTCAATACGTTTTTAACATGACCGGCAATTCGCCGGCTCTTTACCTGAATGGGTTAAAAAAGCTGCTTTTAAAACTCTAATTTTGAGCATGGTCATGTATGGGTTGGAGACTTGGTCATTGCAAAGGGAGGATGTACATAGACTTGAGGCATTTGAGTGGTGAGTATGGAGAAGGATGGAGAGGGTGAGCTGGATAGTGAGAAGGACAAATGAGGAGGTATTGGACATGGTTGGAGAGGAGAGGAAGATAGTGGCAGAGGTTTTGGGGATACAGATGAAATGGATGGAGGATGTTTTGAGGGAATGCTGACAATGGTAATAGATGGGAGAACATTGTGAAAGCATGGAAAAGGAAGGAAATGGATGCGAATTCTGGAAAAATAAGAAGAGGAAGATGTTATACGGATCTAATGGAGTAGCATTTATTGGAGGCAAAACGGAACAAGGTGCCAAAATTTAGAATGTTAGAATAAGTACTGTCCAAAATCCTACTAATCAGCTGGTAGAATACACATATATATAGTGTATCAACTAACCCAGTCACATCCTTTGGAGGTGTCTCCTGAGTTCACATAGAGAGGTTAGTATGGGAGTAATAAAAAATTTTTCATCGTAATTATGACTTTTATATGGATACCATTGCTCACACATCTATCCAGGGACAACAACAGTGGGTCTGCATACTCCGATTATCTCTAAAGCCAAACAGGTAAGAGCAATTATAGGCTTGGTTGAAAGGAACACAAATGTGGAAGAGGTAGAAACGGTGTGAAAGAAAAAGTAGTGAGTAGAGATGGGCCCTTCTGAAAATTATTACAGTAATTTTCAAAAATTACCATGGTATTTAACGTAATTTAACGCAGCTCCTGGCAATTACCATTGTTTTCAGGAATACTCACTTCTATCTCAGACATTTTTCATATCAATATATTACAAACATTATTTAAGCAAGTTTATATACGTTTAATACAATCTTAATTATTAATTAAGGCATGTTCAACTTATTTGTAAAATATTTTTACACATGGAATATTTATGGGGACATCATTTTTCAATCTTCTGAACGAAAATTCCTCATGCCAAAAAAATAATGCCGAAATGCATGGTGGCTGCCATGTTTGTTTTTAAATTTTCTTTATTCCTAACGCATTAACGCAGGAATAACAATGGTTTAAATGCCTTGAACCCCTTGCTATTGGCTTTTTTCTATTAAAATTCTCTAATAGCTATCACTTCCATAAAATTAAAAATTACCAGAAATTTTGGTCATTTTCAAAAATTACCATAATTTACCCAAGTAATTTACCTCAGATGAAAATTACAGTAATTTACCCATCTCTAGTATTAAGTGACAGAGATACACAGAATGCTGAAAAGGTGATACGTGGACAAGCCAAGAGGTTATGGACCGCTGATGTGTGAGATGTGTGAGGAGACTGTTTGGCAAGCACAGAAAAGCATAAGAATTCAAGAGGACTTGTGGAGGATTAAGAACGTTTGGCAATTTAAGCAAGACTTCATGGTAGGGAAGTAATACATGGGAAACTGATAAAAACACCCCAAAAGAAGGATAGTTGAGGATATAGACTGTAGAGTCAAAATCCATCAATCAGCTGGTAGAATAAAAACGATGATGATTGCTTGGATAAATTTACAGAACTTAAAATTGCAACCAAGCAATTCCAAGAATCATGCAAACTACACAATAAAATAATAAATTTAAAATCATTGATTTAAAGAAATTAATCCATATCTACCATTATTCACACCTCTGTTAGAAATGGACACATCCCTACCTCATTTCCTGATGGAATTTGTCAAAGTTGACCCTCCAATAAACTTGGTCATTTAAAAGACTATCAGATTTTTCATCCTTACTCAGGATTTGCTTTGAGATCTTTTGCAAATCAATGTCAGGAACCCAATATAACTCTGCTTCCATCACAGTAAATGTGGGTATATTTCCTTCTGTCACTGTGGGGCACCTTTGAATAAATTTATTCTTAGCCAGAGAAGTAAATTTATCCTTCAAACCTTGCAGTGACACAGAATTTTTATTTCCTGAAATGGAATCATAGCATCTATTTTATTCTGAAAATGAATAATGAGAATCAAGATTTAATGAACTTGAGATCCCAATTACTGAAAGCTACAACAGTCAGATATGACACAACCCAAAAGTATATTCAGCCACAAAATGGAAATGAAACAGTTGAGTAAGTTGTTGAGCCAGAATATAAACGAAAATTAACATAGCCGTCACTATATAAATTAATGTACAGTGTTTAGTAAAAAAACTTCCCACTTCACCTTCCATGGCTTCATTCAGCTTCCGTGCAACACTACATAAGGTCCCGGAAGCTGTTTTCTGACCAAACTGAAGTAAATCCTCAACCAGAAGTTCTTCTTCATCTCCAAACATTGACTTTATCATATACAAGTACCTGATAATTAGAGCGTTCATTGAGATGTCGAATGTCAGGGTTTATCACAAATAATACACAAATCTCAACAAACCTTGGATAACGAAGTAGCAAGAGCAATCTTTCACTGTCGAAAACATACTGAGGCCTTTCTGGCACTCGACTCGGACCAAAACTAACCAGACTGAACTGAATTAACAAACATAGTGCCTCCTTTATCTGAAATATTGTGGTTCATTTTTGCATTAAGATGCCATTAACACACAGTAAACATTTAATTTTATGTAGCAGACTTCACGAAATTGAGATCGAACTACTTCATATAATCAACCACAACGAAGTCAATGGCTTCTGGATAAATCAATCACGAAATTAGTTAACACAGAAGATATGCACAAATTCAATTTTAACACCTTATCCGGCGGTAATCCAGTGCTTGCAGTAAGCTCTCGAACTGATTTGGCTCCCCACCGAAACAAATCATCGCCAACTTTCTGGGCCGTTTCCCCATAATGTTCCAACAGCAACGATGATACTAGTTTTCCAAATTGCCAAGACATCCTGAGGTTATGATTTAAGTTATTTTACATTTCACCTCCTATGTTTACCTATCTCACATTCGCCGACTTCAAGCATGCCCGCATATTGCAATATTGTTTGCGCATTATGATGTGTTTCTGTTATCCCCCTCCCCTCTCTTTCGTCCCTTTCGTCCTTCCCGTCCTTCCGCTCTTTTCACCTCTCCCCTTCCGTGAAAAACAGCCGCTCTTTTCAATCGTTGCTTTTTGCTTTATACTTTCCCTCCGAGCAATACACTCGTTTTCTATTAGTACGCAGGCTGCCCATAACCATACATTTTTTTAAAACTGCTATAGCGACCTTGCCGATGTGGGTCTAACGATGGGCACCCAGGGCCCCGACTTCTGAAGGGCCCCGCAAAATTCCAACATTATATTTTACTACCGTGCACTTAGAAAGGTCACAGTCACGTACTATGAAATATCTATTATCCGTCGTCACATTCTAAACAGTTGTCCCTGAAAAAATATGGTTAGCCTGTATTTCTATTTTCCCCGTCTCTCACTTCTCTTTTAAACGGCACAATATTTTCTTCCCCGCCCAGGACCTCAGCCGAACTAAATCCTCGTCTGTTACCTTAGCTGGCAAGGTAAGTGACTTCGTAGATGCGAAAGAACGGAATAAAACTATGACGAAATTTTTAAATCAAAATCAGGGAAAGCAGACGCTGGACTCATACATCTTTAAGGATATTCTGAATAGAAAACTACTTCAGAAGTTAATACTTACAAGGGGTTGGTTAGTTGAAAGAAAGCATCTATATTTAAACATTTTCACGACTCATCCGAAGGATGGAGTGCAACTCCTTAACCCTTTCAAAACTGAACCTTTTCTTCTGCCTGAAATGAAATTAGTATATTTTCATTAATTTTCGTTCCTGCTCAGTGCATCAATCATTTACAACAGAAACATTTGCTGGGACGGCTAGGACGCATGTGCCCCATTATTATCGTCTGGACTCACTTCCCGCGAACGACGCGTCGGACGGGAGTTGCTGAGCTCCGACGACCCAATCACGACCATCGAAAGATTTTCGGTGGTCGTGATCCAACCGACCCTCGTGGCGGGGGGTGAGCGGCGGAAACTCGCTTCATTCGTTGTTTGTTAAAGGATACATAGGATGTTAAAGGATAAGGAAAGTGCATCACTAATGGTTGCCGGCTAACGTGCGTCGGTTCAAACCTTGGCAAGGGAGGCTTGGAGCTGCTTTTGATAATGAAGCAGAATCTGAGTTTCTGATGCCAAAAGAATAATCCAGATTTCTTGGTTTATTACATGGTCAAACTAATAGTGACGGGGTTTTGAACCGCACCCTACCCAAAAACCCTCTCCCTTCCCCTACCCACTAATTCAGAGCCAATCCTTATTTTACCAATGGCCGATCTCATGGGATAAAACGCACAGCGTAGGAGCCCTGGGATCTGGTCCGTTGAAACAACCCTTCCTACTAGCGGTATAAATATCTCTACGATGTATTAGATAATAGGATGCCAGGTGGAAAGCTCTTAAAGTGTAGAACAATACCCATTGGATGGAACGGTGGTCGGTGTTTCCCTCCGATTTCTTCCATTTACCCTTATAATCCATACCTTATACACCTACCTACCTCTTATATCGCAAAAGACCTCACGTGTTGGCCGAATCCCCAAGTGGCTAACCAATATTTCTAGTATACGAAATTTGCGAAATACGAACACTGCTGGAAGAGATCTTATTATTTACTTCGCTTAAAAATTCAATTTGAAAAAAACAATAATTCGCTTAAAATTACAAACCATGTAGGAGGGTCTTCCACGTTCTCACCGGCTTTCAAATCACTTGGCTTTCCGATCCCATGCAAAACATCAAGATACGTCGCGTTTGAGACGTTGTACTTCAATCACCACTTAACCCACAGCAATTATATGAACTGCATAATGAAAATTATTGATTTCCACGTTCCACGGTTGACGAGGAAAGTTTTAAAGTACAATTCGATATGTTTACGATGCTTAGAACAAGAAAAGTCATCGTATTATACATAAGTCATGTGCGCGCTCTGGTCCACGACCATAGATTAACACGGATGATAACAAACGCATTAGATGATGTATCGATGAGATCCGATGTCCGAGCAAACATTTTGCAAACCGAAAAAATTTGGATGCCAAGTCCAAATTTTTTTCAGTCATAAATCAGGTTGTCTTCCTTCACGTCGCTTTCTTACGTAGCCTTGGTAAATATTGCTACAAATCAATGCTATCAATGCTCCAAAGAAGGTTTCCTTTGATCCGATCTATTCCACAATTGGGGAAGTCTCCAAAGGGACAATTCTACCGCATAGTCATGGCGAGGTCGAGACCTTACCTGCCTCGACTGAACAATCGTGAGATTTTTTTCGTCGGATTTTGGCTCCTGCCCAACCGAACCCTCATTTTCTATTCACCCGGAGACAAGGAAGCAATCGAGAAATTCAATTCACGCAGATATCAGCCGCAAGACTTTCATTTTTATGAGGACTTCAAGATGCGAATCTCAAGAGAAGAGGGCGTCCTAAAGTTTAGAGAAAAAATATGATGTATGAGGGCCCTTTTCATTGCGCCAAAGAAGAACCTCGGCAATTTTTAAATCACGCGTCACTCGTCGAAGCGAATGACTCTAATTGTTACGATTGTCTCCCACTTAAAGGTGCTTACTCCACTTCAGGGTGCTTAGTCACTTACTCCAGATTTTCTGAAAACTTGAATATAGCATCTATGAAGTGCATTTTAAAAACTGAGATAAAATATAATCCTCGCTAGCTTTATTATAATTCAGCCTTGAAAGCGGTGAGTTTATCTTGAGCTCTTATGGAGATTGCTCAGATTACAGCAGAAAAACGTCAATTTGAACGAGAAATCAAATTCAACATTTTAATTGAAAAAGTTAATAAGAAGCGAAAAGTTCTGGGATATTGAATAAAATTAAACATAGTTATCTTATCACCAGTTTTTTTTGTTATTAGCGATTCACTGTCGTAATTGAAGTCAAAATGCGGTAGTTCCATACAATTGCCGCTGCAGTCGGTGTCTGTTAGAGACCCTCAATTCAGAGACTGGAAACCGTCCATGTTGGATGGCCCCCTCTCGGTGCTTAATTTACTTAAATAGTTAGTTAACCACTTACATATTTGAATAATGAATTATTAATTTAATTAATTAATTATTTTATTATTATTAAACATTTAATTTAATGATTAATAGTTAACAACATCCGCATAAAGGTAGAGGTTACGTTGTTACTGTTTTTACTACGCAATGTTTACAGTTATTTGCGCCGCTCTTCATTCAACACGCGCTATTCTCATTGGTTACGCCATATTCCTTAGCCTACCAATCAAAGGTGGACCGAGGTTTCTCATATGGATGGGTAAATGTGGATATTAAAATAAACTCGTGATTTAATCCGCATATTTTGTTCCTTAATTTTGGGTTTCGATGGATGACGAATGCAGGATTTTTAAACTGAATTAATAAAAATAGCTAACTTTGTATGTGTTTTGAGTAACATATTCAAACCAGAGCCACCGTACGACCCCGGAAAATTTGAGCTAAGCTCCACTTCTCACACTGTCATAGAAGGTTTTCTGCGACCTCACAGTTTAGAGAATTTCAAATTTTTTTGTTTTGTTTAAATATTTTTCAGCATGCAGAAGATGAAAAATTGGATATTAAAGATCGAAACCCTTCGTTCCATAGATACGGACCCGATTCATCCACTTGACGCGACACTACGACTGCAACAAAACATTTTCGCCGTTCTTATCGTTATTCTGGTGGCTGGAGAGAGAATTGTGAGTCATTGAGTACACATTTTAATAACTTCTCAAGTTAGTCGGGAAAAAATTCTTGCCCCACACTTCATTTCAGTACATCTCTTTAAACGTTGGATAAACCCATACATGTTGTTATAGAAATGATGCAAGAACTGTGCATATTTTAAAATGTTCATCTAAATTAAAGCATTATTATGACTTGTTCGCGGCGCGCCATGCGAAATTTAAGGGAAAATCGTAAGTAAATATGTGCTTTTCATTCAGCATAATACCCTCATATTCAATAGGAACCAATATAAAAATATGAAAGGTATGTTTTTGCGTTACGGAGAAAATCTCTGCATATCTCATCGAATTATTTCGATATAATGTCTAGTACCATTAGGGCACGTGGAAAAATAGATTTAAGTTGCCAATGAAAAAGCTTTTATTTACCAATCTGATAAAATAAATTTTTTTCGCTATTATCTACACGTATTAAGAATGAGTACGCGAATGGAAAGTTTAACGCAAATCTGTACAGTAACAGAAATCGCTCCGACCACCTTAAACAATAATGCCGTAATGACGTCCTCTTCCATCACGAATTTAAGCTCAGATTAATAAATTTAAAAATAAGAAGCGAGAAGTCCATTGAAATCGAATGTAACCACGTAAGGGCATCTTAAAACCTATTTTATTTAAGATGCTAAACAATCAGTCCCTTAACATACTACTTTAAGAGATTTTCCATGAAAAATATCAATCATTTTACATTGGAAATGGTAAATGTAGCACTTTAGAGAGACATTATTAATACCATTCCTAGCACTTAAAATCTCATCAACAAATTGAGAGCGTATAGTTTGCATGTTTTCTCAACCATTTTTTAAGATAAACCATATTGTCACCGCAGTAATTTTTTCAGGTTCACAAAGAAACCTTCCGTTGTGACGGAGTTCTAAATGTACCGCGCGAAAAAATGAGTCAAGTTAAAGACTTACATAGATATTTTTATTGAATTACTTATAATTTCAGTCCACCACCATTAATAATGCAATAATTCATGCTTCCTACATCTGCTGAAATTAAAACGTTTAATTTGAATATGGTCTCCATCATTCATAAGGAACTATCTCGCTCAAACTACATTAAAAGAAGTTTAACGTAAATCTGTACGCAAAATAAAATTGTTCAACCACCTTAAATTTCATTTCATCGGCGATTCGCCAGGCACCGCGTGACATCCGCGGAAAATGGACGACAACTACCGGTTAGAAAAGGAAATTTTTCATCCAAGGCCTCTAGCTCCTTGTCGGAAGAGTCACAAGCAAGCAATTCAATGCCGACGTGAAATGAGGATGGAGCTGGAGATTTTTATGTTTCTTTCTACCTTTTAAATTCTTTCCTCCCAACCTAGCGCTGCTCATTTAATATTTTTTAAAATAAATTTATTCTCAATATAATTACAAGTATAGTCCTGCTAAACCTATGGCTTGTCAGCAGGTGGTGTTATTAATTAACAAATATATTCACAGCTTTGATCTGTGAAAAACATTTAAAAATTGCTAAAAACCTAAAATATAATAAAATCATATAAATTACTCCAAATAAAATCATATAAATTACTCAAAGACGCAATAAAATTATTAATTCAAATAGAAAAAATAACAAAAGTTTGTTTTAAATGAAAAAAATGTATACAAGAGTAAACAAAAGCACGAAATTTTTTTTTAAATCAAAACACAACATGTATCCATCAAAAATCATTTAAATTGTCGACGAAAAACAAAAAAGTAATTTAAACACATAAATATTCACAAAACACAATTTAAACTTTACTGTTAAATCATAACTACCTCAGTATACGTACAATTTTTCATAATAAACAAGTGAACAACATTGATTAGTTAAAGATATTTTTAAATTATAAATGAAACAGATTTAACAGAATACCATATTAAGTAAACCGCATTACTTTTGATACAATAACCATTGTTTCACTTCTTTCTTTATTGATGACATTTTGTCAGTTTCTCGAATTGGCTGCGGCAATTTATTGAATATCTTTGGAGCAATGTACCTTAATAAGCTCTTACCGTGGTTGTTGTCGTATTTTGGAACAGAATATTTTTCAATACAGCGGAGTCGAATATCATGATATTTACATTTAATATCAATATATTTACATTTAATAGTTACTACTTTATTTATCCAGTTCATTCATTCATTTGTTTCATTTCACTTTGGCTTAAATCCGTTTGCTGGGGCCGCACAAAATTTTACCTGCTCTCGAGGCCTCCTTGGAAGGGTCGACCCTCATTTAGCTGGACCCTAACTCCAAATCCGAGCCTCAGCGTCGATCCCTCACCGCGGGTGGGTAATAGCGCCTACTGGCCAGCCGCACTATTGTTTATAACTTTTAAAAGTTAACAATGAATCCAAATATTGTTCTTTTTTGTATTGCACTAGTCACGCAGGCGAAAATGGTTTTTTAACTGCTGTTGTACGATACATATTAACCATTTTACGTGTTCTGAAAAACCAAGCCGCATAAACGTCCCTAACTTAAGGAGTATTCCTGCAGTTCTTCGGGAAACGGCATTCAGCGACCTATATAAGACATTCAACGTGTCAGTTGCGCGTAGAGCAACATATGTAAGACATTGTCCGTGTTTTTGCGCGTACATCAAGACTGGCTGTGACTTCTAAAACTTCCATGTTTGCCATATGAGTTTTGCAATAAATACTAACAATTGTGCGTTCATATATTATTTAATAGTTAACTTCTTGGTTTTTTATGGGAATTGAGTCATAGATAAGAGACGTTTCACGTGTATGCTTTCAAACGGCTATGACCTAAATAAGCACCTTCCATTTCTTTCCACAAAGCTGTGCAAAAATATTAACAATTTTCGTAAGTAGAACATTTAATATATATCTTCCTTGAGTGTTATCGGCATTGAGCGACATTCATGAACATAATACTTTTTTCCGCATACAGCACGCCATACAGCCTTGCTGTTTCCCAAAGTATCCTCTTTCCAATCACAAAATTTTGCTCAAAGCCGTGCATAGCTGTTGAGGTAGGCATATTGCAAAAACAATAGTAACTACAGACAATGTAATCTATGGAAAACACCAATGCAATTCCTAGGTTTTAATATGGTTATATCTACACAATACTGCTAGCCACTCCTAGGATGCAGGGCACAGGGTGTTGAATTATACTTTATTCTACATCTACTTATTACCCTGCAAGCCATCACAAGGGTGTTTGGCAGGGTGTAAATTAACACCAACATAAATTACAGTGAAGAAACTTACTTTCACTAACTATCTCCACTCTATTGGTACGCTAAAAAATGCTGAATAAACTACTAAAATAATCTATAATGAAACTATGAAAACGTGACATAAGAGTCACGCAGGGACCACGCAAAACATAGTGATAGTATTACTCGGAAAATTTAGAAATATGCATTAGAATGCATATTCTGGCGCGCGAAAAATTTTGCGTTAATTTCTTCTGCCACTGTACTAACCACGCACGCAATTTCCGCCATGATATACCCTTGTAAGTTTTAGTACCTTGTAGTGCTAATTATCTGTCATATTGATAATACTGACCAATATTTGTATCTTGAGTAGTGTACTACATGGTAGCATGCTCTTCTACGTATCACTCCTAGTAACTGGTCTGACTGCGAACTGTTGTCCTAACTGCTTTTGGCATGTTTGGCATCCGGGGAACGTGCGCGGTTCTCATTTAAACTAGGATGAGTGATGCAAGCCTGGTGAGGAATCTCCCCGTGCCACACACCCTAGTGGTGGCTTGCACGGTATTTCGTAGATGTAGATTTGTAGCCAGTGAATCAAGAATAGTATCTCCTCTGTTAGGTGCCATAGCAATCTGAAGTAGTGCGTTTAATTAGAAAGTGTACAGCAGGGACTCACTTATGTTTTTATATCCCCTCCGGGTAATAAACTGTAGCTGTTTCAATTCATAGAGAGAACATTGAAATCTCCATTTATTATTAAATTTCTTTCGGGATGCGATGCTATTTATCTGCATTTCTAGTTCTAAAATTGAATGGAGGTCAGTATAGGGTGGCCTGTAGTACGAGTACACAAATATTGTATTGTATTTAGGGCATTAAATTGAAAACTAAACAAGGCTGGTCTCTGGAACAAATTCTGCTTGGCTGACGATTGTATTTTTTACAGCCACAAATACTCCGCCGCAGGATCGGTTAATTCTATCTTTTCAATAAATGGTGAACGATTTGGGGAAGACTTTACTATCTAAAATATCGTTCGTCAGCCTACTTTACATTAACTAACACGTACATTAACTTCTGTCTGTCTCTCGATAATTGTAGAAAACGGAGAGTTCAACGTTTTACCATTACGTCCTCGTAAATTTATTTATATTTATTTCACAACTCCTATGTAAAACATGGAAACTACCTTTTAAAAGGTATGGCCGTTTGTTTTTTATGTACGTGTGAAAACACATGTACATCTAAATATTACCCTGCAAGCCAACATAAGGGTGTTGGCAGGAGGTGACTTATCACCTATATGAACTACAGTGAAGAAAATAACTTCCTCCAATAAGTACCACATTACCAGTGTACTACAAATGCTACAGAAACTACTAAAATAATCCATTTGTTAATATGAGAACGTGACACAAGAATCATGCAGGGAACATGCAAATTATGGTGTTATCACTCCTCGGCAGATTTATAGCCATGCATTAGGTGAAAAGCATGGAAGTTGGCTTTTGAGGTCATACTCATTTGCTCTTGACGTACTCACTGAAGATACTGAAACTGTTAGTTTTCGACCTCCACTTTAATGCGTCGAGTACTCGCGTTATATGCGTGGCTAAACTCGTACCATGTTTATGTCTATCGCTCAATGCCGATAACAAACAAGGAAGATACATATTAAGTGTTCTACGTACGAAAGTAGATAATGTTTCTTGCACAGCTTCGATGGAAAACATAGAAGGTAGTTATACAAGACATCCGTTTGTCATTGATGGACGCGCAACAGACACATGAAGCGTCTCATTTATATGGCTCAATTCATATAAAAAAACAAGAAGTGAACTATTATATGTTATATGCACGCACATTTGTTAGTATTTATTGCACAATTCCTATGGCAAATATGGAAGGTACCTGATTGAAGTCGCAGTCACTTGTTCTTGATGTACGGGCAAAAACACGGTCAATATCTTACATATGTCACTGCATGCCGAAAGAAAACAAGGGAGTGTTAATATTTATTGGACTACTACAGTGAAAGACGTGGAAGTTAACTTTTAGAAATTACAGTCGTTTGCTATTGATGAACGCGCAATAGATACGTGAAACGTCTTATATCTGTCGCTGAATTCCGACAACAAATAAGGAAGAAATCTTTAAAATGTTTCATAACTATAAAATTGATAGTTTCTTGAACAAATCCGATCTAGTAAGACCAGCAAAAATTATAGCCTTTTGTTATTTCCCTAAAAACATGTCGGAAATGTCCTGTGAAATTGCCTCCATTATGGATACAAATAGCCTTGAGCTAATGCTTGTTGTAAATGTATTCTCTTTTAATTTCCCCATATCAATACGAAAATGCTCTTCCATATTGAGTGGAATATTGCATAAGTTTCAATTATCTCTCTGAAGGAGCAATTTAACCCATTCAGTATTTGACGTGCAGAAGTGCATGCTTGTTTTGGTAAGGATATGAAACTTATTTGATTGAACAGGGATTGACGTAATTGCCTCTTAAAAGAGTGCGTATTTAACCTTAACTTAAGATGTTAGAACATCGAAACTAGTACTAGAAATATTATAGGGGTGGGGAATATTTGGTGGATTTTCACAAAAAACTCATTTACTTATTTTCGCAGATATTCCATCAGCAAGCAAAACGTAATTTTTCAAGGTTTATCGATGCAGTGAACCACAATTTTGACCGAGAATAAAAGACTTAAAATGACTGAGTTTACCATCGAAATTTCAATAATCCATCATAATACTTCCTGTTCTAAAGTAGTCGTTTTATACTATGCAAAAGGTAAAATAATATCGGGTCATGATTTTACAAGTATTTTATGGAGGAAATAAAAGTTTCGAGCCGATTTAAGCCAAGCTAATTCAATGATGTGCTGCGTAATTTTTATCTCAAATACTTACAACTCCCACATCCGAAAAAAGTTTAGGATTGGCCAACTGAAATTAGTAAACAGAATGCCGAAACTCCATTAAAATTATTAAATATGCTAATGTGAAGTATAAACCCCTCCTCAGGATACATGAAGCTGTAGATGGAATTACGATATTATAAATTGCATCACTGAAACGAGACGAATATCATCGTAAAGGGTCTCGGTGACGAATAAGGTCGTATTATCCCCCTTGCATCGAAATGAATGTCACGTATCGATTCGCACCGAGCGTTCAAGAGAAGAATCAGCATGGTTAGCATCGCAGTGCCATGTGGGGCGCTGAAGGCTCGACCGATGTGTGAAAATCTGTCTTCGAGTGTCTAGCACGTAAAGTGGTTTTTGTCAGCGAAGGGGGTAGTTCGTAATGTGGACCGTTTCTTATCGATCCGCATATTTAGCATTCGATTGTAAAACTTACCAGAAGTAGTTGTTTGTTGCAGGAAGATACTGTGGTTACCCTACCCCTAAAAGTATACTCAAGCAGAAAATAACAATTAAAATCAAGGCGACAACGAAAAACCATGATGAGAGTGGTCGTTTTAGCACTTCATCACGTGAGTACGGTTAATTACAGTCTAACATATCGACAATAACTAAACAGAAAGAGCGTCTAGGAAAAACCAAAGAGTCCGACGAATCCAACACTAAGCAGAAAGGAAGAAAGCCTATTTTCCTTTTAATGGATTAGAAAGAGGTGGTTGAGGGTTCACATCTTCCTGGACATACTTATGTGAGAAAGCCAAGCAGATTTTTGACGATCTAAGGTCTCAGGGAACTTCGAAAAGTTCTGTTCGCTACGATGACTTCAAAGCGAGCTAAGGTTGAATCGATCGTTTCGGAGGTAGTATGAGCATTGAGTGTATAATAAGGGATGGCACTGCTGCTGGCGAAGATAGAGAAGCCGCAGAAAAATATTTTGGGCACTTAATGAACTCATAGAAAATAAAGGTTACTGCTCACAGTAGGTGTTTAATGTAGATGAGACGAACCTATTACGGATAAAAATTCCCGAGAGGACTTATATCACAAAGGAAGAGAATTTCTTGCCTGGTGCTAAGTCCATGAAAGATAGGTTAACGCTTTTGTTGGGAGCTAATGCTTCAGGTGACTTTAAACTGCGGCCTATGTTCGTCTATCACACAGAAAATCCTAGAATCTTCAAGAAATATGAAGTTGACCAGTCTAACCTGAGTGTCTTTTGGCGTTGCAATAGGAAACCTTGAGCGACACGCCCAATATTCAACGAGTGGGTGTTAACGGAGTTCTGCCCCTCACTCAACATTTACCTCGAGAGAATCCAATTGCCATTTAAAGCGATATTGGTGTTGGACAATGCCCCAGGCCACGATTAAATGCCGCCGCATCCCTCGAGGCGGAATTTGGCTTCATTAAAGTGCAATTCCTCCCTCCCAATGACATATCTTTGCTCCAACCAATTGATCAGAAAGTTACTGCAAATTTAAAAAAAAAATTATTAAAAAAAGATTGTTTGCCAAGTACTTCGATGAGACCAGCAGTCACGATTGTATCTCACAGAAATATTTCCGAAAACCTCAGTATTATAGATAATATTCGGTTAATAGTATTCTCAGAATGAATATTACACCAGATACCTCAATTCTGCTTGGAAAACATTTAGCCGAAAGTTATTCACGATTAATTTGGGCTTGATGAAGAGCACGCAATAGACGAAGAATCCTTCCATATGGATGACCTGGAGAGTGAGCTGGTAATAGCAGAGCTCCAAGAATCGAAGAAAATAGCTGAAGAAAAAAACTGCAAGCGGCACGATAACGACGATGGAAATACCGAGATTTTTGAGGACATTAAAGAATTACCCGTTGCCTGGGGCACGGTTGAAAGTATTGCTTAGAAATATCCTGGCATAGAAAGGACTGAACTTTTATCGTGCGACTATAAAGATGAAGTGTTTAGACACTGCAAAACACTTCATCTAGAGAGAGATAAATATACGACCTAACATACATTTTTTAAGTAAATATTGTAATAATTTTATATTTATTGGCTAATTGATTGTTATTGAAACAGCGGTCATAATTATTGCCCGCTGAAAGTTCAACTTATCATCGGCAATGCTTCCATTAAAATAGTTTTGTCCTCAGTGTTCTTAATACGTATTACACATTATCCTACTTGGTAAACGGATGCCTTCAAGAAGGCTGTTGGTCCCTAAATTAGACAACAAGCCCTAAAAAACTCCTCCAGCCCTGATGAGTCAGTCCAGCTGTTCCGACGAAAGTTTTTAGAGTGAGCTTTCACCTCCGCTTTTCAGTCTATTGTAATTTGCTATTTAATCTTGGAGGGACGTCCTTGACGGGACGAAGATATCAGGGCTGCCGGCTTAGCGTAAAAAGAAGTAAGATCGTCAGAAGCAATACACTTGCTGGAGATGACGACGACGGGCTAGCTAGACACGTCAGCTGTTCCGAAAAGAGCTGCGAGTAAAACAACTCCCCTTTGATGCAATAGAGATTCATGTTCGGCTTTTTATCTCCACGGGAATACAAAGAGAGCGACATTTAAACAGCTGGCACTACGTAAGGAGCAAGAATGATGTGAACCAGAGGACAGCCGAGCGACGTGGCGATATGCTAGAATATTATTATTCACGGATAGGTTACTGATAATTCCTTCACCTGTCATCTATGGTATCAAAGCTATTCATCTGTCATAACTAGTCTATTTCCACCATAACTTATAACTTGTACATAATTTCAATAAGTTCACAACGCCACTTTATACATTGAAGCTCGTTTGTTTGCGTATCGTGCAGGTGATTGCGACATAGAGATGATGGCTCGAGGAAGAAATGAAGACGCCTGTTCACTGATGCCGAGATTTTGCAAAGGTATGAATAAATCATAGCCCACCTTCTCTAATAATTGGTGGAAAATGCGATGGTATGTAACGTCGCTGAGATGGTGTCGCTTTTATACGGTGGATACGGGAGTGAAGTGGTACATCTTGCGGAGTAATGCAAGAAAAATCGATGTGTAGTCAATATGCACATTTGAATTAAAATGTTAGTGCCATAACATTAAAAACATTACAGAAAATTGAGAACCTGTACTAGATTGAGTACGATTGAACACACTACCACTGATGTAATAGAAACGATCCCGGGCCGCTAGAATGCTGGTTTACTTAACGATGGAATTCACTAAACGAATGGTCCCATAGAACCGATTAATATCGTAAAGCAGGGGTCTAGTGTACTACATTTATTACGTGGGATAGCTAGCCGGTCTGGAGTAAATTCACGTTTTACGATAACAGTCCTAGTCCATTGTGCGAATGTTCAAATAATGGCTCCTCAAGCGTGAAGATATCATTCTGGCTAGTAGTACATATAAAAAATATGTTTTAATTGTCTAAGAAACATAAGGGTTTAATACTTGACACGATGTGATGCGACGGTGACGGGCGTCATTGTTGCATCAAGCATGTCGTTCGGGTCGTCAATTAAAATAGAGAGGGAAAACAAAGACGAGGTCTATTTGCTCTGCACTGCATAAATTACACATGCTGTGCTTTTCCTTTACTATTTTTATTATTTCTATACAAATTCCTATTTATGCGTTAAGAATTGACAAATGTGAAAGCAGCTTCTGTACAAAATGAATGCTGATATTTACTCGACGTACATAAGTGTCATAAGCTATGAGTCAGGCTCTGGCAGGCGTCTCAGCGTGGAAATATTAAATGTAGGGGATAGCGAACAACCGTATTATAACAGTCAAGAAACCTTACCAATTCCATAGAGGCTAGATTTGAATAGTTAAAGCGGATGGAGTATTTCTCGAAGTAAACTAGAAATTATGAGCAAAACTGGAGACCAGCAGATCATCTACGCCGCCTGTACTCTATTCAAAATCACCGATAACAATGGTCAGTACCCAGAATAATTCCTAGAAGGGGGTAGCGAACAACCGTATTATAACAGTCAAGAAACCTTACCGATTTGATACAGGCAATATTTGAATAGTTAAAGCGGGTGGAGTATTTCTCGAAGTATATTAGAGATTATGAGCAAAACTGGAGACCAGCAGATCATCTACGCCGCCTGTACTCTATTCAAAATCACCGATAACAGAAAAAAATAATTGGGGAGAGCAAGATGACTCAATCAAGTCGTTCCCGTGTAGGATGATATTGCCAGATAACGATATCATGGCGTAGGAAATATTGGCTGATGACTTTCGATAATTTAATTAGCGGTTAGTTTATTATAAAAGCCCTGTCCGAGAAGAATACGATTGATGTCAAGAAATAATTAATACGCTCATTTGAAATACTGAAATTGTAGTGGTAATACGTTTCGAAATCAATATTCGATTATTGCACAGAGATATTCTATTATAAGGTTACTACAGTAAGGAGTTACACGTTCGACAAAAAGCTACAGCAGACGAATTCGTATTTAAGTTATACCTCGCGCTAAAAAGAGAAACATCGTTTAGAAGTTAAACTTTACTGTTAAACAAGATGAACAATGAATAATATGACCACAACGGTTATTCTGTGGATCGTTGGCCAAAGCCGAGCTGAGGCGGGTTCGCGTGTGAGTGTTCCTACCTACCGACCTATCCCCACCCCCCAACCTCGTGTACCTATTGGACCGCTTTCCCGCAGGAGAGCGGAGAACAACCCTCTCTGCCCCAGCGTGTGAGAACCAAGGTCTCAGTTAGCTTGGCCACGCCATTGTCTGTGTGGGACGGGGTTCTGATTTGGTCCCTGGCCTGCCTAAGAGTGCAAAGGCTGTGCAATGGCCAGGGGTGTAAAGTAGGGCCCTTAGCCAGGCCAACGAGTGCGTCGGGGGCGGCTAAGGGATCTTTCGTGTACCAGCCGAAGTCTTCTCGACCCCCGGTCCCCCGACCGGAAGCCATTCTCTCCAGGCCGGAACCGCGGACCTTGATTCCCCGGGCGGGGAGGTCCCTTCGGGAAATTGGGTGCGTAAGATAGGCTACCGTGGGTCGGGCCGCTCAAACGTTCCAAATCCCTGTCCCTATCACGTCGTCGATGAACCTGAAAAGAACTGTCATCACGTCGGTGTCCTATCAGCATCTGACGGTCGCATCGAAATGCCGCCCTTATATAGGTAGACAGATGACGTCAATGGGCTGCGAGTGGGGGCGGAGGGGTGGGGGGAGGCGACTTGATCTAGTCTCGTCCAATCAGGGAGGGGCGTTTCCAAAACTTCCTTATATGGTGATCTTCCTCATCGCTAGCTACTAAAGGCCTTTTCCCGCGCAACTAATTATTAATTAGTTAGCATTTAATTTACAAATTATTATTACGTTTATCTCTGATTAAATGCCCTGTGATCGTCACTTTAGTTTTAAAAACTGTAATTGCAAATAGTTCGATCTACATATCTATGACTCTCGATTACGGTATATTCATCTGTTAATGCCATATTTACATAGTAGAATCAAGTCATGAGTATAATTACGTTTTTTGTCTGATTATCAACTGTATTTATATCTATTTTTTTCGCATAACAATTATTTCTAATTCGTTGCGCACATATTAGTGTTATTTTCTTCTAAATAAATTATCCTGGTTCGTTTAGAGACAGTCTTTGACAAAGTTAATTGCGCACGGGTTTAAGTGCTTGTGTATTTTGTTGATCACCACATAAATTTGGCATGTATTCTTCGATACATCTACATCTACTAAATACCGTTCAAGCCAGGCCACTAGGATGTGTAGAACGGGATGATTCATAACAGGCATTCAGCTATCATTCCAGCTCAAATAAGACCCTTGCACCCTCCTCCAGCCACTAAGTGCAGCCAATAAGCCTGCCATAAGTAGTCACGATAACAGAGAGCGATCAGACCAGAAACTAGGAGAGAAGTACGTAGACGAACGTATCGTCCAATCAGGGAGGGGCTTTTCCAAAACTTCCTAATATGGTGATCTTCGTCCTCACTAGCTACCAAAGGCCTTTTCCCGCGCAACTATTTATTAATTAGTTAGCATGTTACTTACAAATTATTATTACGTTTATGTCTAATTAAATCCCCTGTGATCGACACTTTAGTTCTATAAACTGTAATTGCAAATAGTTCGATCTACATATCTATGACTCTTGATAACAGTGTTTTCATCTGTCAGTGAAGGAATAATTTAGTAATATTCGGTCATGGATATGGCTTTGTAAGTTGTCCTTAACTAGCTTTGCTCGCAGTACAAAATAAAACAGAAATCTCTAACTCAGTTTTTATTTTAACTTTTGAAAATACTCTTTTAAATCATATTTACTGGAAAATGATGAGCTCATATTATAACAAGACAACCAACATTAAGCGTAACTCCTCTAACATAATGATCTTCAGTCATGTCACATCTTGGCTAATAACTACAAATTATTGAAAAAATTGATGGTATCAAGAAAGATTTTGATTGTCTCAGGTCTTCATAGTTTTATTTCGAAAGTTTTTATTGACTTCGATATGGCACTGGAAATATAAGCTCATTATAAACCTTGAGCTACTAAAAGAATTAAAATAGGAAGAAAGTTTTGAGGTACCTATGTGATTATATTTTGGGGTTGCTCAATACATCCAAAACCCGTTACTCTTTACTATTGTCTGGAAGTATAATACATTCCTCCATAAGAGTCTTCATTAGTGATATCATAGCAATTGTAGTAATGTATCATATCATTATGCGTAGCGCTCTCCTAGTTTCTGTTCCTACCGCGTTTTTTAAATTCTGACTGCTTTTGGTATGCGCCTAGTAGTCGGGAAAAAGAGCATGGCTAGAATTTTAAATGGCATGATGTATGTATTCATCTATATTTGAAATGGTATGATACATAGCGTGGAATCACCCCATGCCATACATCCTAGTGCTATCTTGCACGTATTTCGTAGGGGTGATGATTTTTGTTGCATCCAAAAATATGCCATCAGATCCAAAAAAGGGTAAAATATTTGGGCGTGTACGAATAAACTTTTGGCCAGAACGCCTGTATGTTGGTGAATAAAATATACGCACAAAACCAAGATTTGTGTCGGTATATAAGGAAGTACCTGTTATTAGTGCAATTTAGCAATGACATTGCAATACATTGGCGAAGGAATAAGTGTGAGAGCTTAGCATATGATACCAAAAACGTACGACCATACACAGAAACTCAAGTGCTCACTTCGACATAAGAATTTCGACCAAAATCGTGTTTCTCGCATTTGATGACAAATGAGAAACGTAATTGTACCTTTCGTACAAGCTTTATTTCTCCGCACCACAGAAGAAAATTTCATAGAAACAAGCCAAACAGTCTTAAATATTTCCCTCGGTTTGATACGTAATGCGTCGCGTCGGTAAAATGCGTCACCAACACCACATTCATAAAATATTAGCGAATTAAACCCAGCAGCTTTTACCTAATAATGAACTTACATCGTCTATTGTAAGTATAATACGAATATAAATATAAAGTTTACGGACTCGATATAGAAGTCCAGGTAATCATGACTTAAACGTAAGTCAGTATCTCTTTAGTTCAAGGGCAATTCTCATACATTCGCAATCTCGTAGTGCATATTATTGCTTACTCTTCTTCTTTGCGAATACCTAGCGATTAAAGAAGCAAAATGTTAGTCATCATTCTATTATTTGTGCCACATCCCCGTATACACAGGTCCATGAACCTCCAGGCCATATACAATTAGCAGAGTATATACCGAAGGAAGCATTTATTTGGCATTTGAACGATGAACAATGAAACAAGTAATTAACTGCTGAGACGAAAATGAACCAATAGTAACAAAGCTCGGCTATCCTCCACAATAGCTCAAAGAAAACATTTTCAATAATTACGTATCTAAATTACAAGGTACTCACCCAAAAAGTTTTTGAACTTGACTTATTGGATCCCGTTCGTGCAATTGACAGCTCTCAAATTCACACCAAAATTCACTTAACCACTAAACTGAGGCACAGTCCAATGCTGGATTTAAAACACTTTCAGTACGTAAATGCTGGAAGCTAATATCGCCAACAAAAGTATTTTAAACCACGCAAGAATCATTTACAGACACCACATTGTTGCCTGAAAATGGGAATTTTAATCCAATTGTCTAAAATCTGTTCATCACAAAAGACAGTAATCACTTTCTAACACTACACAAGATGAAACTTTTTTATCCTCGAATCCAGAGGTCTTTCCTGGGCATAACACTTTTTAACTTTAGTCAACACTCAACGCCGGCAAGATGAAACTTCAATGGAACGAACTCTTCATATGATGCAAAAGAGATAAATTAAACTTTTTGAAGAACAAATATTCACTTCCCACATTCAATTTAGGCTTATATTCTACCACTCATGTTCAATTAGCGTGCAACAAATAGGGAAACATGAAACTTCATGGAAAGACACGGAGTTCAAGGTATCTGTGATAACGAAGAAATTATATTCCACAACAGGGTGATGACTCAAAATAGGTTAACGTGCAGGAGAACTTGGGTAAACTGAACTAAGGTGAAGGATTTCCTCCCAAACACAATTACGTCATTCCTCAGCTTTGTATTCACCATCGGCCTCCACAGCCATTCCGGTCGGTAAAATGCAACTACCTCACTTGAAATGACCTCAGCTAGACGTCCAATTTCCCTGGGAAATCTAGAATTTTATATTTCTGCTGACAAATGCTTTAATACGCATGTATTCGAAGACGGATATCGCAAAGATGAGAATGAACATTTGGTTTGTACCGGCCGAAAGGAAATTGACTGCCAGAGAGTTTCAAGGTACCCATATAGATATCACAATAATGAGATATACTTCTCAAAAATGTTAAAATAAAATACAGGCTTTTCAAAAAAGTATTTACATCTGTATATTATTAGCACATTATAGAACGAGAAGATATACAGCTTTGTACTTAAGCCAAAACATGGTAAATTTTCGGTAAATAGTCTGCGATTTATAGATCAATGAATGGTGTTTTTCAGATGAGAAATTTCTGGTATGAACCACTTCAGGTTACAACAAAAATCTGACAAATATCCAGTCACAACAGTTATCAAACCCATCCAAAAGAATGAAGTACTTCGTGGCGTAATACAATTCAAATTTATGAACATTAAGTCTAATTTCTTATTCTTACAGCTATATTTCCTAGAAAGTTTCGCGAACTGAAAAGTTGAGGTTACAATTATTTAAACGTAATGTGGCCTAGTAACTGAGAACTCAATACTTATCTAAATAAATATTTAAATCGACCTATTAAGGGTAAGAAAATTTTGCCATTGAAGATGAAAACTTAAAAACATGATCGACTCTACCGACAGGGAAAACCGCCCTATTCTGGGCGGTTGTGTTGGAATCACTCCTTGATGCAAGATAGTTACGATCGAACCCATAGACATCGATACGATCGAATCAAGTAAAAATGAAAAATCATGCTTCGGAACATTATTAGTAAATAATATTTAGAACGACAAGTTAACATTCTGGATTTCACTGATGAAACTAACGCTCCCCATACGTAAAAGGCCCTTAGCAGGTATGTATCAGGAAAAGTTATTTTTGCACTTATGCTACATATCTTAACATTATTATTAGAAACTATTACAGCTTAAAATTTCCTGTATGACTAAGCTTTTGCTTGAATTAGTACCAAGCACAATTATTTATCAATTACATTTATAATATTCGCACTTGCACCCTCAACCAGCCACTAAGTGCAGGCTTTCGGCCTGCACTTAGTGGCTGGTGGAGGGTGAAATGAGGCTGGAATGCTGGAGTGCCGAGGAAGCTGGAATGAGAGCTGAATGCCTGTTATGAATCATCCCGTTCTACACATCGTAGTGGCCTGGCTTGAACGGTATTTAGTAGATGTAGATGTATCGAAGAATACATGCCAAATTTATGTGGTGATCAACAAAATACACAAGCACTTAAACCCGTGCGCAATTAACTTTGTCAAAGACTGTCTCTAAACGAACCAGGATAATTCATTTAGAAGAAAATAACACTAATATGTGCGCAACGAATTAGAAATAATTGTTATGCGAAAAATAGATATAAATACAGTTGATAATCAGACAAAAAACGTAATTATACTCATGACTTGATTCTACTATGTAAATATGACATTAACAGATGAATATACCGTAATCGAGAGTCATAGATATGTAGATCGAACTATTTGCAATTACAGTTTTTAAAACTAAAGTGACGATCACAGGGCATTTAATCAGAGATAAACGTAATAATAATTTGTAAATTAAATGCTAACTAATTAATAATTAGTTGCGCGGGAAAAGGCCTTTAGTAGCTAGCGATGAGGAAGATCACCATATAAGGAAGTTTTGGAAACGCCCCTCCCTGATTGGACGAGACTAGATCAAGTCGCCTCCCCCCACCCCTCCGCCCCCACTCGCAGCCCATTGACGTCATCTGTCTACCTATATAAGGGCGGCATTTCGATGCGACCGTCAGATGCTGATAGGACACCGACGTGATGACAGTTCTTTTCAGGTTCATCGACGACGTGATAGGGACAGGGATTTGGAACGTTTGAGCGGCCCGACCCACGGTAGCCTATCTTACGCACCCAATTTCCCGAAGGGACCTCCCCGCCCGGGGAATCAAGGTCCGCGGTTCCGGCCTGGAGAGAATGGCTTCCGGTCGGGGGACCGGGGGTCGAGAAGACTTCGGCTGGTACACGAAAGATCCCTTAGCCGCCCCCGACGCACTCGTTGGCCTGGCTAAGGGCCCTACTTTACACCCCTGGCCATTGCACAGCCTTTGCACTCTTAGGCAGGCCAGGGACCAAATCAGAACCCCGTCCCACACAGACAATGGCGTGGCCAAGCTAACTGAGACCTTGGTTCTCACACGCTGGGGCAGAGAGGGTTGTTCTCCGCTCTCCTGCGGGAAAGCGGTCCAATAGGTACACGAGGTTGGGGGGTGGGGATAGGTCGGTAGGTAGGAACACTCACACGCGAACCCGCCTCAGCTCGGCTTTGGCCAACGATCCACAGAATAACCGTTGTGGTCATATTATTCATTGTTCATCTTGTTTAACAGTAAAGTTTAACTTCTAAACGATGTTTCTCTTTTTAGCGCGAGGTATAACTTAAATACGAATTCGTCTGCTGTAGCTTTTTGTCGAACGTGTAACTCCTTACTGTAGTAACCTTATAATAGAATATCTCTGTGCAATAATCGAATATTGATTTCGAAACGTATTACCACTACAATTTCAGTATTTCAAATGAGCGTATTAATTATTTCTTGACATCAATCGTATTCTTCTCGGACAGGGCTTTTATAATAAACTAACCGCTAATTAAATTATCGAAAGTCATCAGCCAATATTTCCTACGCCATGATATCGTTATCTGGCAATATCATCCTACACGGGAACGACTTGATTGAGTCATCTTGCTCTCCCCAATTATTTTTTTCTGTTATCGGTGATTTTGAATAGAGTACAGGCGGCGTAGATGATCTGCTGGTCTCCAGTTTTGCTCATAATCTCTAATATACTTCGAGAAATACTCCACCCGCTTTAACTATTCAAATATTGCCTGTATCGAATCGGTAAGGTTTCTTGACTGTTATAATACGGTTGTTCGCTACCCCCTTCTAGGAATTATTCTGGGTGCTGACCATTTGGGTCGCTGTAAATAGCTATAATTGACTAATGTGTGTTTTATTATTCGTGTTTAAAAGCAGTTTGAAGTGAGATTTCTGTGCAAAGGGATGGTTTGCTTGGCCGTAATTATATAATGTCGATTGAAGGAGGAATGTTTCTTGTATACTCCGGGCAAATTTTTCATTAAAACAAATATCTATATATCCTATAAAATTTATACTGACTGAAGTGTAGGTTTGTTATGCGGGGTGAGAATTGTAGTGAACAGCCGGTCTCACTTCAGCCATTGACAGGAAAGAATAAGTACTTTCAAAATGAAGAGTATAGTGCATTTTTGGATTTAGCGTAGTAATAAAAGCAAGAAACACGATGTGTGAATGAAAATTGGTTGTGGAAGTTTTTGAGAGAATGTGGAGTGAACGAGCAGTCACAATAGTCATGCATGCGGCCTAAAACAATAGCATAACTAGTGTGAGTCTAGCATGATTAGTTTCATATTTAACTTGGCGCAAAAGAGAGATGCATTATATCTCCAAGGCTTTTCAAAATTATTAATGATAAATGTCAGAGAAATGCGTTTTGGAATAATATTGGTGTAATACAAATATAGATGAGATAACATCGGTTGGATACATAAATGTGCGAGTTTTGTTGAGCGCACATGAGCAGTGTTGCTCTCTGGCATATTAATGGAGTTACATTTCTTCGTAACTTTTTCCAGAACACGGAAAATGGATAAGTGGAATAAAGCGTGAAACATTAAAGTAGTTGATAATGATAAGGATAATGATTCGAATGGTTATATAATGTATGTAAATGTGGAAAAGATTGAACAAGCAGACGGTTTTTTGTGTATTGGCCGATTGTTTGCGGAATATGGAAGGATCGATAATGATAACAAAAGAGGTGGGAATATCGGTAGGAAAGTCCTAGGGAAAATTTGTGCTGCATACGTAAGAATGGGTGTTTGCCTAGGAAAGCAAAATCCGCAATTTAAAGAAGTGTTCTAACGGCAATATTATACAGCAGCTAAACATGACCGATAAATGGCAGATTGATAGGGTTAGAACTATTTGGTTCATGAATGAAACAGGGTTGGATGCTCCAGGAATGGGTATTTATGAAGGATGTGTGCTAAATTAGCCCGGCCGAGTTATAAGAAAGAATTTGATGATAACACTCCCCACTGCTTGTGTGTTACAGGCCAATAAATGACACTTTTAGGTCTGTACTGCCCAACATCAAGTCGAGGATCGAAAAATAGAACTTATTAGACTATTACTAGTTGTTCATTCATATTCACCATACATACACGTAAGCAGAGCTTTAACTGACTGTACTATAATGTTGTATTTTCTTAACTCAAAACTATGGATTCCTGGTTCATTCCTTTCCTTGCTAGTGTCGTAGTTTACCACCCGATATGTTTTCTCGATGTCAACCCTAATGATTAAAGATGGGAATGTATTACCATTTTTTTGCTATTCCTGTAATTATCCGTCTTCCTTCTCCCAAACATATTATCGATCTGAATGATTCAAGTATTTTGCGTAAATTAAATGTTCGTATAACTCGTCTAACTTTTTTTTTTTGTACTTTTTTTTACTGATGTTTTGTTACTGATATGATGTCTTTACGTCTAAGATTCACGGGAAGTTATCCAATATAACCCATGCGGACAGTTAAAGAGGTTTTTGTTTCTGAATAGTTATTTGAAAGTAGAATAGCTACATGTAGAATAAGTTACTCAGCCATGAGGTGTAGAGTACAGAGAAAATGTTCCATATCACAGTAGGAACAACACCTTTTGATAGCGCGTCATTATTGGAATCCCGGAACCAAATTATTTGTGAACAAGGATGGTGAAGACGAAGATCTCATCTGGAGCATCCTCTTTAAGAGGAACTTTTTTATAGGAATTTTGCAGAAACCCCTTTCTTATTACGCTCAATCATTGCGTGATATACTTGAATATCGATAAATTCTTATTAATACCATTTTTAAGAGTGAGTGGGAAATATTTGAACTATTAAGCATCATGCAGGCCCTCGGTAAATCGCGTGTGTATCCGATATGAAATCAATACTAGCACTGGCAGTTTTTTCCGTATCGTAGAGTTTTCCAAATTGAAAATTTACTGTATTAATCAAAATTTTTATAAAAACTATAGATTGCGGTAGGATGGTGACGCAATCAGATTCAAGTACATCAAAAAGATAGCACACAGAATTACCGAAAAACTCGAACCGACATTCAAGCTTTATGCGATATAAATTTAGTAATAGTAAATTTCCGTAGCGTAAAGAACAAACGTGCCGAAGTTGAGCGTACATTTGAAAACGCAGACGATAATTGGAACAGAGAGCCGACTTGCATAGAATATTAGCGAAATTTTTTCTGACAGGATATAAAATCTATAGACGTGATCGACCAGATAGGACTGGCGGCGGAGTATTCAAAGCAATGAAATCTTATTTGAATAGAACCGCACAAATATTAGGCTACATTGGAATAGAGAGCGTTTGGTGTACCATTAAGCAACAAATCAAAATAAATATGCATATATGCTCATTTTACAGGCCACCAGATTCCAAAATCGACGTTTTGTACGAATTATAAATGCAAATAACAAAATCTCGAAAGCCTCGAAAGATAACAAAATCGTGATAATTATCGGTGGGGATTTCAACCTCCCGGCCATAGCTTGGAATACCATTAGCGTTGAACCAGTTCAAGGAAGCGTGATATAAGCGAGGCCTTACTAAATACCCGTTCACACCACCCTCTTACTCAAATAGTAAACGAACCTAATAATAATGTCGCCTTTATTTGAGCGGTATTAGGACTATCTAGCTCTCTCTTACATATAACTCATTTACACAAACACCCATGTCCTGGGCAGATAATTTTCTACCCAGGCGGGACACGAACCCGCGACCCTCGGGTTAGCAGGCGGGGACTCTACCCCGCCGCCACCGGGGCCGACTAGAGAACCTAAGAGAGGTAATAAAATATTAGACCTTTTAGCTGTTCGTCACACTGCAATGCTTGAACACGTCGATATCCTCGAAGGCATAAGTGATCATATAGTAATTTTTACGACTTTGAAAACAACAGTAGATTCCATTGTAAAACCCAAACGTAAAGTCTACTTATTTGAAAAATGCGATTACGTACAATTCGGAGAGATGTTAGAAGCTTCATTCACGAAATTCGCTGCCACAGTGGAAAACGAGAGCACCAAAGTATCATGGAGATATTTTTTGGAAATACTACATGATGGAATCGATGAATATATTCCATACAAATTCAAACGGGAGAGTAAACAACCTCGTTGGTATAACCGCGAAGTAAGGCGGGACCTCAGGATACAAAGGCAATTACACATTCTATATAACAATTCTATTAAGTAACAAAACAACGGAGCTTGCGGCGAGAGAAATATACGTTGTTCAACATTCAAAAACGAAGAACATAATGCGTGCTACTCCGCGAAACTTGAAGAAAAAAATCCTCGGTGAATTATTAGATGAAAACCCTAAGTCATTCTGGTCTTACGCGAGAGACGCTGCAGGGCTAATCTTCGACAGTAGAGTCTTTACTGGATACGAACGGCAAAGTGGTCATCGACAATATCGACAAAGCCATTTTATTAAACCACTACTTCGAAAAAGTATTCACTAAGGATGATACTATTCACAATTTAGACATTCCTGACTTTAACGAGCCGATGGCTGACATAACAATTCAACGTAATGGAATAGTTAAACAACTGCGTTAGATTAAAAGTAACAATTCCCCAGGTCCAGAAGGAATACATACACGCGTGCTGAAGGAGTTAGCGCCACAGATTGCACCATTCTTAGAAATTATATTTAGCAAATCATTAACTGAAGGCAAGGTGCCCCAAGACTGGAAAATAGCCAACGTCACTCCGATAATCAAAAAAGGAAATAGAAGTGACCCAGGAAATTACCGACCTATATCGCTAACATCACTTTTATGCAAGGTCCTCGAAAACATTGTCGTTGGTAATATTATGACAGTCTTGGATAATCGTAAATTCTTACATAGCAGTCAGCACGGCTTCTGTAAGGGTAGGTCCTGCGAAATACAACTTGCGCTCATCTTTAATGATACTCTAAAATCAGGTGAATCGATTAAACAAGTGACATTCCTTGATTTCAAGAAGGCATTCGACAAAGTTCCTCAAAAAAAACTCATATATTAATTGCAATCATGCGGAGTTAATAGTAAAATAGTGAATTGGATAAGTGACTTTCTCTGTGATCGAAAACAAAAAGTAGTTATTGATGGTTTTAGCTCTGATATGGTCGAAGTCACATCCGGCGATCCTAGAGGAAGCGTGATCGGCCCTTTTTATATTAATGACCTAAGTTCTAGAGTTAGCAGTAAATTAAGGTTATTTATAGTTGATATAGTTATCTAACGTAAAATGAGCGAAGATGCGGACTTTAAATCTCGGTTATCGGACCTTAACAACGTTCATTCGTGGTGCCAGAAGTGGGGGTTAGAAGTAAGTATCAGCGAATGCACCACAGTTCACTTCCTGCGAAAGTCATCACAAAAATGCCATACCTATACTGCAGGCGGGGTAAACATAAAATTTCAGAAACTGTCAAATATCTTGGAATTACCTTAACACCTGATATATCGTGGGGATTACACATAAAGAACATATGTGGCGCAGCATTAAAGAAACTAGGTTTTGTTAAACGTATAACAGGAAGGTCCTCGGATGAAAAAGTAAAAGAGAGCTGCTACTTCGCTCTGGTGAGGCCACACATCGAATACACCACAAGCATTTAGGAGCCTGGTCAAATAGATTTAACCAAAAAAATTAATAAAATACAAAGGAAAGCAGCGCGCTTCGTTAAAAACTACTACGAGCGTACATATAGTATCTCACCGCTTTTAGGGGGATTAAGGTGGTAGTCCCAGAGACTCTGAGGCTACACGCTAGGCTTAGATTGCTTGATTAATTCAGAACTGATGTTTTTCAGAACGACATAAAGAATATTATCATGACTTCTCACTACATCTCTAGGTCCGACAGATGCGATAAAATAAGAGAGATACACTGCCGAACATATAGGTACAAAAACTTGTTCTTTCCGCTAACAGTAAGCGACCACAATAAAAATTTAGCTCTAATAAATACACTCCTATAATACATGTCACCATTTCATTTCCGAAAAACTTACACCTTCACACGGCTGGTGACCTAACATCCCCTGCCACACCCCCTTGCGGTGGCTCGCGGTGTATTATGTAGATGCAGAAGTAAAGGTCCCTCATCCCCTAGTCGGGACGAGATAACTGCTTTAAGTGCTCCATGAGCTAATTCTCCGCGTAGCACTGTTTCTAAAAGTATGTTTCTATGTATTAGTCAACAATTGAACTTAATAAACTAAAAACACCTGAGAAATAGCTAACAACCTTTTTCTTGCTTCAGGGAGTGTTGGAAACTGGCGTACATCCGTTGTTTCCACCATGAAAAATCAAATTCACTAGTTTCAGCCTTAACTTTGTAAAACTTTTCCATGTTCAGGAATTAACTAACTTAGTAAGTTTGTTAATTCCCGAACATGAAAAACCAAATTTGGACAATTCTACCAATTGATATGCTTTTCAAAAAATCGTATATCCGAGTGCATATACACATTATCCTTGGATTTTAAGAAAATATTCAAAATCTTCAACAGGACAAACTATTATTTAAAGAGAAGTCCTGTGGAATGAGACGTCATCATGAAGTAACCCACGATATTCTGGCGGATTTGGATGAAAGACTGTATCAAGAGGAGGAAAAAGTTCCGGTATATTTACAATGGCGCTTGGCGTCTTACTAGGGTGTATGTTCGTCCCCCATTCATTACTATTCGCGTCCCCGACAGGAATTATGAGACTACCTGCAAATACGAAATTACTATAAAGATTGTATATAATTCTCTACCACTCAACATATACTGCGTTTGGTGTAACAACTGTGCATAGGTTCGCTCCCGTCAAAATTAATCACTTGTTCGCCGCATATATAAACCCTAGCCCCGGTGAATTCTGGCTTGAACACCCGAATAGTCATCGTCGTCCGTTTTTATATATTTTGGCCCTTAGAACCTTTTAATAAATCTTAATCTTACACACAAATCCATAGCACCGCAAATACCCATGTTCTGAGCAGTGTAACCTAGGTAGGACTCGAACCCTTGTCAATATTCTACGAGGTAGGAAACAAAAGTTGTGCTGGAAGGATATTATGAGAGAAGTAATTCCGAAACCATTCGAGTGAATTATTATTTTAAAATAAGGATACAAAATCTAAGGAAGCCTTGTGCAAAACTTAAATTAGCTATTTATCCAATATACTCACAAATAAATTGTACCGAGCGTGTCATGACTGACGAGCGAAGTGCGAAACAAATCTAAGAAACATTTGTTATATAGTGCATTAACTCCCACTTTTTCCAACCAAAAACTTCTGCATCTTCTTATAATATAAGATCACATTACTGACATAAGCTGATCTAAGTCATCGTCATTTCTTTCATTAATTGTTGTCAAATAATCTTATTTTATATGTATTTTGGTTTATTATAATGTTCTTCGGTCAAGAATTTAATGACTTTAATATTTTAAATGCTATCGAAAGTATGCAGTATTGCTATTTAAATTTTTTAACCCAGTTGTTTTAATTCAGTGTTAGACTAGTAATAAACGAAAACTTTTTCTAACGTTCTCATAAGAAGATCACTGCCCGTTATTTTCGTAGGCGTACTAAATACACCACGGCCAGTGGTTTTCAATCTTAAGGTATAATGAATGCTTGTTCTGATGTCAGGGTAATCGCACTTTTTTAACATGATAAAACAGAGATTTCCACTGTCAATCTAGTGCTTTTTATTCCAAACCAGACGTTATATACTTTACAAAACACTAAATAATACCGGAGTCACACGTTTTACAAGTACTTTCTGAAGGAAATTGAAGTGCCAAGACGATTTAAGCTTACATGGTGTAAAAAAAAGATAATACGAGGAATGTAATGGTAGCTTTTGAGTGTAAGGATAAATTGACTCTCGTGGAATAATCAGAAGAGAAAACCTTTCAAAATAAAATTAGGAAAATTCCAATAAAATGCTCAAATATGCTAAATATTTATTGAAGGAGAGTGTTGATGATTGTGTTAATCTTTCAGCAGCATAAAAAATCGTTAATTTTATCTCTTCTGCCTGTGCATCTACCACTAATATTGTGCTTCCATCGTTTGAACGCGAGCAATGAGAAAATATTTCTTCGCTGTTGCACTGATGAAATAACTTCTTGAATGCAGTAATTTATGTAGTGGGAATAGTAAGATAATTATAGGCCGAAATTTAAAGGAAAATAATAAAAATACTAGTCAGTATTAGCTTTCAAACAAATAGACCGGACTGGTATTACTCCGCGTTATAGTTTAGATCACCTGCTAAGAAGTTAAAGAGAATCGATAATCTTTCTTCAGTTACATTTCGAGCATACATTTATGATTTTTGTGTCAGAAAGATTTAGATCACGAATGTAGACGAAAGCAACACGCTATTAAAATCATTGGAATAGAAAATGCAAAACAGCCATTAGCAAGACTAGACTGAAGAGGCTAGAAATTATGAGGTTTTACGTAAGACTCTGATTAGCAGAATACTTTAGATCACTCGAGTTTGGGTTCTCTCTGAGGCTAATATTCTACTCCCTCGCTACGTCAGTTGAACTTTGAAAATCAGTGAAAATAACCTGAAACACTTTGTACTATAAATGCCTTATCATATCAGCAGTCAGTGGCCAGAAGTTGGACTGAGGATCAGAGTAATCCACTGAAAAAGAGCATCTTAAGTGATACAACAGGACCGAGAGAACTACAAGAATCCTTTTCTCCCCTCAGATTGATAACGTGCACAAAATATACCGACAGAGACACAAATAGTACACAAAAAATACCGAGTGACAGAGCAATCCACCAAAATATTTCTCAGTTATTCAATCGTAGGTTTCCGCGGTTTTTAAATAATGACTAGCATTTTTTTTGGCGCTCACTGCATTGGTTGTTTCTGCTATCAACATTCTGCGTTCTCATCGGGACTCTACAGATCAATGTGAGGGACGAAAGTGTTGTCAGCGGAAGCATGCAACGTGGTGAACACCCGAATACTTAAAGTATCTTCGTTTCTCAAAACTTCTGTTTCGTTAAACTTTTTGCCCATCTGCACCTAAATTGAAATGTAGTCACATACTTAAGTTATGACTTACATCCTCCTGACCCTCAACAATAGAGCATGATAAAACACTCCCTGTAGGTAGAGCAATCACTGGTTAGCAAAAGTACATACCTGAAATTTTATGCTATAACATACATTAATTGTTAATTTTCAATTACTCCGGACAACACTGCCACACAACCTTGAGGCGGAAAACAGGGGAATATGCAGTCTAACGTCGCGCGAAAGAAGCCCAGGAGCACTGAAGTTTGTAGGAACCCTTGAGATTTTGCACATCATTCGTAACTGTTGGGCGCACTCAGAACATTTCACGAACACACTTAAATGAAAAGACACTTCGTTCCGCGCACACCATAGCACACACACTACTAGACATTGTTGATGGCGGGAAACTGCGTAAACCTTTTCTTTGAATAAAAGGAATACCACGTATTCCTGTAAGCAAATCGAGGCTCCGCACGGATATTTTTCTACGTCGATATGCATAGAGCAATCCTTCCCCATGCAAAAACTAAATCTGAGCACGTAAAGTTGAAACATCTGAAACTAGAAAGCCACACACACACTACACATAGCAAATGCCTCATCATTAACACAAGTCAATCTTCTCATCACTAGGTCATCGCACTAGTGAACTCTTATCGAGCGACGAACTTCGCGTGAAGCTTGAATGAACTAATACCCTTGAGTATGCTCAGGTTGTCGTGCGTCACTCTCCTGGGCTGATCGCACGACCATCACCTGGCGCACTCAAGTCATATGCCCACGTCCGCGGTTCCATATTATTTTGGAAGGTTTGACGAAGTTTCTACACTTGGAGGGGACGAGAGATGGTAACGGTCTGGCCGAAATTTGAAAATAAAGAGCGAAAGGTATCCCGATACCGCTGTCGCATTGAAAAATGAGCAGGATGAAAACAAAGCGAACGTGATATTTCTAACTCTCCTTCACCCGACTATTTGGCACCTATGCAAGGAGGAGGTGGTGTTGGGACTATGGGACTGAAATTATGAAAATAAATGGGAACACGATAAAGGAAATGGAAGAGAGAGATAGAACATAAGGATAATTAATGCTGAAGGAGATTCTCAGCGTTTTGCTTCATTTTATTCTGAATTTAGGTACCTACTTATAGAGATAAGGTTCATTCAATATTTGTACATATAACTTCAGCCAAATCATGTTGTCTCTTCTATTACCTCTTACAATAAGAGATACAGGGCGGGGATAAAATAGCATCTGTCGGTAACCCGGAAAACGCGCGTACTTCAACTATCTGCAAACATCGCAATTTCATAGCTTGAGACTAGTTTTCGTGGACTAATTTTCAAATTGCTGTCCTGACCCATGGATTTGAGCCAGACCCCATCGGAATGGAAATCCACTGCATACTGGCCTCCAATTCAAGCCGATACACTTCTCTGAAGAGTCCCTCTCATAATGAGTCAGAAAAATATATACATATATGGTCAGTCGGTCCGTCATTCGAAGGAGACAACTGACAACTGATGTTCTTAGCGCCAAATTAGCAGAGGGTTAGGTTACTGAAGGAATTGAGAAATGGTTGAGTGAAACCTGTTGTCGGAATTAGCTTGTTCTTAAAGTGGTTAGAATGGCATTCAAGTGTCATTGATAGCGCATTTTAATAATTTTTCTAGTATGGCGAAAGGAAACTCTTGGGCCACATTTCATTCAGTTGCATTTATTTAAGGTTAGTCTTCACCGTACATGCAGCAATGGAAACGCTACAAGGTTCATACTATTAAGTTTTTCCTAAAGTGAAGCATTTTATGACCAAAGATATTTGGGTGGTATTCGGAAGTTAGGCGAAATTATATTAAATATAATTTCGCCTAACTTATGAGATATGATATGACTATATATGATATAATAATATATTATATATATATATATATATATATATATATATATATATATATATATATATATATATATATAATATAAAACTTCGTCACAGGGTGACACTAAACTTAAAACATAAAAAAGCAAACTCACGAGTTTAAAATTTTCGGTGGGTCGCCCGCACTCAATGACACTCCTTGTCTGCTCTTCACCTCGCACCTGCTCGTGAGGCCTGTTGAGGCGTACTATTTGAAACGGAGGCAGCACGTTCGTAAAATTCTTTAGCCTCAAGGCCCCGTGGGCACGATTTAAAATTATTCCAAATGCCGCGTCTACACCGACCACAAAAGTGATGGTATACCTTTAACTTAAGCCCGTTTGACACGGCCCAATATATTGGTCAATAAATTAGAGAGAAAAAATTAGAGAGATAGATTGTCGTACCGATAGATTTTGTAAATGTCATTTTTCCCTCGTACTATAAGAGAGAACAATAGGCAGCGTAGCGAAGGGATAGGTAGGTGAAATATAGTTAGAGTTGTCTGTAGTGCATGATGTATGTAATAACAACCAATAATCCCTTCCTTATTACGTAGATACTAACCATCTAGCTCCATGTGACCCTATTATCTAGCATATCTCCCTTAAATATCCTACTTGCATGTCAATAATGCATGTTTGGTGATCTTCACCCCCAGCCACACACCCTCGTGGTGGCTCGCAGGGTATCACGTAGATGTAGATGTATGTTACACACCGAGACAGAATAGGATATTGAAAGTATAATTTACTATTATAAGCGTTAGTTTCGTCTTCGATTCAGTTATTTGCTTCATTGCTTCAGCACGTGGAATTTTATTCTTGTACCGAGGCGATCTTATATTGTACAAGCATTCATGGGTTTTGTACTGTTCAATTAATAACGCATCTACTTCTTTCATCTACATTTCGTCATCCTTATTTAACCTAAAAAACCTTCACACCACTTGATTCCGGCTCAAATGTACTTCGTTTCCAGACACCCGGATGTTTTGCTAAGAGCTTCTTGTATTTGTCACTAGGACACGACAAAGCTAACTTCTGGTTGGAGATTGGCCAGCAGAAAATAGAACTTCCTCCAAGTGCCAGTATTGAGTGAGAAATTGTCGGGGTGATTGTGGTATTGAAATTGGGCCGGAAATTGGTGTGTCAAGCATGCCACAATCTAATATCCAATGGATTGACCAATATATTGGACCGTGTCAAACGGGCTGAAGGAAGTTCCCTAGTCATAATGGAGGCTATATTAGAATCACACGTTTTAATTTTAGAAACTGTGGGAAGCATGAATTAAAGGTTAAACCCGATTTTCTGGGGCCACATCTCAGGTAGTCACAAGTTGGGTGGGGCCCAACGTTGCGGAAGGTCCAAATCCCCAACCGTTCCTCTAACGCGGAGGCCTCTCACCTAGACCCACACAGCGGGGGTCCCCCTCTCCAAAAACTAACCACGCTCACTACTACTCAAACTTTTAAAACTACAACAACAAATTAATGTTTTCATCGTACTCCCGATAATTATACGAGTAAGTACATCTTTTTATTGTGGTTCTACGATGAAAATTGATTATTTGGCGAAAGTAGCAAAAAAACGTGGTGATCCACAGCCGGAAAAGTGGTAACATCACAGCGGTAGGTGGGTGGCTGCAGGAAGTTCCAATGAGTTTCGGGTATGATTATGATTTTCGGGTATGATGCCATGTCCTCACTGTCCATATGTCCATATCTTAATAACATTTGAAAACTAAAAACATTTTGTTAAAATATTTAATAATGAAAATCTCAATCATACAGCGTCCATAAAATGAATGTTCTGCACAAGTTTCCACGAATATGCATAAAATATTCGCACATTACTATAAGCTAATTCAGCCGATAACAACCATGTGCTAAGGATTATACTTTCTCAAGCTGATGCCATTAAGAATTGAAATATTTTGCTTAATTTTTAAATGACTGTTCTGTTGTTGCATGCTCTGGAAATTTTTACGACATGCCATGATATTTATGACAAGATATGACAATAGAACAGGTTTTAAAAATTAAGTATAAAACCTGTATCGTCGAATAAAATAGCAGAATACACAAGTTCAGATTCCGAAACTTCCACATAAAGCGTTGGAACGAGTCAAAATTCATTACTTTATCAAGAATCTTCAAGCTCGCTGGTGCCACAAAACATCTTCCCTGAACATGAATGGAATGTTGTGGTTCGAATGACCTTGCCGACGGAACAAAGTGGAAGTTGAGCATAAAAACGTAGTAATCTTCAACGCTCTGGAGATCTATCAATTGCGGGGAACGTGAGAATCGTGCGCGGAGGCTAATGGAACGCAAGGGTTTCGGAACAATCGCATTCTCGGAGTTAGTTCATCATCACGATGTCGCCGAGTTTCCTGTGCACGAAGGACGCGCGCGCTCGCATAGCATATAATTTTCAGAATGTTTACGGGCGAGCTCTTTTTTGTATGTACTACAGATTATGTGACCGAGCACCGGAAGCAGCCTGTGCGCGTAAGTGTGCTCAATTTTCGGATCGCATGGTGAAAAATTGCGGAAGTTACCACTCATTTTACCCTTCCAAGGTTTATTAAGCTCTCCATTTTTTTGTCATGTGACTTGAATGCCAATTGAGGCGACGAAAAGCGGGATTGACAACTGGCAACGACCCAAGGTACGGATTTCAATTGAGTCCAAGATATGTACTTCCTTTAAAATATACATCTACATAATTACCCGCGATCCACTGCTTGGGCATTTGGCAGGGGGTGCTAGGACAGCCGTGTAAAGTTGTGAGGGCTAAGTTTTTGGAAGGTGAAATAATGAAGTGTATTTTGGTAATTTTGAGAAGAGCTCAATATTTATAATGGTCATTTTTTGTGCGTGGAAAGAACGAATTTTTATACATATCTGTAGGGCAATATACCTCTTTTATTTATCGCTCATGTCAGACCTAGAGATGCAGTATGGTGTCAATATAATATAAGATGGGTCGCGCTGAAACACTCCTGTTCTGAATTTTTCAAGCCAACTAAGCCTAGCGTATAGCCTCCGAGTCTCTAGAGACTCCCAACTGAATACCTCTAAAAGCTGTAAAACACTATATTTTCGCTCGTAGCAATTTATGGCTAAGCGTGCAGAATTCTTTTGTATTTTTTACTTATTTTTTTCTTAAATCTTTCTGCACAGTGTCCGAAATGCTGGCAGCGTGTTCGTCGAGTGGCCTAACCAGAGCCAAGTAGCACCTCTCTTTTACTTTTTCATCCGAGGACCTTCGTATTATACACTTGATATATCCTAGTTTGTATGCCGTATATGTTTTGTATGTGTGTTCCCACAAGTTAAGCCATTTCCAATGTATTTGACTTAATCTGAAAACTTACAGTTTAATTCATTCAAAGTGTAGGTATGGCACTTGTGTGATGACTTCTGCCCAGTGTACTGAGGTGCATTTGATAAAATTTAGTTATAGCCGACCTTCCTGACTGCACGAATGAAGATTGTTCAGGTCCGGTGATAGAAGATAGTCCGCGTCTCCGCTAATTTTGCGGATGATATACACAATGCAAAAGAAATATTGATTAACTTAGGAGAACATATCCAAAGTTAAGACTGTAACATTTGATTTTTTAAAGGTATTCTACCGGATTTGTTGAATGGCAGAGAAACTCCTAACTAAACTTTACACCCTCAGGCGTAACTTTGTGGAAGTATTTCATATTTGAGTCCATATTAAAGCAATCCTTGTACTTCCCCACAACTTTGTGTTGTGTAAAAGTTGTGGAAAAGTACAAGGATTGTTTTAATGTGGATTCGAATCTCCTCACGTTTTTCTACACTTTCAGGAGCCTATCTCGCTCTAGTATATCCCTTTCCGCCTCAGCATACGATCTGCCCTTCTTAATCCTGTCCATGAAATTTATTCTCTTTCTTCCTCTTCCCCGCTTGCCCAACATCCTTCCCTCTATCACATACTTGAGCAACCCAATGCCCCTTATTACATCCTCCAGCCACCTACTCTGCCGATCTCGAATTTCATTAAGAAGTTTCCTTTCCTCGCCCACCATCTCAAGCACTTCCTCGTTAGTCTCTTCCTCTCCGTCTACCTCACCTTCTCCATCCTTCTCCACACCCACATTTCAAATGCTTGCAGCCTATTCTCGTCCTACTTTCTGAGGGTCCACGTTTCTGCACCATACAGCACTACGCTCCATATCAAGCTCTTCACCAGCCTTTTCTATACATCCTAACCCAAGGTCCCCGTCATTAGCTCCCTTCTATTACTAAACGCCTCCTCAGCTAGCGCTATTTTCTTCCGTATGTCTTAGCTACTATGCCTGTTTTCTTATAGCGTACTACCTAAGTAATTAAAAGACTCTTCTTAACACCTGATTATCAACTCGTAAAACTGCGGCAATACTTAACTGATGAATAAACATACATAAACCGTAAACAATTACGGCAATATTTACAAAGACTACTTTGAGTTTCAACAAAAGTAATATTCTCTAATGGTGGATTGATTGATAGAGAATAATTTTTGTGTAAAACTGAAAACCTCAATGCGGGATTCGCCAGTTTAAAATAATTGTTCAGCATAAACCAGCAAGTGCATCGAAAAGTATGATGATATGTATGAATTCGTGAGGTCCTATGAATTCATGGGAATTTTCTCTGCCAAAGCGTGTGTCTGGATCATTTTCTCAAGAAAACGTTTGCCCTAATCCATAAAAATGCGCATGTCCACGAATTCGCCCGTTAAAAAAAAACTTAGCAGGTTATTGCAAAATTCAACACTTCTCTTATGTAAATTAATACTTAGCTTTTATCAATATTCTTCTCTCTAAGATTGCAGGCTTTCCAGGCGAATATTATATTGTACCAAATATATTGTACCATTATTCCCATCACTCAGCCGAAATTTATTTTCGAATCACAGGCCCAAAATAGACTTCCACACAACTAAGCGGAGAAGTATAGCCTTGCTGTTTCCGCGATGTTTCATTTTCCAAGCAGGCATTTATACATATCGTGCTAATAAAGTTTTATATTACAGCCTTTTATAGTTATGGTTAGTCACATGATACTCAATGTTTCTTTTTTTAGCGATGATGTTCGTATGAAAATCGTTTTTCGATTTAGAGCCTGTCTTACCATTTCCTCGGCATAATTGTTAAAAAGCAAAGGCGGCCACGGCAACCCTTGAGCGGCACTCCATCTCCCCAGATAAATCTACAATTTGATAATCGGGCTGAAAATTAATACCTACGTTGGAAAACTTTGCTACTGGAGAAAAATGCTGAACACTAAATGCACGGGTAAAGTGAAAAACGAGGAGATCACAAGGGAGCGGAAGAAAAGAAGACTACGGAAAAAACTGGTCAAAAGAATAGCACGGTGAACTAACACAGTCTTAACAGTCTAACACAAAATAATTCCCTCGCAAACATGCTGCAGTCAGTTTATAAAAAAGCGCCATCTTATTTCTCACCTTGATACGCCGTACGGAAATATTCGTACATTTCGCGTCCAATGTCATATGCTCCACATCCGCTGCTTACAAAGGGACTCTCTGGATGGCGCATTCACGAAAAAAATCAGTTCGTATCCAAATTCGACCATCTCGTTATCACGCCACGTAGTCTCCTCCAGACATAAGGAAGTTGAGCGTGCTGTATTTGGCACTATTGGTCTCCAAACTTCGTGACTCCGAAGAAGAGGAACTAAACGGATGGAAGTATGTGGGTAGACCAGAGCATGCGACTGAAAGAAAGTGAAACGAGGATTGAAGTAGTGAGCTAAGAGATCGAAATAAAGAAAGTTGAGCGTGCTGTATTTGGCACTATTGGTCACCAAACTTCGTGACTCCGAAGATGAGGGACTAAACGGATGGAAGTATGTAGGAAGATCAGAGCATGCGACTGAAATGAAGTGAAACGAGGATTGAAGCAGTGAGCCAAGAGATCGAAATAAAGGAAGTTGAGCGTGCTGTATTTGGCACTATTGGTCTCCAAACTTCGTGACTCCGAAGAAGAGGAACTTAACAAATGAAAGTATGTAAGTAGACCAAAGCATGCGAGTGAAAGAAAGTGAAACGAGAACTGAAGCAGTGAGCTAAGTGATCGAAAAGAATGATCTCGACCAACGAATTATTAGTATTGATAGATATTAGTATGATATTATCAGAAAATTTTAACATAGTTGAAGATTTTTTCTTTACGTACAGGTATGCATGAACTTTACATACGTATAAGTATTAGTAATATGTATGGATAAAACCGAAAAAAATTGCATATTGCCGATTGGATCTCATAGCAAATTTACTGGTATTTCAACAGGCAGCCTTATGACTTTTGATATAAATTTTGAAATAATTCGATGACATACGTACATATTTTCTCCAAAAAGCTAATATATACGTTTCATGCATGTTGTAATGGTTCTTAATAAATATCAAGGTACCATGCCGAATAAAAAACGCGCATTTGCACACGATTTTTGCTTTAATTTTGTATTCCGCGCCGTAAACCCTAGTCATAACAATGCTTTCACTGAGACAAAAGTTTAAAAATATAATTCTTGCATCATTTATACTAAAACATGCATGGTTACTTCCAAGAACACTGCGTATCTCTGGTCATAAATCATGAAAGAATCGTTACCAGCCGAGTGATTACCGAACCGTCTCTGCGCCCTAACGGCTCGCGTGCAGTGCTCTTGGTTATGCTATGCAATGTTCTTGGTTACTTCCAAACTATAAATGTATGTACATAAGTGAAGGGTGTTCAAGAATTTATTTCCGACTTACTTGAAAAGTTATTAAAATGTGCGCTCAACGTCTCACGATTCGTGCTCGAACCATCTTAACAGCAGGAATTGTTGGAAATAAGAAGTCGAGATACACGTTGAAATAGCTCGATGAGTTTTGGACTCTTTGTTTGTAAACATTCCTCGTCCTGCGATTGCCTATCTCTCCCCTAAGCACACACACACTTCCTCGAAGGATATCGCGGGAAGTTTGATTGTCAAGTGTATGCGGGGTGATGGAGAGACAGAGGCGGCTGCCCTTATCGGTTGTGTCAAAGGGACTATTGTGGCTGACCCCTTAGTACAGAGCCGATAAAGAGTGTTGGAGTGTGAAACTCCAACCATCAAATCATCTTATTCATATTGCTGGTCTGACATTTATTGTGAAGAATGGGAGAAAGTCAAAGACAGCTTGATGATTATTGCAAAGAACACCAAAATAATAATGTAAAACTTAGATTTAGTTAAGTTTTCCACAGATTAATACACTTCATTACACGACCCGGTTTTCGATGTTTTACAGAATCATCGCATCTTGGGTCGTGTAATTTATACCAGTAGGAAATTGTTCTTTATTCAAGTCATTTGCCCAGGAAAATTCTATTCAAAATATTGCTCGAATTCACGACTTGTTTATCAAAATAATAGTCCGCAGAAGATTTAAAGAACGAAAATTAGCCATTAAGTATAGTCAGCATTAACAGGAAAAAGTTGAAGCATTATTAATATAGTACGTATATAATCTGGGAATAAGGATACCTAATATGTGATGGAATCATTAACAAAGGCATATGAAAAGCGCGTATATTAAAAAAATGCACGTGATACAAAAATCGCCAACCGATGGTTTAACGTCACCTCACGGAACTACTTCTAGGCACAACTATACGCCGAAAAGGTAAGGATCAAATTATACCAGTTAATTGTTCTTCGGGAAGGAAATAAAATAGTTACTTTAGGATAAATTAAGGTTAACCAGCTGAGGTTCAAGTGGGAGTGGGTCTTTTAACGGACCCGTTCCTTGATGTCATCTGCCGAATCACTGATATCAATGTTCACCCTCTCCCCGCAATGCCAAGTTTCCGACCCATACATCGTATAAGTAAAGATTAGTAAAAAAACGTGATTGTAAAGCGAAGATAAGTGAAAACTTCATACCAGAGTATACATCTCCCCGAATCACTGGTGTTTATTTACATCCTCTCTCCGCACTGGCCAAGTTTCCGACACTTACATAGTAAGAAAAGACTATTAAAAGAACGTGATTGTAAAGAGAAAATTAGTGAAAACTTCATACCAGAGTATACATCTCCCCGAATCACTGGTGTTTATTTACATCCTCTCTCCGCAATGTCCAACTTTCCGGCCCATACATAGTAAGAAAATACTATTAAAAGAACGTGATTGTAAAGAGAAGATTAGTATAAAATTAATGCCTGAGTATACATCTTCCCTCACAATCTCCATCATTCTCTTCTCTTTCTCTCTCATCTCTTCTTTTTCAATATTTTTCTATGGCAGATAAAATTCAACATCAAAGAGTACTACGGTTGCTAGTATGCACCTATATACGATATCGGACGTAAGGCGGATGATAGCGATACATATCAGGAAGCCCTGACGAAAAGGAGGGAACTGGTTGGGGGCGATTTTCATAAAGATATTACGAAAAGATCGATGAAAATCCTGATATGGAGTGTAGAGCTGCATGGCTCAGAGAGTTGATCGCTATGTAAGGGAGAAAGATTCCGATGGGAAGCCTTGGGAATGAAGACGTGGAGAAGGACAGGAGAGGATGAACTGTGTGGAGAGGGAAACAAACGAAGAAGTGCACAGGCAAAGCAAAACTTGATGGTTCTCCAAAGCGGCGAGTTGGAGATCATAGAGATTGAATCACGCCTTAAGGTGACTCTGGCATGACTATGTTAGTCAAATTTTCAGAAACTAAGAAACACTTATTCATTTAGCTGAAAAAATCCTTCTTTCCTTGATGAAATGGATCACCAATTGAAAACCAAAATTAAGGCACAAAAAAGCATAATATTACACGAATATATTTTTAATGACCACATTTTTCCAGCATTAGGAGCTGACTTCAGGGCCATTATCATTGATTTACCGCATTTTGACTTCAATTACGGCAGTAATTCACTAATTACTTTTGAAAAACAGGTGGTAAGAAGCGTATATTTAATTTTATCCAATTTTCCCCGACTTTCCACGTCTTATGAATAGTTTAAAACAATAAATTCAAAAATGCATTCTGGAAGCTTTTCTGCAGTAATCCATTTTCTGTTGTAATCCAATTTTCTGCCGTAAGCAATTTCCGTAAGAGCCCACGTTTAAATCTCTATTTTCAAGGTGAAATACAGTAAAACTAGTCATGAAACTCTATTTTTATTCATTTCAGTTTATAAGACGTACTTCAAAGATGCAATTTTTCAATTTTTCAGAAAAATCTGGCATAAGTGACCCTCAGGCCAGATCCACCTTAACAAGTGTACTTATGTCTATACATCGTAAGTACTTCTGCATAAACTTTTGGAGAGATTCTCAAACCCTTATCTCCATCTCTTGAGTATGCTTTACTCTCACTCGCGCCATACGGCTTCACAGGAAGGCGCCACCAAGTTTCACTACCACTATAAGTTGCGCAAGGGGAAGAAAGAAGGAGTAATGCGTATATATTATTTCTCAAAGGTGTTTTTTTGTCGCAACGCCATAACTCCCACAATTCTTCATCAAAATTAATGATTCAAACATCATTTTAAAGCTTATGTTCCCTGATATTGATGAAAAATAGACAAATTGTTTAAAATTTAAATTTTTGCTACAAAAATGATACAACGCCATCTGCTGACATTATAATCAACTAACATGTTGGCAATGGTTACGTGCTTAAAAGACTGTAGGAGGCGCCATCTATTAGCACATCGTTTAGCAAGATTGTTTACATTCTACATGCAAACAGTGTGACCATTTACCGTTTACGTTATGTATCTCAAACACAAACATAAATAACATATAATTGTCCATGGGAAGAAAAAAGTAAAAGAACAGGAAGAAAGAAGGAAGAACCAGGAAGAAGCTGCATACTGTGCGAAATATTCGACAGGTAGAAGAACAGCAAGAAAGAAGGAAGAGACAGGAAGAAGCTGCATACTGTGCGAAATATTCGACAGGTAGAAGAACAGGAAGAAAGAAGGAAGAAACAGGAAGAAGCTGCATACTGTGCGAAATATTCGCTCGGGTCATCTAGCATGATAAATTAGAAAGGGGTAGAATGAGTGGCTGGAGGACCTATTTAAGGATGGTTACACGTTGAGTTGGGTATTAGAAGTGAAAACGCTGGAAAAAGTTGGGAGAGGTGGAGAAGATCCGGCATCTTCTATATCTGCATAATACCCTGTGAGCCGCCGCATGGCCATGTGGAAGGGGATGTTAGGTCATCGGCCGTGTAAAGATGTAAGGTTTTGGGAGGTGAAATGGTGACGTGAATGGGAGTGTATTTAGTGAAGCTCAGTTTTTATTGTAGTCACTTATTGTGCGCGGAAAGAACGATTTTTGTACCTATATGTTTGGCAGTGTATCTCTCTTTTTTGTCGCATCCGTCAGACCTAGAGATGTAGTGAGGAGTCATGAAAATATTCTCTATGTCGCTCTGAAAAATATCAGTTCTGAATTTATCAAGCAGCCTAACGTGTAGCCTCCAAGTCTCTAGGGGCTCCCACTTTAATCCCTCTCAAAGTTATGAAATACTATATGTTCGCTCGTAGCAATTTTAACGAAGCGTGCAGCTTTTCTTTGTATTTATTATTTTTTTGGTTAAATCTTTATGACCAGGGTCCCAAATTCTCGCGGCGTATTCGCGGTATGGCCTAACCGTAGTGAAGTAGCAGCTCTCTTTTACTTTTCCTTCCGAGGACTTTCCCATTATAAACTTAACAAAACCTAGTTTCTTTAATGCTGTGCCGCATCTACTTTGCATGTGTATTTAGAGATTTGTATATCGTGGACGGTATGAACGTAGAAAAATAGTTCGAATGGTTGGGATAATGGTGCGAAGAATTTTATAAATTGAAAGACAGATTTACTGCGGAGAAATTCATGGAACGACCACTCAGGGAATGGGGTAATTATGGGCAGGACGTCCCATGAAGCTAACATCTAATAATAATCTCATGGCGAGATAGTGTACTCATTGGAATGTATTATTGGATATTTTGAAAGAGATATTGGCTTAGTATATCTTCTTTCTTTCACACTTTTCATTGGGAACCCCGACTGCTCTCGCGTTATTCTCAAGGTAATAGAATTTTCCCCAAAGGCAAGTTGTTATATTATTCTCGTTCGAACCTGAAAAATGGTGGGTTGGGGTATTCATGGTTGGGGTCAATGACAAAGGTGGTGAAGGGAATGTTTGGAAATATGACAATGAAAATGTTTAAGATCAAATTTCCTAAACATTGGTCTAGTAGGAGAGGTATAGGTGAGTGCATTGTTATTAAGCCATCCAACAATTTCGCTCCTGCAACCTTTGACTAAGAAGTAATTTCGAATATTTTTATAGAATTTTGTATCAGTTAGTAACTATATAAATTTCGTCAATAGACAGCATTTTTCTTCCATGGTGTCGAGCTACCACATACACGCTATAACATCTTGACAATTGTCCTTACTCTTCTTTGAGTAGTACACACAGCAGTGCACCCTACCATGGGTAAATGCTTGCCCTTTCGACGAATGAAGGCTACCCATGAGCTTAAATAGGAACTTTTTTTATATGGTGAACAATTGGAGCGATCAATTGAAGAAGTCTTATGACTTCAGCGTCCAAAGAGGGTATAATCCTCCCTCCCCGCGACCTTCCCGTCAACACTTTTTTTTTGTTTTAAGCTCGTTCCTCGGAAACTCATGCGTCACTTTCCCGCGAAGGGAGAGTGACTACATGCAATCGTACAGCTGTTTCAGTGATGGCGCGACGCATCGCTTGTGGCAGTACAAGCGTTCCATAGAGGTGGGAGTTGCGGAGGGAGAGGGAAATAATTCGTCCCGCGAGACCTGAACTGCGCAGGCGCGTCGACGTCATCGCCTGCCTTTTACTCACTCCCCTATCTCCCCTCCAGCCTTCCTCCCTCCTCGCAGAGTGGGCGCGCAGCGTGGGATGTTGACACTTTTCAACTCCTGTCCTGAGGAGGAGGTCGCGGGTTGCTCCCTCACCTGACTAGCCAAGCCTTGCCGGAATCTGTCGACTTGGAAGAATCACGCCTTTCAGCTCATTTGAACGAAAAGGGAACGCTATTGTCGGGAGGGAGAGCGTGAACCTTGGAAGCCGGCCAAACCCTACCGGTGCATTCATCAGGGGGCGCGGCTACTTGAGAGGAAGACCCACCAAAGGTTGACGTCCTAGGCGAAGATAACTTGTCGTGGGTCACGCGCGAGTCGACCGGAGCCTCCGTAGGTCCCCAGGGATAGCACACAACAAGATCGTGAAGATGAGGGTGACAAGGATGAATCCCGGAGTTTCTCTGGTCTGCTGCCTCCTCCTGCTGTCCGAAAGCTTCTGGGAAGTCTCCGGAGGATTTCTTAGCAAGGTTAGTCGTCAAGAGAGATTGCCATTGCGAGAGCCACATGGACATTGGGATTTTATATATGTAAGCCGGTCAATGATCGGATTCTACTTCTTCTATGGACGAATCAAAAAAATTGAATCAACTTTTGGAGAAAAAAAAATTATTTTTTTGAACTACGTTGAAAATCGCGTAGTCGTCAAACCAATCGCTCGCTTCTTAGGTATGTGCCATCCTCGGACGTAAATAAACAAAATCGTAATTATAGAAACCTCGACTGCAACAACGGCTGAAATAATTGTGTAAATCATTAAAAGGCGAAAGCAAGCGCCCAAAAATAGTGCATTTGATCTCGATTACATTAATTTATGGAAACATTACAGTTAATATCGGACGCCAGAACAATGAAATCTATCTTTTTTTCACGCCATTAAGTCCTGGCCTCATTCCCTCTGACGTATTCTACCACATTGTAAAGTCTTAAAATAAAAATCTAACTTGACGTTGAGATTAAAGCCAGCCGCTTCATGATTTGGAAATCTTGAAATTGTTTTTTGGGCTCAAACTGACTCCTTCAACGACTATTCTCGAAGATCAAACCCATTCCAATAGATTTCTCAAAATTAAAGACCTCAGTTTATAATCATAGAAATCTTTTGAGCCGTTTTAGAAATAAATTTGACATACAATTACTGCCCGTATAATAGTTTAGAAAGGGAGACGTAAGTATGGAACAGGAAGGACAAGGTGCTAGAGGTCAAGGAAAGAAATTTAACCGGAAAGGGCTTGCACTCGTCCAATGAAAATTTAATTATTATCAGTTCATGTCAAAACCGGGCCAATTTTGACAAGTGCCAACAAAGAAAAAATTTATAAAATACAGATTCAGATGTGACGTGGTAAAATGACTCCTTTAATGATATAAGTGAAACAAGTGCTGTTGTGAAATATTCCCAGTATTTTGATTATGTCATAAAAAAGTAATTTAATTACGATTCTTCAGGCGTAAAGTTTAATCGATTGTAATAGAAACTAAACGATGAAATTCCATTTTAATTCCCAAATAATTCAGCAATATTATTCGCAGTTTGGAAAATGAACAGGCACAAAGTGTTTTACTGTGACACATTCAGTATTGTGTTTTCAACTTCAATACATTCATTGATTTATTGCACTAAGAACTTCTTGATGTTTGCGCTTAAATAGGGTAAATGAAGGAAATAACGCAACCTATTCAGTTAATTTGCTATAACTTTTTCTACCATCATTTGTTAGCTCCAAAATTTTTGTTGTAAATAACTTGTCATGCTATTTATCCAATACCTTTCCAAAAATACCAATATCACTTGCATTTGGTGAAATAGAAGGAAAATAATGGGAAGAGTACAAACTGCCGTTATTACTTTCAGTGAATGTAATAACGCCATTCAGAGTATTGTCATAAAAACTTTCGCTTTCAATGCTATTAAAAAAATATTATAAAACATTGGTTAAATTTTAAATAATGAACGAATATCCACAGAGAAAAAAAATCATCCGCCTTGACCGGGATTCGAACCCGGATCCCTCGATTTCCGGCGGATGATTTTTTTCCCTGTGGAAATTCGCACATGTGTGCATTGCGGGTGACTCCGTAAAAGTGAACTCCGTGGCTAGTCCCGGATAGCTTGAAATTTGTTAAATAATGAAATTAACAAGTCAAAGTATAAACACCGAATTAGCGTCTGCTTATTACTTATTAATCATGGTTATTCACTTAGTTCCACACAACCGTCTACGCACAAAGAGATCTTATCTGCAGATACATCACAGAATATAGGAATAAGGAAACAAGGTACAGTAGTGTGAAGAAGTAAACAACCGAGACTAAACTTAGGAAATATGACAAAATACTCGCAAGAAGCGGACAATAAACAAGTCGCGACGAGTACAAGGGAAGAAGGAGCCGCATATGAGGCAGTGGAGAGGAAAGGCCACGCCACGACAGTAATCCACACTCGCCGCAGTCGCTGTCTAGCTTAGCTTCCCGCATTCGCGCAGTTCTCAACATTTTACACACAATGAGTTGGAGAAAATAAAAACTTGAACAGGAAAACAAGCTACATAGTTATTATTTTTTCGATTGTCGCAGGAATAAGGAGTCTGGCCACCACCTTCGCCTCCTCCTTAATCCGCCACTGCCAGTGTTTCCACAATTGATAGAAATGATCGCACTTTATCTCCAGAATGGCATGGATTCCTTTCAAAGCGCGGGCATGCAAACTATGATTTTCTAACGAAATTTACAAGTCGAAATGAGGCAGAATAACATTTTCACGGAGCTTCTCGATGATACCTCCGCTAATGTGGCATTATTACCTGCAGACGCCATATTTAAGTTGAAATAACATGCCTTTTTAAGTAATGGTTTAATTTAACAGTTATTTTCATGAAAACAATGTCAATGAAGTTTCTTAACTGCAGAGAAATCAGATTCCTTATAACACATAGGATTACGGCACTATTCGAACTTAAGTCATCTTCAAATAAATTTTCAAGCCGTCCGAAGCGTGAGCTTGCGCCTACTTCTGGCGCCTACTAAACTCACTCCTATAATAAGCACAACGTTGCAAGATTGCTTCCAAGGGTGGACATAGTTGCACTCTCCGTTACTATTGCCATTTTACAGGTGCTGCCATCAATGATATATATCTTAACAGCTCCTCAATGTTCTTGTGGCGTTATTACCTGCATGGCGCTAATGCCTTCAGTATTTTTTGCAATATGAGGAAAGGGCTCCAAAACTTGTTCAGGTAAACTATTCCATAATAATAATAATCTCTGTTTACTGAGAGCTAGTTTTTGCCATCAATTCATCCATTAAAAAAGAATATGTACAGGCATCTGTTCTACATCTTATACCTTGTTTTTCACGTGTGATCATTCCCACTACAATGCGGCAGTTTCTGTATCCTTTTCTCCGTCTTAGACTGGGAAAGCTTGGAGGGGGAGATTTTGAACATTTCTACTAAACTTTTGATTTTCGAGTATGGGGTAACTCGACTGCAGAAATATACTTTTTTAAGTGTAATAACTGAGACTTTCCGAAGGTTTGACGTTACGTTATCGTAATTGACGAGGTTCGACGAATGCGCGCTGCGAATAACACCCGAGGAGATGGTTTCCATGTTGAAAATAACTGTTCACGAATTCGAAATCATAAATTAGAGCGAGTGATCTTTTTGCCATTTACTGTTAACAATGGTGCGTTAGTAGACGCTCTTTGTTGCATATAATTGTTATTAACTTCGTCCTAAGTTACATGTATGGTAACTAACCACCAATTAGCGCTTGAGTTATGCGATTGTTTCGAAAAAGAATCGATAAACTTCCATTAAACACAACGTTCCGCGCATGACAACGGGTCTCCGATTGGCGTGCGGAAAGTTACGAAAGTTTGCTATCGCAGTCGGTACGATGTTCTCGACGAATAATGTCTCTAGGAAAGGACTTAATTAGGTACTTGAAACGTAAACAAAAATAATCACGAATAGCGATGCTGGAAACGCCCTATGGGATGCATTCGAAATCGATTGAAATGATTCGCAGCCAATACCTAATTGTAAGTAGTGCTCGAGATGACTGGTCGAAATAACTGTGAGTTATCTGTAACATACGCGCATATATTCTTTACTTAAGGGTCTGGCGTTATCATTCCATTGGCTTGAGCAGGGAAAATTTCTCCTCATTGTTACTGGAAATTATCCAACATCTCTCTTTCTCCATGAGATCGCTGAAATAAGAAGCACTTCAGTTATTTCGCTAATGCTATAAGCTTTATTGATGTTAACGTTCCCAATGCCGAAGCATCTCAAGTTCTGTTGAGTTCAGTTATAAAAAATTGTGACACCTCCGACGAATTTCTCATGTAAATTATAAGTTGTTGACTTTACAACAAGGTTGCGAGTTTTCACAAGCTAATAAGTTGATCCAAGAAGTGGCAACTCGATGGTATGCCACGTAATATAAACAGGGTGCCTCTGTGGAGTTCGAAAACCACGTAAGTGCCACAGCAGGAATTTTAGATAAGGCACTGAAGGGACAACAACAAGCTATTCTTTACAAGAATTGATTGAAACACGAAAAGCGTAATGAATGTAAAAAAGGAACATTTTTTCATTTTCTGCGGTTTTCCAGGTAAAATTCATTCATTTTCTAAAACTATCCTAAGTTTAGTCCCATTTGACTCTATTATATCATTACTCACCTGATTTTTTTTAAATATTTCAGTAGAAACAGGAGAATCATGTTCCTATTGCGTTCCTCCTAAACTCAACGAGTGAAAATAAATAGTGTGATTAATCGTACGGGTTAGTCCCTTCATTGGTGGTCTAGAAAATATTTTCCATGATACAAAACAGGAGTACTAAATGATGAAACACATTGGGAGAGGAACCATTGATAAATTGACGAAAAATATTCTCATTCAATGGCTGTTCTTTATAAATAATCTACAACGGTTCCGTACTCAGGACCAAACTGGTGGCTTACTTTGACGGCGATTGAGCTCAAAAGGCATGAAAGTTATTCGAAGTGTAAACTACTTGGACCTCCCAAGCTCGCCATAAAAATAATCCGGACATAATAGCAGTATTTTTCTTCTTACGACAGCGTTCCATGCAGATAACCACTTTGACATTTTCCTGCACGAGGTGAGTGGTATCTAAAGGTAGCTTTGGTATTCCAATGCGTAGAGCAGCCCATTTTCATCAACAATAAAAGCATTCGTCTCAATTTCTAAATACTTAGCTACTTTTCATTGCATTCGAACTCCGAAAAATACCAATATAACTAGTTATATCAGCCTGCTCCGCGGTGAGATGAACATCTTACGGACGAGAAGCAATAGATAAGTGCAGTAAATTTTGTTGAAGGATTATAAAAAAATATTCATGAACGTGAACCATTTTATGGTCCAAAAAAATGTCAGCTTCAGTCTCCCAATCGCGGTATTCATGGAATATCACACGATAGGAGATTGTGATCCACTGCGTGCGTACGTGGGTTGGGATCATTCAGAACCCCTGGGGCTATAAAAACACCCAAAGGCTTTTAACGGCTCGGCACGCGGTGGAAGCCCAAAACTTGTCACACCGTCGGAAAAGAGTCATGTGACTGCACTGTTGCCTCGTTTCTGACATTAGAGCAGAAGAGAATATCCATACGAGCAGTATTTAAAAACATCTGCAGTTTCCACAGATACTTCCGAAACCAGTTTTTGGCATTGAATTGAAGATACAAGGTGAAATCAAGGTTACCATTCTGTTTAGTAGTTTTGAGCACAACTTCTTCAGCTGATTCAAAACCTAAGGTCATATCTAACCGTTAAACCCATCGCATGGGGTTCAGCTACAGATCTCCGGTGCGTGCACACCCATTAGGGGAAAGTAGTCCATGACCTTCTGGTTACCATAAGGGGACGTAATCCCGCCTGACCGGCTCGACCAACCCAGGTCGCCTCATAATTCATCATTTTAACCATATTTGGGTGAAAAAGTGATAATTATGATTACCTGGAATATATCAGAGAACTCGAAATGCTCATTGGAGGAGCAACACGGGACACAGTGCTGGAAGATGGGGAGGAAATACAATACTGCCAAGAATACCATTACCTGGATGTTAAAGTAACTCCAAATGGAACCCTGGATGATACAATTAAAGGAAGAAATTTACAAGGAAAAAGGGCAATATCCATATTCTATAGAATATTATAGGATCCAAGTACATCCAAAGCACACAAAAAAGAATATATAATTCAAGTGAAATAAACATATTCGCATACGAAGTGAGATAAGGCAGATTAAGGTAATATCAAGAAAATACTTAATATTACTGAGATACATCACTGGAGACGATCTGCGGGGATGTCAAGACGGGAAATAATTACCAATGAAAAAATAAGAAATATAATGGGAGTCATTCCGCAGAATAGTCCATGACATTTAAATACGCGGCTTGTTTGTTATGATCACATACAACGAGTGAGAAACGAGAGTTTGCCTGAGCAAATTGTAACATTGAATCCCTAAGATGGAAAAAATAGAGGAAGGCCGAGGACAAGTTGGAGAGAAAAGATAGAAAAGGCAATCAGAGAAAAGCAATTACCGAAAGGCCTGTGGATGAATAGAGAACAATGGCGGTTAGACAAGGTAATCGTCGTGGAATGTTCAAAAACCGACTATAAATAAATGATTACCTGGAATAAAATACAAAATTACATGGAAGGCCATATTGAAAATACCGATCAATAATGGTTTTATAAACATTGCAAACGCTTTTTAAAATATAAATTGCGGAATTTCGATTGTGATATGTTTTCCACTAGGCGCAAAACATTCTTACAACTTTTAAATTAAATTATACTCCTTAACCGTCATTGCTAGTTTTCTACACTTGCGTATTTAACGGTGAGTTTCAACCATTGAGGTATATGGAGAGGGCACACAACGTCATCAAACTGAAGCCGGACAAGCAAAATAGCAACCATATTGTTGATCCCTGCTCTTTCTTTTCTTTCCTATGGATAGCACGACGGAACTGACGAATTAGCGGACGTAAAGAAAGAATATCCACTATCTATAAATATTGACACATTTATAGGTTATTTTGTGTGATGGATTCTACTCAATGTTATCATAGTTTTTATCGGGAATGCGGATGTTAATTATTTTTAATAAACAAACAAAATATGCAAGGAGAGTGAATATTTAAGACGGAAGTGCGTGCTAATTTTTAGTAAGTTATCGGTGGAAAACAGTAAAATAGCAAAATTAGTGCGTAAGCCTGCAAGCGGTATAGAAAAATGAGGGTCAACGAAGATGGCGGACTGGCTTCAGCTTCTATAAAAAATATTCTATAGAAATATAGAAAAAATATTTTAAATTTCGAGCTAAATCAAGACATCCATGCTTATAATACAAGAACTAAATGTAATATCCATGTTGAACATAGAAGGTGTGAGAGCAACAGCAAGGGTCCCTATCATCATGGTGTGAAATTGTTTAATAGTCTTCCTAATGTACTAAAAAGTGTTGAATCTATTTGTATTTTTAAAAGGAAACTCAAATCCCTTTTATAAACACTCCAATTTATTCCCTCGAGGAATTTTATGACCATTGTAAACACTTTGACTAGTACTTTTGTATATGATTTTTTACTTGTATGACATATTCGATATGATTTACAAGTTCATGTTTGACGAGTTCTATGTCTTTTGTAGACCTGATGGGACAATAAAGAATTATTATTATTATGAATTCTTCACTTATCAGCCTTTTTAAGGGTTGGGAAACATTCACCTATCCCGGGTGCAAGGCACCAAAGGGATTAGGCTCAAGTACTATTTTAATGTTCATTTAAAAATCTTCGTACTATGGAGCACGTGTTAATTATTGCGGTTTTTTGAATTTTCATGTACAGATGATTTTCTATTCCTATTGTTTCCAAGCTTTTTGGTATTATACCAGTCGCGGATATTATTATTGGTACAATTTTAACTGTTTTTTGGTTCCATATTTCTTTTATTTCTTCAGCCAGAGTAATATATTTCTGTATTTTTTCATTGTATTTAGCCTCTAAATTTTCTGTATTTGGAATGGATACATCTATTAAGTATGTTCTTCGGTCTTGTTTTAATTGAAGAGTTATATCCGGTCTATTGTTTGGGCGAGGGCGGTCCGTTATAATACTTCTATTGTAATATATTTTGACAGCTTCATTTTCTATTACAGGCAGTGGAGTCATTAGGTACCATGGTTTAGTTTCACGGGATACATTGTACTTACTAACTATTATTATTATTATTATATAGCAAGCGCCCTCTTTCTATTTTCCTCGATGGTTTCAACAAAGTATAAATCTGCGTTAGCAGTGTAAACGATATAAAGTCCAAAATGGACTAAAATGAGTCATCATCGCAGGTATGTGAGAAAAAATGAAGAGCCACTGCGAATGGTACAGAGAGCTCCGTATCACATAGTAGCTCTTCATCTTTCGTTCATAAGAGACCATGGTGGCTGCCAATGAGACTTTGAAGTAGGTTAGTCAACAGGCAGTGTTGATTTGTTGATTTGCTCTCTAATGCTTGTTTGTTATCTGCCACGAGGTATTAACATCACGTTTCGCATGATCCCCTTTGTGTCTCGTTTGCCTAGTAGCACTGTAGTGCCTAGTTTGCTTAACCACGTCTTCAAAACGATTTCTGAGAGAAGATTCTAAGAAAGTCTTTTTAATCTTGAGGAAACTTATTGAGAAATAGGGTGATGGAATATTTCTCATCAACAGGAGGTTGTAAACAACTGAGGTGGAGTAAGAGGAAGATAAATTTCCACCTTGGGATGAAAATTAAAAAAAAAAAATGGAGTGCCAACAATCCTTTTTATAGCCAGCCGACCGTCTGGTAAAATGTTTACGGATGAATTCGGGTGTTTTTGATGATAACAAAAAATTACTGGGTAGGCTGAAGACTTGAGATAAATTATCAATAGTCGTTAGAGGCGTATCTATACAAACCTAATGAATGTTTGAACACGATATGCCATTCGATTCAGAGGAGTCAAAATTGTGTGATCACTAAGCATATTTCGTAGCAATTGATCTTTTGTAGACGCCGCCCCGGTTTTTTTTGTTTCACAAATTACTCAATAGTAATAAAAAATATCGGTTAAAATATAAGTTATCCGGGATTGATTTTTTTAATGGCGGTAAATTTGTTTGAATTTAAACATGATGATCTACTAAATGTTACGTACAGCTAGCAATAACCAGAATAGTCAAACCTCTAACAAATCAGATTTTTCCCGAAATCTTGCGTCGAATAACTCAAATTTCCTAAGCTCATATTCCGTCGTGATCTATTTATCGTTAAGGTATATGTTGAACAAATTGTAGAGGATCTGTAAGGGGAAACAGAATATTTAATAGGAGGGAATAGAAAGTTGGACTGATTCAATAAAATATCTTGGAATAACCTCAACTTTGGATATATCGTGGGGAACACACATAAAAAACATATGCGGCACAGCATTAAAGAAACTAGGTTTTGTTAAGCGGTCCTCGGATGAAAAAGTCAAAGAAAGATGCTACTTCGCTCTGGTTAGGACACATCTCGAATACACCGCGAGCATTTGGGACCCTGGTCATAAAGATTTGACCAAAAAAATTAATGAAATACAAAGAAAAGCAGCACGCATCGTTAAAAGCTACTACGAGCGAATCTATAGTGTCTCACAACTTTTAAGAGGGATTAAGGTGGGAGCCCCTAGAGACTCGGGGGCTGCTCGCTAGGCTTAGGTTTCTAGAGAAATTCAGAATTGATGTGATTCAGAGCGACACAGAGATTATTATCATGACGCCATATTACATCTATAGGTCTGACAGAGACGATAAAATAAAAGAGATACACTGCCGAACAGATAGGCACAAAAACTCGTTCTTTCCGCGCACAATACGCGACCACAATAAAAACTGAGCTCCACTAAATACACTCCCATAATACATGCCACCATTTCACCTCCCAAAACCTCGCATCTTTGCGCGAGGCGGTGATCTATCATCGCCTGCCACACGCCCATGTGGTGGGAGGCAGGGTATTATGTAGATGTGGAATATTGGAATTTATTTTTAATATCTTTCCCATACCTCCATGGCCTTGAAAATTCGTAACTAAATTTGATTTTGATAGTGTAAGAAATTCCTTATTTTTAAATATCTCTTTTGAGTGCATACATTTCCCGTGTAAAATGGGTCGTGTTTTCTGGCAAATATCTCGGAGAGAAGTTCGGTACGATTTTTGAAAATATGATATATTTTTCTTTAAAATGAGACCAAATACATTAATTTGTACGTGAAATGATATTTTGCTCAAATTCCCTAAACACTTTCCGTGTTGGGCTTTAAATTGAAGATGTATTTTCTCCGAATCCACTGCTTAAGTATCGTGGTTAAATTATTATGAAGGATTTCATTTATTGGGTTTGGGTAGTGTACGACTACTTCCATCCTCAGCCATAATAACAGCAATTCCCTCTACCCGACCAATTCGAACGACCAATGAGGGAGCAGGTGAACTGTCTTTGGGGTTGATGGAGCTGGGAGAGCTTAAATGAGGCATGTTTTCATATGCTGGAGTTGATGAATCGCCATTACTTTTTGGCTGTGTGGCTTTTTGACTACCAGCGAATAATTGATGATAATAATACAGTCCCGTCCCGTTAATCAATATTTCCATCGAAAATTCATCAAACCCCAATGACGTCAACACTGCCGCGATCAATCTCAAAACGACAGGACGCGCGAAATTAACGCACAATGGTTCCCGTTTCGCAGAGATTTTGAACTCGTCGATCTCATCTTCTGCGGAAGGCCCGTCAGAGAGTCTTGGAACCCAAAACACATCGTAAAGATCGCCCCGCTCGGGAGGCCTGCCGACCTGGATTCCGTTGTTCGACTTGACTGGCTGGCTGCCCTTGTATCCGGCAGCGTTCATTTCCATGAAAGAGTCTCCTTCGATGCAGCGGGCTTCTTGAGGACCACAGTATGAGGTCAAAGGAAAGGGAAGACTCTTCTAAAGGAGAGGAAAAGTAAGCCGAGCATATGAGGTGCGCTGCCTTTCGAAGGAGCTCCCATTCCAAATGTGAAAGCATATGGTGTCCATTACCGGGCCACGCGGTTAACTCAGGAATTAAGTGGTGCCGTAAAGCCTAGAGCCGAGAACGAGGAGAAAAAGAATCGGGTTTTTTAGACCAGGGGTCGGCAAACTACGGCCCGCGGGCCAAAGCGGCCCGCGAGGGATTTTTATCCGGCCCGCGGTTACATCCCAAGACGGTACTGACGTGGTAAAATATGGTTTCAAATAAAGACGTTCCCTCGCCTAAAAAAGTTTGTTCTAATCCTAATCTAAATATAAGTACGTATGTGAGCAGACATTTTCAAAAATGAACTACATAAAATCAAAGTATAGGTCCAGACTGACCAACGAGAACTTAAAATCTATTCTGAAAGATGGTGGAACGAAATTTGAACCAAAATGGGTTGAAATTTTGAATGGAATGCAGTTTCACAAATCCCATTAAGGACGTTTTAGTTTGTATGCAGTAAAAATTGTAACTTAAAATTTAGTTTTAATTGCATATTCTTGAGTTTTGTTTACTAAACTGTATTAGAAGTTCAACAAATTAAAGGTATTTCTACTAAAATGTGGAAGTGGATTATTGTATTATAACCATTAAAAACACATCGGCCCGCCAAGTTGTTAATATTTATAAATATGGCCCAACTGTTCAAAAGTTTGCCGACCCCTGCTTTAGACCAACCAACCGTCAAGTTAATTTTAACGCATGATATGGACTTATGAAGGCAGGTATACATGGAAGTAGGACTGTAAAAATGAATGCCATTGTTACCTTAAGGTAGTTTGAGCGAAATATCATTTCACCTAGAAATCAATGAATTTGGTCTCATTTTAAAGAAAAATCACACCATTTCAAATACTTCAAACTACCTTACCGAACTACTTTCCGAGATTTGTGACGAAAAATACCAGTACTTGAACGTGGGAAATGGTATGTGTATGCACTCCAGTGAGACCTAATTTAGAAAATAAGTAATTTCTAACACCTAGATATCGTCAAAAAATTAACAGTGTGTAGTTCGTATTTTTCTCTTCTATTTTTGAGAATAAATCATATTTTTACCGCTGTATTTTTTTTTCAGAATCGTGTCGTAATATTTTAAACTTGCCGTGTGAAAAAATGAGTCAAGTCAAAGATTTATATACATATTTTTATTCAGTTACTTACATTTTCAGTCACATAAAAGTATATTATTGCGCCATTAATAACGAAATATTTAATGCATGCTTCCTACAGCTACTGAAATCAAAGCGTATAATTCGTATATGGTCTCCATAATAACTAAGTAACTGCGTCACTCAGAATACCGTAAGGTAATAGAGATATTTTCTAAGTCAAGACGGGGACTAAATTCGAATTTTACTGAAAAGAGAACTCACTTTGTACTTTCCGCACTGTTTAATTGTTTCCGACCATGGTTTCGACAAAGTTTTGTCTTGATAATGACAAAACACTTAATAAATAACAAATAACCTTGATAATAACAAAACTTTGTCGAAGCCTAAGTCGAATGGTCAGAAACAATAAAACAGCGTGGTAAGTACAAAGTGAGTTCTCTTTCCATGTGTCGATTTTCCACAAAGTAAATCCTGGAACTTTAACTTGCATTCGAATTTTACACTCTTAGTTCGGCGATTTTAAGAAACATGGAGTAAATATAATGACCTTAATTGTTGCAATAATATACTTCTATACGACTGAAATCAATTAAAATTAAATTAAATAAAAACAGTAATTAAATAAAAAATTTCATTTGAAAAACTTGGTTCATTTATTTCACGCGGCACTTTTTAAAACTCCTTCACGAACAAAGGTTTTTTCGCGTTTCTAAAAAAAATACTGCGGTGACAATAGGATTTATTTTTAAAAAGAGTTGAGAACCCATACAAACTACATTTTTTGACTAGATCTAGGCGTTAGAAATTCCTCACGTTTTTAGATAATGTCTCTCTGGAGTGCATACGTTTCCCATGTAAAATGGCTGGAGTATTCTGGATGGGGCAATGGTAAAGTAAGAGCAGAAATGAAGAAACTAATGCAGAAATACTCGATACTACCACTGAGTCAATATTTTACTTACTCCGAAGTCCATAACATTTTCCTAGAAGCTGCATTCTCAAAAAACTTGAAAGGAACACATCGCCTTTCTTCTGATATCTTTCTCCACATATGCAAAGTTGTATCTTGAACATGTCACCAAACAGCATCAAATTTTTATCATATGCACGTGAATGGCTGTATGATATTCCAGTCAATTCAAATAATTTCTATCCATAACACATTGTCGGAGTATGGTGTCACATCTTCAGAGGGACAACGAATAAAGTTGATAATTATTATCATGGACCGCCATCAATCCAAAAACAACCACAGGTTTGAAATGTCGTTTTAAGATCTTTATCAAGGCTTCAACTCTTTCCGCGAAAATTAATCATGCTAAAATACGTTTCATGGGCCCTCCTACAGTATTTGCAGAGTTATGAACACGGCAGATGATCCCTTCTTTGGCTAACATAGAGGTTGTCGAAACCACTTCCTAAAATGGCCCATACGTTAAAATTATGACCGTATTCGTCCCTCCATTCTCTCCTCTCGAAAACCGAGCTCTTCCGAGATACCATCACACTACGAGCGGATCACTGAAAACAAACTCAGACATCTATTATACATGCAGAACTTCAGTTACGAAAGCATTCTTTTCCTCCCGAAATGTTAAAATTGATACTGTTTGTAGGTTGACATTGAAATGAGAATTTTATAGAAAATAGGAGGTGAAGATAAAAAGATGAGGCAGATAGGGGAGAGTTAGTCAAGGCGGCGGAAGACAAAGGGCTTTTGATGGAAAATTGTGAGAGTTGGAAAAGGCAGGCGGAAGAGTTATCAAGAGCCAATGTCAAGTTGAAGGCCGCGATTGGACGTCAGTAGAAGGCTAGGTGGAAAGGAAACAGTGGACATAACAATCGGCGAGACAGCCGCGAATTCAAATGTGAAAAGTTTTGGTTATTTTTGTCCTCATCAATGTACTAAGAAAGAATTTTAAAGCCTTAAGACATCCTGCGTTAATTTTTCAATGACATCCCAAAGTTTTATGCCCGCTCTAGGTATTTTACCAAATAAAATTTCAAGCCTTGAACTTCAGGATTTTATATGGTCGAGGAATCTATAATAATTTTTATTGCGTGTCTATGCAGCAGAATAATTGTTTAATTTTTTTCACTTTAATGTAGAGTCCTTTTCTTCACGAGCCTTGGTCCCAGATTGAGATAATCCATTTCAAACAAGAGAGGGCAGTAAATTCAAATTACTATCTGTTTGAAGATCAGTCTCCACTTATCCTCCAAATTATTCACGACGAAAAAATCAATTTGATGCGAATAAAAATCTTAACAAATTTATAAATGAAATTGTGTCAGCTTTATATTCATTCACAAACTGACTTCTTTGCCACATGTGTACAGCAAAGGAGCCCCACGTGGCTGCGAGCCACAGCTGGCCGACTGACAATAGGACATTCCATTACGCTTTTCAGCTATCCCCTGGGAGTAAAACCAAAGAGTTGCATTCAATATCTATTACGGACTTGTGAGAAGAATTGATGAACCGAGAAAGTATCGGGTGTTCCTGCCTTCGCTCCTAGTTGCCAAAATTACCCTCCCCCACCCTCTCATATAAACCTATTTTATTTTCCTGAAGAATCCCAGTAATATTAACTCAATCCTTAAATTCTTAGCACAGGGAATGCTGCTATCACTAAAATGACGAACGTCTGAACAAACTCCGTAATTCCATTGCAGAGGGAATTCCACCCAAGTTTATTTCAATCTTCTGTGACACCAGCGTTTCGATTGAAATGCCCCACTGAAAATCAGGTAACTAAACGTTTCACTCTGCATTTAATGATCCATATTATTTGCATGCGTTCATGGGAAAAAGGCAATTGCTGTATTCAAAGAATGTAGGACTACGAACCAGGAAACAGTATGTGAAAACATTGGTGTGGAGCGTAGCACTCTACTGATCGGAAGCCTGGACCAATGGAAAAGCTGACCAGAACAGACTAGAAGCCTTCGAAACCTGGTGCTGGAGGAGGATGCTGAAAATAAAATGGATGGAAAAAATAAGAAATGATGAAGTGTACAGAAGAGTACAAGAGGAAAAGATCATACGGAGCACCGTAGAGAAAAGGAGAACAAGATGGATTGGACACACCTTGAGATACAATGGATTTGTGAAGAACATAATTGAAGGCAAAATAGAGGGAAAAGTCCGCAGAGGAAGACCCAGGAATAAGTTCATGGACCAAATAAAGAGAAAAGTACATAATACGAGATACCAGGTGGTAAATGAACTAGCATTAGATAGGGAAGGGTGGAGGGATGCAGTCAACCAATCCTAGGATTGAACGACCAATGAATTATTTGCATACGAAGTGTATTGGTACTAGCTTCAGCTTCTAGCATTGGCCAGCATTAAAGTGCCCTCTCCATATACTCCAAAGGGTGTAACTACGATAGATTACTCCTGCCAGCGTCGTATTAAATATCACGCTCACCACGCAACGTCCTTCAACTTGGAGGGTAAACGGAGAGTCTTGAGCACCACCTTCCGCGACGAGTAAGCTATTAATTGACACATTCGTGATGGACACACTCCCCTACTCCTCCGTTCGTACTTTCTCTCCTCGCTCGAGGACGCCTTGCCCTACCAATTGCGATCGGAAATACCGGAAACGGAATAGCACACCGCCCGCGATCACTCTCACTGTCCTTCGCTCCTTGCCGGAATAACCCGTCTTGCCTTCCAAGCTTAAGGCGGTTAGACAGATTTTCGTTTACGTACAGACTTGCGTGAAACTTTTCATACGCGCACTCATTAGTTATACGTATCGATAAATCGAAAAAATTGCATACTACTGATTTGATTTGTTGGCATTTTAATGCTATTTTAACACGTACCTATTGCTTCTTTCGACACATCGGTGGTGACGAGTTTAAGTCCTCTGCTGCTAAATCAAGGGTCGTGGGTTCGAATCTTACCTGAGTGGAATAATTATCATAGCTCAGAGCATGAGTGCTTGCCTTCATTTGTTTTAATTGTTTTCCACCTGGCATAAATTGAGCGAATGCGCTGTATTCGGGGTAGTGTAGATAGAATTAATAAAAAAATAATTTGATGAAATATGAACAGATTTTCTCCTGTACGTGAAAACATACGTTTCGTGTCATATTGACGGTTCCTAATGAATATTAAGGTAGCGTGCCGTATTAAAAACAGTTATTTGCATTTGGTTTTCGCTAAAATTTTGAATTGTGCACCGTAAACTCAAGTGCTTTAATTGAGACGAAATTTTACAATATAATTCTCGTATAGTTTTAATTGTAACATGTATGGTTATTTCCAAATCATAAATGTACGTTCGTAGGTGTCCAAGAATTTTTCCGACTTACTTGGAAAGTAATCGAAATTCGCACTCAACGACTCACGGATCACGCTCCAACCACCTTAATCCTGAATGAGCATTAAACAGAACATTCTCCATTCCGCATGCAAGTCGAAATTTTAACTCATATCATTTTGAACCAGCTGTTTATTCGCTGAGGACGCACGGATCGTGTAATAAACGCAGCGGTACGTAATTTTTACGCTTCTTATAGCCAGTTGCAGGAACGAAACATATGTATTCCATAAAGTTATGGGACCCATAAGCCATGGCAACCATTCAATAAGTGTTGCACAAACATTCAATAAATTCATTGGTCTCATAACTTATGGCATGGAGTTATGAGTTCCATAAGTAGACAAGATAGCGGATGAACCGCTTGGAGACTTAATTACTTGATAAAAGAGTTGTTTAGAGACAAGTGACCAGTTTTTTTACTCTCACTGACTAATTATAATGTGCATTATCAATTATTCATAGGCTAAACTTTCTTAACTTTTATCCGGTGGTGGAAGATTAGATCAAATATTCGAAGCTAGTAACTATTGGTAAATAAGTTAAGTAACTAATAGATGTGTTTCTGCAACCCGAATATATTTATGAGTTCTATAACTTGATGGATCTCATAACTATTGATTCCATAGCTAAATTTTCTTGCAACCGGCCATTAAACGTTAAAAAATTAATTCATAAGCCACCGTAAACATTTCTTCAATATTAAATAAGTAGACCAAGGTAAATGTTTGTGTGGCAGGTCCATCGATTTTCCTTCATAACTCGCTCCCAGGCGTTCAACTGATGTCATTTATACATCGTTTTTAACCTTACACTTAGCATTTCCTTGGCATACATTTTTAATCGCCACGATTGAGCCTCGAATATTCCTCGAGGATACCGCATTGGTCACGTGAATTTCGTTTCCGTTAAGGACGTTGTGCACGATACTTATTTCAGTACTGAAAATGGAACTGAAGTCAGTATGTTTCAAATCGTATCGTGTAGAGTTTATGATCGTACCCGATTACGGAATCGAATTCGATTATCAGTAGGTACTGAAAAGAGAAGTAAGTTCGGTCCTTATTTTCCATCGGATTCTTGGATCTAATTCTAGACGGGAAAGAATCACGAATGAGAGAATGAGAAATATAATATTGTGGGTGACCCAAACAATAGTCAATGACATTTTAAAATACAGCTTGTGTGGTATGGTCACATACAACGTATGACGAACGAGAGATTACCTAAGTGTACCAAACAGTTGTAAAGCACGTTTCTCTCACATATTTCAACTGCGCTTCGCGTCATATTGCCGAGTTTAAAAACAATCCACTATAGGGATACCTCATTATTTAACATCTTATATAGTAAGCGCCCGTATTCATATTATAAAATTTCAACTGGCGGGGTCACCCCAGAGGTGCGTATTAGGTAACGTGGGGCGAAAGTTTTTTATCTAAGTTCAATTTTATTATATTATTAGTAAATTATGGAAATAATTGATGCCGAAGAGACGTAACCGAATAGTAATGGCGCTCTTTCGGATGAAAAAAATTCTCATTAAAAAAGTATTCGACGAATAATTAGCTTATCTACAATTTTGATTTTATTTTGTCATAACTTCGGCAGGCAGTCTGAGAAAGCACTATTTTTAGTCAATACAAACCAATAGGTGGAATACAGTCACTGTTTAGACCAATTAGTAAAAATAAATTTTGCACTCCGCTGGTCAGTTCACAGATAAATTTATCGCAAAATCCGGATTTCGACGCGTCGCATCATCTTCAGGTGCTCACTGACAAGTGAAGAAGGCATTGCGAATGTTTATAGGTTTATAACTACATAAACCTTCGCAATACCTTCTTTACTTATCAGTGAGCACCTGGAGATAATGCCGGGCATCGAAATCGGGATTGAGCTATAAATTTATCCGTGAACTCATGAGTGGAGTGTAAAAGTTATTCATACTAATGAACACGAAAAACCACAAAGTTGAACGGACTTTTATTTCACTGTTTAGACAGACTTGTACATCTGGGGTAGGAAAACCTAAATGCTTTCGCCTCTTGACAAACCAAAGCCCCATATCCTCACGACAAACGAGAGTGAAAGCTCTAACGGGTCTCCTGTCCTCAAATAACCATTATTGCGTGTACCGCTGTGATAACCATTATCGGGTGAGAAGCTGACATTTTCGGCGCGAAAACCGATGGAGGCACCCTCTTTGGTTTGCAGCAATCATTTTTCGAAGGCACCTCAGGTCGTCAGAATGGCGGTAAATGTGACTTAACGGATTTCACTCTTTCATTTTACGCGTTGCAAAAGAGATCTCCTTGCTGGACCGCCAAGCAACTCACGAATTGAGCAATACGTTTCATTTAGGTGCGGGTTGAAAAACGTCAAATTTAATTTCAACCGCTAAAACTTTTTATCGAAAAATTGAGAAATAGGAATAAATATGCACTTTCTAACGGTCGTCGACCTTTTTTTATAACGAATGACGAAAATAAGAAACGATGCGTTATTTCTCGATGTCGCCAAGTCGACTTTTCTACCCGGAGAATTTTTGATAACCGCCAACCCAAGTGAAAGTGGATGAGCCCTGGGAAATCATGAAAGCTTTCTGATACTTACGAGGATAACTTACCCATATTCTTGCAAAATTTAGCCCCATCGAGAAGTATTTTTCGCTCTATATCTTAAGGCCAAAGGTGAAGGTATATTAAAATAGATTACCATTATTATGCAACAGGATTAATGCCACAAATTTTCCAAATAAATAAGCGTTTCAATTTAAACTACGTTTGAAACTCAACCAGCATTTCCAGGGACTGTAAAACTCACTGAGAAGACTACATAGTATCGCCATAAGTGCACAAGGTGATAGGAGCGCGAATCGTGAGTCGTTGAGCGTATATTTTCATAACTATTCACGTAAGTCGGAAAATAATTCTTGGACCCCACTTCACTTAAGTACAGCTATCTACTTCAGAAATAACCATAATTTCGTTATATAAATGATGAAATAATTATTTTCTTTAATGTTCGTCTTCGTAAAACATTGTTACGACTTGGGTTTAAGGCTCGGAAATCGAAAGTTAAGCGATATTTGATTGTAAACACGTTTTTTTTTACTCGGAATGATACCATGATATTTAATAGGAAATGTTTGACTGAAATATGATACGTTCTCACCATACATACTGTATTCGGAGGAAACAATTCATTCGGAAAATACTCACAATTTTATGTGACGAAAAAATTTCTTAGTAAATTCCACACTTAAAAGTTTATTTCCGACGAAGGTTTCGACTGCACAGCAGTCATTTTCACCTTGGAAATGATTGCTGTGCAGTCGAAACCTAGTCAAATAACTGCATGGAAGGTACATTTTCGCGTTTAGGAGAAAATCTGTAAATACAGCATCGAATTATTTAAAAATTTGTCTAGTGCCATAAAGCTACATGTTAAGACAGCATTTAACTGCCAAGAAACAAATTTTGTAACATGGAATTTTTTCCGCTCTTATTTATGCATCTTACTAATGAGCGCCCGTATGAAAAGTTTCGTGCAACTCTGTACACAAAAGAAAATCGCTCCAAACATACAAAACACATTCAAATCTCCGAGCATTCCTGGGCGTACGATGGAGTAATTTTTCCCAACAAGGACAAAAACGTGTTCATTATAAGATGTGGTTGAATGTTGATTGAAATGTGATATATTCCACCATACGCACTATATTCGGAGGAAACAATTCATTCGGAACATACTCACAATATATTATGACGAAAAAATTTCTTTGTGCATTCCACACTTAAAAAGTTTATTTGCGACAAAGGTCTCGACTGCACAGCAATCATTTTCACCAGGGGAGGAAGGAGCACCAGTCGAAACCTTGGTCGGAAATAAACTTTTAAGAGTGGAATTTACCTACTAAGAAATTTTTTCGTAATGTCTGCGAAAATCTTCCACAAAGTTACGCCTTCAACCAATAATTTTACTCTTAAATTAATGACCGTCAAGTGGATCGCCTGAATGAATACGAAGACACATATTGGACTGCTGTAGCTCAAGCAAACCAACCAGTGGTCAGATCCACTTCAATATTCATTTACCCGAAAGGAATGAATCAATCCAACACCCGTAGAGGCACCTTAAACGGAACTGTACAGTTGTCTTCGCAAAGCGAATATGAATAATATTATCAATTAATATATAGTAATCTACGATTCAAGTGTTGAAATGAGCCGGTTTGAATAATTGATGGCAAATATCAATGCTGTTTTGATGATAAATGTGCACATGTTATGCCTTTCGGCACCAATTGAAGAGGAATGAATATGTAAAGCACTGTTGGAAAGAACGTAGAATAATGAAGATGTCTCATAAGCTATGCACCGAATGCGTCCCATTTTAAGTGAATATGTTTCTGCTAGACCAAATTATTAATGTTACCGGCAAGTAGAAGCCAAAAAATTGTATTATTTTCAAGATAACCAACGTCTTAATCGCTTGAAAAAGTAAAATCAATGACTGGTAAGCAATTGTAAAAGTATTACTTTTGGAGTGTAGGGTCTCGCAGCAGTTGATAGGTACTGGCGAAGTTTTCGAGTTTGACTGCGTCTCGAGCATTTTGGGCCCAACGTTTCACCCGCGTTGCAGCGAGCATCTTGAAGGATGAATTGATTTTTGCCGAGAAACTGTTGCCTTTTTTTACCTTGTTGCATTGAAACAAATCACTTCACCCTTGAAGACGCTTGCTGCAACGCGGGTGAAACGTTGGGTCCAAAATGCTCCCGACTGCGACACCCGCAAACTCAAAAACTTCGTCAGTAAGTATTACTATTGCTTAAAGTCCATTGCTATGAATTTTGGCAATTTTTTTCACATATATATTCATTACTATTTATTTACCAGAAAAGGGTGAAGAATAAACACTGAGATTTTTAGAGTGGGTACATTTGTACTGCACAAAGATGAAATGACTTATTTTCTAGCAATTGCAGAAAATGGAAGGTCAGTGCGGTAAGGCCGAGTAAAGGCATCTTAAAAGTGATGAAGACACTTTTTTTTAAAGATCTGATTAAGGTTTTCTGCAATTTATTACTCTCGGCGTTTCAATGAAATGCTGGTCTTGAAGGCGGAAAAATCAGAGATGATGAAGGACGGAAGTTTATGAGTTCTCGCTTTCGATTAAAAAAAAACTTGACAGGTGACGCACTCAATGACCAAAGAGTCCTGTAACTCCGACTTTTCTCACAATGCAAATGTTGCTGTAACACGAGCCTCAACGCGGAAGGTTTTAAATATCTCCATTAATCTTCCTTTTTGATTCGAGCAGGGGAGAGAAAGTCATTGGAGGACGTATTTACTCGAAGGACAGCCTCACAGTCGGGTGACATACGCAACTCTCACCTCCGTTCAAAATTTGCGGCAGCCACCCATTTCAGCCGCATCTCTAGCATTGTAAATCCTTGAAGTGGCATGTTAATTTGAGTATTCTACCAGCTGATTGGTAGCTTTGTGGACAGTTCTTATCCTAACGTTCTAATTTCAGGCATATCGTTCCGTTTTCCCTCCTATAGGTGATCCACCATTAGAAGAGGCCTCTTGAATTCCACGTATCGTCCTCCCCTTCTTATTTCGTCCAGAATACCTATCCTCTTCCACGCTTCCCCAGTGTTCTGCCCTCTATTACACTCTTCAGCATTCCCTCTATTTTCGAAACGTCCTCCATCCATTTCATGTGTCCCCTCCGAACCTCGGGCACTAGCGGGCACTTCCTCTCCTCTCCAACCATATCCAGTACCTCCTTATTTGTCCTTCTTGCCACCCGGCTCACCCTCTCCATCTTACTTCACACCCACATCGCAAGCCTACGTACGTCCTCCCTTCGCAATGACCAATTCTCCGAGCCAAACCACGCCACGTTCAATATTAGTTTCCACCTTCCTTTTCTTTACGTCTCTACTCAAGACCTCTCTCATCAATTCCCTCCTCTCTCAGAATTATTGCTTAGAGAGGGAAATTATACTTTTTTTGTTCCTTCCACTGAACCCATTCTCCTCCAAAATACTACCCAGTTACGTAAATTGTACGACTGGCTGTATGTTGTGCTCTTCCATCCTATAATTCAGACCCGCCGTCACTTTCGTTTTCTTATGTTTTATTTTGGCATAGTGGCATTTCATTATCGAAAATTAAAGTAGCTGATAGCTGAAGTAGTTATTCATCCATAGGTTCCTCCAGCGCTGGAATAGTGATCTATGCCTTAGTTGGCTGAGAGGTAACAGTTCCCCTAGTCTATAATGTAAGCAACGCCGGCGGAGTAGTCTAAGTAACTGCTGTCTCATAGCCAGTTAGCTCGGAAAAAATCCCAGAAAATGCAGAGATCAGGCAGCATTCATATAGATTGGCAGTGATACCAGTAAGAGTCTTCCTCTTGGAATTTTCCGTTTTATTAAGCTCCTTCAACATGATAGCGCCTCCAAGGGTACCACATCCATCCGGGAATTTAATTCCTGAGAGTGAATCATGCGTCGTAATCTTTTCTATTATTCTCTACTTGTCTTCGTTTCCGACCGCGTATGCCCACTAGATAATTAATCAACATCCGCCTCCAGCAACGCATTTCAACAGATTCTGCTTTTTTCTGTTCCAGCTTTCCAGTATCTAGGTCACATAACATAGCAGTCAACACATTTTTTTATAACTGATACTTCTTTGTGTATCCTAGTTTCTTTTAACAAAAAGTTTTTTATCACCACAAATGCTTTCTCAGCCTGAGCTTTTCTTCGTTTGATATCCTTAGGACTTCTCCATCTCAATACATGCAGCATCCGATGTAGGTGAATGATTCATCTTCAAGTACTTCCACTCGTTGGAAGGTGTCAGCAACGAAAAGGAATGAAGTATATGTTTCAGTAAATTAACATTACACTCTGTTTCCTTCGTAGTTGCGAACTGTTCATGGAAGGAAAGAATTCTCATCCGTACCAAGCTGTTCGACACTGCTCCCACTTCAGTTTCTATCCCATGAAACCCCCTCATTATCTCGAAGCACACGTCTCAACTGCCCATTCTCATTCTAATTTGCCTTAGAACTTTCTATCTTCTAAACCATGCCAAGACATTTTTCGTTTATCTAGCTTTGTCCCTCGATCATCGACCATGAATCTAGCAAGTCAAACACATCCAGCCAAACTTCATCCCCTTTCCAAGGTCCATGTTTCGCTTCCAAGTAGCGCCACGTTCGATAAAAAAACTGAACAATAACATTTTCTTTGCATCATTGCCCAGAATCCCTATCGTGAGTAATTTATTGTTTGTAAACCCTTCTCTGATGATGTGAAACTTTGAAAACATTGTTTGTGAATCTTTCATGTTGCAATTTCAAGACGGAAGTTGAGATCTTTTACAGGCATCCGTTACTGACAAAATCGTCGACTAATCACTCGTTTGCAATGGTTCAGTTGCAGTGGTATGTTGTGACCGACACATCCGGAATCAAAAGAGTTTCCGATAGTTCCTATGCGAATAACACAATAAAAAACACAGCGACTTATCTGGAATCGAATACCAGCTATGCCTATTTTACCCCGAGCGAAGGAATTCCTCACGTCTCTGATTGTCTTGGACGGTGAAAATGGTTACCACGAAGACGTTACTGAGAGTACAGTACAGTCTCTGTTATCCCAGTCCTGATATAGAATGTCTCGTATTATCCAAGGGACAATTTTTGGTACGTCTTGGACACACCAGGCCAGTTCAGCTCATGCCAACGAACGACAGGATTCGGCAACGGATTGGCATTACGTTGATATCGGAATTCACAGTACAATTTTGATCCTTTTATACCCAATAAATCACACACATAAGCCACCGTTTGGGGCGAGTTTTTTTATTGTTCCTAATAGCCTCAGTATTTTTTATCATTTTTTAATATATTTATTTTTCCTCGTGGCCTCAGTGGACGTATTTTATATTAGAATCCATATTGTAAATGTTTCACATTTTTTTGTATTGCAATGAGCTACTTTTCCCGCAACCCACATCACTCCTTTCCGGCAAAATTTCCCTTCTCACAAGCCCCTAATCTATGCTCTCCTGCCTTCCCTCCATAAATTACTTTGTTCTCCAAATCTCCAGCTACTTAGTCACTCTCACAACAATCAATACATAAATGTTACGTAAACAATTTACCTGAATATGCAGCAAGCAGCGAAACGCGTTCTACTATTACAATAAAATAATTGTGGAAAATTAGGAAATATATTTTCAATATGTATTCCAATCCCAACAACTATCACTATCTCCAACACAACCGGAGTCATTGAAACCACTCTTGTTTTAAGGTAGCCCGAGCGAGATAGTTCCCAAGTCATAATAGAGTCTATATTCGAATTATACGTTTTCATTTCACCAGCTGTAGGACACATCATTTATATATTGGATTATTAACGGTGCAATAATATAGTTTTATATGACAGAAATAGTAAGTAATTTAATGAAAATATCTAAATAAGTCTTTAACTTGACTCATTTTTTTCGCGCGGTGCGTTTGAAACTCCTTCGAAACGGAAGGTTTTTTGTGATACCCAAGAACCAAATCGGTGACAATATGATTAATTTTCAAAAATAGTTGAGAAAATATACAAACTACACAATGTCGGTTTTTTTACGACATCTAAGTGTTAGAAATACCTCATTTTGTAAATAATGTCTCTCTGGAGTGCATACACGTACCATTTCCCATGTTAAAGGGCTGGTATTTTCTGGAAAATATCTCGGAAAGTAATGTGGTAAGGGGTAGAATTTTTGGTGCCATTGGATAGGTGAGATATTTTTCTTTGAAATTAGACCAAATTCATTGATATCGAGGTAAAATGATTTTTCGCTAAAACTACCTTAAGGTATGTACTTTGGACGAGATATCATGTCACCGAGAATTTAATTAATGTTCCCTCATTTCAAGGAAAAATATCTCACCATTCCGAAGATATAAAAATATCAGCCACCCACTACACCAATTTTCGATACGTTTCACCCAAAACAATGGAAGCTGTTTCGTACGCGTATGCACTTCAGAGACACTATTTCATAAATGAGGATTTTTATCTTCAGTATCTCATCAGAAATTCAACAGTGTACAGGTTGTGTGTTTCTCAACTTTTTCTACAAATAAATAAATTATTAATCGCAATTATTTTTATAAAATCGCAACAAAACGGTTCAGTTGTGAAGTCGTTTTTATCCTACGGTGAGAAAACAAATGAGTCAAGTTAAAGACTTATATGTGGGAGGTATATATTTAGTTAACGGGAATTTTAGTCATATAGTACTATACTCAGGCGCAATAGATATAATAGTCTTAACTTCGTACTTCTTACAGCTGCTAAAATAGAAATATATAACTCGAATATTATCTCTAGTAAGACTGGGGGAAAATCACGCTCACGCTACCTTAAGGTAGTTTGAACGAAAGATCATTTCGCCTATAAATCAATGAATTTGGTCTCATTTTAAATAAAAAATATCTCACCCTTCCAAAAATACCAAAATATTAGCCCCTTACCGAACTACTTTCCGTGATTTTTGACCAAAAATACCAGCCCTCTTACATGGATAACGGTATGTGTATGCCATCCAGTGACACATGATTGAAAAAATGAGGAATTTCAAATACCTAGGTATCGTCAAAAAATTAACGATACGTAGTTTGTATGTTTTCTCTGCTATTTTTGAAAATGAATCATACTTCTGCGGCAGAAAAATTTTCAGGATTACAAACAAATCTTCCGTTGTGAAGGAGTTTTAAACGAACCGCGTGAAAAAATTAGTCAAGTTGAAGACTTATAGAGATTAATAAACTTTTCTCGAGCTCTGCACCAGGTGATTGGCTTCATGTTTGCCGACGTTTCGGAAAACGACTTGCTTTCCATTATCAAGGCGTGTTACTCTGCCCGTGTCAGAATTTAAACTGTCAGTTTACATTCTGACACGGACAGAGTAACACTCCTTGATAATGGAAAGCAAGTCGTATTCCGAAACGTCGGCAAACATGAAGCCAATCACCTGGTGCAGAGTCCGAGAAAAGTTTATTAATACTATTCACCAGGATAAACTTAAATCTTTTAACTTATAGAGATGTTTTTATTTACTTATTCATTTAAGTTTTCCTTTAAATAAAAGTATTTAATTGCAACATCAATAGTGGAATATTTAATTCATGCTTCTTACGGCCGCTGAAATAACGTATACTTCGAACATCGTCTCCACTATGACTAGAGAAATATCACGCTCACGCGAAATTAAAAACGCGGAGGAAATATTGCGAGGAGGAGAGTTGAACATCCATCCTGAGTACACGGTACAGTCTTCCTCTTTCATCATTCCAGGGCTACACTTCTTTTCTGGCTTCTCCCAGCGAATCAGGTTCAAGGATCTTCCAAAGCCGCTGAGGTACTGCAATGATTTACGAGTCTTGATGCATAGCAATAAGACTTCGTCCCGCGGAGTCATACCGACTCGCACGGAGGAAAGTCAAGACTCGGGAGCGTCACTGAAAATACGACGGGTACTATGTGGAGCAAACAAAGGCGGCTTCTTCCTCGAATTGTAGGCACTGAATCCCCAAAGCTGTTTTCCTGAGAAAACGAACCCTCATTCTCTTTGGATCGGCCTGACTTCCTCGTCACTCGAAAGCCCCACGGAACGGGCATGTAAGATTACGATGAGCCTTTGTGTTCCCTTAAACGGCTTAAACCTCCGCTTTACGCACGCTCGATACTTGGAATGCTTATTGGATACTTTAGGGCTGCGTGGCCACATGGACTTCACGTTACGATACTTAACTTATTTCTTAGAGAGTGCAACGACCAGATATTTATTCCGTGGCCTATTTTTCCTTCAACAGGATTTGCAGGAGCTCCTAGAGAATTTCTATGTGGGATTGGTGGAATAAAATCGAGGGTAAATGAGACAGAAACCTAAGTAGCTCTTTATCATTAGGGCAGTAGGAAAAATACCGGAAAAATAAGAGAAAGTAAACGAGGTCTTGTTGAAGTAAACAGCGTTTTTTAGGCTAGCATCTTTTTTAAAAATAATTTAGTCGATTGAGAGCGAAAATTTGGGTTTATTTTTCCGCTTCTTGACGCAGTTCTTACTACGCAATTCATGGGCCGCGTATCAAGCTACGTGTTCAAATATTTGATTTTGCGCTTCAAGTCAGAGGTGCTCGTCTCTCTGTTCACACCAGGGATGGCAATTGAAACGAAACTAAAGTCTGTGCAAGTAAAATGTCATTGATTATACCTTGTGGAGCGAAACGAAGAGGAATCCCGAGGGACTAAACTCCAGGTCGAAACGAATAGAGCCAAACTACACTCAATTTTAGTATCATTTAGTTTCATTCTTTGAGGTGGCGACAGCATTTGGTTAGTAACCACTTTTCCGGTAGTATAGTTCGCCTGGTGGCCTATTATCAACATTTATCTAAAAAAATGGGATTTAAACTAGACCGAAAATTTAAAATGATTAAAATACCCGGCATGCCCACTTACTTCATGTTCACAAGGTTTAGTTCCACACCGCACGTTGAGTATTGATCAGTGAATTTGCTGGCGCTTGGAAAATCTGGCTCATGCTTCTTTAAGATTATCAGCATACCAACGCGGTTAACAAGTAGGGAATGCTTTTAAGTATTGCAACAATGGGACTCTCGCACGTCTTAACTGCGAGCATCCAACTGTTCTCAACAGTGAAAACTTACCTTGCTTGCCTTTGCAACGGGAACACGTAGCAACTTGAAACAAGGTATGTTATAACAGAAATAACAATTGCACTTCTCCACAGGATATTTTTATGAGTACGACGCGTTTCAGCTCATAGAGCCATCATCAAGTACAAGACTTTTGGAACGAAACGAAGAGGAATTACACCCGAGGGACTAAACACGAGGTCGAAACGAAAAGAACCAAACTACACTCAAATTGAGTGTAATTTAGTTTCGTTCTTTGAGGTGGTGACATCATTTGGTGACAGACTCTCGCATGTCTTAACTGCGAGCACCCAACTGTTCTCAACAGTGAAAACTTACCTTGCTAGCCTTCGCAACGGGAACGCGTAACAACTAGAAACAAGGTAAATGCTCGTTCTTTGAGGTGGTGACAGCATTTGGTTAGTAACCAATTTTCTGGTAGTATAGTTCGCCTGGTAGCCTATTATCAATATTTATCTCCAAAAATGACATTTAAACTAGACAGAAAAATTAAAATAATTAAAATACCCGGCATGCCCACTTACTTCATGTTAACGAGGTTCAGTTTCACACCGCACTATTGATTATGTGTTATCAGAGCCATAATCAGGTACAAGACTGTGTGAGCTGAAACGCGTCGTACTCGTTAAAATATCCTGTGGAAAAGTGCAATTTTTGTTTCTGTTATAAAATGAAGAACTTCCACAGTATCTCGCCGGAATGTGTTGATATCTTAAAGTATAATTATTAACGAAAAATGACTCAGATAGCAATCATTAAGATAATTTTTAATAAGAAATGACATCATAAAGGAATCTTTAGAAAGGTTTGAAATTGTATGATGAAACGCCGTGTATTTTCACGCCGAGCTTGCGCTCTACTACAATTTTTTGCACTCGCGCAACTATTCATAATTGCGCAATCATTTGAGAGAACGGAAAAATGGAAACGAGATCTAACCATTTCATAAAATAAAGATTAATAAATTTAGTTGCAAGCTTCGAATACATTATCTGTCATCTGACAAATAACATTACGCTAATAATTTCACGATAAACGCATTGTTTTCATAATAATAGGGTATACTCGTTATTTCTTGGGGCGAGACTTTAATAAAATAGTCTCAAATAGTGATGGGTAGAGTGCGGGGGAATTGTTTATAGCAACGGTTACCAATCTCTTTTGATTCGCTTTTCCTTTGATCACACATTTCCAAAACATGTACCCCTTACATGGGAAAATTTTTTACTCTTCACATTTTCAGCGCTATTTCAGCGTTAAATATGCAATCATTCGATAGTTTAGCATACCCTTAAACCACCGAGAAATTAACCCTTCACATAACACATGTTCGAATCTGCTGGTCAATGGAACATGCGGAAAGGAGTAGCGCAAGGGAACGAGGTAAATTTTAAAGACAAGAAGGAAAGAGGGGTTAACAAGTATTTTCACCTTCTTAGGGTGAATTGAATAGGTTCAATTACGATTTAGCTACAACTAATCATGTGTTTTCAACAGACGTTCAATAAATACTTTGTTATGCTGCAAATGGCTTTGCCATTCAATGCATAAATAAGGGTATCGAGTCTGTATTGAGCAAATAAGCCTTACTCAGCTTTGGCCGTAAATGGTTGCGGACTATATTAATTAGTATATAGATGGTGAAAGAAATTCTTTTCCCCGTTTATATTTTAATAAAAGAAACAGATAAACAATATTTAGAAAGAACTTCCAGGAGAAAAAAACTTCGCATTATTTTTTCTACATTCGTCGTTAGTCGAGTAACATTGACTAATTGTTTTTATTATCTTTAGTAATGAATATATAATCTATGTATACAGCTCTTGCGCCAGTCTTATCCCAAAGAATGCCGGTAGTCTTAGCTAAGGGGCTTTCGTAGCAGTTCCTATCAACAAACCGATCCTTCAGAAATCGTTGGACTTCAGTTTTCTCTAGAACCTTTTTTACCCAATTATAAGGTGATTTAAGTGAAATTTTTCTCTAGTTATATGAGAGACCATCTTCGAATTATATTTTATAATTTCAGCTGCTGTAAAAAGCACGAAACTTATATTATAATATAAATTTGGCAAAATAATATTTCTTGTAGGTATGAATTCTCAGTAATTAACTCCGGTGAGCCACGAAGATGAACTTAACGGACGTTTCAGTCATATACTTTTATACGACTGAAAATCTTAGCAATTGAATGAAAATATCAGTATGAATCTTCAACTCGACTCATTTTTTTCGTGCGGTACGTTTAAAACTCCTTCACAACGGAGGTTTTTTTGTGAGCCTGAAAAAACTACTGCAGTGGCAATATGATTTATTTTCAGAAAGAGTTGAGAAATCATAAAAACTACACACTGTTAATTTTTGACACCTAGATGGTAGAAATTCCTCATTTTGTAAATAAGGTCTCTCTATCGTGCATATACGTTCCATTTTCTATGAAAAAGGGCTGGTATTTTTTTGGCAAATATCTCAGTAAGTAGTCCGGTATGGGGCTGATATTTTGATATCTTTGCAAGGGTGAGATATGTTTCTATAAAGTGAGACCAAACTCATGGATTTCTAGGAGAAATAATGGTGAAAATTTGCACAAACTACCTAAGTAGTCCGTGTCCAAGGAGGAATTCCTGTGTGCCATGACCTTGGTCTTCGATTTCTGAGCCGCTTTAGACCCCGTACACAGAAAGTAATACCTGAATGTTTCTCTTGAATAGATCCAGAATCGAGAATCGGTAGACTAGAGTACTATTCGGATAACATCAGCTCTGTTTTTTTCCATGAACGTCTGGCCGCGCAAAATGCCGCGGCAGATGAACTTGTGATATGTGAGCCACGCCCATTCTTTCCTGATTTTGCCCGAGTCGCTTCCGTTTCCCTCATTCGGATTCCCCCACCAACCGTTCCCGCCCCCCCCCCCCTTCCCGTTGTAAATGCATGGCTACATTCCCGTTTCGCCCACCTGCATGAATGAAAGCCAAGCCTCCTCATCCGCTACCAAAACGCAGCGGACGGAAAAGGATTGATGTTAAACTCCCATTGTGCCACGGCGGACGGGCTGTTATAGGACTTCCTCCTCCGCCCGCCGTTTCCGATTGAGTGTGCTTTGAAGGTGACATAACGAAGTTACAAATGCAATGAACCAGTCAGGGTAGTAATTCAAACGTCAATGAAGTGGGATTCTCACTATTAGAGAATGCCCCATACAATGAACATTTCAAGGATATCCCGTAATCCAATATCAATAAAAAGAACACATATTCAAAGTTTCACGAAAATCTGTCCGTGAACAAAAATCGTTCCGAACACCTCAACAGTTTTTGAAGTGGGATTCTCATTATTAGAGTATGCCCCATACAATGCACATTTCAAGGATATCCCGTTATCCGATATCACTAAAAAGAACACATATTCAAAGTTTCACTTTCTGCAAGAAGGAAGGGCATAGGTTATAAGTTCTTATATGAAATAATAAAGTATGGTAAAGACAGGGCTACCCTCCATAAATTAAATTTTTACATCCCACAATTTAACCAAAGGTACCAGCAAACCTTCTTTATTCCATTTGTTAAATCCAAATATTGTTGTAACTCACCACTTATAAGAATGTGTAAGGAATACAACACTGTATGTGACCAGTTAGATTTATCGTGGGATAAAAATGTATTTACCTCCCAGGTAACTTCATAATGAAGAAACATGCGTTACAATGACCTGCGAATTATGCATTTCTTGTATGTTTTTATGTGAATTTAATATTTTGAGAACGAAGAATTATTGTAGTAGTGGGAAACAAGTGTGTATTTTTAATATTTTTGTAATGCTTTTTCTTAATAATTCTTTTGTAAACATTTTGTAATGCAGTAAGTTTTTGAAATAATTATTGTAATTGGTAATCAATGCATTGTAAAAGTGTTTTCCCTTGGGTTATTGGGAAAACATAAAAATAAATAAATAAATAAATGACAAAAATCCAGGTGATAGAAACAATAAATACAGAAAGATATATTTAATAAAGTGGCACATGAATTACGGTGTATTTTTTTAATAAGCTACAGGTCTTTATCTGTAAGGTTTTATCGTGGGAGCTTTTTACCTCATCTGTGAGGGAATTCCAGAAGTTGTAACCTATTTCCTGTAATGATTTCTGAAAACAATTCGTCCAAAGAGATGAATAGTAAAGGAATTTTACGTCAGTTCTCGTAGTTATATTGGTGGTATTAGACCTTTTTTTGAAGACAAAATACAAGTATTCGGGCTTTTTATTAAGAAATAATGAATAGAGAAGGTAAGAGAAGAGAGAACACTGGGGAAGCGTGGTAGATGAAGAAAGAGAACGGAAATTCTGGACGAAATGAGAATTGGGAGACGATATGATGAATTCACGAGGGATCTAATGGTGGGCCATCCATAGGCGTGAAAACGGATTAGGATTAGTGCTGCCCAAAAATCTACCAATCAGCCTGTAGAATAATCAAATAAATCTTTCTTTTTTATAGTATTTTATACATCTATTTCTTTTTTGACTTGTAATTTCGATTCTATTCATTTGTAAAGGTCGTTGCAGCCAGATATTTCTCTCCTCTTCTGGCCTCTTCAAAACCACATAACTTAAGGAACCCACTCGACTCTTTATTCCTTCAATATATTTCCTCCTGGAAAATTTCCTCTTCCTTCCTTCCCTAGAAACTTCCTTTCTAATTTCAAGTGAGAAATGGGATGTGTTTTATCATATGACTAAGTAATTTACACTTCCTTCTTTCCATAGTTTCAAGTAACCTTCTCTGTACGCGGAGCTCCGGAAATCCTTCATAATTCGTTTTCCTGTTTATCCATCTCGTAAGTGTCATTCTTCTCGAACTTACGATTGCAAAAATAAAATTAGAATGCATTCCTATCCAAAAGCGGGGACAAAATAGGTTTAATGGCTAGGATGAAGAGAGATAGGGCGCATACCAAACTGAAGAACAAATACGGAACGGAGTCAAGCGCCCCCAACAGCAAAATGTAAGTTAAGTATTACTATTTACATCGAAACCTAATTTTACCGGAATATCACCCACTATCCGGAAAAAAATCTTGCGGTGTAAAGTCAGTACATGAGTCTCCACATCAACTCGATCACCCAAAGCCTTTCATTACATGATATATCAGTAGCAGTAGACTTGGCTTTTAGTGGATAATGCGAAAGCATCTCATTTACTCCGGGCATTTATTCATTATTAATTTTAATAATTATTAGGATGATACATTAGTTGTGGCAGGTTCATAAGGAATAGATCGAAATGTCAAAATTCCCCAATGTTACTAAATGCAGGCGCGGACCCCAATCTTCTAATACCATTTATTTATTTAGTTGGGCATGAGCCCAACTTCTTTTTATGCCATCCATAGAGCCATTTCACTTTCTCCTCCCTCACCTTCATTCATCATAGGTCGTTCAATCGTAAGATTGGTTAACTGCAGCCTTTCCCTATCAAATGCTAGTTTCCTCACCTCCTGGTAACTCATCCTATGTAAGTACTTCTCTCTTCATCTGATTCATAACCTTATTCCTGGGTCTTCATCTGGGGACTTCTCCCTCTATTTTGCCTTTAATTCTCCTCCCTCAAAATAGAATATTCACACCCACAATTTAGACACTAAGCCGTTTACACGTGAAAGGAAAATAAAAAAAATCATTTTATGCATGTACTACGATATTAGCGTAATAAATACTCAATATTTTGTCTCATTATTCCATAATTTCATTTATAATAATGATAATCTCCTGTCTCTATTTATATTGTTTCAACCCGACTAATCCTATCTGAATAGTTTTCAGAGACATCTGAAATGCCTCCAGAAATATTTAGTTTCAAATAAATATTGTAGTCCTAAAGGATAATTTAAAACGACATGATCGAAACGTTGGAAACTACGTGCTAGGGTTAAGTTTTTTTTTACTACAAAATGCTCGATATATGCTTATTTGAGTATTATAAAGGACTGATTGGCAGGTTGTTGCACAGAACTTTGTGTAAAGTCCTAATTTCTGGCTTATAATTCCGTTTTCCCTTATTCACGTGATCTGCTATTGAATCCCTCTTGAATTTCCTGTTAAAGTATTATTAAATTAAGGTTAAAAGCCATTTGATTACATATAATATTTATAATTATTAAATTAAAAACCAGATGGTAGCATAAAACAGGTTTTCGTTCAAGGCTATCTAAAATTACTCATTATTGTCATTATGAATGTCATTTGTGTTGGAGTAACAATTATAAACAATTCCCCGTATCATCTATCCCTTCTTATTTCGTCCAGAATTACTATCGTATTTCTTCCTCTCCCGCGCTTCCCCAGTGTTATCCCCCTATTTCCCTCTTCAGCATTCCCTCTCTTTTCAAAACATCCTCCATCCATTCACTCTGTCTTCTCTCATTCTCCGCCACCGGCTTCCTCTCATCTTCAACCATCTCTCATACCTCCTGGCTCATTCTAATTGTGGCATGCAATGCAAATATTGCTGAAATTGCAAGTCAGCGTAGTGGAGAAGAGAAAATCGAATAATTGCTTCCCTCACTGAGAAAAAGTTTGATTGGAAGTATCGGTTTTTGAGAAATTTCAATGAAAAATTCAGTTCATGTGAAACATTAAATTTTTAGAATCCTTTTATCATACTTGCTCAGCAGGTGTAATTCAATAAAAACTACCAAGACGACACGGTCAATTTAATGGAAGATTTTAAACTATTTTGATTAATTTGCGCATATTAGTTTGATTGTTACGGATGCTACTATCATTGCAATCGAACAAAATTAATTCATTTTTCTAATTCACATTATTGGTTACACGAATTGTTGCCATTTAACTTTTGCACGTAAACAGTTTAAGCAGTGTTTGCACATGATTTTATAAATTTGGCCTCCATAACGTGTTTATTTACTGCTGTAAACGCAAGGAATTGCCTTAGCAACATAAGTTTTCTAAAGCTCGATGGAAAATGATTCAGTCGCAGTACACCCCGCTTGTCCAAATATCCGTTTTGAGTTGCGCGCGCAAGAAGTGGCAACGCAGCAATCGTTCAATGCTACATATTTTCATAATTCTCAAATATAATTTAAAATATGCATAAATCATTTATTTTCGAATCGTAGAAAAATTATAAATAAATTAAAAAGTATTTTCTTGGCTTTTATTTTTTGATTCTCTGCAAACTGTATGACTAGATAATGTTTAAACAGTTTCGTTCATTAACAGCAACACATACGTTATAAAAATTTGCGCTCGCCATTTTTTAAATTTTTATTCATTCTCGCAACTTGCGGTGGAAAGTCGATGCAGTAGATCACGTAGTTTTCCCTAGGCTGAGTTATAAATTTCATGAAGTTGACATAACTGCTAAACTAAGGGTGCGTGGTGTCGATTATTGCATAAATGTGTCTTCATTTTTTTTATTTTATCATATAGTAACAAATATTGCTGAAATTGCAATAAAATTATCTTTAATGTGGTGTATTAAATATTGCACTAGCGTTTACAAGGACCAAGATATACATTTTCAAAGTGCAGCGGCTCTTCATTTTGACGCCGACAGTAGACCCAAGTCGACAATTTTAACGCTGTGACGACTCGATCACTCATCGCATTCCTTTGAACCTACGGTGGTGGAGGTCTCGTCACCACAGTGTATGATGGCCCTCGTCACGCCGCCTGACTTCCCCGTCGCGATTCCACAATTATGGAATTCGATTTCCGCAACTCGCCGACGGAAGGTTATGCCGACCACCGCGGGAGTCGTCACCGGGGACTCGCCATGCAAAATACATAAGGAAGAGGGATCAGGGTTGGTGCGGTTACGGCGGATTGAGTACTTGCTTCGCATCCCGAGGGCCCGGGTTCGAGTTCTGGCGGAGTTGCGGGGATTTTTTCAGAAAAACCCCGACCTCTGGCTTGACTATGTGAGTCAAGACAATTACTTATCTACACATTCTTACTTATTCTGTAAAAATAAAAGCCCTGCTTTGCCTGATGAAGTGGGTTGCCTATTGAAAACCAAAATTACGGTGCTAAATATGCAGATTATTCCCCGAAAGTGTTTTTATGATCACATTTATCCAGCTTTGGGAGCCGACTGCAGCGCCATTTGCGTGAAACTACTTCACTTTGACTTCAATTATGCCAGTAATTCCCCGATAACATTAAAAATAGATGGTAAGACGCCCGTTTTATTTTTGTTCCATTTCTCATGACTTAACTCCTCATATGGATGGTCTTAAATGAAATTTTGAATGTGCTTTTTCGTTTATATTGATATTTTTCTGCTGTAATCTGAGCAGTCTCCATAATACACCGTGTTATGATCTCCACTTTCAAGGCTGAATTACAACAAAACTAGCCACGTAATCCTATTTACTATTATCTCAATTAATAAAACACACTTCAAAGATGCTACCTTCAAATTTTCAGAAAATCTGGAACACTTAAGTGACCCTGAGACCAGAGCCACCATAAGTGATACGCACTAAGCACTTCTTCCATTGAAGGGGATGTTAAACTCAAGCCCCCTCATCGGTTCGCAATTTCAGGTAATCGTGGTTTATTGAGTGCACATTTTAATATTTTTTTTGGAAGTAAAACAATCATGTCGGACCACACTAAAGAGCATCAGTTAATTCGTTATAACGCGCCATACATGCAGCAATCGATTGGATAGAAGAATTGCATTATCAATTTTCCTTAACTGAAGCATGTCAAGACAAAAGTTTTCGGCAGGGTATTCCAAATATTGACGAAATCACATTGAAAAGTAATTCTTTTTCAATATTGCTTGGACTTGGCGTGACAACCTGATATTTGTACAAAAAACAACTGTAATAACAAGGTATGTATTACTTTCCGTCAAGAGGAAAATATGTACGCATAACTACGACATATACAAGCCACGTGACATTAGGCTACACGTTAAAATAGCATGGAATAGCAAAAAAACTATGTTAGAATGAAGTAATTTTTCACTTGTATCTATAGAAACGCTTATGAGAGCACGTATGTAAAGTTTCTCGCACATCTGTAAATAAACAAAACTCGCTCCAACCACCTTAAGCCCTGTACAAAATAGAACATTCATTGGGCCAGAATTGGCCGGCAATCCTGTGTTCCACCATGCCGGATGGAACGGCGGCAACCGATGGCGAGCAACATCTCACTGCTGAGTACACACGAAGTCACAGGCGGTGGCCAAGTCGCGTGAACGGTTTAGCGTAATGGCTTTGCGCATGAAATACGTATGTGACTTACAGATTGGATTACCGATAATTGGCGATGATGCTAAAATTTTGCATTATATATTTCACATTAATTGATTCATCACCAACATTATTATTACCAGGCTTGAAAACGTGAAGCATACTAGTTGATCACGTATATGTTTATAGGTGTAAGTATAATTCAGAAAAATAACAGAGGATCCACAGGAAAACTGAAAAAAATTACAATAGTTGGTACGGTGGGTTAAAATAAAACGCTTCCAAATCTTCGATTTCATACTTACAATTTCATTTCTCCATTCACACATGAATGAAAGTAGAAACCTACAGAATTCGCTAATTAGCACGAGCTCTAATCATACATTTGAGAAAGGCAATCTTAAGTCATTTAATCGCATACCAACAGATGCATACGATTTGGTTGTTCACTCGGAGAAAATTGAAGACTACTTCCCGTGCTAGCTATGATGCCAGATATGTCACTGTGGTCACAGGGCTTACGGGTATGCGATTGCTATGGGGAAGCTGTAGGTAGCATGAGGAGTACGTAAGAAATGAACATTTTTCTCTTTCATTGGCCATTCAACCCTATTTTGACTGTAGCCCTCACCCTTCCCTATCTAATATTAGTTCCCTTACCTGCTGGTATCTCTTCCTATGTTCTTTCCTCTTTCTTTGGTTCCTAAAACCTATTCCTTGGTCATTCTCTAAGGACTTCTCCCTCTATTTTGCCTTCAATTATGCTCTTCACAAACCTCTTGTGTCTCAGGGTGTGTCCAATCCATCTTGCTCCTCTTTTTTTCCATGGTGTTCCATATGGTCCTCTCCTCTTCTATCCTTCTGCACATTTCATCATTTCTTACTTCTTCCGTCCATTTTATCTTCAGCATCCTCCTCCAGCACCAGGTTTCGAAGGCTTCCAGTCTTTTCTGGTCAGCTTTTTCAATGGTCCATGCTTCTGATCTATAGAGTGCCACGCACCACACGAATGTTTTCACATACGGTTTCCTGGTTTGTAGTCCTATCTTCTTTGAGCACAGCCACACATTTGACTTAAAAACCATTATGTAACCCCATTAGGTAACGTAATACTCATGTAACCCAAAGGTCACTGATACGAGTTTACTAAGGAGCATGCATCGAAAATTCAGTTTGGTTATTTAAATAGCTGAGTGTTTGCAATAAAAACAGTTGGAATATGAGGAGTGGTGCCTAAGGAGGAGAAGGAATTAAACTATGGAAGTTTTCCAATCAAGAAAACCTAGTTAATATACGGCATTAATTGGCTTCAATGAAAAACAAAACGTCGAAAGAGAGTAGGAAACAACGGAATAACCTGGACCTGAGAGTAACCTTGAATGGCAGAAACTTGAATTCCTCTCACTTGTATGCCATAAACACTTATTAAGATTCATTAAAATACGACCAGTCTATCCAAGCTCACGTCTCTCTTATATTTGCGCGAATACGCATCAGGTATTCAACTCAATTGCTCTCTGGGAAAGTATTAATTTACTAGAATTAATCTCCAAAACCAGCACTTGCTCATCCACTAGTATCTTTCATGGAGCAAATAAAAAATTTCAAACATTATGGGGCCAATTCAGCTTAGTAGGCCAAGGGTATGAAACCAGTAAACATGAGGAAAAAAGATCGAGCATCACAAGGCTCGGTTTCAGCTGTTGCTCCAACCCCATGGATTCATACGTCAAATAATTTATGAACTGAGAGTAAACTCTACACCGAATTGGAAAACTTTCTCCAACTTTATTTGCATCGAATGACACGAACAAGTAAATAAGTCTGGGTCCCTTAAACTGCAACGTTATTATAGGATTAATAGAAAATAAATAATCAAGATTCTGGGATATAGCTGATTGAGCAATAAAACACCACTGTTCATTAATTACTTCGGCTATGAAACGCATCCCGAAAGAATTCAGTTGGAACTCGTTATGGCTTTTAGACGGATTTCACGCTTCAATTTTATAAAATTGCTGTTTTCATTCATATTGGTCAAGGAGCTATGAAAAGGGGCTTTCTTTTGCTCTTAAAAATAAAATTCGAAAAATAATTGTTCACAAAGACCTAGAGTGAAAGTTACCAAATAAGGCTGATTTTAAGGTAACTACTAGGGCCATTTAAATAAAAAAGCACACGCACAGAGCAATTAATTCGCATGCTTAATATTGTGGCATCCAATGCTCCATCAATGATAATAATACGGCCATTATAATAACAATCCCTCATATGCTCTTACTTACAGGATTATGCTTCTTTAAGTTGTGCTTCCTAATGCCCCGTTAACATTACTAGGGTTAGAATGATAGATAATACGGCAGTTTAACTAACTTGCGTTTAAACGGTATTCTTTAACCCTTGTTAACATTCTTGTGGCCTCTGGTGGAGAGTCGAGAAGGTGATGTAGCCCACAGCCCAACCAACATCGTAAGCCGCTTTTTATTTGTTTCCTGGGATGAGGGCTTTATTCATGAAACTAGTATGGGCGAGAAATAGGATTGAATATGCTATGTCTCGCACGGCTAGACTTCTCATTCATTAGCATTTAACTAGACACTTATCATTTCATGTCTAAGCATTACTTCATGCATCGAAAGATGAAAATTGAGAGAGTAAATTTCCTCAATAGAACGATATGATATAATTTACCGTTAAGATGCCCCGAAAATATTACGCTATAATGTCGTTTGCACTCTTTTATGACAAATAAAAACAATTCAAGATGTTATCTTGACATGCAAGAATTATAAATAACTTCCATTTCGAGTCCTTGCCTCAATATATGACGCGGAATAAATGACTTTTTCTTCCAAGTTCTGCCCATTACCCGTTCGCGCATGCGCTTTTAAGGTAAATTTTGAACTTAAAATACGGTTTATCATTCACTCATGCATTTAAATGCATCAAGCAACTTGGCACTGACGATTGGATACCGAATATGACAAGATAAACTCTCGTAATATATTGTACGCTTCAAGTAAAAGCTACAAGTGGACCGGATCTCTTAACTACTACTCTTAACTAACCTGCATTTACACGCGTTAAAAATGATGGTAACCAGCGCCAACCTGCGTTTACACGGCGAACATTTACTAGGGTTGGAGTTAATTAGAAAGCTAGTAATGTAAACAGGGCATATAATAACAGGGTTATGCTATGAGAGGAGGGATTAACATCGTTATGATTTGGTTTTTTTCCTGGTGTATGATACTGATGAAGTTTTCTCGGGTTTCCCGCCAGGTCAGGTATTTCCAGGTCAGGCATTTCGATGGCTGCCTCTGCTATCTGGTAAAAATGCATTATAATGAATTAGTGATACCGTTAAAGGTAAGTTTTAGGCAACTCTATTTCTCGTTCGGGAATATCACGTTGACTCAAGCTACGTCATGTTCATAAACACTTCAAATCCTAACTCATAATCCACCACCTCGCAGAATAGCATTCTTCGACAAAACACTCTTTCTACCTCCGTGATCTCCACAAAAATGCCAGACCTACTCTTCTCTCATTTTGCTAACAGGACCTTTACACACATGTGATGGTATTCAATATTCCAGTACCAAAAATTATGTCTTCCAGCCACCTACACCGCCTGCCTCCTCCTAACTTTTCTCTGTGGATTTAATATTTTACAGTAATGCGTGGGGATTATCTTGGGTCGTCCTTTTTTCTGTCCATCTTAAGTTTTAAATCCTTCTCCAAATCCAAGCCCCGAAGGTTTTCTATTTTCTCTCGTGCTTACTATACGCCAATTTGGAAGGGCTACACTAAAGACTAATGCATTATCATTCAACGCACATACACAACAAGAAAGAGAAAACAGACCGACAGCGTGGTTAATGGCCGGTTGTAAAAGTATTGAGCCACGAAATCGATACCTATTTAGCTCCATTAAGTTGCGTAACTTGATTGCTTAATTCAGGCCGCGTGAACCACCGCCTCCGTAACTCATTTTCATAGAGTAATTGATCCGTTCATCCGGTTTATTCTCTTTCTGCATCATCAGCATTAACATGAATGTATGTACTTAGGCACATTATGAAAAGACAGACTGTGGAAAATCAACTTGCCATTCGCTGAGACACTCTTTTCTCCAGGAAATACGCTTCCAAGTGGTACGTCCTCAGCCATATTCGTTACTTATGTAACTGATAAGCAATATGTAGCGCCATTTGGATCGACCACTAAGTTAAGAGACAAGTTATAAAACCAGCGAAGTTTCCGAATGCCTCTGTTTCCTTTGTTAGAAGAATACCTCGAATAATTAATTTCAAACTATAAAGGATATATATGCATCGTTCCTATAACCGGACAGAAGATCAAAATAAAAGACGCCAGGTCAACTTAAGGTGGCTCTGGTTATACAATGTGAGTCAAGATAATTACTTAGGAGCACATTATTAATTATTCTGTTAAAATAAAAGCTCTGCTTAGGCTGTTGAAATGGATTATCCATTGAAAATAAAAATTACGGTACTAAATATGCAGATTATTCCACGAATACATAGTTATGACCACATTTGTCCAGCTATAGGAGTCGACTGCAGCCCCATTTGCATGGAACTACCTCATTTTGAACTCGAAGGCTTCCGCGGAGTCGTTCAGATGGCAGTGAAGGCTATTCGGGCTCTCTTCCGCGTGTTTCAGTTGTCGCAGACGACAGTTTCGACAACATTGCAGCTGCATTCTTCAGGTTAGTCAGGCAAGACTTCAGGTCAGAAGAGTTCTGACCTGAAGAAGACAGCCCAAATAGCCTTCACTTCTACATCATTTTGACTTAATTTACAGCAGTAATTGTCTAATTACATTTTTTGAAATAGATGGTAAGATGCCTACGTTTTATTTCCATTCAATTTCTCAGGACTTAACGCTTTATATAAACAGTTTTAAATAAAATTTTGATTGTACTTTCTCGTTCAAACTAATGTTTTTCGGCAGTAATCTCAGCAATCTCCATGAGAACCCATATTAAAACCTCCACTTTCGAGGCTGAATACCAGTAAAAAAAATAGCCTGGAAACCTAATTTAATTTTAATCTCAGTCATAAAGCGCACTTTATAGATGCTATATTCAAGTTTTCAAAAAATTTGGAATAAGTAACCCTAAAGTCAGAGCCACCTTGACGAGTGGGCCGTGGCCGAACATCGCATCAATGAAAACCACTCGACCGAATGGCAGGAGAAAAGGCTATGATTCAAATATCGCGGATATTGGTATCGAATCGCTAAGGAATATGAGTATATCTGAATCCATAAGAATAACTTCAACAGGAAAACCGGCGATATCCTATTATTGATGTTGGGGCGTTTCCTGAAACATATACACGTAACAATGAAAACTTTAAATCCAATGAGGAGATGGTGAGAAGCGTATTCGACGGCTAACCTAGCCACCTGGACCAACCCAGAAGAGTTTATTTGGCGGAAAAGATGTGGGATATAAACAAATTTCGTTTTTTACAAGCTAAGGAGGCGTTAAGTAATAGAGGGGAGGTTATGACGGAGACATTGGGTAAGGATGTGAAGAGGAGGCTGGCGAAGAGCTTGATATGGAGCGTAGCGTCGGATGGGGGCAGAAACGTGAACCCTCAGAAATAAGGACGAGAATAGGTTGCAAGCGTTTCAAATGTGGGTGTGGAGAAGGATGGAGACGGTGAGGTGGACGGAGGGGAGGACTGACGTGGAAGTGCTTGAGATGGTGGGCGAGGAAAGGAAACTTTACCTGGGTAGCACGCTAGACGCAAACGGGCATATGATCAAAGACATAAAGAGGAGAATTGCGCTATGGGCGAGAAAAAAATGCAGGCTAACTAAATTTGGAGGACGATTTGCAAAGTTTATATAGAGGCTGGTGAAGAGTTTGGTATAGAGTGTACCGTTGTATGGGGCAGAAACGTGGACCCTCAGCAAGGAGGACGAGAATAGGCTGCAAGCATTTGAGATGTGGGTGTGGAGAGGGATGGAGAAGGTGAGGTGGACGGAAAGGAAGACTAACGAGGAAGTGCTTCAGGTGGTGGGCGAGGAAAGGAAACTTCTGAATAAAATTAGAGATCGGCAGAGTAGGTGGCTGGAAGATGTAATAAAGGGCGAGGAGTTGCTCAAGAATGTGATAGAGGGAAGGATATTGGGCAAGCGGGGAAGAGGAAGAAAGAGAATAGGTTTCATTGTGAAGTGAAGAGGTGAAGAGAATAGCGCTAGCCAAGGAGGCGTTTAGTAATAGAAGAGAGCTGATGACGGGGACACTGGGTAAGGATGTGAAGAAGAGGCTGGTGAAGAGTTTGATATGGAGCGTAGCGTTGTATGGGGCAGAAACGTGGACCCTGAGAAAGGAGGACGAGAATAGGCTGCAGGCATTTGAGATGTGGGTGTGGAGAAGGATGGAGAAGGTTAGATGGACGGAAAGGAAGACTAACGAGGAAGTGCGGAGATGGTGGGCGAGGAAAGGAATCTTTTGAATGAAATCCGGGAAAGGCAGGGTAGATGGCTGAAGGAGGTAGCAAAGGGTGAGGGGTTGCTGAAAAGTTGCTGAAAACTAGGGAAGGAAGTTGGGCAAGCGGGAAGTGGAAGAAAGATAATAGGTTTCATCGACAGGATGAAGGGCACATCGTATGCTGAGGCGAAAAAGGATATACCTACTAAAGGTAGATAGACCCCGGAAAGTGCAGAAAACCGGGAGGAGATTCTCTGACATTCAGCAAAACCTTAACCGGAAGAATATTTAAAAAAAACCCTGAACAGGGAGGATTTCCTTAAGCAGGGGCTTTATTGTGATTAATTTATTGTTTTAACGTCCATAATTCTATTTTAAGTACATATTTAAATGAATGAAGTGAGCGAAAATGAAAATAAACCAATTTTAACTATTGAAATGAACGACAATTAATTGATTGATCGACACTGACGGATGAGAAACTTGATTCCAGGATTCTTAAAGACGACTAGAAAATATAGAGGCAAAAATGGAAACGTTGGATATGAAGCACCGGTGGGAAGCCCGAGAAATTCTCTCTAAGAGGATTTGCAGGGAAGGCACGATTTCGTTCCCATAGACAAGAGCTTGGGCGGTCCCATGCCTCATCTAAAAAGAGGTGAACGAAAAGAATGACTGTTAATAGTTTGAAGTTGAGAGAAAAAAGACATTTTAAAATTTCCACTTCCCTTTGCCCAGAAGGCCAGGGTCATGAATAATTCGAAATCCTCTTAGGTTCTCGTGAAGTAAACCTCCATTCAAAGCGATGGAGGAAACTCACGGTCAGGGATGGCTTCCCACAATTATTTGCCCGCGAATCTTGTCACGCGATGTTCATTTCCGGCCTCTCGCCACGTGCAAACAAACGACATTCAATCACCGTGGCACTCAGCGACCCCATCTTTACACGTATATAATAGGCGTAATTACCGATAGAATGGTGGAATTACTTCACACTTCGTTTAAAACAAAATATTAGGACTCAATTCTTATCGTTCAAAAGGGTGAAGTTTTGAGTTTGGAAATCGTTAAAAAAATCAGGTTTTTAAACTTGTGCGAATGAGATTTTTTCTCATGGGGGGCTGAGTTTGAATGATTCAAAATGACTCCGATCACGGAACGAAGTGGTCACGTGGTGCAACAACGAAATTTTCGAGACATAGGTGAGTTTTACCCACTCGTATTGCTAACTGAAGAGTTTGATATGTTGTTTGCTTCGGCAATTATCAGGATATATAACTCAATCACCAATATTCCCGCCAGAAAAACTCAATCGGGAAGGCAGCGTGACACTTTAAAGAGTGGTTTAAATACACCACAATCTCGAACCGTTTATAGTTAAGCCATCTGACTCCTCTCGAACCGTTTATAGTTAAGCCATCTGATTCCTTAAGGTGGGTTTACACATGGAAGTCACTTCGATGAAAGTAGCCTTGGAAGTCGCTTGCAAGCGACACTTCTAGGTGTAAGCACAGACTTCCGTGACAGTGGTGGTAATCGACCGCAGTTACTACTTGCAAAGAAAATAGACTGCTTTCTACTTTGCCAGCAAGTAGCATATCGAATTTGCGATAAAACCGCATTGTACCCCGTGGAATCTTGGTCACATGACAGCAAACGAAGATGTATATGTAAATAACGAATAACTTAGTAGGAGGAATCATTGTTACTAATGCAAATATTTATTTTTTCTTAAAAATATTTTAAATGCTCAAGAGCCCCTAAGGTAAGCCTTATGACTTAAGTACCTCTTATTTGATAATTAAAATCATCAACATAATTCTCATAATGATAGATGTAATAATGCACAATGAATAAAATACAAATATATTTGTATCCACAAATGCCTATGGACTCCAAACAGCTTTAAACAAACGCAATTATTGTCAAATTTAGGTTTTTTTATTACCATATTCCATTTCGTACCATTTCCATTACCATTTTTTTTTTTTATTTTTTTTTTTATTATTTTTTTTTTACATACATATTTTTACATTTTTTTTTTTTTTTTTTTTACATACATTTACATACATAATACAAATTACCATATCGTAATTACCATATTCATTGTTTACTCCACCATCCATTTGTTTGGAAAAAGCCGAAGTAATGTGTACGCAGAACAATGCCTTGCAAGTGGCGATACGATTCGAGATATCGCCACACTCGCTACTTCCACGGAAGTCAACTTCCATGTGTAAATCCGCCTCTAGTTACGTGATTGGAATTAACTCGATTGGGTCCAACACAACCCACCGGGCCAGGGTCAGATGCCAGCTCAGCGCGATCCTGCTTGGTATTGCCTCAGTCCGTACGAGACATTCAAACTTCCCAGACACGAAACGCCAACCACTGAGCTTACGATGATGGATTTTATGAGTATCATAAAACGCCTCTGTAAAGGCCGATGTAAATTATTTCAAGGATCTACATGAAAAAGGCTTCATCATGGTCCCATGGATAGCGCATACGGCCATGCAATAAGAATATGTATCGTTATGTTAGCCTGCTGGAACATTCACACTTTCTGTGCATGATCTACAGACTGGGAAATGGGCGCAATTCTGAAAACTGGGCAAGTGTATTTCAGAAAGCAGAAACCACCATGGCAACGGCTTGACGCCAACTTATCTCATTACGGCTTCGACCCAGCGACGAATCTCTGGCAAGGCAAACTAGGAAGCTGCCGACGGCCCTAACCACGGATTATGACCCGACTAGGGGACGCATAAGTACAAATTGAGGACACAAGACTATGGAAATTACGACTATTTTTCCGGACGAAATTGGAAATAACTGACCGAGGTTCTCATTTTCCCTTTCAAGAGACAACACCAAGTTTTAATTCTTTGCCATTGCCGGTAAATGTAAAAAGAGGCATTTTTTTCATTTTTGCTCTTCTACCTTCTAAAATCGAAGTGACTAGAATAAATAAAAATAAAGTTTAACTGTTAAATTTAAATAAAAAAGGGAGCTCGACTCTTGTATAATGTTTAGGAACCCTGGGCCCCAAATGCCACAGCTGCTTCAAGCATCGACTGACTGGCGTTGTCATTGAAGGTTATCTTTCCAACCTACCCTCTCCTCTACGACAGTTCTTTCAACTCATGCCCATCCGATGCGATTGTATCCACAACGCTTTCGAGCTGATACCATTCTCACCACCACAAAAAATCTTCTTTCATTTGCTCACCCACCCCTTTCCTCGTCAATATTTGTGCATGGATTTATCATCGAAGACATTTAATCGCTTATTGTGGTAATTGAGTTATGACAGAGTTAAGGCCAAATTCCAGAGGGAGGTGAAAGAGGCAAAGGGAAAAACATGACGGGGAAATAGGGTGGAGTTGATATCGCGCGATGGATTCATTAAGCCTGCCAACTTTCCCGGTATTTCCCGGAGCCCGCCGGAAAACTGAACAATTATCACTAATGGGCTATAGGACGGTTACGACAGTTAAAATAGAAAGAAATTTAGATTTTTTGCACCTGTAGGACATAATCAAACTATATAACACATCGCTTCATTCCATTCATAAAACCTATTCACCTTTTTTTCCCCCGCTTTCCTAAGATCCTCCCCTCCATCACAGCCTGAAGCAACCCATTGCCCATCATGAACTGTCTACCTGTTCTGCCTCACCCTAATCTCATTCGGAAGTTTTCATTCCTCGCAAATCTTACGCGATGCGCAGTCAGGACCTATACTGCAGCGCATATCTGTAATATTTGGGAATATCGCATCTATGAGATAGTCGCAGGAAATGATTCTCCGCAAGAGACTCAGCCGTCTACAAATAGGCAAGAACCAGCGGGCCAATCAGAAGGCACCTGACCCCCGACAATACGGGTACAATACCGACCCATTTAACTATATATACTGACCAATTTGACAATCGAGACACTGCCCTAAAGACGATGGGCGACTCGTTCACCGAGATCGGCAATGATAAAGGAATGAACCCAGTGGAATACCCGAATATCTTTTGTTGACTGTCCATTAAATATGTAACACCTTTTAAGTATTTCGTACTTCCCAACTACCTGACGTCCCAGAAACCGAGGAGTACCTATGTGCTCACTTGTGAAAAGGCTGCTTTACACGGTACATTTTATTGCACAAACGAATGTATGAATTCTTTCATGAGGAAAATTGTACCGTGTATAGCGACAAATTGTATGGATGTCTGAATGACTGAACAGGCTCTAAATCCATTCATTTTCTTGTACAATCTATGATACATTCGTTTGTGCAATTATATGTACCGTGTAAAGCGGCCTGAATGCCACTCACTGTGTAATGCCTCACCAGTGTTTGATAATAAAATCAACAAACTGCGTATTTCAACTTCATGCAGCTCTTGAATAATGTTTCGTCGAGACAGGGTAAGAATTGATGCGCCTCTTTTTCATCATCGGGAAGGGAAAAATGACGATAAATCTCTAATCTTCCACTTACGAAACATCCATTAATTCCCTGATATCCGAAGAAGCCACCATAGCCCACTCTAATTTGGGAATTTCTTGTCTTTCAGAGGAAGGTCCGCATTAAATCAATTAAGTTCGCAGACTGCGGAACGTCGGCAGACCCGGTGAGAATCGTAGGTCTTGAAGTATCTACGTCTGAATCACCAACTGAAGACAATGAAGATCTGGGTGGTGACCTTGTGATTTCTGGAAAAATAACATCATCAGTTCCACTCAGCGCTCCGATAAGGGTGAGTTTTTTTAATCAATAATTGCCAGATATTATACATGGGGTGGAAAAATTCCGTTACCTTCGATCAAGCATCAACTGCCGACACGACTTCCCAAAATACAGTTGACATTATACCGTCCTGAAACTATTTTTCGAGTATCGTGAGCCAGATAATTTGGCCGTTTCGAAAAGGTATTACCATCAGCGTTCTTCCCACTTAGGTGAGTTTCATGGCAGTTTTTGCTGTTCTTCTCAACTCCACATCATCATAAATCCACACGCTTGATATTCAAAACCTCTTCTTCCGCATCCCTCTCCATACAAATTGTCTCCTCCAAGCCCGAATCTTCAAACTTACACTCATCTTCCTTCCAGTGATAGGAACCATATCCCTTCTTTTATTACATAGGGTTATTCTGTCAGGGCTCAGTACGGCCAAACCTCGGGAAATCCGTGGGCGTGACGTTTAAGCCCCCGACAAATCTAACTCTTGAATGTTTAATACTTGAAACTTTTGACTTCAAAATCTCGTCACCTACGAGACTCTGAAATTCCTAGGCTACACAGAATCCGTGAGAATAACCCCACACACGAATCTGTGACTAAATCCCAAAACTCATTATAAGTCGCGAAGTGTGACTGAACGGAGAGTGATATGCGATGTTTTTCATTATTCAGGCTGAGGTCCAGATGCAGAGGAAGATGCTGGGTATTTGGATGCACGTCTTCTGCATAAAAAAGTTTGGCTCCTGTGATTTCAACGACGTGTGCGCCATGGCGCCTTCGGATGGATACTGCCCGCCTCTGCTGGAGGAACATGATATTCCATGCAGCTGCCCCATCGAACCGGTAAACTGGTTTTCTTTATTTCCCATCAAACGTTTGCGATTGACTTGGTGACAAGGTGGGATGGCTTATTTATCGGTTAACTCTAGTATTTTGGGCAGGAGAAATTGCCACGAGAATTAATCGGCCTACACCGGGAATCACACCATTGGCCTTAGAATAACGCCCATTCTACAATGAACGTAAGTCGCAAGACTTTAGCCGTAAGCAGACCGTAAGATGGACAAGTCCTATCTTTATGGCTCACGGCAGGCAAAATGTCGGCCAATCGGAGCGGGTCATTGCTACTGCTGGTGTCACACCAACTTTGCTTTTGCTGAAGCACCTTTGAGGCTAGAGGCGAATGTCGAGTGTTTTTAAATATCACAGTGAAACTTTTGAAACTATTCTCAACATACTCTTATAGTGTGAATTTGCAATTCCATTCCACGCAGACACTATTTCAACACTCATTTGTCTCCGATATCCGTGTCTGAGGAAGCTGTAAGCCTCCTTATCCATGTCGATCTTTTGCGGCTTCATTCAGATTTGGAAAGCGACTGGCGTAAGTAAATCCTTGCGTCTTAAGTGCTAAACCCCATTTTTACAGTCAGTTAAAGCCCATTCTACAATGGACGTAAGCCGTGGCACTTAAGACGTAAGGATTTCCTTTAGGCAGTCATTCTCCAATGCTGAAGTAAGCCGTAACAAATCGACATAAATATCAATGTCAAATGCGAGCCGAAATAGTTTATGCGTGTCAAAGAAATTTCATATACTCTGTATGTGACTGTTTCGAAAATAATTTCTAAAATTTTCACTATAATGTTGGCAAATATCCAACATTAACCTCTAACCTCAAAAGTACTTCTGCTAAAGCAGTGGGCTGTGATTAACACCAGCAGTAGTAATGCGCGCTCTGATTGGCAGACATTTCGCCTGCCGTAAGATGCAAAGATGGGACTTGACCATCTTCCTTTCGGTTTACAGCATGGCTTTGCGGCTGTCTTATGGCTTATTTCCACTGTAGAATGGACACTAGGAAGCCTGGGTAGCGTATTTACTGGAGTTTTCGCCCAAAAATTCACAACAATCGACCCACGGTGCTTTAGACGAATTTTGAGGACTCCGGGACTTGCTTCGGTAGTCCCTTCACGGAATCACCAAAGAGTCCAACAAATTCCGAATGGGAAATCGCCTTAACTGAGACTCGATTCCGGATCCCTCCACATCGCGCTGAATGATTTAGCCAGCTAGACTACTGAGGTATTCTTCTCCGCTGTGGGTTTCAGTTATGCAAGAACAAGCCAAAGAAAATCCACAAACGAAAAGGACGCCTCGGTAGCTCAACTGACACTCGGTGCAATATAAATGGACGTGTTCGAGTACTGGTCAAGGCGAAGGATTTTACGTCAGAGTAATTTGTTCCAATTGTGGGTGATTCCTTGGGGGGTAATACCGAGGCCAGTCCAGGTGTCCTCAAAATTCGTCTAAGATTCGTGTTTCGATAGGCCGATATTTACAGCAAAAGTTCTTTGTATTTAATTTCTGCACTTTCGGCAGGGACGAAATTTCCGTATACATGGACAGGTTCAACTCAAGGATGTTGAACGAAACTAAAATCACGGTTCCGGAAAGGTTCAGAGTGGTTTCAGATAAATTTTCGGTTCACGGCACCGAACCGAAAGTAAGAACGAAAGTGGAACGAACATATTTTGAACGAAAGCCCAAAAGGAACGGAAAAGGAACCTTATTCATGACAATTGAAAAGATTGCCACCATTTTGATATTTCTGAGCGTATGCACCTTGTCGAAACGTAGTTGTTCGTCGACGTACCGACTGATGTCGTCTGTTCGAAGTCGGATGCGTAAATACGAATTCTATTGGATTATGCAAATGTCTTACATAAATGGATACCTTATGTCATTGCTTTACGGAAGTTTTTAGACATCGATGTTGAAATGCCGGTGAGTCGACTCGTTCAGTTAATAAGCAATTCAACGTTGATTCCGATTTCGGTTCGGGCTAGGAAAAGTTTCGTTCCCAGCGTCCCCCTTATGGTTCCAACTTTCGTTCCAAGGGATTTTAGAAGCGTAGGTACATTGATTTTTCAAAATGACCTGCCGTAATGAATGCCACTTTAGGTATAGCTTTGAACTTCAACTTCCAACGGAGATTTGCAAAATAATGAAACGTATGCTGAGGTCAACAAATCTAAATTATGGTTTCTACTTCATTCACTTCCTGTCTTTGGTGAGGCGTGCAGAGACGAAAAGCTTCTTCTCAACGTACTCGTGCTTCCGCGAGTTTCCTAATGTCCAAGGAATAAGTATTTTGCATCGGGTGCGAAAGTAAAAAAATATATCCCTGCCATGTATCCAGAATTTCAAAATACCCAGAGAGGGCCAATAGCCACTGAAATGAGTGGGTGAAATTGACCAATGCCTACTCAATATCCGGAAATCTCGGAGTCATCGATGACTCCGAGATTTCGCCAATTTCATTTACAGGAATGGAATATTGGCCCAAGTCTTGATCTCGATTTTGTGGCAGCCGAATTCTCTCAATACGAATGAAGTACGGTCATTTTCTGCCTCAGCATTTCTATTTGAAATAAATATGCAATGTTCTCTTTTCATTGAATGTGTGTTTCTCCATGCTCCTTACTTTCCTGGCTCATATCCGCCCTAGCTCATATTATCTGAACTCATATCATTTCAGGGCACCTACAGCCTTCCCGTTGCACAGTTTCGAGTGAAGGGTACAAGGTGGGCCGGCATAATTTCCGGGACATACAGAGGCTCGGTACGGTTCAAAGGGAAAGACGGCAAACAAATAGCCTGTGTTGCAGCAAACTTTCAGCTGGAGTGATCTCCTATGGACCTTCTCATTTTTTCTACCCAGTGAGGACAACGATCACCATGTGTTGTTTCTCTCCAGAGGGTTTCCATTCTTCACAGGCCGTCCACCTCACTAGGAATGGATGTTTTACAGATTTCATTATTCAAGTGCCCTGATTGAAGAGCTCAATAACAGAGAGTAACACTTTGGAGAACTTTAGTACAATGCCTCATAGAAGCTTATACCATTGACACACACTCATCATACGATTTGCAGCACTCATATACCATTACATAAGGAGGCGTGAGATAACCATAACCTCACTTCATCCACCAACAACTAAAAAAGACAAAACAAGCTTCTAACTCTAAGTCTGAATTATGCTGTACTCACAACACTCCACCCATCATCAGTATTTTCACCAAAGCAGCATTAATGTGAATACTCTCCTGTGTGTTGATAATTTAAAAAAAATGTTTGCTTCAAATTAACAATTTAAAGCAACTATGCATCAAAATGAATTAAGACTTCACCAGCGAAGTAAGTCTAAACAAGTTCTTCTCTGAATACCAAAAATACTTGCAAGGATGAGAGCATGCTCCCAAGATCTGAAAAGGAATTATGAAAAATTAGACCTCTAAAAGAGATAGGCAGAACTGCATCCAGATGGCTCATGTCTTTTCAGGAGAATGAAGGGAAGTTAATCAAAATCGAGAAATAGAAACGATAGATATATCTTTACCCTAATAATTTCAAGTTTGAAAATACACTCACAGAAATGCCATTTAGTGCATTCTTTTACGAATCACAGCCACGAAATTGCCCGGGCTCAATTCATCAGACTACTAATCACGGACCGTATCTTTGACTATTAGTCAATAAATTTCAAGCTCTTTTCAGCAGATGCAGATGAACGCCTATATTTTATGGATAGTCAAGTCAATGTAGTAGGTGACCTTTTTTTCTGGTCAGTATTTCTGCATGTGGCCGGCACACAATTATAGGTACATATCTCCTAAACACATAGGCCACGGAGTATATAGTCTTCGATAGATACGCTGAATTTAAATTCTTTATCTCTCATTACGATGAATGCTGAATACTTCATTTTAGGGCACAATCTTCCTCCAAAGGCATAAATTAAGCGACCTTTCTTCATCTACACATCTGCCGACCTCGTCAGTTTGATGTAATATATAAAACCAGAACTCTCACAAATAATCAAGTTTACAGAAAGGATACATCATCATCTTGTGGTTAATGTTTACCAGGAAATACAAAACCGAACATTACAGTTCTCTTGATAAACCTTAGGATGGTGATGAAGCACTCAATTTCGACAATAGCATAACAGCCTCTCCTCCTAACAACGCTGAAAAACACGTTAAGGCTCGCTGGATATTTGCACTGCCGACTTAATAGCAGGTAAAGAACTTAATGATTACCTGCTTTTTACGGGAACTCTCATGGCTGCGTTTTTTCAGTGATTATACCAGCACATTTAATGGTTAACCTTTTTAATTTTGGCACTAGGAGGCCAAGCAAATATTTTTCCCTTTCGGCTTATAAACAAATTACTGATTTTGCCGATTTGTTCAACTGAAGGGTAGACTTCGACTTATACTTGGTTCAATATAAAAGGTGTCATATTACATAATTAAGAGGGCATTACCTATGAGTTCAAGAAATTGCAAGCTGAAACTGTGTCGAAACTCTATGCATCAATTATGGCTAAGAAACAAGACTTGAGCTTACTGTTTAGGTATTCCTAGCTTTGATGAGAGCTTGAGGTGAGAGCACACTGTGGTAATGGCTAAATAAAAAGAAACCATCGTCTGTTCACATTTACTCATAATATATTTTAAATAAACTTGGTAGTTTTGTTTCGGCAATTCTTTAGGATCACACTTACTGATGAGTAGAAATTGTAAACACAAAAATGAAATGGGATGCAGCCGATGAGCATTTTAGGTAGAAAAAGTAATGATTTTATTTTGTGAGATTAGGAGCACCATCATGCTAGGGATATTTTTCAACATTCCATCATGTTGGCACACTTATGAAATGTTGATCCCCTGCCATTGTGGCACCAATCTCTGAAGGATAATCAATGTCTTTAACACAGCCAAGAACAAATTTTAAGTAAACATTCTGCTTCCCAAAATCTTCCAAAATGAGTGAACTACCAGAATGAATGGAAAAAATCATCAAACATAAATCAGTCGTGTAATCATGAAAAACAACTTCACTTAAGTTCCAAATAATATTTTCTTTTGAATCTATAGAACCAACTCCCTTCTTCACAAGAGTCTTGTATTTATAATATTGAATAGATGATTAAGTTAAATCTTTAAGTTATTTTTAGTGCTAAACCAAAGATTAGCCTTTAAAGCTAAAGTGAATGGAATATCTTATCCACAAAAAAAGATGTGTGTGCAATGGCAGATAATGTGTTAAGTGCAAGAGGAATCATGAACACCAAGAAGTGATTTATTGTGGAATTATCATGTAAATTTATGTTATAGGAAAAATGAACTTTCTATAGTGATTTTAAGTTCTTTGACCATTTTATCATTGTTGGCTAAACTAGAGAGAATAAAGGCGAGAGATTTGTTATTTCTATTGTTTCAATTATCTTAACCCATTGACTTAAAGAGACGGCGAACCACCGTTGTCATACATTATGATTTTTGGGTGCCTCGAATTAATTAACGGAGTGTCATTTCATAATTTCATAACAATGATATCTTTTATTGGTAAAAATTTCAAATACATACAAAAAATAATTTTAGAAATAAAAAATAAAATTTGAAAGCCAAATTTTGAAGAAATAAATAGTTACCCAAGGAAAGGAGATCTTTCAAAAAATACTAAGTCAATGGGTTAAAACCCCAAATTTCTTCCTATTCCAGTACTTCCGACCTTGATGGTGATAATTTCTAGGAAGGTATAAATTCCAAAAGCTCTCCATCCACTCAATATTCTATTTCATGGAAAATTCAGCAGCCAAGGTGATTTTAATATTCTCGTAATAACAGGAAAATGCATTGATAAATTCACTACCCAAGTTATAGTGCTCCATGAAGCTAACTACCACCACATAAAAATGCATTCAACATGAGGTGTTACTATTTTCGAATAGGATATTCGCACGATTATGGTAAGTATCAATGTAACTTAAGACTGATGAATGCATAAAGTGAGGGATTATACAAAAATTCTGCTGTGAGTAGAGATGGTTAAATTACCGTGATGTTCATTTGAGGTGAACTACCATGGCAAATTATGGTAATTTTTGGAAATTACCATAATCTTCTGGTAATTTTTTATTTTCAGCAATAAATAGGTGTAAGTGGATTTGATAGGGAAGCCAATATCAATAGCAAGGGGTAAAAGGCATTTAAAACATTGCTATTGCTACGTTAATGCATTAGAAATAAAGAAAATTTAAAAGCAAACATGGCAGCCAACAAACAATGCAGCATTCTTTTTATGGTATGAAAAATTTATGTTCAAACCATAGAAAATAATATTCCATAAGTAAAAACATTCCTCAAAGGATTAGGATTCTCATGTGATGGTTTCCTTTATTAAAATCGGTGGGCGGGGACTACCGAGGAGAAGGGTCTTATAATTGACCATAATTGGTCCAAATAGACCATCCATTGGTCCGGCAGGACCCCGACCCGATGACGTACTCTGACAGACCACACTATGTCCACTGTTAAAGGGAGTAGGGGGATACTCTGTCCCAAAAATTTGGGTAATGCGCTTCTCAGGTTCTCATCAGATGTGTGGTAAGTCTTTGCGTAAGAGAGACTCACGGTGACTCGTCCAACATTGTTGGGGGAACCCAACAGCTACGAGGACTGGGGGAAGGCGGGGGCCCATTGTCGTCCTGTTGACGTCAATCCGCCTCATTGTGTCGGACCCCAGTGGTTGTGCTTTGCCAACCCTTCCCCTTCCTTTACCCTTTTCCCACTACTTCCCATACTCGGTAATAAGTGAGAGCTTGAGGCCGAGAGGGAGGTTTTTAGCCTGGCGGGGAGACCCAAAACACCTGCATTTATTAATAATTAAGATTGTATTAAATGTACATAGACTTGACTAAAAATAATGCTTGGAATATATTGGTATCAAAAATATCCAAGACGGAAGAGAATATTACCAAAAATTACATTATTTTTCAAGAGCTGCACTAAATAATGTAAGATAGGACAGTAATATTCGAATATAACTGGTGTAATGTTCAAAATGGCCCATCTCTAGCTGTGAGCAAGGATATAGAAATATTTCTTCCCCAATGAGAACAGGATTATTGGGAGGAGAGCAAAGTCCAAAAGATGAACTGGCAGCTGAAGCTTACCAAAGAACACAGGATTTAAAAACTGGTATTAAGGGTAAATAAAGACTGGAGGAGATAAATCCTGGCAGAGCTGTGGAGGAATTTTGAGGAGAAGTTAGCAGCATTTATGAGGAAGGAATATGGTCGTATGTCTTAGTAAAGTCTGTTTTGGTCCCCATCCCCAAGAAGAAGAAAATGGCCATGTAAGAACATAACTAAATAAAATCAAATTCCTCAACCAGCAAACGAGGTCTTCAAAGTCTTAAATTGATGGTTAGAGAATAAAGCCAAGGATTACCTTGGTGAGGACCACTTTGGTTGTAGAAAAGAAATTAGAAATTAAGGCTGGAGTTCTGAATGGTAGAGTGACCACGCTTTTCATCAGAATAGCACCATAAAGCACCCACTATGTGTGGAAAACACCGCCATGAGAGACAATTCAGGGAAATAGTATGTGTACTACCTATTCTGAAAAGTATCCCGTGATGCTCTAACTGTGGTGAGAATATTGATACAACAAATGACAGCGGAATCAAGATGGTTTTGCTGCTTTTGAAAATTCTTTTGCCAGGATTTTACAGCCATAATTGATGAATATGTAAAATACAGAAATTAGGAAACAGCAGAGGAAATAATATCTCATTAGAAACTCATTTAAGACTCCAATGCCCCAAGTAATAGTGACACATTTTGAAACTGGGATTGATTTGGAAGAGAAGTGAGATGAGGCAGTCCATTACCTCCTCCATTATAAAATCTACAAATAGAGAAGAAAGGGTAAGGAGGCATAGAAGGAGCTTGAAGTAGGAGGGAAACTGATGAAATCTGTTTGATTTGCACATGATTATGCATTGGTCAACCATTTGTCAAAAGAAAGCGGTCATTTCTGAGGGCATAAAAGATAAATGTTATGGGCACGGAATTAAGATCAACCATGAGAAACCTAAAATTAATGAGATCTTAAGAGTAGAGAAAGCAAGACTGAACGTTAAAAGTGAGAGAGCATAAATTTGACAGGCAGAGCAATTTACAAACCTAGTGACATTTCAGGGAAAAAAGGATTTAAGAGCAAAAGCAGAGCAAGAAGAATGAAACTCCTTGTAGATGTTGCTTTCCTATTTATAGTTCATATTCTGAGTTTAATCTATCACCATTAACGTGGCTTAACCCTTCAACTGCTGGCGTACCCATATGGACACAGTTGCAATGGTCTAAAGAAACAAGTATAAATTCCAAACCAAATATTGCAGCACTCGCTGTCCCCACCAGAAGTGTTTACAATGTATTACTTTATTCGTTACGAGTGTCTACGGCCAACAATTTTACCGGATGTCGACAGTGGCACAATAGGTATCCAAACTCATTGTGCCCGAGGCAGCGAAGTGTCTTCGGTAAGAACACATTTTTTCCTATTCATTTTGGACATTCTGTTATACATTTATCCTTACCCTTATTATGAGTGTTGTCACATTCAGAGTGTTTTCCCTGAATTTTGATATCTTTTGTAGAGTACAAGAAATTTGATGTTATTTTTGGGTGTGCCCGTTTGGGCACGCTAGCCGTTGGCCAGTGGGGCCTCATTTATCGGATATTTATTGCTAAAAATGTCGTTATGACTGCTGTTATCGCATAGTTACGATGTCAAACGCTTAGTTGGGGTCAAAAATTCATTTGATTTTCTTTCTGTCCTCAGATTTTAGTAACGATAAGTTGGTAGAGAAATACTCTTCCCATTTCCTCGTCATGTTGGACAATTTACCAGAGCAAGCAATAAACCTTCCCTTTTCCATTTACAATCTATTTACTAACTTTCCCCTTATAAGTGAATTGAAATCCTGAGGATATGAGGGTGCTGGGAGTGTTCGGGAAAGTAGATTACCCAAAGGTATCCCATTGATCGAAAAAAACAGCTAGATAAGCAGGCCCGCAGCTCCCATGCATTCGTACGAGAGGAAAATGAGAACACTGCTGTCAGAAGATGGAATGACAATTCGGATGTGACTGTCCTGTCATCTTGTCATGGTGTACAGCCACTATCAAGTGTCACGAGATTCTCGCGTGATTTCTCGGACAAGGTGCAAGTTATGCAACCCGCAGTGTTATCATATTGCAATAAATACATGGACGGAACTGATCTCATGAATCAAAATATCAACAGGTACAGGCTTTCTAGCAGAGGAAAAAAGTGGTGATGGTCCATCTGGAGTTACCTTCTTGATACTGTTATTGTAAATGCCTGGATCTCTATGAAAATGCGGGTTCAGACATACCGCAGCAAACGTTTAGGCAAGAGATCGCACAGGTTTACTTGAAACGAAGATCTAAATTTGCAAAACCTGGTGGTTGTGTTCGACATTTGTTGTCTAGTGCAACCGACCATAGTGTGTCTGATGACATAAGGTATGATGGTAGGGATCATCTTCTTATACCATCTGAGAGACGTAGATGTGCCTACGAAGAATGCTCCTCCCACGCGTGCTCAAAATGTGTGAAGTGCGATGTAGGTCTTTACCTTCAGCGTAATTTTGATTTTCACACCCGCCACTAGTGGACCAAATTTATTTTTTCTTTGACTCTACTAATAGTATGGGACTCATTTTTTCAATATCTTCATTTATTGTTTTGTCACTCCATAACTGTTTTCCAAATGTGTTTTATACAGTTGTGTTTATTGAGAATTCAATAAATATTTTGAAACTAAACAAATGGTGTAGAATGATTTGAACATACCTGATGCTGAGAAATATATTAAGTCTCTGGCGTAAATGCAAAAAATATATAGTTTAACACAATAAAAATGAAAATTATGCAGGTATTGGCAAAATTTCTGTACATTTCACACCTGTGACCCGAACGGCTATCGTGCCCATATGGGCACACCCCCTCATGGAAGAATGGATCAACATAATTTTAAAATAGTGTTTTTCTGAATGCTTGGGTAGTAAGAAAGCAGTTTTTAACTAAAAAACAAAAATTCCCTCAGAAAAATAACTCCACTGTTAAAGGGTTAATACTTTTGATCTACCAGACCCACTATGTACTCTGAACACCCTGTACAGATGTAAATAAGAGGGATGATGAGGTCCAGGGGAAGAAGCTGGGGTGGACTGGTGACAGGCTACATCAGCGACATCCTCGCTCACCATTCTACCATGGATCATGTGAATGAAGATAAATTCATGCTTGAATGATTTTCCTCACCAAAGCCTAAATACATAAACAAAATCAATAATTATTGATTGTAGATGAAGTTGAATGCATGGATGTGTGGATTAAGGACAAGTCTTTGCAGAAAGTGGATTGAAAACCGTTACTGTTGCTTCCAGGCTTTGCAGTATCCCCCAGAATATTACCAGAGATGGAATATTTTGCTATTTTAGATGAAAGAGTCTCAACTGCTGTATGAGAAAATTAATTCATTCATTGCAAGAAATGATTCTTTGTCTACAGAGGGAAAACACCACAGAGCTTCAACTACATTGGTATAGCCACTATTGAGAAATATATGAACATCTTAAACGAGCTTTTTATCCCAAGTACAGAGCCCTCTTAACCTCTCCAGCTCATTTGATGTATATACATCTGTACGGACCCAAATTTCTTCTCAATATGGGAATTCAACATATACCATACATCCTCCACCTCCTCTGGCATTGATCTCATCTCTCTTTCCATCACACAGACTTTTTCCCACACTTTGGAGTATCCCTACACTAGTAATTTGTAATGTGCAGTTCTCATTAGGGTATCATCAAAACCAATCACAGTGAAATCTTTTTTGACTTTGAGACCATGAGTAAACATAAAATTCAATTTAAATTACCCACCAAGTATTTAAGTACCCAAGTCTTTAACACCAGCTTAAGCTTATCAACATACTCCTTCCATCTCAAATAGTTATCTTTTGGGTCTATAATCAACCTATCTACCTGTTATCATTGTAATTCATCTTCCTTACATTTCTATCATATCCATCAGCTCTTCCCTGTTTTTGAAAGTTCCCTCATGAGTGTGTGTTCGCCACCATAATTCCTCTGCTATATTTGTTTCTCTTCTTTACTGTTGCTGTTGTTTTGTAGATGCAATTGCATGTCACTTAAGGCAAAAGAAATATAACTTTAGGGCGTACAAAGAGATGTCAGAAACCTATAAAGCTGAAGATGGAATTCATGCAGGGAAAATTGATGGTTTTCAAAGTGAAAGATTAGAGAAAACCCTGCAGTTGCTTTCCTATTTAGGGTAGCAACCAACAGCTTAGATCATCAGCACAATTTGGGATAGGTGAGTGGGTCTGCAAGTGCATGGAAGCAGTGTGAACTCTTAGATGGCAAGTCTGAGGGACCATGTGTTTGCCTCTGGGATTTTTCCCAATTAACCTGTACCATGAATTTCCTTTTTTCTCTTCCAAGTAAATGAGCACAGAATGACATTTGAGTCTCCTTAAGAGCCACCTATTTGGCAGCACTGTATTTGTGGTCCCTTCACAAGTTAACCACCCTAACCTAGTGTCTAGTCTTAAGACTCAACGCTGGAGCCCAAGGCTCGCCCCACGTCTAAGACCTCCTCCCAGGTAGCCTCCTACAGTCTTCACATGGTAGGGTAAGTGAAAGTATCTTTTCCCAGAAGCTGTTACCACAGAACCCTGGGAGCAGTGTCCAAGAGATATTTAGAAATCTCTGCCTCTGACACTCTGCTCACCAAGGAAGATTCGGTACCCGATCCCAATTTAGAATCAACTGCATATGGGGTAAGGCAGAATATAATGTGCGGGGTAAATCGGCTTCAAAATAGTTTTTCATCAAGAGACACTCCATAGCCTTAAGTCTTCTAGATCATTAGTCATGAACGGGGGCTTTAAGACGTGAAGGAAGACGGTAGGGAACATTAAGGAGGAAGGAACATGATTATTTGGGGTTAGAATAAAGGATTGAGAGAAATCTGGAATTCATTCACCCACCGGAACATACGAGGATATATAACAATGCACCGCAATGTAATGCTCAAAACATAACATAACACGATCAATGGCAATAACAGAAAATAATTATAATACGAAAAAATTTGTGAAAAAATGTCTCGAGTGTAATGTGAGATCGGAGATGAGACGCATTGTCCTGAGATGATGATTTGATATGCGACAAAGAAAAGATAATGAAGTGAATGCGCTACTTTACCTCAATAGAAGGAATTATAACCCGAGGAAACTAAGAATTTTATCATGTGCTTCCTCGATTTGCTTTCCGCTATGAGTAGGTGCTTAGATTATTTCATCCTCGCTAAAGAATAACAACTGGAAAGGTAGCAAATCAACAGGTACTAATTGACAGATACAAAAATTAAAAGTTTGGTAGAAGTCGTATTTTAAATGTATACACCAGCCATAACCTCTTAAAAGTATTTTATTTTATATAAAGTTATAATAAAAAGTATTTTAAAAGTAAACACCTGCCATTTCCTCAAGATATAGCAGTATCTTCCAGGACAAATTCAACACCAAAAGGTGATGCAGTCGTCCAAGGTACCCAGCCAACGAACCAAGGTTAAATTTCCGTCGAGCATTTCACAATAAAGTGCTGCGCAATATAAGGATGATTGGAACATGGTAGACAGACATCCGCTGCCTGTAGATCTCATGAAAATCCGTTCTTGACGAAGACACAATCAAAATTATATCGAAGGAGAGTAGATAACGTGCCCACTTCCGTCTGCTTCCGCCCGCTTCGGCCTGCATCGCTCAAATTTCTTTGTTAACTGCGCAACTCCGTTCAAAATAGTAGCGGTATTAGGAATCGTTAAATAAATCTCCTGTAGAAGAAAATGTTTCTGAACGCAAAATTCTCATCATGTTTACTGCTATTTACTGTATTAATCGGTGCAGATTCCAAGGTGAGTAACTATTTTAGGGCTTTGTGAAAAATGTCAGTACCTAATGGGTTATTAATTTAAATGAAAAATGTTTTTTGGGCAGGGCATTAAGCTAATGCAAGGGGAATTTGTCTTCATTGTTTCAGCGGTTAAAACTCTCATCTGGGTTGAAATGGTCTAATTGTGGATCACCGACGGACCCAATAAAACTGACTTTCCTTGACATCACCCCATTCCCCCTGAGCGTTCCTGGCATTGAGACACTTAGTGCTGTTGTTCAAATTGCACGTAATATATCATCCCCAGTTGAGGTATTTTCTTTACGTCGACGATATATCATTGATATTAATTGACAAGTCTCCAGGATTCCTCTAATGATGTTTATCCTTCAACAGGCGTCTGTGATCCTCAAAAAGCATTCATTTTTAGGATGGATTGAAATTCCGTGTTTGGATAACGTTGGCTCCTGTCACTACAGTGATCTTTGTGAAATGTCTCCTTACAAGGACGCGTGTCCTACAGTTTTCAAAAAACTGCAGCTTCCCTGTGCTTGTCCAGTTAATGAGGTAAGTTACTCAGTGGCCAGTGTGGTGTACTTCACTTATGTAAATACCCGAAGAATGAGAGAAACTTGAATTTCAACCCATGGTCTTAGCGGTCTCAGCCATTTTTTGACTCTAATGGAAAGTATTATGCTGGGAATCCCTCTAGCTTTTGCTCATATATCAAGTTCCTCAATGGTTTTGTTCACTATCCTTTGTGTCTAAAAAATAGCCCTTGGTGACAATGGGCTAACATTTCTTACTCTGACCAGTATCAGTCCACTGGATTACCACTAATTTGTTGCATATCCTTTGGATTCACACCTATAGATGATCTGCCGTTAGATCTCTCTTCAATTCCTCATATCACCTCCCTCTTCTTATTCCGTCCAAAATTCCCACCCTCTTCATTCCACTTCCTCTCTTCCCATGTCCTCTTTTACTCACTTCAACTTTCCCTCTCATTTCAAAACGTCCTCCTTCCATCCATTCTGCCTCCTCTGAACATCACCACCAGCTTCCTTTTCTCTCCAACCATATTCAATACCTCCTTGTTCATCCTTCTCGCCACCTAACTCACCCTCTCCATCCTTCTCCACATCTCAAACGCCTCAAGTCTACAAACATCCTCTCTTTGCAATGACCATGTCTCTGACCCATAATTGAGTTTTTGCCAGCCTTTTCTTTATGTCTGTACTCAGATCCCTCTCTCATCAATTCCTTTCTCTTTGAAAATGTTTCTTTAGTCATGGCAATTCTATCTTACTTCCCTACCACCTAACCCATTCTCCTCCAAAATATTCCCAGAGACGTAAACTGCATGACTTGCTCTATTTTGTGCCCTCCCACCTTTATGTTAAGCCTCACTTTCTTGCTTCTGGAGGACCTCATCACTTTCATTTTCTTATGGGTAATGATCATCCCATACCTCTTGTACTGCTCATCTAATGCATTCATCATTGACTGCAACCCCTTGGCTGACAGGCATACCAATGCTTGATCATTTGCAAATATCACCAACTTCATCAGATCCCTTCTTACCTATATTCCTCCCTTCATCTCTCCCCATGCGTCCCTTACCATTTCTTCTAAATCCAAGTTAAAAAGCAACAGCAATTTACGGCACCCCTTCTGCACTCCCTGTCCTTTCATGACCTATCCCAATTCTCCATCAGCTTCCCTAACCTGAGCCTGCTGCTTCTGACTCTGGATGTGTCTTTCCAATAAACCCTAATTTCTTCAGCACTTCCGTCAATTTCACGCAGTCCTCCCTATCAAATCCCTTCTTGAAATCTGCGAAGCAAACAAAAACATCCTGCCCATATTCAAGGTTTCTTTTTACTAGCATCCTCATCACTGATATAGTATCCTGCATTCTCTTCCCTATCCACTTACCAAACTGGTCATCACCCTGGTATTCATTAGCTGGGCTCTCCAGTCCTACACTTATAATTCTAAAGATTACTTTTGCCCCATGGAATATTAAGTTAATTGTCATAAAGTCCTTGAAAGATTTTGCCTCGCTCTTCTTCATTATTGGAATCATTGGAATTAGTGTGGTCTTCATGAAGTGTTCCAGCCACATGCCAGCCTCATAAATCCTATGAATTACAGAGTAAAGTTTCCCCTCTTCTGTTCTGGCCCATACTCTGCATCTGTATGTTATCTATTCCCTCGACCTTATTCCTTTCCATGCCTCATAGTGCTCTTTTGATTGCACCATCAAAGATACCTGATCCGATGCCATCTCTGTCAATGTCGTCTTCCCTTTCTCTATCCAACCTCATGGGTCTTATTTCTTTACCATCGAGTTCATCAGCATATTCCCTCCACCTCTCATGGATCTCTTTTGGCTCTAAGATCTTATTTTCTGTCTTTAATTTTATCTTTACTACCCTGAATACAGCCCATTTGGCCAATTTATGTCGGGTGAATAACAACAACAGATGAACCCAAACAACCTTGCCCTGGGTGGTGATAATTCCATTCGGGTGGAATTCGAACTCCTGACCCTTGGGTGTCTTGCCTGTTTTCGCTGCCATTCCCCTTCCCTTACCACCACCCAGCAATTGCTTTAACTTCCTATACATAGAATTTCATCTTCCCTCTTCTTTAAATTTTCTAAGAAATCAATCTGTTCTCTCCACTTCTCATGCTTCCTTTGCTTCTCCTCAGAGCCTGTTGTTGGATTCCCTCTAATTTCTCCTGCAGAGCTCTTGAGTTTATGCTCTTTCATTTCCTTCCCTCCTGCATCTCCATCATCATTCCCTCTGTGACCCGCGGTTTTCTAAGTTTTGTTGCAGTCACTATGCATATGGTAGCAGTAGCTGTGTCTACAGTTCCTTCTTTTCCAACTTTCCCAATCATCTTCCTCCATGTAAACAAAACAGTCAATTAAAATCTTAGCCTTTTATCCCTACCTTGCATCTTGAATAAAACTGATGGGATATTTGGTTTCTATTTGTACTGCCTTTCTTTCATTATATGATACTTGATATGGCCATCAAGTATTCTTGAGTCCTGCTTCACATTACAGTAAGTTATGTATGTCTAAGCATGCAGGTCTGTGTAACATTTATTTTTGAATAAGCTTCCAGTTTTTTAGCCATTGTTCAAGTGTTTCTGCTCCCTTAGGGTAGGGTAAAAGCAGTTGGGAAGGGAACTGTCACTGGGCATTGCCAAATGTTCAGTGACATAGATTGAAGGAAGGTGGGAGTGGGATAGTGTCTGAAGTTTTATTGAGCTCATGATGGATTATTGTGACTTGTGGTAGCTATAGCCTTGGCAACACAGTATGAAGATTCATGAAGTTAATGCAGTTAAGTTTTGATGGTGATTGAAATAATGTGATGAAATCATGAAGATATGCTTCACTCTCTAAATTCCCACCCAAGAAGAGCAGGTCCATGAATCCACATGGGTCCCACGTGGAGTCCACCTGAGTGTGGGGATATTTGGTGAAGGTGAAAATTTTCTTAATTTCCACCAATTACCCACCGTGGAAATTGCATGGAAATTATTTGGAAATATAAATTCCTGGAACTGTGTAAGAACTCAATTAAGTAAGCAAGGTGTGTCCTTCTGGATAACTTTAAAGTACACAAAGTAAACATCTAATGCCTGAAATCAAAATTTTCAACGTGGCTAGAATAATATTGTAAGGTATTAGGAGGATAAATACGAGGAGTATGTAAGTGACAGGTACACATTTCTGTTATGATTCCGCATTGCCCCAACCTGTTTTATACCATTGTAGTAGCTGTATAGGTACCAGTGAGTAAAAGTTGGTGGAATCATCACAGTTATTACGTGAATATGAAGGTGGAAATCATAGGTGGTTTTCTGGTGATTTTGGTCTCCAGATCCAGAATTGATGTGGCATCCACATGGAACCTTGGCGGAAATTAGTAGGTTTAAGGATTTTGGTGGAATCCACGTGTGTATGATGCAGAAACCATGCGGGACCAATGTGGATCCCACGTGAAATTTGGCATCTTGGTAGAAACTTTGTGGAAAAGCCCGTGCATGGGCTTTTCTCAAGTCACATGCCTGGAGCTACCTTTGGGTCAAGGATTCTAAGATACTTGAAATAGTGAATAACTGTCACCTCACTCCCATCTCTCCCTTCACCAGTCTTTTATCTCCTTCAAGTTACAGAGGGATGCTGAAGATTGTTTTGAAGGGTATAGTGCTGGTTAAGAAGGAGGGATATGATGGAGGATACTAGGTTTTTGGAACTTTTGAAGAAAGGTACATACAATGTGAGAATGCTAAACTGAAGAGTTGGCTTATGTGTAGAAGTAGCACTATCCTAACTAGGGTGAGATTAGCAATGATCTCTCAAAAAGCCTTGGCCATATATACCAGTTTGATATTATTCGCCCATAATGAGCATTTCGATCACCAACTTCCAAAATATGTAGATGTCTTTAACCTCTGGCTGGTGGATGAGTATTTTACCTGACCTCCACAGAGGACACCTACACACATGATAAAAAGGTGTAAAAATGTTGATATCTCATATCCTTTTGCTTCGCTCTCTCAACAAATAACTTTTTTCATTTCAGGGTATGTATTCTGTAAAAAAGTATCCTGTTAACATTGTTAAAGCTGGACCCCACTGGCTTGAGCATGGGATGTACAAGGGCCAAGTTACTTTAACGAGCAACTCAGTTGAATTAGCTTGTGTTGCATTTCAGGTTGCTTTAAAGTGATTCAAGAAGAAATAAAATGTTGCCTTCGGTGACTTTGTGGTAATCCATTTTTAATAAATAAGACTGGATAAATAAGTTAAAACTTTTACTAATACCACAGAGTTTAAAAACACAAGTTAAAGAATTACAGAAAATTTTAAAGCTTTTATTCATAGCAATGACGACAAGAGTAACTTTGCAAATCACCGTGTAACTTCTGACCACCACAGTGATTTTGATTTTACTATATTACATTTGACTAACGATAAATACGAGTTGGACACTGTGGAACAAATGGAAATTTTAAAATGTTTGCACGACCCCAAGGTATGAATGAATATTTGTACCCTGCCTCCTCCCCTATCCTTGACGCCGTCATTGCCTCCACTCCGCCCCACACCCATTCAAGGTCCTCCACCAGCGCTTTGCCTTACCGCTCCCTCCTCCCACATTCCCAACAGTAAACCCCATCCCCTAACCCAGGGGCGGCCAATCAAAATGATCTTGCGGGCCACTTTGGAAATGCATCATAACTCCATGGGCCACATATAAAATTATATATCCCCATATTAGATTTAGACCCATCATAGACATTATTTTGGAGTTAAAAATTGAAACATAATGAGTTATTATTATTGTGTTAAAGTTATTGTATTAAAGTGTGATGAATGTCGTGGGCTGGAAAAATGTTCAAGGCGGGCCGCGGGTTAGCTACCCCTGCCCTAACCCAAGCACCTGCTCCCATTCCTCTATTTTTTAGCCATATGACGTGGAATTGATGTATATATACAGGCTGCATGCTTGACTTCTCCACCTGAAGATGGTGCTTAGCTCCAAAACCCGGGTCGTGTTTTTTAATTTGTGTTTTTAAACTCTGTGGTGTTAGTAAAAGTTTTAAGTGATTCAGGAAGACTTCATAATTTTCCATAGTAGGATTTTTTGCTCATTTTGTTATCTTTTAATTTGAAATGAACAGTTGATGAAGAAAATTATCTTTGAGAAGAATATTGTGCCAAAAGTGTGCTTAAACATAACTTCATATGAATAAATGGAGTTTGAAGGTGTATAAAAGGCATCTCATATGCCTCATATGGAGTTGTTACTGGGTGATGAGAGTTTTAAAGTATTATTGTGCCATTCTTAATGAATGTTGCCAGTCAAAGTTGCGCATGTTAGACATTGCCTATTGGCTCTAAAGGATATTATTATCTTTTCTTCACATAAATAGATATAATAGTTATATTTTTCTACATTTTCTTTAATGGCTTACTTTTCCTTATTATGTAATGATTTTTTAAATATTCTTAAGCTCTTAAACTTGTGCATTCAAATGCTTATGTTAACTTGACCACTGTTGCCTGGTATCATCATAAAATTTCCTGATCTAATTCCCCCTATTTGGAAGTGGTTTCTCTACACCTTTACGTTTTGAATAAAAATGAAGAATAGTAAAAGTTTTAACATTTGGATGCCAGGTACTACCTGAAATAGATAATTTGTATTTTACATAAAAATATGCATTTGATAATCAAGAATCCGTTATTTTCATATATTGACCAAGAATTTCATTCTATGATATATAATATAATAGAAAGTGAATTCTCTATGTGATCTGCTTTTGTGTTCACTGCAAATTGAATGAATGGACTGGGTCATTGACTTAGAAAACACGCCACAATAAGCGTGGCCACGTATTATAATCTCTGGTTATTTCATTTCTTTTCATGTTAATTGGTTACATAAAAAATTATGAAATGAAACAGCCATTGTGCTAGTTTATTCTAAAACATTAAGATCACTATCCTGACCAGCCAAGAAAATAAGAGGATGCTTTCCCTTAAATATTGCGTATTGTGCCTCTAAATTTTGTCTGCAAATTTTATATGACTTTTTATATGCATAATGTCATGTTCATATTTTATTGCACTTTGTGGTGCATAAAAATATGCAAGTATTGATGAAGAATCCATTATTATCATATGTTGACCAAGACTTCTAGAAAGGATATTGCTTATTCTGCTTTTACATTTTGTCTGGGATTTTTTATGAAATTTTATACGACTTTTTATATAAATAATGTAATGTATTTTATTGCACTTTGTTGTGCAAAATTAAATTTATAAAAAATAAATAAAATTTATAGGAAAAATGTAGCAATTATTTTCTTACACATGTACGGCAGTTGGATAATTTATGAAAAAGAATTCTCTATGTGATCTTTTGTGTCCGCAGCAAATTTACTCGAACAAATGGCCTGGTTTAATAATTTAGATACACCAAGTATTATAATCTCTGGTTAAACAATTTATTTTCATGTTTATTAGTTACATATGATAAATTGTTCGTGTGTTCTGTGGAGTGCTCCAGAAACTTTCCAGGAATGACCTATCAAATGATTTGGTTTTTGCTTCAATATTTTGTGGAGTGAATTCCTTATAAGTCCACATATCAATCTATCAAGAGAATGCTTTCTCGTTATACCCAGACTTAAAATTTTTTTCCCTCTAATTTCATTCACGAATCCATATTTTATACAAGGTATAAGCTTTTTTTACCCTTCACTATTTTCATTAACATAAAAGTTAACTGTACATAACAGGCTTTAATGAAATGAAAATAAACCTCATTAATGTGAGTGGAGGTGATTTGTTTTAGTCTGAAGTCTTATACCAGACCCCATACCTTAAACCAATAGCTCTGTGTACAGTTCATAAGTCATAGAAGCCTATATACTGGAATGATATGAAAAGAATTCATTGATAAATATGAAATGATACAGCCATTGTGCTATTTTACTCAAAAACATAAGTATCACCATCCTGATACAGGGGAGGCAATTTCTCCTGATATACCCCTTAAGGTTCATCTGTATATTACCCTGCGAGCTGCCACATAGGCATGTGGCGGGGGTGTTAGGACACCAGCTGTGTAAAAATGGCTACAGGGAGGTGAAATGGGGAAGTGTATTTTGAGTGTGTCGACTGTTTGGAGCGGAGCTCAGTTTTTATTATGGTCGCTTTTTGTTCATGGGAAGAATGAATTTTTTATCTATATGTTTGGGATTTTATATACCATATTTTATAGCTTCTATTAGGCCTAGAGATGAGTGAACGTAGTTTGGCATCAAAATGATATTCTCTATGTTACCCTGAAACACACCTATTATGAATTTCTCTAGCAATGTGTTTCCTCTGAGTCTATCACGGCTCCCAACCTAATCCTTCTAAAAGCTGTGAAAAATATGTTTGCTCATAGCAATTTTTAACAAAACTTACAGCTTTCCTTCGTACTTCGTTTATTATTCAGATTAAATCTTTCTGTGTACAGTCCCAAATGCTAATGAGGCATGGCCTAACTAGAGTAAAATACTACCTCTCTTTCCCTTTTTCATTCAAAGACCTTTCCACAATACGCTTGATAAAATGCCTTCTTAATTAAGCTCACTTAAGTTTGATAAAATAAAGGTTGGTTTTAAATGGAGGTAAGTGCAAATATTTTTTACCATCACACTTGCAGAGCCCCCATCCATCAATATTTTCTTTCTTCACCATCATGTACCTTCGACTCTTCATCATCTCATCCATTAATGGATTCACTGTCTTCCCCTTCCCCACATACCAAATGTCCTCCCCTATATCATACCCTTAGTAACCCTTTGACCTACTTTACCCCCTAGGACCACCCGCAACGTCTCTTCCTAACCGCATCCAGAAGTTTCCTTCCTCACCCACTATCACTTCCTCATTTGTCTTCCTTATGGTCCACGCCACCATATCCATCCTCTCCCATACTCACATCTTTAGTATCTGCAGCCTATTCTCGCTCTCCTTTTTCAATCAGTCAATGTTTCCACCCTATACAATGCTACCTTCACATCAAGCTCTTCAACAGCCCTTTCTTTATATCCTTACCTGAGGTCTACGTCTTCAGCTCCTTACTGGCTTCATATCACACTTAAAGCTTTCTTTTCCTCTGCTAGGGTTATACCCCTCCTTATGTCTTTGCTACTAAGTTCATTTTCTTCTTGCATTAAGCATAGATATTTCATTATATTCCTCTGTTTGTTGTGTTTGTGCCCTCTTGCTTCAATGACCAGCCTCCCTTTCTTTGGCCCAGATACCCTCAATATTTTTTGATTTCTCGCAATATATCTCCACTCCATATATCCTGCACTGGTTTTCTGATGTATCCACTAAAGCTTGAAATCCCTTCGATGATCAACTAACCAGTGCCTTGGCGTCCAAAAACTGCCGTCTATTGTGACTGATCCTCTCACAATTTGTTCAAAGTTCTGGTTACATGATGATGAGCTAATGCAAAAATGTATGGCCACAAAATACCCCCATGGTGATTCTGTTTACTTGCATGTTCATGCACTCACTCATCACTCTGAATTCATGAGTGAGCTATTCGGCATATTCATGAGCTTTTTGGCTCGTTGAGAGGGATAAAGAAGATGAAAGAAGAAAGTCAATGCATGCATAAGTGAGAGAAAAAATGAGAGAACAATTTCATGGCAAAAACAAACCAAATATTAAGATATCATATCTTGTCGACCAACCGTTCATCAATCCCTCCTTAAAATGAATGTTCTCTACAGAGGTTTATCCTTGTCTCAGCCAAACCCTCATCATAAATGAATACATCGTCAGTTGGAGTTTCTGAGCGCCCCCCTTCCTACCCTTATCACCTCACAGAATAAAACTTCTCAGCTACTAAAAGAATGACTAACCTCCCCCCTACGGTTCTACAAATCCTCTCTTTTTCTCAAGAAATTCTGCTCAAGATGAAGTTCTACGTTGAAACTAATGCCGTAAGTGCAATATAATACTCACATGAGGAGTGATGTTTTCCTTTCATTACATAACACCATGATGTAATTCTAGGTGTTGTAGAAACGTCTTATTCCTACATCTGCCTCCTCCAATGCTAATGCTTCAGATGCCCTACAAATGAGTGCGTAAAAAATCGTAAAAATGCACGAAAAAAGAACACGATAATCTAATTCGATGGTGCTAGACAGGCAGGAGGTCGCGTCGGCCTCACGGTCATCACTTTCACAATTTGCGAGAGGCCATACGTTAGGACTGTAACTCAAACGAGATGAACACACCGATAAAAGTATAAAAAAATGGGACACTCTTTCGGCCACTTGTTCCAAGCTACCTTCTTATCTCACCATGAGTTGCACAACATACCTTTTAGTCGTATCAATTCGAATATCGCGGCCTTCAAGAACGTAGCAGACGATAACCTGAGTGAAAATACAAGAAGCTCGTCCCCCGATCTGTGAAAAGGAGAATCATTTGTTTCCTAGGCAGAAAGTACGTGAAGGTAGGTAGCACCTATTTAACTACCATTTATTCATAATCAACTGGCATCCGTACCATCTCAAGAACATTCGCGAAACGTAGGGCGAAGATATATCCCGGGATTTATGAATATCGTAAAAAGAAAATGTCCTGGACAAACGATGAACTTTTCATAAAGAGAATGGAATAGATGTCAACGGTAGATATTCGCCTGACCTTCAAAAATTTGAGGCGCCTGATATATTAGACCTACATTTACCGATACCGACTATACCTAATCAGTTGATGTCTCCCATTTAATGTTACAAAAAACGAGATGCCCTGGTACTAGTTAGTACACTTACTAGGATCATGGGTTTCCTCTTCCTGTGTAGTTATAATACAAATGGAGATGTATACCTTTCAATAATAAAGGCGGACAACCTCATTTTTTACATGTAGAGTCTCTATTAACAACTAACATTAAATACAACTTTTCTCTCTCCACACTTGAGGCTTGTGTCTGGGAGTTGGAAATCAGAAGATATGGATCGATGGGTGGGAAAAGTTGCTGTCGTTACTGGAGCCAGCTCGGGAATAGGAGCAGCTATAGCAACCCAGTTGGTGAAAAATGGAATGATCGTGGTTGGGATGGCAAGAAGAGCTGAAAGAATTAAGGTACAGGAAGAGAATGCCTGCTGACAAATAAATTTTTTCCCACTCGGTCATTGATTAACCTTTAGAATAAGGCACAGCATTGAAGCCTCTACAGGGACCCTGAGAGAGGGAGATGTAGAAACCAAATTGAATTAAATTCTCACTTGGACAATAGACAAATTAGGTTTAGAGAATGTATAAAAAAAGAGCAGGGAAATGACGCAACCCTTTCACTGCTGCAAACGTACTTGCACATTTGCACAGCAGGCTGCTGTGACGTACTTTAATGCTCGGGCTCCGCAGAGCGCTTCATGGTTACTCACTAGCCCTTAACTGCTTTTAAATACACAGTACACAGAAAATGTTTCTTAATCTCCTAGTAATTAAAAAACAGATATAGATATGTGTATCATGAATTTCATCTATGGAATATATTACTCAAGGAAGAGTTACGCGCAGGGGATTCACTTTGCAGCCGCATGGTAAGCCTCATGATCGGGAGACTGGGCTGCAGCAAAAAGGTTAAAGAACCTATGGAGATAGAGAGAAGTGGATGTGATCTGTTCAGAAGTCAAATGATTTTTAGGACTACAGGCAGACTTGCATACATGGATACTTGAAGAAAGTGGTTACCATACCCTGAAAAATGGAATGGATGGGAGGCAATAGTTAATGATGCTGCAGAATGTGAAACACGGTTGCCAGTATTAACGGTTGCATGTCTTTTCTATTTCGAATGGCTGGCCAATCTAAGATAGTAAAGACAAAAAAACTGACCCATAGAAAGGTAGATATGTAAGTGGCTGTAAATCCCTAAGCATCACAAGATCAACGGGAGGAACATACCAAAGGCTCTGCTTTCTACCCAAAGGTTGGTTATCGCTGCATTAGCACATCAACATGAGTGCTACCAAACAAATTCTTGGGGAGAGCTTGCACAGGAAAATAATAAGCACAAACTATTTTATGAAACACTCATAGTTATCAAACTACAATCTGCAGCATAAGGGAAATGTTGGATAAGTAGGAAAGAGGGAAAAAGTACCAATGTTTTAGATGCCACCAAAAGAAGAAATATATGGGCTGCACTGAGAAGAGAGAAAGTTGTAATGAAACTGTTCGTACCAGCTAAGTTTTCAAATGAAATGTTGTTTATCAGAAGCCATGTTAAACTGTAGAGGAAGTTAAACAGCTGAAGTAAATCAATAACTTCCATCATAATCAATGGCATAACAATATTAAAGATTTCAGGGGGGGAAGCATTTATACACCTGCAGCTGTGTGGCATCCTCCCCATTAGGTAGTTAGTGCAAAATATCATTTCACCAAGAAACCAATAAATATGGTCTCATTTTAAAGAAAGATATCTCACTCTTCCAAAAATACCATCCCCTAACCAAACTGGTGACTGAGTTTGTTTATGAAAAATACTTGCCATTTTACATGGGAAATGGTGCGTGTATGCTCTCTAGAGAGACCTTATTTAAAAAATGACGAATTCCTGACACCTAGATCTTGTCAAAAAACTAACATTATGTAGCTTGTATGTTTTCTCAGCCTTTTCTGAATATAAATCATATAGTTAGAGCTTCCTCCAGCTGATGAAATTAAAGCTTATAATTTGAATATGATCTTCACCATGTCTAGGAAACGAATCTTACTCAAACTACCTCGAACAATATTTTTCACTTTAACCCTTTGAGTGCCAACTAATTTCCTAGGTATTATGCTAAAATTGCAGAGGCATTTTTGGTGATTTTGCAGAAGTTAACGAACAAATTTATGCATAGCACATAAATGCGTGGTTAATTTAGGAACAATTATTATTCCACATTACTAGTAATCTGTATTTAGGAGCCATTTGTTGAAATATAATGATCTGATATGGACGTTGCAGGAGTGCAATAACACTCCCGGCACTTAAGGCGAGAGACGGGAGTGCGATCACACTCCCAGGCATTAATAAGGGTTAAAATAATCCATCTACAAAAGCTTCGTCCCTTATGGGTGTCATATTTATTGAGGGAGCCTAATGCACCCTCCTTTGATATGTTATGAGAGTATCTTCAGAGTTATATTCTTGATTGTATCTTTCCCACCCTTCTCAATATTTTAGTGGGAGAAAGGGTAAGATTGCACCCTTTCCCCCACACCCTCCTACTGTTATAATTCCACTGATCCTAATATCTTCAGTGTAAATGAAACAAAACTCAGAATCAGCAGGTAGCATTGACTGCACCATTATAATGAACATTTTATCCAATTAATTTACCAAATTCTAATTACTTTTACCCATTTCAAGCATGTAGCTATCTTGCACCTAAAACTCAATAGCTTCAATAATCTTGGATCCAAATAATGAATAATTTTATATCCAAATGCAGGAACTTGCTGAAACACTGAAGGAAAAGGGAAAACTATATGCAGTGAAAGCAGATGTTTCGAATGAGAAAGAAATTACGGAAGCATTTCAGTGGGTGAAAAGCAATCTCAAAACAGTCAATGTGCTGATTAACTGTGCTGGCATTGGAAGACATTACCCCTTAACAGGTCAGTATGCATCCTCCATAAAACTATCACTTTGCACTCGATATTTAACAAATTTTACCCATGAGTTATGCTCATGTGTATTAAGTTTCAATTTTCAAGGACAACATTTTGAGCAAAGACTCCAACGTTGCCCTCTACTTGAGCGAAGCTTTCGAGGATTCTAAGAAAACTCATGGCTAGAAAAATTTGCTAAGCCTCAATTTTTCCATGAGCTGGTTACATAAGTGAAGTTAAACATAACATATCATTGAATCTACAGCTAAAATAATACAATGTAATTATATAGTTGGCTTTAAAAATATCAGAATCAAAGATGCTGACCATGATGAAAATCTAGGGTTGGTTTAAACATGTAACCTAAATGAGGATGTTAACATTAATGCCTTAATTTTTCTACCATAGCTTCTGTCACCATAAAAATTACATGCCAATATGATCCAATTTAGTTCCTCTGAAGTAACATCAAACTGCTTGGTCAGGTACTAAGAGGAGTTAATTGACCAATTAAAAATGTTACTATTTCATGGCACAGGCGAGGGGAAGGTCGAGCATCTTCAACAACTAATGAATGTAAATTCGATTGGACTCATTACCTGCACAACACAAGCAGTGAAGCTCATGAAAGAAACAGGAATCAACGATGGGCATATAATTCACCTTAACAGGTAAGCAAGTTAATTTGGCCCCAACCATATCGTACGAGGAAAATTTATGAAATCACTATTTTTACAAATAATTGAAATCCTTCAAAGTTCAAAATAAAATACTGCAATATATCAATGAGCAGTTTATTCAAACTACCTTATAATTGAAACATTTTGTAAATGACATCCTTATTCTTAATTGCCCAAAGAGCAAAAGATCATTATTCCATCTATTTCATCACCTACTTTTTACTCCAAAGTTTCATTTCTGTTATCTGCCTTAGATGACATACATATTAGCCATGACAACTTTTCATCCAAGAGGCTGGCATAGGCTCACGACAATGAGAGGGTCATGTTCCCTATACCTGGGTATGCCTGAAAATGTCATAACTGATTCATGCTGAAGAGTTCCCTATGTTATGAAATATTTTGTACTTTTTGGTTTAATGTCAAATTCTTTTATTTGCAGTGTTGTGGGACATAATATACTTCCCTTCACTGGACATTATATCCACTCTGCAGTAAAACATGGAGTGACAGTACTGACAGAGGGGCTAAGGAGAGAGTTGGTGCAAGAAAAGTCAAAAATTAAAGTTACTGTACGTAACAATCCTACTGTAGCCTAAAATACTTTTTTATAGTGCATCTTCATCATGCATGATAAGCAATTGTATGGCACCAACATTCACTGGATTGGTACAAATTGAAAAAAAATTGTAGCTACCTACATTTTAGCTAGTTCCTAAAAAGAACTGTAGCTACAACATTGGCTAAAATTGAGAAAAAATGGGAGCTACACTACAGCTACTCACAAAAATTAGTTGTCACCTACTTATGTTCAACTCTCACATTTAATGTAAAAAGTTAAATAATGACAGCATTTTTTAACTCCATGCTAAGCTGTTAATCGAGCCATTTACTACTTAGGTTTAAAATATTGAATTTTAATACATTTAATTGAGCAATTTGCATAAATATCTCATATAATTATGATAGATGGCACACTCTCAGACCAATAGTATCAGATTACCATTATTTGTTATCTAGAACTATAAACTCTCAAATCAATAGAATTAATATTGCATAAAGAAGCAGCAAAATCAAGACTAGTTCAAATGTCACAGACAACTTCCAGACCAGATAATACTCTTTCAGAGCAGTTGCAGGTAACATATTTTGGCCTGGGTGGTCTGCAAAAGTCAACAGATTTTAGTTATTATGGTAGCTTTGACATGTGGAGAACGAAATATTAAACATAAAAAACTAGGTAATGTATTTTTCTCAAGTTAATGGAAGAACTACCAATCATGCATGCAGCATTCTGCAGCATAAACCTTGTACTCATTCCCTTAAATATTATCATGAAGGCATCATTCATGGGTACTCACTAAGGTACTAATGTATACACTTTGGTATTCTTCCCTCCTTCGCAGAGTATCAGCCCTGGTTTGGTCAATACCGAAATGGTGGAAGATTTTAAAACCCCAGGAATGGAGAACAGCTTAGAGGGTATGCCCATGCTTGAACCAAAAGATATTGCAGATGGGGTCATCTATGTTCTTGGAACTCCCCCTCATGTCCAGGTATGAGATATATATCACATACGTAAATGCCTTTACTTTCACATGACTATTAATGCATTTCAAGTGTCATGTATTGTATTCTAAAAGGAAATAAATGGAAGTCACTCCTGTGGGCACTGAATCATATATCCCCATTGAAAGCAAGTTTAATGCAATATCATTACCTATATGAAGAGAGCTTAATGTGTAAGCCATTAGCTGGAAATACAGAGGCCTATTAAATTTTAATGTACATGTGGTAGTGTTACTTGTATTCCTTAACGTAAACATTTCACCTCCTTATCATTTACATAAATTATCAGCTCAGCACCAAATTTAATATTGATGCACTTACAACCATGACTCCTGAAAGGCATTCAGTGATAGGCAAAATGCAGAGGACTGCTTTCTTTGCAAAAAATTTAAGAATAATTTCTACCAAAACAAGTAGCCTACATACATGCTACGCTCTTCAAAAAGACTAATTTTGAAGTATGTCCCTACAGTCATCATGTGAAATACTATTGGAAACCTCTGCTTTACTTTTCAGATACAAGAGCTGACAATCAGGCCAGTTGGTGAGCAGTTCTAATGATCTATAAGAAACAAAACATCCATCCTGCATTTCAAAATCATTACTCAAGGAGATGACAAATGCAACCATTCTTCCAGCAAACAAACTGGCATCATATTACAAGTAGAGCCTTGTGTTCCCAACAATAATGGGACCAACACAGACCAGCCTGAGGAAATAAGGCAGCTAGTTATAAAATTTGTCAAATTCAATGTCTTCCAAAAAGCTGTTTTTTTCTCATGATCCTACTTATGCTTACAGTGATATGTCTTATTATATGACACTGAAACCTTAATGATCATGAAATAATGATCAATGTATTCTTTGCTACAAAAATCTTGTTCTGCTTTCATTTTGAATTTCCCCAATCATTTCAACTACATCCTGAATAACACTACCACTAATGCACAAAAGGTAGGAGTTGAATTAATGTATTCACATAATAATAATAATGATACATTTTATCATTATTATATAAAATTATAAATAGCATTGATACATTTTATCTACAGTATCTAATTGAATAAAATAAATGAGGTTTAACATGCATTAGAAAGGCTAAGTTCACAAAGTTAAAAATTATCAAAGCAATTTCTAAACATCAAGTGGCTAAGTTCAGTCAGTAAGATAGGGAGAACAAGACACGTAATATCATCGAGTAATTAAATATCCTCTATTAATTATGAAAAATTGAAAATAATAAACATAAAATACGTTATAAATCAATTAATACACTTGATTTTTCCACAATTTTATTTTCCTTTCACTACCTAGGTTTCAACACTCAGGTCATCATCAGGTGACTAAAGAAAATTTTTATCACAGAGAGTATGATTCACCTTATGATGAGCTGAGTGTCGAAACCTAGGTAGTGGAAGGAAAATAAAATTGTGGAAAAATCAAGTTCATTCATTGACTAATAATGAATTATTTCTACCATTTAACGGCCGACAACACCAACTATATAAAATAGGTTCATACTGCATAACTAAAATGTCACCTCCAACTCAACCTTTAAAACTTGTCTTTAGCAATATGTACTTGGTAGTTAATATCTTATACATGATAGTTAACCATTGAGAAACACCTGTATAGATCCAAGTACACCAAACAGCATGGAAGTGGCTCAAATGCTATAAATTTGAATTTAACATTCTGGTAGATGGAGAGGGCATTAAATCATCAAACGGCAGCATGAAGACCAAAATAACAACCATGCTGTTTATCCCTGCTCTTTCTATACTTTCCTTTAGATAGCACATAAGAATCAACGAATCAGTGGATGCATAGAAAGAATGTCTACTATCTGTTTGAGACAAGTAACTCATGAAACATACATTGGTTATTATAAGTGCTATGGATTCTACCTGATTTTACTATAGTTTGCACTAGGAATGCAAATCGTTACAAGTTTAGTATAAATATGTTAAGGAGAATGCATATACGGGAAGTAAATGAATGCCAATTTCTTGTGAGTTATCAATGAAAAAAAATCGTACAAAATGCCACCTTAGCACATCTACCCAGAAGCAGTATAGGTAATTTGGAGTTAACAAAGATGGCTGACAGGCCACGCTTCATTACAGCTTTTAGAATTGGCAAAGATAGCAAGCGCCCTCTCCTAAAGCCCTCGTCAAACTAAAAAGGTCAACCTTTTTGTGCATTTGCCCATCACATAGACTCTACTTCATGGTTAAGGGGTTGAGATAATATGGGTTTGTCCATTTTTTTGAGAAGATAACCTACTACTAAGATCATGTGCACCATTGAGGATAGGTGGGTATACTATTAAATGAAAGATTATATACATGGGAAATGGAAGAAGGAAGTAGAGGAGCCTGGTATTGAAATTAGCCTGCTTTTGACAAAGTAGCCAAGGGGACCATGGTTAGATATGCCACTCAATGGATAAGGGAACTGCACTTGATGTGTCTTCCATTTGGCACTACGTTAAGATCAGGATTTCACTGAAAAATCTTCTCCAGCACTGATATTGAAAACCTGTACCCTTGTGAGTGCCCACCTATCCTTTATCCTGTAGATGGTCTTAGTAGTAGGTTGTCTCCTCAAATGGCAGGCATGGAAAGTCAGTTCTCCAACAACCACATCAATCTAATCTGCATTTCCACATTAGGATGATCCCTAGAATTGTGCTGGCAGGTGAAATGCTTATAGCTTCTAACACGGTCACCCATTCAGATATTGTGAGGAAAATGAAAGATAAAAGGAATCTCACCAGTGAGAGAGAGATATTTTATTCCAAGGTTTCACATCAAATACTATTTACGATGGCAATGGAAAACCACTTAATTTGCTTTACTCATAATGATGGTCAGTTCTATTTGTGGGGGTGTAGTGACCTGGATATTGGTGGTCGAGTTCCCATCTCTTCCAGATGGACAGTTGTCTTCATCTACTTTGAAGTATGCACTCACTAAATTTCTCACTGTATATGTCTGTACTGTTATTTAGCTCAGAATATCCAAGTGAAACTGTTTCAGAAGTGTCACCTTTCACTTTACTTGACTATCTATTTCCCCACCCCATCCATTGTCACCAGGCCAAAATATTCTTGTATTGACTCTCCCACATAATGGCACGGAGAGATGTGCCAATGGTCAGTAGGGCCCTTTCGAGTCGGGTCATTTCGGTTCTCAATCATTCTTCAGTCAGTCATATAGCCGATACTGACGAGTGAAGATGTGGGACATGGGGCCCGTGCACCAGTAGCCATAGCACCATCCATCTGTGCCGTTGCCCTCAACTTCTCTCCTTCCCGAGACACGGTAATATTCTTGTTTGGCTATTCTAGACACCCAATTTGGGTCATTCAATTGAACACTTGATTAAAACTAATTCTCATTCTCCTTTCAAGACCTTTGTGAAAATTTGTTCCTCAACTCGAAGGGCAAGAATCCATTCTTTCGAAGTGTACCGCATGTCTACGTGCATCGCTGCCTTCATCATTGACGGGTTCATCTCCTTGCGGTGCACACAACAGGGACATGTGCCTTTCGTGCGAGTCCGGAGCTTTTTGAAAGCCCCCGCTGCCAGGGAACTGACACCAAGGAGGGGGTTCTAGCTTGACACATTTTTGAGATTATTATCGCTCAGGTGGGAAAACCGTGTGACCCAAATGAGAGAGGCCCTGTGGTGATGAGGTCTAAGAACCACTGAATTTTAGAGGCTTGACACTATGCCTACTGTACCCTGATGGTCTCTGTGGAAGTCAAGTGACAAGCAACTTTCTATATGCTCACCCCTACAAAATATAGTACTGCCTCCTGGCCCCCAAGACATTTGAATAATACACTAGATTTCCAGGTTTTTATCCTCCAAGTAAACTTTGGCCTAAGCAACAAGTTTATCCTATAAGCAGGATGACTAGAGAAAACAGCTGCCAACTAGACCTAGTATGAATACATGGAGAAAAATCAGAAATACCACAGGAAAAATCTTGGAAACAGTGGAACTCCACTGGAATAGGTTATGTACTCAACAAATCAAGGATCTCATCATGATTCTCATAATATGAACAGCAATTCGGTTCAGAGTAATACAGGGGAGGAACAAAACTATTAACATGGAATGTATGAACAACAAGGGGAGAACGTAAAAAATATCAATAAACAAGATAACCACGGAAGCCTTCACAACAACTTTCCTGCTCTTTGACTAAGTTCACGTTTCCACAATTCATGACATAAATAAAACAAAAGCTTCACAAATTCATCCAAATCACTACACAAGTACTTGATTTGAAGCAAATGCACACCAAAAAATTAAGCCTACCTCTCACTCACAAAGATATTTGAAAAGAATAATGTTCTGCATCACTTAGGGTAACTAAAACTCAACTGTACATTATTCTGACATTCAGAAACCACCTAAAATAGAAAAGGATTAATAAGATTTTGATTCAAAATGCAAACTCAAAAGACAGGTAAGAGAGCAAGAGAGCTACGTTTTAGCAGCAGGTGGCTGAAAACTACAAAGTAAAACAAAGTCTACAAAGGTATAGAATTAACATTTATTCCGGTGAGACCTTGCACTAGACTTACTAGTCACAAAAACTTTTTTGACGGCATTTTTCATGGTATTTAAAAATTAAAATACTACAAAAAAAGCTGCCCAAAATATTTATTTGAGCTAAAAATTATATAACCACATAAAAGTGAAAATGTTTCAATAAATGCATTGATGGGCATTATCAATTACAGTCCCAATAACTTTGCCAGAAGGTAATATTTTGTTTAAACTTTATTTAACAAATTTAGCATTCGAAACAATGCAATCAAGCTCACATCATCATAGTATCCCTTGTTTGGCCAACGCAACAAGCATCCTTGCTTGTTTAATGATCGATGGCTCTCGGGGCAGATTCAAAATACTTTTAAAAGTTGCTCCACATTGTTTACTCAGTGTCCATGGCAACAGCTGGCTGTGGCTCTGGTTTTTCTTCTGGCTTGGGGACAAGACGTGCAGTGGGCTGAGGTTCACTCTCCCCACCTCCTCCACCACCACCACCTCGCTTTTCCTCCCCAACAATTGCCGTGAGGTAACGAGAAGTCTCCTCCTCATCATAGATGGTGAATGGAGTTCCCTTGCCAACCACTCCAATGGAAACATTCTAGGGAAAAAGTTAGGGTTTCATAGGGTCAGTGAATCAAACAAAGTTGAAAGGAATAGCTTGATCTTACAATGCTAAAATCAACAGAAAACATGAAACAACTCATTCTAAGGATTTCCAGATGGTATAAAAACAATATTTCTTTCCCATAAAGCCAGTTTTATATTGTCCGGTTAAGGGAGACCACATGGTGACGGAGCCTTTACTGTAAGTTGAAGCTAAATGAGAATGAGCTAAGTGTAAGCTGAATGATGATTCAGGTATCATGTACTATGTCAGATTTTCATTTAGTTGACATCAAGTTTTTTAGGAGAACATGTTAGCATTTAATGTCAGAGAAAGTAGCAATGTACAAAGTTATAGAGGAATTATCCAGAATTTTGGCATTCAACAGCAAAAACGGTGCTCTGGCTGCATTTAAAAAATGACCAAGAGCCCTGAATTTTTTCCAGTGTGCTAGTCCAAAATTCAATAACATTAGTGGCTCACTACCATTGACAAATGAATGCCATAGTTTTGTACATGGGGAAACCATGTTGAAGATACTTTTTCCATCCTCTTTCTCTGTTGACATTAAATCCATTTGGGGAATAATAATTTATAAGAATACAAGGAGTCTGGCCTCTGCTCTGCCAGGAATTTGGTGTTGGAGCTGGCTCAACAGGGATGTAATATGTATTGTTAGTTCGTAAAAGACGTACATGATTGATCATGGTAAAAACTGAGACAAAAACCCACGATCCTGAGGAAACAGACTCAGGATGAAAACCAAGCTAGACGGATGTCTAGCTTGCTCAGGTTGGCGATCGTGTGGCAGATTGCCGTCGCACTGGTGTTCCCTAGCATTTGATGGGCTTGCTTAGGTGTTCTGTTTGCTCGGGTGGCCCAACGCTCACCTGGAAGTGTTTGACGGCCGCCTGACGTCGATTCAAGCACCGCTGACGCTCCTCTCCACTCTCCTCATCCGGGAACGCGTACGCAGCAAAAATTTCCTACACGGAGGCGAATTTGCGCTTCATAGGTTCCATAACACCTCTGGGGAGGATATTGCAACAACAGAAACCTCTCAGAACCGATATTTAAGTCAAATGAGTTTTCATGGCGAATTTCAACCCTTGGTGTATAAACACCTGTGCCAGTGACTTTGTCTACCATGACAGTGGCTTTGTAAGCAGGTCTATTGTCTCATGTGCTACAATGTAGACTTGAGGAGTGAACATCCAGAATGCTTTTCAAATATCCATGGCCGAGTCTCCTGCCCTTCCCAATGAACCATGTGTGGAATGTTACAAAGAATCGTTTCTCTTCGCATACACAGTCTTAAGAGAAAACATGGCAACGCCCACCTCTCCCCATCTCCCTGGTGTCGAAGGCCCCACCTCCTGCCGTATACCACCCATCACCCAAACAGTGTGTCATATCAAATGGACGGACATAGCACTTTATACATAGGATATATCGAAAAACAAGTGATACCAGCAGTCTCTAGTAGCCTCACCTTGGTATTGAGCTCCACTTCATTGGGAAGTGTGTCCCTTAGTGCCCTTAGCCCATGCTTAACAAGATCATCTAAACTGCATTCCATGAACTGGTCCAAGTTTTTCTCCAAGTAAGTACGAGCACTCTGTGATCGAGATCCTATTGCCATAGCCTTACAGTCAAAGTAGTTGGCAGAGGGACAAGTCTGGTAGATATGTGGCCCTTGATCCTAAAACATAAAGAGAACTCCAATTTCAACACCACAACTTGAAGCACTGGGTATCCCATAAGTACTGAATACAGCAACCATTACCATCATTCATGTTGACAACAGCTACGAAGACTACAGAGGTATATTCACATTAACCACATTACTCAAAGGTTTAATTTCAATACCTCCAATAAGTAATTATAGAGCCACATTATAGCAGCACAAGAAATGCTACTGATGACATTTTTATCAAATGGCACACCCCACCAAGTTCATAGGTGGGAATTAAACAGCAATCAACCATGCACCTGAATATGGTTTGGTATTACTAGCATGGGGGGCTTTGATTCGTAATGCATTAACTAGAGGTATAGAAGCACTGTCAAGTTTGAAAACTGAACAGATTTCTGGGCATTAGAGCCTGGGTGAAGCAAATTCCATTAATAATTTCCATGGAAACATAGTATTATACACAGATTAATACAAACTTATAATGAGAAATATTAGAGAAATATCAGCCAACTATAGTCTTGAATTTGAGTAATTTCCATTTACTTTGCTAATTAAATGGCGACACTGAGAATGTCAATTCTTGAATCAAGCAGAAAAGAAAGGAACAACATATGTTAGAACCACAACTTAGGGGCTATTTGTATAACATTATTATAAACTATCGCATAAAAACTACATCAACAATATGCGACAATTGATGTAAATTCAACCCTTGAACTTGCAGCCAAACAATGTTAGACTTGCATCTTTTAAAGGAAATATAATGCACCATTTATTACATATCTGATGACAAATTATGTGGAGTACTCTTATTTCCAGATAAATATTTTAGTCTCAATAGATTCTGCAAGACTCAGGGCATATGAGATGTGGGTATGGAGAAAGATGGAGTAGGTGAGGTGGACAGAATGGAAGACTAACAAGGAAGTGCTTGAGATGGTGGGTGAGGAAAGGAAATTTCTGAATGAAATCCAGGATCGGCAGAGTAGGTGGCTAGAGGATGCAATAAGGGGCGATGGGTTGCTCAAGTATGTGATAGAGAGAAGGATGTTGGGTAAGTAGGTAAAAGGAAAAAAGAGAATAGGTTTAAAGGACAGAATGAAGAAGGGCAGATTGTATGCTGATGCAAAAAAAGATATACTAGAGCAAGATAGATCCTGAAAGTGTAGGAAACCGGGAGGAGATAATATGACATTCAACAAAACCTACCTTAACCAGTAGAATACTTAAAAAAATAGATTCTGCAAAAGAAGTTTTACCACACTCAGAAACTAGTCTACAGTAAACAGATATTTTAACGTGCCTTTAATCTCGTGGACTGCAGGGTCATGTTCATGAATGTGCCTTGCGAGAGAGCATCAGTCAATCATATCAGAGTGGGTGGGCTCCAGAGTATTGGGGTTTATGTCCAAAGAGTAAATTGTAAAAAAGGACTGTATAAATGTATTATATCCCATTTATAAAATAATAGCAACACAGTAACACTGTACACACAGTATTTGGTGAGAGCATAATGTGTACATATGGAACTAGTGCACTAAATTGGGTAAGCCTAGAGAAGGGGTAAATCTCCTAAACTTTCATTTGAGGTAACTACTGTGGTAAATAATAGTTATTTTCAAAAATTACCACAATTTTCCAACAATTTTTAATTTACTGCAATTAAGGCTAGGTTCTGAGTGATTGGTTTGCAATAAAGCAGGGCATAAAGCAAGGATACGTAATGTCACCATGGCTGGTTAGTGTATTTATGGATAAATATGTTAGAGAGGCATGTAGTGAAAACAACGGTGTTCTGATTGGAAAAGTAAACGTGCGAGTTCTACTATATGCGGATGATGCTCTTTGGATCTCAGAGAGCCAAGTGGGATTAGAGAAGCTCCTAGATAAGTTGTGTGAATCAACAGAGAGAATGGAATTGAGGGTAATTGCGTGCAAGACCAAAGTAGTAGTTTTTGATGAGGAAAATGGGGAGAATAACTGTATGATGAGGGCGAATGGTGAAGTAATTGAACAAGTGGATGTTTTTGTGTGCTTAGGTAAGATGTTTACGAAAGATGAACGGATAGATGAGGAGATAAAGAGACGTGCGAATGCTGGAAGGAAAGTGGTAGGTAGCAAGTGGAGCATATCAAGGAATGAGCGCATGTCTAAGGAAGCGAAAATCGCCATGTACAATAGAGTACTTCTGCCCACTTTGTTGTATGGTAGTGAAACATAGGTATGTCTGGATGGATATAAGAGTAGACGAAATGCTGTAGGTATGAGTTATCTGAGGAAAGTTGGCAGCAGAAGTAGGATGGATAGGGTCAGGAATGAGTGGGTAATAAATGAATTTGGGTTAGAAGCTCCAGTAATGGACATATGTGAAAGGAGTGTGCTTTCCTGGTTTGGCCATGTTGAGAGAATGGATGAGAGTCGAATAACGAAACATATACATGAGTGAAATGAATGGTGAGAGAGGTAGAGGTAGGCCAAGAAAGCTGTGGTTGAATGTGGTTGAGGAAATTCTTAGGAGGAATATTAGGAGTCTTAAAAACTGGAGGGCGTGTATGAAGCAGTGTATGGGGGTGAGGCAAAAAAAGTTTGAGAGGATAGGTCAGTATGGAGGAAATTACTGAAGCAGAGTTAGGTGTATAAATATGTGTATATGAGTGAAACTTAGTGACTCTGCCTACCCCGGAAGGGAACGGCGTGATTGGTATGTATGCATGTAAGAGCTAATGAAGGGTTAAATAGGAAAGCTAACAGCAAAGACATTTAAACCATTACAATTACTGCATTAATGCCTTACAAATCAAGTAAATGTAAAAATCAAATATGGTAGCCCACAGGCAATTTGGCTTTCTTTTGTCATTGTATGAGAAATTTTTGTTCAAACCATGTAAACCATAGCCTCACATAATTTCCACATGCAAAAAGTTCTAAAATATTCCACAAATGAGTTGATTATGCCTTCATTCAGAATTAAGATTGTATGAAATATATGTAGGATACATCAGTATGAAAAATACTTGAAACTGAGGTGAAGAATGGCCCTTCTCTGGGAAGACCATGTTGAGAGAATTGAGGAGAATCTCGTAATGAAACACATAAGAGCAAAGAAATAACGTAAGAGGGGAGGGTACCACAAAAATTCATGTGTGAAAATGGTGGAAGGTAGATTATGGAGGAGGAAAATTAGAAGCCTTGAGAGGAGAGCATGTACATAGTGTATCAGTGCAATAGATGCAGAAGAGATATGCAATGATAGGAAATTATGGAGGTAATTATTTTGAAAGAGAACAAACTTCCTAGGCCTATTGACGAAACTAAGTTCTTAAGCAACCCATAAGGGAATGGCATTACGGGTATGAATGTAATGCTTGCATAATTATGAAGATCCTGCAGCATTATTTGCCTATTGATACTGCAACCTTGTCCACAGAAGCATAGGATATAAAAATAAAAGTAGTAAAATGAAGAAATTAACATCATGGAACTGTTTAAATTGCTTTCATGTAAAAATAAAAAATGTTATTCACCGTATTCTGTGATTAAGAATATCATTTGTCAAAAGTTGCAACAAAAAACCATTTATGATGGATAAAAGCAGGGTGAAAGTATGGCTATGTTATATAGTTGATGTGCACTTCATCAAAAGAGTGCTCAGGGTGAAACATTAGTTATAGCAGGGTATCTGTACTTCCAGTGACAGTTTCATACAAAATGTATCACTCGAGACAAAAAAAGAAGGCAATGCAGACAAAACAAATGAACTGAATCCCGTAAGTTAATTAACCCTTAATGGCAAGGATTGTTCTAGCCATTTTCAGTTTAATGTAGCAGACAGCACTGGCTGTATTTTCCCTAAGCATAGGAAGCACTAGTAACAACACTGGATTCAAAAAATGAATAGCTTAAGCCACAACAAGGATCGTACTGTGTGTGTGCTGATGTGATATGATATCACCAGGTAATCAAGGGTTACAATGAATCATGAGGGGATGAAAAAATTCACTTACAACAACACCAATTTTTTTCACAAATAGCCATTTGATGTACTTACATCATAACCACCCACTAAGAGACCAACACCATACGGCCGCCTGTCATAGCGCTGTGTGCAAACTTGCATTTTATTGCCAAGATTTGAGATGAGTCGTGTGATTGGCAAAGGAGAATCATGGGAATATCTATGGTTCAGGCATTCTGTCCTCATATACCGACTGTAAACAAGAAGCTATTAGACAAGGAATGTCACCAATAATATGTACACTAAGAACTGAGACAAACATTCCACCAACCTGAGGATTCTGGCATCAGCAGTTAAACCTGCGATGCTTATACCTAAGTGGTCATCGATCGGGATCACTTTCTTCTGATGGGCAGAGAGCTCCGATGATGCACGCTTCAATGCTATTAAGACAGCGTGGGACTTATTTTTCAAACCTACAGTGGCAGAGCCTAATTTTACGGCTTCCATTGCATACTCAACCTATGTAATAAGTACAAGACTATCACAGTTTCAAGAAAACAACCAAGTATTGGGGACCATAGAGAAATTTTCATTACACTTAACTCATCAAAAGGCAACATACTTCATGATATTGGGAAATACCTCAATAATAATATTACTCACTCAAGAACATTCATGACAGATAATACATAGAACTAGTATATAACACAGAACTATTATACCACATGCAGTAGTAGTATGTAACTATGTGGTAGTCAACTTAGAAATCCAATAAGGGAATAAGAAATCTCCGCATATTGATAATTAGAAAGCACCGGATTCAGTTCTGTCACGTAAAAATATAAAACAAAATCAATTGTTCAATAAGCGTATTACTGATAAATAATAGGTGCAACAAAAACAATTCAATTTAAACCCTTAGAAAATGAGTGGGTTCGAATAACGATATATTGAAGCTAGGGTCATTAATGAATTGAATCCTTGTGGACTTGGGAAACCCAGAGAAAACTGAAAGGTAAGGTTGAAGAGGGTAATGCGGTAGGTCAGGCTGTTTTAAATTGGTTAAATAAATGTTTCAGTGGGAGGGACGAAAATATACATCTACCCGACCAATACATAGCACAGGGTGCTTTCCAACGACATAAACTGAATAAAAGTTCCTCTCTTATTAAGAAACTCAAATGGAAAATCACAAAAAATACTGGCGAAAGAAATGCATTATTAACTCACCTGATGCAGTCGCCCTTGCGGGCTCCACACAGTGACATCGCTGTCGTACTGGTTTCGAAACTAGAAGAATGAGTATTTCAATGAATATACTTGTGCTTGAAGACATGCACAGCAATAATACTAGGCCATGAATAAATACCAACAACCACGGGAGAAACTATTTGAATTAAACCAGAATACCATTAATTATCGTGCCAATAATTATTTATAATAGTAGGACATCACTGCGATCGGATAAATCGTAGAACAGATAATAATGTACCCTAAACACTCACGGCTGTCAGATTAATAATGAATTTTGCCGTAAATCTCTTTCAAATTTCCAAAATCGTAGGCCCGATTGCGTAAAAATTGCGGCATAAGAGAATATACACACTTCAAATGGGATATATCGCAAAATAATGGAAATAAATGGAATTTTAAATTTATGCTCACTCACCATCTCTAGAAATCCGCCGGTGACAACTCGCTAGATAGCGCAGCAGGGCATATTTTGTTTGAGAAAAAATGAATAACGTAATAATTTTCCCCTTCAATTGTTGTCTTCCGGGCGGATGTGGGAAATGTGAAAATGACCTAGCATTAATAGGTAATCGGGCAATCGTTCACCATACCCATTTCATGCTTGTCACCGTCGTCTTGAATTATTTTCCAGTATCATTGGCTCGCAATACCGAAGGGATATTGGGGGGTCCTGTAGCGTGACGTCTGTGCTCATGGGCATGTAAAATTGGAAAGGATTCAATACATTTTGCCCTCATTGCAGTAGGTGAATTCTTAACTGGCAGAGTGACTCATGAAATACTCTCCCTAAACGTTCGCCGAGTGTTCTGAAGACGAAGAAAGGCTGAGGCAAATGAAGACAAAAATGGTATTCAGCACGACCCGGAGAATAGGCCACAGGAGAAAGAGGAACCTGCACAATTCATCTTTACCTACATGTAATCTGCGTTTACTACGCAGCGACCCACCTTAGGGGCATATGGCAGGGGCTGGTAGGACTCAGGCCATGAAAGGAGTATGAAAAATGTATGAGGAAAGACAAAATTGAATTATATGCGACTGAAATGTTAAAGTAAAGATTTTCAGCTTATCTTTGTGGTAATCATACACGCCCTCAACAGTTTGGAATGTTCGCACTTTTATCATCACTATGGTTTTGACTATCCATTTTATGTAATGGAACATTTATTAATGGTCGTTATTCGTACATATTTCAATGCATAAGGTGGAGAGGTGTATTTTTCAAGGTAAAAAGGGGTGTGAAACACAAGGAGGGGATCATGGTGTCTAACAATGCTGTAGTAAGATTATTGACATAAGGAGAAACTAGTGGTCCCCTTTTCTTGATATTCTTGCCAATGACAGGATGTGAGAGATCCAAAACTAAAACCTTTTGCAAGATTTCATTAGGCCGAATGCAATTCCAAGAAATTTTCAAACTAGGCCGTTCGAAAGAAATATTGCATCCAGATATTTTCTCATACTTGGGACTGTGAAGCCCACGCTAGGAGAATAGGCTGGATTGAAATTTGTATGGATGTGCAAAACATGTTAGAAGAAAGCAGGTTACAACTGATAATCTATCTAGGCCAGGAAGAGTAAATGACATGGGAGAAGAGCACTGTGACAATCTAGATACCTTTAAGAGTAAGCTCAAGAATGGAGCTGCAGATATGGGGAGTGTGATGAGGCTTTATTTTCGTACTCTACCGAGAAATGGTAGATTTTGTTGTAAGTCCTCCCAGTTTTCTGCACTTTCAGGGTCCAATCTACCTCTACACTTCTTCATCCTGTTCATAAATCCTCTTCTCTTTCTTCCCCTATATCCTTTCCTCTATCACAGTCTCGAGCAACCCGTCGCCACTTATTATGTACTTCCTCCAGCCACCTTTCCTCATTCGTCTTCCTTTCAATGTTGCACCTCCATACCATCATCTCAAGTGCCTATTCTTGTCTTCCCTTCTTTGGATCCATGTTTCTACCCCATACAATGATGCTCCATATTTAACTCTTCACCACATCCTTGTCCAAGGTCTTCGTATTCAGCGTCCTTTTATAACTATATTCTCTCTAGCTAATGCTATTCTCCTCTGTCTTTGCTACTGTGTCCATTTATATCTTGTGTGCTCCCGAGGTAATTATAATGCTTAAGCATCTACTAGGGGCAAGGGCCTAGCCTCATTGAAACACCAGTTCCCGTAAGATCACTGAAGTTAAGCAATGTTGGGCCCAGACGAGGGTAGAATGGGTGACCATTCATACCTTCACCATGTTGCTCTTCTCCTCTGTCTGCATGTGGCAGGCAGGTTAAAAATGGAATTGGCACAATGGACCACTCAAGGTCTAGGTGCACAAGCTCCTGTGGAAGGCTCCCCCTACTAACAATCTACCATCTACTAATATACTACTCTCTTCAAAGATTGACTAGTCAATGCCTGATAATCCATGAACTAAACAGACTTTTACCTGCTGTTGCCTTACTACCAACTTTATTTTTTAGTTTTCTTCCTACCCGGCTTATATCTTTTAGCTGCCCTCCTAAAGTCTTTTCTTATCATTTCCTCATCACAAATGTTAAAAAGCAAAGGCAACAATGGGCTCCAATGCCTTACCCTGCAGCCCAACTTAATTCACCATCACCTGTGTGCTTCAGGCCACATGAGAATTTTGGACTAGTCATGTGTCACTAATCTATTTCCATTTTCCCAAGTATCTCTCTAAGTTTTTCTGAATTTACTCCATGAAACACCTTTTCAAATTCTATAAAGCTCTTCCATTCATAACTTGCTTCATGGATTTCGAAAAGGTGTTTGACAGAGTAAATTAGAAAAACTAATGGAGAATATTTGTGGAAATGGGAATAGATTGGTGATTGAAAATGTTGAGGTAGGTGGGGAAAATATCCTCCAACATTCAGAGTATGCAGTGAACTGAGATGCCACAGAATTCAATGGCAGAGTATCAGCTTCTTTCACGAACACTTGTGGGCAAAAACCTTGGATGAAAATAAGACTAATCTGTCATAAAGCCAACGTTTATTTTAGAAAACAACCTTGTACATCACATTATCCAATTGGCACAAGTGTAAATTTATTTCATACTCTACACACAAATTTACAAGTGTAAAATGTTGTCAAATAATATTTCAAACTTTTATTAAATGTTTCCAAAAATATGTAAGTACAAGGCTTAAGCTAGCTAAAGCCTCAAATATACAACACAATTTGCATCCATAAAAATTCTAATGTAACATTACTTCTTGATGTAGAAAATTTTGTACATATAAGGCAAGAAACAGGTCTAACAGCATAATTAAGCAATTGGCTGATGCAGGGATTATATTGGCAGGACCACAATTTCCCCAAATCGGGCATGTCTGAAGATTGTCTTTCAATCAAACACAAAGGTATTGCATTTAGGTCAACACCATACTAAGTAATATCATTCATTTTAAGTAAGTGCTCACAAAGTATAGGTAAATTATCATCAAACAAGATACGTACAAAAAAATTGAAAAAACAATATTGTTATCTCCAGTAAAATATTTCCTCCTACACTGCAGTAAACAAATTTTGCAACACCTCAATTTCATAGCTACTGAGAGAGAAAAGTAGAATAGTTTTCAGAACAGATATCAACCATATATAATCCTTAAGTTATGCACACACAACATTTCAGACCAATAAGATTATCAACCGCAATGCTAAATCATGCAATAACTACCTACCTCATACGTGTATTTCCAAGTAAAAATTGAAAGAATACAAGTCAATAACTATACAGGTGCACGAAAGAAACTACATTGGTACCTACCTATTTCACTCTTTAAATTCATAAGATTACAAATGTAGTCCTGTCGACCATAATTAAATTGTAACATGTGCCAACTAATAATGCCAATGAAGATGCCTAAGAAAATAACACAAATAAAGTTACTTTTTTTCTCATGCAACAAAATATTTGCTTATACACAAGATATAAATAGTAAAGATCAAAATATGCTTCCATAAACTATGTAAGTTATAACGAATTACTTAGTTCTTCAAAACCTATTATTAGCATGCTTCACTTTTAAAACAGCTTGGCTAGTTTCTCAAACTACTCCAAAAAAATACCCCCCGTACTACCAAAAATGGTAGCAAGAGAAACATTTGTTAAGACGTCATTAAAAAGTTAAAGAAAAACTATAACAAGGTAGTTACTAGAAATTGGTGAGCTCACTGCCGCAACCTTCACACAAGAGAGGGAAAAATATTTACATTATAATACCATTATCACACCCACTAGTTGGCCTAAATATTCCTGGGTTATTACCTGAGCTTTGAATGCAAAAAAACGAAGGCAAAAAAGCATTATCTAGAAAAATAACGAATATTCTACTTTAATCATGATGTAGGACACAAGCAAGCAAAAGACCCATTGGTACTAAAAAAATTCCACCACAGTAAGAAAACTGTGACAATTTGAACAGAAGCGATACTTATAACTGGCTGGTTCAACTCCACCTTATAAAATAATCTATTATCTCAATTTCCATGTTGTGAAACAATAAAAATTATTTTCATCGATGATTTTTTTACCAAGGTTTCATTTCTATGGAAGAGACGAATTAAAAATCATCTGCTTACAATTGATTATATCCATCAGCTGATGGGCAAGTGAGAACTCAATACTAACTACTGACCACCCCTTAACATGAACATAAAGGTGACAGTGCAGCAACAAACATGATGTTAGTGAATAATTAAAAATAAATATCAACTATAACACAGCTATAAAGACAGTGATTATCATTATTTGTGAAAATGAAATGACTATAGCCACTTCTATCATGAAAAAGTCATCACTTACTAATGAGTGATGTGGAAGACAAAGCCTACAGAATTAGAAAAGTATTTTTCAATTAATTTTGTCATTAGCAGCACACAGAATTTTTAATACAAAAATTTATCAGTGATTAGTAAAAAAGAGTAGACAGAAATAAGTGAACTGGGAGTTTTTCTCAATGACTTGGCAAAATCACAGTTCTTCCAAAATGAACACATGTTAAAAAGAAATACAAACAATGCAAAACGAGCTTTTTCATAGCTTTCTTTAGAAAAATTAATAGGATTTAGAGAGTCACCAATACAAGGCATAACCAACATAAATATTTTTTTTTTTACACATGAGATCATGTCTATACTCTAGACTACTACCTTTTTGAAAAGGCTACTTGATATTATAAATTAAATTTTATGAGCCACATTTAACATTTTATGTTACAAAAACAACCATGACGATAACTCCATTACATTCATTGATATGGCAAGGGAACATTAAGTGACATCTGTAAATGGATAACTACTCATTACAAAATGCTCTTGAGTTATTGCAGCTAATTCCTTCAGCCATTCATCCAAAATCACAGCAGACATAACTACATTCCAAAGCTCTTTCTTGTCATCTTTGGACTCAGAAGAACCCCACGATAGCCGGTGTATGTAGCTGAAATAATTAAAACTTGGTTATGACTCACAATTTCACAACAGGCAACAGCTAAATTGTGACATTCTTTCAGAAAGCAATGAGATTAAAAAATCTTACCGATAGCCAGATCCATCAGCATTTGTTTGCAGCTTTTCGTGAGAATTATTGCTAGTCGTTGCTCTTTTGAAAACAGATGATAATCTGGATGAAAAACTCTCCCGCTTTGCATCACCTAAAAGATACCAAGCAGGTAAACATACGGTTACTATTAAAAATTAGTATGTGTCTTGTGTGGCCATAAACCACAAGAGTGACAAGAATGAGAAACATTCCAGAGGTGTTTAAATTATGTAATTATTCAATTAAATTATATAATTATATATTATTCTTCTTAGGAGGAATATTAGGAGTATTCAAAACAGGAGGGCATGTACGGGGGTAAATGAGGCAAAAGAGGTTAGCAAGGATAGGACAGTATGGAGGAAATTATTGAAGTAAAGTTTTTACAAATATATATTTATGAGTGTATACAAATATATATTTATGAGCATATACAAACATATGATCATTAGACAAATAAAATTATTACTATTATTATAGTGAAACTTTGTGACTGTGCCTACCCCAGAAGGGAACGGCGTGATTGATATGTATGTATGTATTATTCAAGGTAGGAGACAGTTTCTTTCTAGCCCCATGTCTACCACAAGAAACAATTCAGGGTCAGTTTTCTTGCTACATAAATACATCATGTGACATTGGCAGCAGACGACATATGGTAGGATTACAGCAACTCTCGACTTCATTCTTCTTTCAGCTAATCGCTATGTTCCTTCTCCTTTCAAAGTCCTTCATAATATGGCTCATGTATTCTTTTTCCTCAGTAATTCTTCCTTTTTGTAGCTATTTACATTACTGTTGCCAGCGTATTCATCGGCCTTAGAATATATCCAATGACTATGTATCCCACTTTGCAGTGTTTTCACAAAGTACCTTTTCTTCCCAAATCTTGATGGGTCTTCTCCTCAACCATCAGTTTGAACTTCTTCATTCTTTGTTAACTCAAAAATAGCTGAAAGCAGATCTTAATCCAGATTAGTATTTTTCCTTAGGTAAATCCATGGAGAAATCCGACAGGCTAGCAATTTAATTATTGGTATTATGCAGAGAATCATGTGGATATACAAACATGATGTGATAAATGAACTTTTATTTGAATATTTATCTATCTGGGATCGATGGAATCGGAATCGACTTTAGGCAATCGATTCTCGATACAGATTCTATTCCTGAGAATCGGTGGAATTGAGAATCGACATTAGGATTCGACTCATCCTTAATATATACATATATAGTTTCAAGTCCCAAATCACTCACTTTCCCATTTGCCTCAAGTGACATTCTTTTCCGCAGATAAATAAATGCATAATCACAAAACCTTGAATAAAACAACAGTTATATCCATGGTGGGTTATCTTCACAATGAGATAATCACAATTTTGACTACTTCAGTGAAATTATACATCCAGCAGTCTGGGAAAACTAGTGACTATAAAGCACTTAAAAATCCAGGATGTCGATGGCTTAACTGGTTAAGACACATCGTTAGTGGGATAATGAGGGATCGTGGTTCTAGTTCTGGTCGAGTTTACAAATTACTTTTTCCTCTGTGGAATTTTGCACTTATGAGTACTTATAGGCAATTCCATTAAGGCACTGCCATGGCTAAATTATCCTTAAAATTCATCAAAAGAGCAAACACCTCACAGTGTACAATGTTAGACTTTAGTCTCACAGACAGTGGTGCCAAGTGTACACTTTGGACTGTTTCTGCGGTACCAATGTCCAGATGTCCTGAACAAATTGTTCCTTTAAAACCCTCAGAGATGCATGTCAGTCCAGGCAGGCGTGAAAGGGGAGTATAAGAGCCTCCTTTGATACTCGGAAGGTGATTAATTGGGAGGAATCAAGGGTAATCACAGCATAGATACAGGGCAGGGCTCAGATTGATGCTTGGCTTGGTGATCAATAGTACAGTCTCATTGTGCATCCCCTTAGTAGAATTCTACTCTTGAATACAGAACCTTGTTTTCTTAGATGAAAGGATACCTTTGTGTGATGAATACATGATGATATTGAAAACATACATTTTTTTCAGGTGACCTGATGATTTGGGAGCAGTCATACTCATTTATCCATCCAACCCATACCTGTATTTGGTAGATTATAAGCAAGAATGACATATCTTCTATCACAGGGAATTCCACCAACTAATAGCATGGTTTTAGGGTATTCATATTTTTGGGTAGATGGCTTATGCATTGTGGTTGGAAGTGCTTAAGTATTTTATTTAGTATAAAGTCAGCTTAAAAATGTTAACCACAACTTAAAAATGCTAACCAATGTGAAGCTGTCTAAGAAAGACATGCCGTCATACAAATAATTATCCTTATTAAGACATATTATGATAAATTCTAGGTGAACAAGTTCATAAGTACACATACATTTATTCAATATGCCAGAATAATCACTTATAATCACATCTTCATGAGAGGTGTATAGTCAGGCCAATAACAGCAATGACATTTAGAAATTCATACCTCTAGTAAAAGGCTCTGGTACTGACGTGCGTCGGGTAGTGGTAGTAGGGGCTTCAGCTATGTGCTTCCTGACATTGACTAATCTCTCTTCACGGCTGATTAGAAACTGCTGCGCTTGGTATATTAAATCATTCACATTCTCCTGTTTATTTAAATATGACTCAATTTTATGTTTCAAGGATTCCAATACCTGTAAAATAGGAACATAATCTAAGTTGCAGCAATATTTAAAAAAAGTAATCGTTGCAAACCAAGAAAAAACTAATCGATTCTCTAGGAAAACATTTCTCAGATGTTTCATATTTAAAGTTTCCAACTAAGTTTTCATGCAAGAAAATAATACAAAATTTAGAGGGAATTCAAGGATGCTTCTCACAGCTTGCATAAACTTTCTATAATTTCATGCAAAATGTGAAAGCATTTTTGTCAAAAATTTAATTCAACACTTCAAATTAATTAATTAAAAATAATCACAGTGTGTGGCCTTCAATGCATGGCTTTCAATACAAAAATATACATGCATTTGGAATTGTGTAAATATCAGAACACAAAAATTGTTCCCCTAACATTTAGATATATAATAGATGGAGCATACATATGACAAGGACGTTATCATTGGCTTGTATTAATACACAAAAATACTTAGTGGTTCCCCACTATAACACAAACCATTAGCTATTTAATAGTGTGCATGCACAGAAGGGCAACAAATGAACTCTTCTTTTGTATTCAATAATTATTGATGGTAATATGATCACAGTAGAATCCCTTTTGTGCAGTGCAGAAGAAATGTTCATCCGTCAATAACTTAGCATGAGCAATAAATTACAAACCTGGAATAAAGAGCGAATGCTAGGCTGGAAGACAAGGGTGTGGTTCAACAGGAATGAATGCAGAAGTGGCTGAGGGTATATGGCCAACCTAGAGATGAGCCCAGTAAGGTGCAAGTTTATGTACAGGTTGTTGAACATCATCCCTTCTAACTTCTTCAATAAAACTTCCATAAAAGGCCCTGGAGAGGAAAGGGGAATCAAATTGCATTTATTAAAACATAACCATAATTAAGCATTCAGTGGTAAGAAGTGGTAAATTTACAACAAGCAGGGGACAATGTGGCTGACAACACAAACAGGACAGGTTTTCAAATAGTCTCTTCTACTTTATAATCAGTAATCCACAGAGATATTTAAGGAAGTGCCACATGACACTTTAGGGGGTATAAAAAACAATGGTATCACAACCGGGATGAACTGCTTTGAATCAACAGAGGATGCTTTCAAGCGTAAGCTTAAATCATTCCTTCCAATTAAACCGTTACACTCAGGAGGATGAATTTCATACACTGGCATGAAAAGTTGCAAAATTACCTTTAACTTTTATAGTGCCTATTTCTATCTCAATTTAGTGCCTAGTTTATTATCAGTCCATTGTATAATCTACAGATTATAAAATGGACTGATACAGACAGGACAGATCTACCTAGAGATGGGTACATAACAGTAATATTTAATATGAAGTCAATTACCGAGGTGAATTATGATAATTTTAAAAAATTATCATGATTACATCAGAAAAGTAATGCCTTCATATGTCTGTTTACTTTATGACTTCAGTCGGTATGTTGCACAATGGTGACCTCTTAATTTGTGTATTTTTTATTGTGAAAATCTTGTAAACAAGTGTTTTGATGCATCTATTATTGACAAAACTATGCAAAAACTTGCTTGTGGTGAATAAAGAATTATTATTACAATAACTACCAGTGATGCTTCTAAGACCTCAATACCTTTCTTTCTTCTTGTCCCATCTTCACCCACACTTAAGAGCATAGTACAGATTGGATTTGGAACATCACCACTAACAGAAAACCATCTCAAATGAGGATGTGGGATGAGATTTTACATTTCACATTATATTTTATATCCAATACAGTGAAGCTACCGGTCTGCCAAAACAAAGCCAGCTTAGAGTGAAGCAGTGAAGCCAGCATAAGCTCCCACATGCATAATTTCAAGGAAATAGTGCCTATTGCCTATGGGTAAGATTATTAAAAATGATAACTATAAATACACTATCTACTGTGTTAACTCTGAATTATAATAAATTAATTGTGGTGGCACAGATCTTTTTAAGTAGATAACTGTATGACCGCTACTACATTTGGCTAAACTTTATAAAGTTTAACTTCAGTTTTTTGTGATAGTTGAGCTGTAAGTGCTTGTAGAGAATAATTATTAGCAAATAAAATTTACCAACTACAGTTCAGGTTCTTTAGTTACTTTATCCACTGTTTTAAAAATATTGAGTATGCTAATTTCTCTAGTCCTCTCATTATCTAAGAAACACTCGCCAACCTAAATGTGAATTATGTCTTTACAAGGACAGATCTACCTAGAGATGGGTACATAACAGTAATATTTAATATGAAGTCAATTACCGAGGTGAATTATGATAATTTTTTAAAATTAACAATTTTCCTGTATTTTTTTATTTTCACCAATCAACAGCTAATGGGATTTAATAGGAAAATCAACAGAAACAGAAAGGGATTAACAACATTTAAGTCATTACTTTTGCATTATATTAGAATTTAAGAAAATGTAAACACAATACATGGCAGGCCACGTGCAATTTGGTTTCCTCTTGTTAAAGTATGAGAAATTTTTCTTCAAACCATTCAAACAATAGCCTCAAATACATTCAAGACCTAAAAATTGTGTAGTAATCCACAAATGAGCTGTATGCGCCTTTATTTATAATTAATTCAGAATGAAAAATGTACAGACTTGGCTTAAAGAATATGCTTAGAATATATCAGAATGAAACTTATCCGGAACGTAACATGGGTGTCACTGATATGGCCACGCAAAGGTGTGAGAATTTTCCTTCCTGCCATTTAGCAAAAACAATTAACAAAATTTTTTAAAACACATTATCCTGTAAATGGACTTTCACAAAAAAATTTCCTTCCTTATCAAAATGGTTTTACCTGACCAAAAAAAGAAAATTCCAAAAGTCTACCTAGGGGCCATATCAAGAACATGTACACATGATATGGCCACCCTTATTCTATGTATTTTCCAGACATCCCGATTTTTTTCCAACTTTAGGTGACTTAGATTTTAGGTTTAGGTGATTATTACCAAAATTATGGTTATTTTCAGGGGTTGAGGTAAATAACGAAAAATACCACAGTGATTAATGAAAATTACCTGGGTCATTTTCACAATGGCCCATCTTTAAATGGACCTCAATCTACTCATCCCACTTGAGTACAAAATTGATTGGGCTAAATATAAAGGGACTTAAGAAACAACATGCTAAAATACATGCAATAAAATTAATAATATATACTATTGATGTATCACTGGGAAACTTTTTTTACAAGCACCAATGAAATAAAAGAAGAAAATATGGCTATCACACACAAACTCCTACATTTTTCTTAAATGGATGATACATAAATCATTAAAGACTTACCAATATTGGGAGTAACGTTGTACATGTCTAAGTAGACATTCTCTTTTGAATAATGCTGATTACTACCACTAGAAGAAGTCTTAGTCACATCACATAAGTAGGGATTCGGGCTTGAGTCTACAGGAATTTTACAGCTTGGGTTCACTTCATGAATTCTTGACTCATGCTTCTCATTTTCTTGGATGTCATCCTGCTCATTGTCTGGGGTGTTCTCCCGGGATTCTTTAAAGGGAAAACTTTCGTACCCACTACTTTCACCCATTGATAACTGGCTTCCGTCTTTCAACATCCACTGCTGGCTAACATCATTTACACCATCACTTATGAGCAAGCTTTTACTTCCACTCTCCTCAGCAGCATTCACTCTGCCAAGCCTCTTATCATTCACTTTCAACTTCAACACCGCTTCGCTTAACTCCAAATTCCCAGAGTCTGAGAATGGCTTTGCCAAACCCGGACTAATTCCCATCCCCTCCTGCATGGCTGACTTATCATCCACTCGACAAGTCCGGTGAGTCAACCCATTCCGTCCACTGTGCCTCTTGATTTCATCAAGTGCATCACATGGAGGGTCATCTCCATTGTACGGGTACGCCCAGCAACGGCATGCCTTGGCACAGTCACCCACATTACGCTTGGCATCGAGGACGTACATCACATAATTCCCATATAGTGAATCAGTCTTACTCGGGGAAGCAAAGTGGGGCTCGCTTCCCGAGATGGCTCGGCGTCGTTGGCTCACAGGAGTGAGCATTGGAGGGAGTGAGTGGGCAGGATTCGAGAGGGCTGGGGAAGCATGGGAGTCATGGGCCTGCAGCGAGGTGGACGAGGGGAGAGCAGGCTGCCCTTTGGACGCACAAGCCCTCGCTGAGGAGCAGCAAGAGGGAGACAGCGAGAGGAACTTGAGCGCACTTTGATTGTAAGTGCTCATGTCACCAACTCTCTTCCTCTGGGACAGCATCACGTGGGAGCATGGTATGAGATAGCGAAGGATTAGCTCCAACATTACGTCTTCACAATTTAAATCCACCAATGTTTCAAATAGAGCAAGAGAAACAAGGCAAAGCTGAAACAGAAAAACATCAGGCTATTAGTTCACTACCACTGTCATAATTTTTTAAAAGTATTCTACAGTAAGATAAAAGGTAGGTTTTGTAGAAAATCAAGAGACACTCCTCCAGATTTTCTACAAAATATGGGTCCTATCTACTTCTAGTATTTCCTTTTTTACCTCAGCATACAATCTACCCTTCTTCATCCCATCCATTAAAACCTATTCCCTTTCTTCTCCTTCCCTGCTTGCCCAACATCCTTCCCTCTATCACACTCTTGAGCAACCCATTATTACTTCCTCCAGCCACCTACCATGCCTATCCCAGATTTCATTCAGAAGTTTTTTTCTACTCGCCAACCATACCAAGTACTTCCTTGTTCATCTTCCTTACCACCAACCACACCTTCTCCACAGCCAAATCTCAAATGCCTGCAGCCTATTCTCGTCCTCCTTTCTGATGGTCCACGTTTTTGCCCCATGACAATGCTAAGCTGCAAATCAAGCTCTTCACCAGCCTCCTCTTCACATCCTTACCCAACGTCCCCATCATAAGCTTCCTTCTATTACTAAACACCTTCTTAGCTAACGCTATTCTCCTAATGTAAGCTAAGATTGCATCATATGAATATAAAAATTTGCAAGAATGTCAGCAACTTTATAAGGAACTAGCAGAGCCACCCAGTTTTGCATGGGTAAGAGTTAAATTTATGCTGCAGTTTAACTACACAAATCAATGATAAAAAGAACCATGCTAATGTTAGACCTAATGCTAATGCTAATGTTAGTCAATCTTCAGTTTTCCCACGTAAATTTCTATTTTTGAAAAGGTAGAAATTTGAATGTTAATTGAATAAAAAATTTAACATCCAAGCAAAAATAGTCTAATCCAATCCCAATTCTAGTCCAATAAATAATAGCAAAAGATACATGGCTACCACTGCATCACATCAAAAGAGTTATGCATAGTGTAGGCATAGGAGCAGAATTCGTAGATCTTCGGCTGGTGCTTGGATCATGCCAGGCTCCCCTCAACCGTTCTGGGGTGCATTACTCAGCCCAGGTATCAGAACGGGTGGCTCGTAGGATTTTCGAGCATTGTAGGTATTTTTTAGGCTAGAGAGTAGGTCATTCAGTGGGATTCAAAAGTATACATCCGACAACAGCCTCCAAATAAATCAGAGTAACGTTAACCTTCATTGCCAATAGTACCATTAATATGTCGAATGTCTCTTTTTAATGTTTATTCATGACGGAGTCTGTTACACAACTTTTATTGTGCACCGTAAAATTTTAAACTTATACATCAAGAAAAACAACCTTCACTCCTATTTTTTTTCGTCTTATTTTTCCAGCAGTCTCCTTTTCAGTTCTCCCATTTTATTGTTGGGATTGTTTATTTTGGTCATAACTTTGGTAACACAACAAATTTTGGTAAAATAACATAACATCACCTTCCGGGCCTTGGGATCATCGTCCTGCTACAGTAGAGTCCACTGTAAAATCTAAACAGAAAGTCTACTTATTTGAAAAATGCGATTACATAAAATTTGGAGAGATGTTAGTAGCCTCATTCACGAAATTCATAGCCATAATGTAGGACGAGAGAACCGAAGTATCATGGAGATATTTTTTGGAAATAATAAGTAAATGAATCGATAAATATATTCCACACAAATTCAAACGAGATAGTAAAGAACCTCATTGGTATAACAATGAAGTACGGCGAGAGCTGAGGAGACAAAAGCAATTACACAACCTATATAAAAATTCTATTGTCTTGTAACAAAACAATGGAACTTGCGGCGAGAGAAATTTACGTTGCCCAAGGCTCAAAAACGAAGAAAATCATGCGCACTAGTTTACGAAACTTCAAGAAAAAAATCCTAGGTGAATTACTATATGAAAACCCTAAGTCATTCTGGTCTTACGTGAGAGAGCTCCAGGGCGAATCTTCGAAAGTAGAGTCCTTAACGGATACAAACAGCAAAATGGTCACCAACAGCATCAATAAAGCCAATTTATTAAATCACTACTTCGAAAATGTATTCACTAAGGCTCACAAAATACACCATTTAGACATTCCGGACATTAATGAGCTGATGGCAGACATGACAGTTAAGTGCGATGGAATGATTAAACAACAGCATTCGATTAAAAGTGACAAGTCCCCAGATTCAGAAGGAATACTTGCACGCATGCTCAAGGAGTTAGCGCCACAGATTGCACCATTCTTAGAAATTATATTTCATTATCTGAAGGAAAGGTGCCCCAAGACTGGAAAATAGCCAATGTCACTCTGATATTCAAAAAAGGAAATAGAAGTGACCCAGGAAATTATAGGCCTATATCATAAAATATCACTTTTATGAGAGATCCTCGAACACATTGTCATTAGCAATATTATGGCATTCCTGGATAATTGTAACCTCTTACACAGCAGTCAGCATGACTTCCATAAGGGAGGTCCAATGAAACATAGCTTGCGCTCTTCCTTCATGATATCCTAAAATCAGGTGAATCGAATAAGCAAATCAACGCAATATTCCTTGATATTAAGATGGCATTTCGATCGACATGGTTCCTCACAAAAAATTCATTTATAAATTGTATTCATGCGGAGTTAATAAAAAAATAGTGAACTGGATAAGGAACTTTCTCAGTGATAGAAAACAAAAAGTAGTTATTGATGGTTTTAGCTCTGATAATGGTCGAAGTCAAATCCGGTGTTCCTCAAGGAAGCGTAATAGGCCCTCTTTTGTTCATTATTTATATATTTAAGACCTAAGTTCTCGAATTAGCATTAAATGAAGATAATTTGCAGACAATACAGTAATCTACCATGAAATAAGTGAAGATGCGGACTTCGAAGTTCTGTCATCTGACCTTAACAACGTTCATTCGTGGTACCAGGAGTGGGGTTTAGAACTAAATATTAGGAAATGCACCACAGTTCACTTCCTGTGAAAGTCATCACACAAAAGCCATACCTACATTGTGGGTGGAGTAAATATAAAGTCCTCAAATAGAGTAAAATATCTTGGAATTACCTTAACTTCAGATATATTGTGGGGATCACACATACAAAACATATGAGGCACAGCATTAAAGAAACTAGGTTTTGTTAAGTGTATAATAGGAAGGTCCTCAGATGAAAAAGTAAGAGAAAGATGCTGATATCACTCTGGTTAGGCCACACCTCGAATACGCCGCAAGCATTTGGGACAGTGGTCATAAAGATTTAACCAAAAAATTAACAAAATATAAAGTAAAGCAGCACGCTTCATTAAAAACTGCTACAAATGAACATATAGTGTTATACAACTGTTAGAGGGATTAAGGTGGGAGCCCCTAGAGACTCGGAGGCTGCATGCTAGGCTTATGCTGCTTGATAAATTCAGAACCGATATTTTTCAGAGCGACACAGAGAATATTATCATGATGCCTCACTATATGTCTAGATCTGACGGATGCGTTAAAATAAGAGAGATACTCTGCCGAACAAATAGGTACAAAAACTCATTCTTTCCACGCACAATAAGCGACCACAATAAAAACTGAGCTCCTCCAAATACTCTCTCATAGGATATGTCACCATTTCACCTCCAAAACTTTTACCTATTTTCCACAGAGATGAAATAACAGATGATTCTCTGAGTACATATTATCACACAACTAATGAATTAATGCTAAAAAAATAAACAATTGCTTCTAAAGTTAAAAAATGTTACACTGGTAAAACTTACACGTGACTTTGTCCCCAATCGTTGTACCAATATATTTAGAATTCTTTCACCTTCATAATCATCCACAATCAAAAACTTAACAAAATAGTACAGCATGCATGGCTCAGTGATGCTCCTCAAAAAGAGATCAAAATAAGCTGTGGCTGCAATCAACTCCTCCACGTTGCTCTGCAAGAAAAGCAGAATACATACATATACACCTCTGTCAGTAGATAATAATTTTTGACTGGCAATGACAATTAGCAAGTTGAAATAGGTTTTGATGCAGAGAAACCAAGTAAATTATTGTATTCTTTACTCTATGGAGAAAATTATTTTCAAAAACTTAACGGAAAGTGAAGAGAAACATAGCCACAATACCTGACATTGAAAGATCAATACTGATCATTAGCATACATTTTAAGAACAAAATAAAGTATATTAGAATAGTTGAAAAGTTAATAACATACAAGATTCAAAGTGACATCATTGCCATATCTTTCTTTATTCTTAGAATATATTAAAAAGAAATAGTTCAATGAGATGTTCAGTTCAATCAGATAGCAGGAATACAGACAATTTTATTCCAGCTTTAATTGTCAAAAAGAGACATCAAATAGCAATCTAATTATCACATAAGAATTACTGCAATTTCATAAAAAAACGAAAAAACCACCAATGAGTGTTCGCCATAATAAAACAAAGATTAACACGGGTGCAAAAGAAATATACATAATGGAAAAATAGATATGAGAATTCTGAACTGAATTCTAAGAAAATAACAGCATGCCATAAAGTACGCTTATTACCTATGCAGTGCTAAATTTATTTTAACTACCTAAATTTGCAAATTTTTCCTACAAAAAGGTCATTTGTGCACAAATTTATCTTTTTCTTCACACTTAAGTCCCAACAGAAATGTTTTTGACACAAACACAGTACATATGTATGTTTTAGTTCCACATCTTAATACATATCTTCCAATGCATGTTTAAATTTGAAACAAGATATTCATGCATGGAGCCACCAGCGATGACTTTTGCTCAGGCATTCCACAAGGTTAATGTTTTCATTTCACTAGACTTTCCCTGACTTCAGGGTTGGCAATGTTATCACATCAACATTGTTGATTATGTATGGACTCCAATTGGTCAGGTTGTGGATGATTGGTCAGTTGACCACTTGGGAATTCTCCTGTCTTCCCACATTTTCAAAATAAGATTCATGCTTTCCAAAGGTAGACAAGGTCTCTAACACCCAGTTTATCTCTGAACAACCTGACCCCTCAGAGAAGAATATGAACTCTCGACAATTTTGACATGATAGCATCATAATCCTGGAGGCCAATGGAAGTCTCAATTGACACATTGGACAACATGAAGTATGTAACCTGAAGGAAGCTCAAGAGAAATTTACAACGACAATATGACATGATATTATCAAGTCATTCGTAACCAGCCATGAACTTACAAGCCACTTTGGCAAAACAATGGACATGGTGTCATTTCTAGGGGATCTGAGATATATTCTGTCAGACTAGACTCCAGAGTTCCTGACTCGACCAATTTAATGTAGAGTTCTTTGACAGCAGTTTTAAGTGTACTCATTTTTCCTACCCTGTGCTTGAAGTAAATATTTTATTCAATCTCAATGGATAGAAATAAGTACATATCCAGGGTGGCCACTAGTTCACTTAAGCCAAATTCACAATTACTCATAGATTTTAGGGTTGAAAATTGCCACGTTCAAGCTTTTGTAGGAGTTAAATGAATACTCATTCAAAATTATAGTATTTGAAATGAATTATTATTCATAATTCAATGAAAATCTGCAGAGGGATTAAACATAAATGTCCCAATAAGGAGCTATCATTTTAACATTAAGTTTGAATTTCTATTTGTCGGAAGAATTTCATTATCAATCAAATGAATTAATTTAAAGACAGAGTGAATCCAATGCATTGGGCACTCACTGAAAACTTGATGAAAATGGCACCTTTCTATCTGGGAAGAATGAGAAAACCATAGGCCGTAAACTTGATAGGCACTAGTTATGGAGGAGGCAAGTAAAAAAAGGAAAAACACACACCGGAGTGATAGTGTTTTTTTCCTTTTAGGTTGTTTACCCTATTATTGCTTGCCTCCTCCATAACTACTGCCTATCAAGTTTATGCCCTCATTTTTCTCATGCTTTCCATTGTTTTATGGCTGTAGGTACGTTAGTTTTATTTGCTACCTTATTATCTCTTCAACCTCAACACAGATCCAAATACTGTGAAGACTTTCATGGTTCCTGAGGAAAAGTCTGAAGGAGCAAACTTAAATGGTTAGAAGCAGCACAAGGTACAACATTCATACCTAGCACACTTATTCTGATGACTAAATACAAAACTTTTGCAGCATCTCAAAAACTAATGGAGCAATTGAGAGCCTAAAGATACCCAAATTAGGTTTATCCACAAAGTTAACAGCTAAACCACAGTTTATTTATGATTCTCAAACTTTGCATCTAATTCATGGCTCCACGGTGGAGTGGCCACCCTGGTGACAGAGATTAGAATAATTAAAGGGCCTTAAGCTGACCTAAGGGTATGCGGCCACTACTGTTTCCTGCATTTCACCTGAAGCAATTATGCATTATATTTGGAAAAACCTCAAAATACAAATATTCTGAAGCTAACTGATTTAAATCAGGTACATTAAAAATATGGCCTACAGATTATAACAGTGATTATACTGCTTTGGACTATGGAAACCTCACAGTATATGTAAGCTAATAAGTCATTGAAATTAGAATTAAATCCATCAATACTCTACTATTGGTCTAATTAAATGGACATAAAAGGCTTCAACAGAACATTCTAGGACTCAGTATATTTGGTGTTTTGACAGTGAAAGAAAGGAAGTTTCATAAAACTAACACAGGACTAAATTATCATAATATGAGATGGAATGCCACGAGATAAAAGTAAAGTAAAACCCCTCTTTTACAATTTGGAGGGGGAAAAGGAAAAAAGAGTAAAAAGCAGGAAAATGTCAATGGAGGAAAATCTTGATTCGCAAGATCATTACCATATGTTTAATAATTTTACTTAATTCAAACAGATTATACCCAAAATCTAGTGGCTGAAGCTTTCTGGTGCAATTGGCCGGGGAAAATCTTGGAATAATAAATTTTTTCTTCGTAGTTTCAAGTTCACAGGATGTGTAGGTCACTGATCCGATAACAAAAGGATTTTCCTGTTTGGGCCCCCAGTTTTGCATCAACGACATGTGTTTGCCCTTCAAAAACACTTGGAAGTAATCCATGGCTTCCGGCTGGCAGCATAGGTTGTAGGCAAAGAGGGCCTAATGATTTTTAACAAAATGAGGATTTCAAGATTTTCCTAACATAAAGGGCTTCAAGAATGAAATCATGTAAGAAGTCAAGGGCCAGCAGCTCTATCAAATTAGTTTGTGTATCTTCCTCCACATAAATCTACCTTAAACGGTAGATCACCTCTAATGATAATACCTATTAGCAAAGATTCTTGTGAAGGTTTCCGCAACGTTTTTTATTACTGCTTGTTGTTTTTGGGTTTTCCAACTGCGTACGTTGACATTGGCCGACGACGGTTTCGGTAGCCATCCTGCTACTGTCTTCAGGTCAAAGGTGGTGAGAAGCTGTTTGTGGCCTCCTTATATTCTCCTAGCCACCATGGCGACCGACTTCACCACGCTGCGCTGTGATTGGTCGGCGCGGATAACTCTCTTCCATGAGTTGCCAAGTGGATAGCCTGTGTCTCCGTTGAAGTTATCCGGGTACTTCCAAAAGATCCGATAACTTCAACAGATCCAGATAACTTCAACAGAGACACAGGCTATTCACTAGGCAACTCATGGAAGAGAGTTATCTGCACCGACCAATCACAGTGCAGCGCGGCGAAGTCAGTCACCATGACGGCTAGAGGTATATAAGGTGGCCACAAACAGCTTCTCACCACCTTCAACCTGAAGACGGTAGCAGGATGACTACCGAAACCGTTGTCGGCCAATGTCAACATACGCGGTTGGAAAACCCAAAAACAACAAGCAGTATTAGCGAAGATGTAAATCTAAAGAGGGAAATAATCACTATATTTACCAATCAATCTCAGATCAATCTGACCAGATCAGCTAGGCATGGTAAATACCAGGCTAGAGGGATTGATCTGAGATGTGGGCCGAGTCGGCCAACTAGTTCAGCCAGTCTGAGGCGCTTCTCACTATTCTTTTAGTTGTCATAGGGAAAAAAATATAATCGGTTTTATCACAGAGTATACAGAGATCTCGCTCTAATGGAAGATATGGTCTACCTTTCTCCTTCTACTATTCTCTACTAGATGGCGTTGATGTTCCTTAGGGCCTCCCGCTGATTCTCTCGAGGACAAGCGCACCTCCCTCCCCCACCCACACCTGGCAACTGTCGACATTCAAAATTTTGAAATGCCAAATTCTCCCATGTCAAGTCAAGAGTAGATTATGGCTTGAAATTAAATTAATTCAATCTGGTCATGCAACCACGGAACCAGTCGACTACTGAGATGCCATTTGACAGTTCCAGAACTTCTTCAAAATGCATATGCTCTTTAGTACAGGGGGAAGGCCTCTATATTACTACTCAATGGTATTATTTTAGGCATGCTCAACTAGCTGTAACATGAGCGCAGTAACGGCGAGTGATGTGGAATTGATGATATTGTAGCACATTACAATTATCAACAACTGGGCAATTGTGTTCACTCAGAATGCGACTGAAAATTTTCAACTGTGCACTTGTTTATATACTGGGTTAATTATGTTTCCACTGATAGATTTGATTATTCGATATCTATTTTTTTCCGTCCATGTTGGCAAACCAAGTGACCTGATTCAGCTCACTTGGAATTTTCACATCGATCTGAGACTGACTGTTAAATGTAAAGATTATCCATACCTGGGATGTTATTGAAACCCCAAAGTATAGGCAGGTAAGCACCACACTAACTTGGCCACAGTAATTTGTATCCAATTTGATAACCATATACTATCCTAATACATAAATTTGAGCAAAAATGTGTTTCTTTGCCAGCTCAATATGTAAGCAATGAATGACCACAATGTCATACAAGTTTGCATATAGTGGGCAATAGCATGAATGAATTACACATGTATGAGTTATGAAACACCTCACGGCCTAATAAGTCCAGATTTGTGGGCAAAATTTGATAAAAAAAACAATCTTTGGCAAGGCAATAGGATAGAAGAGCTTAAATATAAGAGAAAGTCCTTTGGCCACAAATGTGATGTTTGGCTCAAATCCAGGTAAAAGGTCAAGAATTCTGTATTCATCAAAACAAACAATCCATTTTCCAATCACACACTCACCAAGGGCAATCGTTAAAGCATGAATGATTTCGTTGCATATAATAAGATATTGAAGGAGTTAGTGTGGGACACGCGAGTGATGAGGGGTGCTGAGTGTGGAACAGACCACTATTTGGTACTCTCCAAAGTAAATCTGGGCAGAAAGTGGGTGCCAAGGAAGAATGTTGCACGTAAGCAGTTGAGAGTAAAAGTGGAAAGGTTACTAGACAGCGAGGTAAGAATGCGGTATGGTTGCATGCTTGAGGATGCTCTATCGTTGAAGCAGAGAGAATGGGACGAGCATATCAGAAACGAGAACGTAAATGATGCGTGGGAGTGTTTAAAAGGAGTGATTGTGGAATGTGCTGAAAGAGTATGTGGAAAAGGAGTGGTAGGAAGAACAAAAGGTGATGCTTGGTGGAATGATGAAGTGAAAATTGCAGTCAGAGAAAAGAAAGAGGCGTACAAGAATATGATTGCTGCCAAAGCTGAGGAAGAGCACACTAAGGCATGTGAGATTTACAGAAAGAAAAAGAATGAATGCAAAATCTTTGTGAAAGAGAGCAAAGAAACAATGCGTGCGGATGAAGCTAACAAAATGCAGAGTGATTTTGAAGGTAGTAAAAAGCTGTTTTGGAAGTGGGTAAAAAGGGCTAAGATTGGTGAAGGTAGGGGAATGAATGCGGTAAAGAACAAAGGTGGAGAGATCATGTGGGATGAGAGCAATATCAGGGACTGTTGGAGGGAGTAATTTGAAGAATTATACAATAATGTTGCAGGCGCTGAGGATGAGCCTAGTGAAGTAGTATGCAAGAATGTGATGATGTAAAAGGATATCAGTGAGAAGGAGGTCACAATGGCTGTGAGAATATTGAAAAATGGGAAGGCTGCAGGCATAGATGGGATATCCAGTGAAATGTTGAAGTGTGGGTGTAAATTACTAATTTGTAGGCTGCGTGAACTATACAATTTATGCTTACAGGTTTCTGTTGTTCCCTCGGATTGGAAAAATGCTATCATCGTTCCATTGTACAAAGGGAAGGGAGGAAAGACCGAATGTAATAATTATCGGGCCATTAGTTTATTGAGCATTCTGGGAAAAGGGTTCAGCAAAATTTAATCGAAAGAGTGAGGAATATTACTTCTGACAGAATAAGGGGTGTGCAGTGAGGGTTTATGCCTGGGAGAGGATGTAGTGACCAGCTTTTCGTGCTTCAGCAAGTGATAGAAAAATGTATGGGCATCGAAAAGAGAGTATTTTGTTTGTATAAAGCAATTGTTGATTAAGAGAAGACATATGACAGGGTAAATAGAAAGAAGTTGTGGAAGGTTTAGAAAGACTATGGAGTGGATGGGCAATTACTGAACGTTATGACGGTGATGTATGACAATAGTAAGGCAAGTGTAAGAGTTAATGGAGTTCTGAGTGATTGGTTTGTAATAAATCGGGGTGTAAAGCTAGGATATGTAATGTCTCCATGGCTGTTTAATGTACTAATGGAGAAATGTGTTAGAAAATGCATGTAGTGAAAATGGAGGTGTTGTGATTGGAAAAGTAAATGTGCGAGTTCTACTATATGTGGATGATGCTGTTTTGATCTCAGAGAGCCAAGTGGGATTAGAGAAGCTCCTAGATAAGTTTTGTGAATCAACAGAGAGAATGGAATTGAGGGTAAATACCTGAAAGACTAGTAGTAGTTTTTGAGAAGGAGAATGGGAAGAATAACCGTATAATGAAGGCGAATGGTGAAGTAATTGAACAAGTGGATGTTTTTGTGTACTTGGGTAAGATGTATGCGAAAGATGGAAGAATAGATGAGGAGATAAAGAGACGTGCAAATGCTGGAAGGAAAGTGGTAGGTAGCATGTGGAGCGTATCAAGGAATGAGTGCTTGTCTAAGAAAGGGAAAATCGCTGAGTACAAAAGTGTACTTCTCCTCACTTTGTTGTATGGTAGTGAAACATGGGTATGTCAGGATAGACATAAGAGTAGACTAAACGCCGTGGGTATGAGTTATCTGAGGAGTATTTGCGGCAAAAGTAGGATGGATAGGGTCACGAATGAGTGGGTCATGAAGGAATGTGGGTTAAATGCTCCATTAATGGACGTGTATGAAAGGAGTGTTCTTTGTTGGTTTGGCTATGTTGAGAGAATGGATGAGAGTCGAATAACGAAACAGATATATGAGAGTAGAATGAATAGTGTGAGAGGTAGAGGTAGGCCGAGAAAGTTGTTGTTGAATGTGGTTGAGGAAATTCTTAGGAGGAGGAATATGAGGAGTTTTAAAAACAGGAGGACGTGTATGAAACAGTGTATGGGGGTAAAGGAAGCAAAAGAGGTTCGCAAGGATAGGTCAGAATGGAGGAAATTATTGAAGCAAAGTTAGATGTACAATTATGTATTAATGAGTGAAACATTTTGACTGTGCCTACCTGGGTAGGGAACGGGGTGATTAGTATGTACGTATGTATCAACACAAAACTTTAGCTCATAATCTTCTCCAAATAAAAATACTATGAGGATAAAATTCATGTACAAGAAAACATTTAAAATACGAATCATCATTTAAGTCTCCCTCATTGAGACAGGATTAAGTTTTAGGAAATATACAAATTTGAACATTTCCTCAGGGGAATCAGTAAATGAGCCTTAACTGAGATACATAACCTTGAGAACAATTGGGACTCTTTCAGTATTGGAAGATAATATATATAAATTGGATAGGAGAGGTGAGGACGAAGACTAACAACTTTGAAGATGAAATGGACATTGTGAAAGAGCATATCTATATATATAAAAACGAATGTATGTCTGTCCTGTATGCATTACTACACTGTTGATCTGATCGCCAAGAAACTTTAAGGGGGCTCACTACTTCTCAGATTCTCCTCGACTGGCTTCTCCCCTCCGAGACCTGAGTGGAATGGGAAAGTCCTAATCTTTTTGTCGAGGGGGGGAGTAGTTAGAGGAGGGGGTGACGGCAGAGGAGGTGGGGGCAGTCGGCCATATGCCGTGACTAGATCGCGAAAAAACACGAAACATGCGTTAGCATTTTAAAGTCTGAGGCCTAGTGACAAGCATAATAAAGTAGATGACACCAAATTAAATACCAAAGACCATTATGTGATCTTACTACATGATATGTTTCTTTTAGTGAATAAAAAGGGCAATGAAGAGGTCTGAAAAATGACTGAAAAAGGTCACTGAAAACACTAATTATCATTAATATGTCTAGTGAAGTGAACAATGTATCTCAATGAAAGCTCAGATACATTCTTTCCTAACAAAAATATGAAAACTTAAACTTCCTACATAAAAAAATAATAGGGTGACAATTAAAATAAAAGTGGTCTGCAGAGGCGATTTTAGCTGAGGTAGTGAGCCCCCTTAAGAAGTTGTTGAGTACACTCTTGCGAAGGTTTCAGGTATAACATTTTTTTCAATTTCGCCCCCCCTCTCCCCCAAGGTCCTCTTAATCTTCCGAATACTTTTCGCGCAAAAACGCCCGACGGGTAAGTGCATTACTAGAGTTTTAATCCTATCGTGCTGAAATTTTGCCGAGTAATAGCTCAAGGCAGGAGGAAAGTTGTAGGCTACTTTAAAATGATCTCAGGGCCCATAAAGGTCCCAAAAAGGGGCCCTTAGGTGGTTCGCTGTACTATCCGGTTTTGTGCAGTGGTTTCATTTTTTACTGTTTTTAAATTATTTCCGCTCAAGATAGAGAGTTGGAATTTTTTTATTAAATGTCTGAAAGAATGAAGTTTTTAATTCTTTCAATTAATTATCCTTTTTACTTTGTAATTGACTGAAAATTGCATTTTCAGCTGCAGAAACATATTTTTCTGTGAAATCAACAATACCATATTCGCTTGACAACCAGATTTCGGTCATTGCTGTTGGAATTCATATTGCTTAGTTGAGCCCATTAGGAATGCTAAGCATTGGGATTTGTGCAGCGGTTAATTATTTCGCTTTTTAAAACAACTTTAACTAAAGATAGAGAGTTGAAATTCATTTTATCACATACCCGAAAGCATGATACTACTAAAATTAGTGGTATCATGCCCGAAAGAATGAAGTTTCTCTCTTTTTCAATCGATTTTCTTGTACGCATTTTCCTTGACAACCAAATAAACAAACAAAAATAAACATTAAATCAAATCTTAATTAACGAAAATGAAATTCTGAATAGCTACTCAACAAGTAAGTACTCAAATTATGTACTTAACTATAATGTTCTTTTAGCCTGGCTGTGCAGGTAGTATGATTACAGTAATGGGTTTCAAAAAACTGTCTCTCTACTCTATATTAAACAAGTTTTACAAATTTCATTGTTTTTATTTTACCATATTATTTTTTATCATTCTGCCAATTTTGCAGTCATTTGACTTATAATTATTATTGTTCATGGGAGATATTGTCACATTGTTTACTTACTATTGTCTCACAATTGTATAATGCCCTGCAGAAGAATATTAATTTAATAAAACAATTACTTGAAATGTAGTCTGTTATCACAACTACTTACTAACTCCTCACCTCTTATATAAAGAGTTTTGAAGGAAGTATGTGAGACCAAGCAACGCCAGGTAATTCAGCTAGTTGAAAATAAAAGTGGCCAAAAATAAAGCCATGACTGTTAACAGAGATGAGGAAATTAGGACAAAAATATATTTATACTGGATTGGCTGACACTTCCCAAGATATACCCTAAATATTCTGCCTGGAGAAGCAAAAAAATATAGACATGGTAGGGAAAGTGAACTTTTTTGGAAAATGAGGAGACTCCTCCATTAAATACTACATCTAGATGAAATGAAATGGATAGCCAACTGTTGCCTATATAATGAGAGGTAGACAATAAGAAAAAGTGAGGAATGGATAGTTCAAAATTTGGATATATAAATGGTAAGAAGTCCAATAAAAGTTTGAAAGATAAATAAAGAAATGAATAAGTGCTCATTTGACTGAGTAAAATATAAGACTAAAACGAGAAAAAAAACTGGAGAAAAGAAAAATGAATAAAGCCAGTTGGATAGGACATGTGCTAAGATGTGTTGTGATGTTTGTATTGTGATGAATGTAATTGAGGACATGACTGAAGGCAAGACAGGGTAGTATAGTGCAGATGCTGAATGACAAAAAACAGAATGCAGTGAAAATGGAAGACGAAAACAAAAGAAAGTTGCATACAATATGCCTGACCCTTAACATACAGATGATCCATTGGACGACCCAAGGGTACACTTACAAGCACTTGTGAATTTATTTGTGGTTTTTAAGAAATGAGCCCAAGATACTTAAACAAAAGCAGATCATAGCTTCCATAGCTCAGTCCATACCTTGTATAAAAAGTGGTAGGTAAGGTAGTGTAACATTATCGATGGGGCTGGTGCCTTCTTAAATGAAACAAAGCCTAAGTAAAATTACATTAAAGTCTGCAAATGAGATGAATTGTAAATTAAGTGGTTGCTTGAAGATAGGAGGGTCACACACTTCCTTTATAAATAGCTATAAGTCCTATAATTCATTGTCTCGGGCGTGACTTCATGGAATCGACTTAACATAATGAAAAGTAAAGAAAATTTTGTAATTCCATATAAATATTTAATGTACGACCTAGGTTTCAATGTGGCACGTCATCATCTGGTACAATTGCATAGAAGGTGGAGACCCATTCCCCACCTCCTTGGCCAAACTCCGCCCCTGGGAATTCCACCCCTTAACCCACACCTCAGACCGTTGTGTTTTTGGGAAGTTTGTTTTTGAAATCATTTTGTGTGTGACTATTTATTCTCCACCTTCTATGCAATTGTACCAGATGATGACGTGCCACATCGAAACCTAGGTTGTACATCTAATATTTATGTGGAATTACAAAGTTTTCTTTACTTTTCATTAAGCTATAAGTCCTTTGATTAAACAGATTAAAGTGCTTAGAATTGACAGCATAAGGGTTTCCTGCACCAGAAATCAATCCACGGACCTTTGGGTTCCCTGGGTTATGTGCAGTCACCATGCTACCCATGATTTCCAATTCTAAATTCTAATTTTACCCATATCATAGGGAGTTAGCATTGCATAAGGTGGAAAGCCAAAGGTCTGAGGTTTGACTCCTCTGACAGGAAACCCATTACCCTTGGTAGTTTTCAATGCATTCCTTGTAGTTCAATCAAAAGAAGCAGTGAAAATCTTGTACACTGATTAAGTTTATATGTATAAATAGAAGTATTCACCCCTTCATTCCTCTGTCCAACCTCATTGGAGGACACACGTCCTAACTCAGGAGGTGAACCCTTCAGGTTAACAACCACAGCTTTACGGCCTTCTCTCACATAGGAAGTAACATCTTGTCTACAGTGTACCTTTTAACAAAACAAATAGTGCAAAAACAAAACACAAATAAGCTAAATGAAAGCTAATGTAAACAGAAACAATTACAATTCAAAGACGTTGACAACAAAAAGAATTTATCCTAAAAACATACACATATAAAAGAGAAAGAAATGAAAAAGCAGACCACCACTGAATGAAGGAGAATTGTTATTCAGGATTTGTAGGGTAATAGATGAATCTAATAATTAAAAGAACATCAATCACAGTTTATGATTTAACAAATGAATACTGACCACTTCCATTGCAGAGTCTAAGCTTTCAACAGACAACCCAACAGTGTCCTACAAGCAGCAGAGGCAAAAGGGAAAAGACAGAGGGGATTTAGAAATGTTTATTTATCCTTCTGAACCAAAATTACTGCCTTAAGATACCACATTGACTCAAATATAAGCAGCACAGACCACAACCACTTAATCATATTTGTTAAGCAAGAAAAAATACTGACAAACATATATGAGAGAAACCAATCATTCCTGCTCAAGGTTGATGACTCTTGTAATTGTGATTCAATAAATTTAAAGAAAATAACCCACTGCAAAGGTATTTCTTGGTTGAGACTATGGTGTTAGCATTTAACCAACTACTGTTCAAAATAACTAGTGACTAACTACTAAGTGCTATACATAAAAGCACCATGAGGTGCAAAAGTGCTAACCCCCACGATGCTAAACAATTTATTTTCATCTAGTATTCAATTTTAAGTTCCAAGCTTATATGTTTTATGGCCAACAATAAAGCTAAAAAAATCACAACAGGCACACAGTTCAGAATGAACTAGTCAATGCCATACCAAATGCAATACAACTGCTGCAGATCACATTAAAATTATGCCGTTTTTCATTGATTATCCAAGGACTCAAATGAATAGTTACATTTACATTAACTGGATACCACTACAGCTAATACTCGCAGTCAACCCTTAGATGCACAAAGTAATGACTTAATTTTAAGTGCTGGAAACCAAAAATACCAGGGAATCCCTTGCTGACATCTGATATGCATTAAACCCACTGATTTATGGGAAATTCAAACTCTGAATATCTACTTAAAAATTAATTTCCCCACAATGCTTACTTAATCAGGGTTTAAAAATTATGGTATGAATACTCAGAGCCAACTTAAATGACAACTGCCAAAACAGGCTCGGAAAACAATAACACTAGGCTTAGAAAACAATTAAGACATCACTTAAAGCCAATTATCACAAGAAACTGAAGGCCAATTGGTTCACAAAAAATATTACCTACATACTTCAAGCAGCCTTCAATTTTAAACATAAGCTGGACAGAAAAATACATCCATAAGCAAGGAATGTTTAAACCCACCACACACTTACAGTGCTGTACATAATGAAGTATCTTACAATGGTACCAAGATGTGACAGATATAGGGTGGCTACAGACCGTTACATATATTGTTGAATCAAAAAGCTGCAATTGGTTTTCAATAACAGCATTCACTTTCACTGTGGTTTACAATCCTGTTCATAAATGCTATTTTTCTTCCTTTTCCCCACTAACTCACCGCCATCTCCTCTATCACAGCCTTAAATAACCCTTTGTCCCTCATTACCTCCTACAGCCATCTACTTACCCTCTTACTGATATCATCTAGAAGTTCCCTTCCTCAATCACCATGCCAAGTACTTCCTCTTTGGTCTAAATATCTACCTCACCTTCTTAATCCTTCTCCACACCTATATTTTCAATGCCTGATGCCTATTCTTATTCTCCTTTATCAGAGTCCATGTTTCTGGCCTAAAAAAAAGCCACCTACACTCCAAAACAAGCTCACCCAGGGCCGGCTCGTCCCTATAGGCAACCTAGGCAGCCGCCTAGGGCGCAATATTTTGGGGGGGCGGAAAATTGAGGATTTTTTTATTTATCTGGGGATTTAAAAACATAAACTAAATAAAAGTTTAGTACTTCGGTGCCCTACTTGCTTAGGCAGAGGAATTACTTGATAATGAAATGTGAAGGGTATTTTATTTTATTTAACTTGTCATTGCAAAATAGGAAAGTAGCACTACTCATTTTGCATGGCAGAGCGCAAAGTGTAGGGTTGCGGTGTAGCGGCTACCCTGCACTTCCCCCCTTGACCGTGACCCTTCAAAATGATTTATTCTTTTAAAATTGGCATTCATTTAGTAATGCCAAGCCGAACTCCAACCGCCGATGTCAAAATTCCTCATTTCAACCCGATTGCCCGCTAACTTTTGCCTCTCTGAACCAGATGGCGATAACCTGCTACACCTCTCTTTCTCTATGCCTCGTGGGTTCTGCGATTACTCCAGATAAACAAGAGTACACTTGGTAGCACCAAGCTCGCTCCATCTTTAACGGGTGGTACTCCTCCATCAGCGGAGCACAATGGAAAGCACGACGAAAGATTACATCATCCCCAACAAATTATAGGCGTGCTTCTCACCCTCAAGGATATTTGAAAGGAATAAATTTCTATGCATGGATAGGTCGGTGCGCAGGCTTGAGGATTATCCAATAACATGATAATGGACCTTGTTCATTTACTTTTATCATCCGAGACACCATTTGGATATGTAATACTAATAAAATATTTTAAACAGTTAGTAGTCAAACGAAAAATTAGAGATGCAGGTGTTTTCATTAAATTGAAAAATTCTCCAGCTTTTAAGAGAAATTCCTTTAAGATTCCCCTCTACCGTGAAAAGTTACCATAAAATTCTCGCATTTTCATCTCTTTTTGGCTCCCGGGAAATCTTTTCCCGCATTGTTCGTTTTCCCGCATCCATCATTTTTTTGCCCATCCCCTTGAAAAATGATAGATCGAGGTTCTACTGTATACATATTTTATGTAAGGTTGACATTAGTTTTGTTTACATATCCCAGTCAATCAAAGGATCTAAAAATAAAATTTTTTCTAATACCAATTATTAACAAAAACATTTTTCCAAAATTCCATTCCCCTCAGGAAGGCGCTTCAATGAGGGCGCAGAATTTGTTTTCGCCTAGGGCACCAAAAAGCCTAGAGCCGGCCCTGAGCTCACCACTAGCCTCTTCCTTACATCCCTACCAAAGGTTCTTGTTATTGGCTTCCATTCTATTATTGAATGCTTCTTTCACTAGTGCTATCCACCTACTCGTCTCTTCACCATGTCCATTTCCTTCTACCATAACACCAAAGTACTGAGTATGCCTAACCTCTTCATTCATCCTGACCAAGTTTCTAACCCTTATGGCCACAAGTTCCATATCAGTTTTCATCAGTCTTTCCTTTACATCTCTCCTTTGACCCATTAAGATCATTCCTTCCCTTCAAAAATACTTCCTTAGCCAGGACAATTCTATATCTAATGTCCCTACCAAAAAGCCATTTCCCTCCATAAGTCATAAACGTTTTAATTAAAAACATATTATTGTACCTGATCTATTCTATACCCTTCTACCCTTATATTCAGACTTGAATTCTTTCTCCAACAAAATTTGATTACCTTCATCTTATTATAAGTCATCTTTACTCACAATCTCCAATACTGTGCTTATAATGCTCTCATTATTGACTACAATCCTTATGTTGACTGGGAAACCAATGCTTTGTAATTTTCAAATCTCAAATGACTTCATCGGACTCTTCCCGCCTTCACTCCCTCCTCCATCTCGCCCTCACTTCCATAACCACATTTTAATATTTAACGACTAGCTAAGTGATAATAATAAAATTTGGAGAAAGTAGCTGTATCACAGAAGCTCAAATGACAAGAGATGATGAAAACTATCACATTTGTATCAGAAATACACAAAAAATAAATCATTTATCAGCAGGGATATAATGACAAACATCCGAGGAACTTAAATTATGCTACATTTACTACTGACTTTCAGCCTAATTTCACAGTAACATTTCCACATCCTTCATTTCCCAAAGACACATTCTCAAATGTACACCAGTCTGTAGCCACCCAAAGTAATGACCAACAGGTTGCTAACAAAGTGCATCATGAGGCAGTAACAATAATTAGGTAAGCATTTTCCCCTGCAAAATAATTCACTGATTACTAACAAACTGTACATAGAAAGAACTCATAAAGCTATCAATTGACACAAATTTTCACTCACCAAATTCACCAAAATGATCACAAACAATATGCACTTAGGCTAAACCCAAAAAAAGAAGCAGAAATGGAAGGGAATTGAATTTAAATTGGACATTTCCGTCAACATAAAACAATTAAAACTGAACAAGAGTAGACAATAATTTAACCAGGTTCCCTTATGCTAACAAGGTTATCCAGACATTCTTATGCTCTCTTTTCACTCTTTATAACATTAATGGTCTATATTAAATGTTTTAATATTTTTATGATACAGCTAATGGCAGGCCACAATATCTAATTCCAAATAGTACATGTTTGTACCATTCACTTCCTCGTAGCTGCTCAGCAAACAGCAGCCAAGTATAAATAAACTAAACAATAACACCAAATACAATTTACATTGCCCACCAAGCCTTTAAGAGTATTTTATATGTTCAATACAGCCAGGGCTTAGACAATGAAACCCAAACGAGTACCCATTTAGTACATAGAGGAGATTTAAATAAAAGGGATCACACTACCTAAAAATGAAGGCCAATAGTTGATATGGGTGACTATTTCAGGATAATGGAAACACATACCTGTAGAAGAGCTGGTCCCATCACTGGAACTAAGAAACCTTGAGAGAGATACTTAAGAAGTTGAGCTTTAACCCTTGGGTGAGCAGCCAATGCAATTGCATTGCAAAATTCCAGGGAATTCATAAACATATTCAGTTCATCTAACTCATTGACGTCATCAGTGGTGAGCCTATGCCAATCATCCACTTCAATGCTCAGCTTTCTTGGAAGACGAGAGTAGAGACCACAAAGACCACTGGCCAAATACTGGGATAGATAACATATAGAATTACAAGCCTGCTACATAATGGAAAAATATGCATGCACACTGTGAAACAAAAAAGGAGTGAGATAAAATGTGCAATGATGATTCTATTGCTATATTAAAAATTGGATTTTAACATTGGACAAACTCTCGAGTATAACAACAATGAACAGCTACTTCATGTGTACCAAAACAAAAACAAATACGACATAAATAAAACAATGGTCGACCAAGGAATCAAATATATACACAAATACAAAATAAAGGGGGGTACCAATCAAATACCTCACAAATGTTGGAGCTCTCAGCTATATAAGATCCTACATCCTCATTCTTATGCGAAACTGACATGCATAATAACAAGGCATCCCTGGCTTGCTGCCCAACTGCACCTTCTTGGTGAATGAATGGTATGAGGAGCGAAAAGATAAGAAACCTGAAAACGAAGATTTGTTAACCCCAAAGAAATTAATACATATAAAATCGGAATAGCATTGTTCAGAGCTGACAGCACTTACTTAGCTGGAGCCTGCTCCGTAGCTGGAGTGAAGAAGATGCCAAGAAGCTCAATATTCTGCATTAATGAAACACATAATTGGTTCAGCAATATAACTAGCCTCTTTTCCAGTTCGGGTGGATAGCAATCGTTGCAGCTGTCGAGAAGTTTGAGCAAAGGGCGAGCAACTGGTTCCCGACCAAGCAGCTCATGTCCAGAGTTGCTAATTAGCATTTCAAATAGTTTTAACTGCTCTTGTATCATGGCATTCTTGTACTTCCCCGTAGTTAAACTCCATGAGAACAATTTATCTAAGATGTTTTCATTTAAAAGGTATTCCAAGCGTGACGGTGCAGGGTTAGGGGTCGTTGATTTAAGCTCCCATAAAAGAATTGTTTCCATCTGATCAATGTGATTAACAACACTAAGTACATCATCTTGATTTGGATAGTATTTGGGCGGCTAAAAATTAGAAAAAAATGACACTCACTGAAAAGGAACAAAATTCAATTGCTTATTGTATGTATCATGATTAATACGCAAAAAGCTCCATACCTGCGTCTTTTTAATTATATCGTAGATCTGCTGCCAATGTCTCCCAAAACTGGCATAACATGCAAATGGGTCACAATCTTTGGGGGGAGAGTGCGTTGAGCGTTTACCCAAACTGGCCCTTAATGGGCTGCTCCGTAGCCAACTCATCTTTGAGCATTATTAACATGAAAACTAAAGCAAAGAAGCACTTGTTCAGAGACAAAATATACATTACTAATCCATATGTAGACGACAAATTCCACATTACTACACCGCATGACACCATAGGAAAAATAAAAAATTCATTAATTCTAACATAAATTTCAGTGAAGAGAAGAGCAAATGCTAATATACTTGACAGCTGACAGGCTTTGGAAAAAGTGCGAGGGCGTCTGACCTTATCTGAATCGGTGGATTACTCACCGCAGATTTTGAATTGACCAACTTCAGAAACGGCGAAGAGCGAAAATGTCAGCTAAGAAAATTCCATATTCATTACCGTCTACGATTCAGCCGAGAACTTAACATATATATGCTCAAATTACTACATCTCATAGGAAATCAGGATACGTTGGTACCACAATCACGGATAAGAACAAGAAACGACGATAAAAACAACTGAACGTAGATATTTGAAGAGCGAAATCCGCTGTAACTGCAGTTGTTTGTGTTTTCGGCACCTGCTTGGATTTTGGTGTTTGGCACCAAGTTTATTAGCGAAAGTTAGACATTCATCCGGGATTATACCCGTGAATTCCTTATGCTCAAAGACTTAAAGTGGTCCTAGAAGCCTGAGCCGTAGAGCTCATGAGTGATTGAACGACATTTAGTGAAAATATTTATGCTACCCCGGGAGATAGTCTAGGCGTGAAATCTAACCTTAATATCGAGATGGCCGGAAGAGCTGGAACTTCGGTGAGAAATAATTCGTCACATTTTGATGTTTGGGGTTATTTCAACTTACTTATTATTGTATGCGTGCGATATGAACTTGTTTCAACCTCAAGCTGTCAACCCAAATTCTTTGCCCTTGTAGGGCAAAATTTCAATATGTAGATTTGTTTGGAACTGAACCTAGTTTTCCGAACGGCCCGCATACTATAAAATCTATCATTTCATGATTGGATTTCTAAAGATCTTTATACTTTATATCTCAATTTTTTTAAACTATAGAGACCCGAGGATCACCGAAGGAAATGGGACAGAGACGAATATGAGCGTTTGGCTGCAGAAAGAATTCAAGAGGAACTTGACGCACAGGAAAAAGCAAAACAGAAATTACCCCCAATAAAGAGAGACCTTTTGCGTCAAAGAGACTACAGAGTAGATTTAGAATCCAAACTAGGGAAAAGCGTAGTGATAACGAAAAATACTCCGGCATCTCAGACGGGAGGGTATGTGAAACATTGCCAGGGAATGTTATTATTTATTTAGGATGTTTTATAAAACAGCCTTTCCATTTATTTATAGGTATTACTGTAATGTATGCGATTGTGTTGTGAAGGACTCTATCAACTTTCTTGACCACATAAATGGCAAAAAACGTAAGTACTATAATTAATAGATGTGTTAATTTGCCATCTTTTTCAATACCATTGAATTTAATTACGGGATTATTCCTGTTAATAGATCAGAGGAATTTGGGAATGTCTATGCGAGTGGAAAGGTCATCACTAGATCAAGTTAAAAAGAGATTTGATGTGAACAAGAAGAAGCTAGAAGAAAAGAAGAAGGAATATGACATAGAACAAAGAATGAAAGAATTAAGGGAGGAGGTGGGTATATATTTTTCTCGTTTAGCCAGCAGTGCAGATTCTTTGGAGCACTTCATTTTACTCATGAGTTACGGAAATGCACTGATGTTTTAGTGCACCCATGGAATGAATGACATCATAGCCATAATTTTTTAGTCACTATTATGATACACTGTAATGTATTGTGTTCCCCTAGAATTCTCACCTTATTATGTCCGTAGTTAAGGTCGAAAGTTCTTGTGTACAATGTGTCTCCCTCCAGGGAATTAAGCAAATACTAACACTAGTAAAACATGTAATTCAGTTTATAGCTTTCTCTTTTCTTGATATTCCTAGCTGTCACATTCTCAGTGTAGTTTTTTGTGGGTATGTATTGTGTAACCAGAGCTTTACTGAAATATTAAAGGAGCTAGTTGTAATGTGTTTGGAAATAAGTATGTTCATTATCTGCATTCAAATTTTCAATCCTGCTCAAGCTTCACTTAGTAATGGTTCGGAAAACAGTAGGTATTCAGTTGAGCTGTGAGAGTTTTCTGGATTGCTTGCCTATTGGCTAGATGCTTGGGCATTAGTAATTGCTGTAGCTTCGAATGTCTTCTGGAATGTTTGCTGGTCACCTGTGCACAGCATAATCTTTATTTGATCCTAAAGCACTAATTTTGGATGTGGCTATTTTCACAGGACCAAGGTTTTATACATTTACTGTTGGTCATGGCTCAAAGAATTGCAGGCTTGCTCCTCATAAACTTGAGTTTTATTATTCAGTAATTACAAAAATCATTTAGTTTTTATTTATTTAGAAAGACAGTCCTCTGTCTAGAAAACTGGAACATAAATTAGCAGCGCTGTATATTTTAGAGGAATGGTATACTAGTTCTTATGAATATGGATGGGGCTCTTGCTGCAATTTGTATTCTTTACTAAAAACAGATACATCTATTACTGCTCTGAGGCCTAGTTTTACCAACACCATACAAGGCATGAGTGTTAATAATTTTTAGTAATAAAATACAATTTACAAATGTTCCAGTAGATTATAGGATTGCCATCTTTTTGCCATTGGAGTAATTCCTCACGGAGATGGTGTCTCATCTGCTAGTCATTTCTGGGCTTTTTCACTGTCAGTGAAGTACTATCTTGGAGTTAGAGTGGTTGCTCTGTTGAGAAGTTATTTTTGTGAAGAAAGTAATGCTCAATAACTTCTTCATACTTGAACACAAATACTCTTTTTTTCCTTGATGATTTGAATGATTGCACTAATAGGTAGTTTTATGAAGAACCAGATATATTTTCTTTTTCAATTTTGCTACAAGTTATTTGCTCTAAAATTTAAAAACTAGTGTTTTCTGCCAACTCAACCACTGATAGTTCATTACTGGGAAAAATACTGGTATTGCTTACAAGGATTCACTTATAAAATTAAGCAATTTCAGCAGCATTGCTGATTTGTTGAGTGATAATTGTCAAGGTGATGCTTTAATTTCATCAAAATTCTGTTTTTTTTTTGTTTTTAACCAACTTAACAGACTACAATCCTTTTTACCTTATATGACTGAAATTATGAATACTTAAATGGGTCCTAACTTATAATTCAATTATAGTTCCATTTTTAAACTTTCTTCTGAAATTGAGACAATTAGCTCATTGAGTTCCTTTTTTGTATCAACATAGGAAGAAAAGCTGAAAGAGTACCGCAAGGAGAAGAGGAAAGAGAAGAAACGGAAATTGGACGAGGTGGATGGGGGAGCTGACCAAGATCCTGAACTGTCTGCCATTATGGGCTTCTCTGGCTTTGGGTCGTCCAAAAAGTGACCATAATTATAATGTAAAGAGTGTTTATTTAATAAGTACTGACACAGTTGACAAGTTTGTTTTATTTTTAATAAATGTAATTACTGATAAAAATGTGGCAACTTCTCTTAATCATCCACAAATTGTTAGATATGGGTGTCACCCTTTTCCTTGTAAAAACTTAAACTTTTTCTGGCTGGCTTTGATTCCTGCGTCCACCGTTATGCTGAGTTCTAATCAATCCACAACTAGCACACCATCCTCTTCCTGGCTGGATGTCATTGTTCTTTCTGATGACCTACAAGTATTTTTTATTGATTTTCTTACACCAAATTGCATGAAATTCAAGGAGAGAGCTATTGACAAGGAAATTAAATCAAGGACTATCAAAATTGTCAATAAAAGCAGTGGAAATTAGACTCACATGCATACATTTTGGTCATCTCACTGGGAGGCTTTGACTCTTGTAAACACAATTGCTGCCCCAGGCTCAAAATCCAAGTGCTTTGGATGTGGGGTAACTGTTGTTGGTGTGGTAATGTCATTCGGTGCCATATTGTTCTGGTCATCAGGGAGTGACCATGACTCATCTATTTTTCTTGGGACATAGAAAATTCTTGACTCATCCCTAAGTCAGTGGTGGTGTCTTGGAATTTGTGTTCATATTTCCCTACTATTTTGAAGAGTTAGCTTTTAACAGTACCTAGCTCATTGTTCAATATCATTTTCTGACTGATTTTGAGTATACCAGTACTAGCCACTGATTAACTTTACGGAGTCACCAGCAATGCACCCTGAAAATCGGTGAAAAGAGTGAACAGTGCTTAGTGTTTCAAGTATGGCTTTACCTCCCGGGCTCTGGTGCTTAGTGCACGACTTGTGGCTGCTTGATGCATTGTATGTCTGGCAGTCTGGAACATCTCATTCCGTTAAGCCCACAAAAATCCACAGGGGAGAGGATGACTCGGTAGCTTAACTGGCTGAAGCACTCGGCTGGAAATTGAGGGATCCAGTCTCTCAATTCCACGATAGAGTCCTGGTCAAGGCAGATAAGTTTTCTATTTTTCTATTTCATATATCTAGAATTTCGCACTTATTATTATGAGTTAAAAGCAGAATTACATTAAAAAAAAAACAAATGAGACATATATGAGAGCCAATGGCCTTAAGGGGGCTGTATACCTAGGCTGAAATACTCAGGCCATGGATGTCTGCATGCTTTTATAATATGACTCTGCAACATTATTTAGAGCAAATCTTTGCGCTTGCCTCAGGGATATGGATGAATTTTTGCATGAAAGTTGTTGCTTTCTACATAATTATATCGACTGCAGACGAAACATCATTTCAATTAATGTTTTCCTGCTTTAATCAGCAGATTTCCTCCACTGTTCTTCTCTCAGTTATTATATAGTATTGCTTCATTTTCATATATATTCCATCTACTTTGATAATGTCTGACACTTGCTTGGATAGAACATAGATTTGGTGAAAATCAGGTGATTGCATGCTGCATATGATGCTATTTCTAAAAAAAACTTTTGCATTTATTTAAACATGGAAATCCTTCATCTCCATGAAAGTCCATCATATTGTTGCATATTATAACATCACAGCAAACATCTTCGTGAACCCATGCAATGAATTCCCACTGTGACAGTGGCATTGTTGACCAGGGTGAGGAATGGATGGGAAGGTCAAGGAAGATTAAAAATTGTTCTATGTTCAAAAGCCAATAGATGAGTCATGGCCACACCCACAAAACCACAATAATACAATAGAGAAGGACGCAACTATATCAACCAGGGTAACCCTCCATTCCAAACACGTGGACCTTGAGCGTTTGGCAACAATCACGAGTTGACAAGATTTAAATCCTCCTGGCAGATGGCCACCTGGATGACTGAAATGCATGAATAGAGGTCTAATTTCTTTGGCTTCTATTGGATTTCAATAATTTTTTATTGAAATTCCATGAAGGCACTCGTGAAATAAATTTTACTTTTCAAATATCAAGTCCATACCTCAAGGTGCGCCTTGCAGACTGACTGGTGTATTCATCAAATAAATTTGCTAAGAAATATCCATCACTGTTGGGGGAATTATTGTCCTATAGAAAAATGATTGTGATAATTAAAAATTCGATCAGTAAAGATGACTGCTACCTATACTGTATACATTTAAAACTCAGTTATTCTTGTTTCAGCTTCAGTCTTGATTTGAGCTACATTTTGATATAGCTGATAACTTACTTGTGAATTTATTAAAGGAGGTGATGCATCACTTGTGTCTCTGGACCTAAGTTGCATCTCAGCCATTTGAGGTGAAAAATTACCCCTGAGAACTCCGAAGTCCTCATTTGTTGCATGGCTGTGGGGAGTTGCTACTATTAAATTATCCTCTGCACCTGAGCTTTCACTCACAGTTCCTTGACTCCAATGTGCCTGAGGAGAAGACAACCCAAAATCCATTTAGTCAATCTATGCCTTGCTAAGAAGATCTTGCTAGGGAAGAACCAGGCCGCAGGATTCTACTGAGACTTGAAAGTTTTTATTTTCTGAATCATACCTTGTCATCTTAAATCAAATACCATTTGGGTGCAGGGTGGCCTATATGTAGCGGTACGATTGTGTTTATGCTATAAATCTTCAGCCCTGTAACCCTGATTGCTTCTATGCGACCTACTTTTCCAGTCAAGAAATTATCTAGGAATTGTAATTTAGTTTTGAGAAAGTATATTATTTAATTGAAAACAGGTAAGTCTCTATTATCCGAGGGCCAATTTACATATTACTATATAATCTGAGGTCTATACTTATGTTGAGGCTGTACAAAGTCAGCTAACTTCTTGCCAACAAATGTCAGAATACTTGAATTCAACCAGAGGATTCAATATTTTATCCTTACAGTCACACAAACTGGGATGTGATTTAACTAAGACATATCTCGTGCACTGCATAATTTATGCTTTCTCTTAACATTAGCCTCCTGTATTCTCTCAGGTGACCACATTTCCTCGGATAATTGAGACTGCTCTGTGCATCATGGTTTGCTAACCCCAAAAGTTATTACTTTTTTATCCATAAGTTCGCCCAAGAGTAACAGAAGAAAGCAAAAATATTCAGTAGAATCCTTTACCCATGGACATGGTCTTCCCCTTGTCAGTTCAAAGTCATGATCAATTTTTTTATAATTGTTTTCTACAAACTTGTATGATATTTGGTGAATATCTGCCGAGGCATCTCAAGGTGTTACTTTCAATTGAGCTGCAGGAACTTTTTCGTTCTCTGTAACTGCCTCGTGCAATATTAGGCTCAGTTTCCTCTTCCTCAATCTCACTCATTGGATTCTCTTCAGAATTAGAGTCACTCCCAGAGAAACTATTTAGTGAGGATTCATCAATGTAGGGCACACTTTCGCTGCACTTTCTGTATTTTCTTGTTGTAACCACCAAACTTGAAGTACTTGATTGTTTCTTTTTGCTAGCAGACTCTAGTGCCTTGTCCTCAGGACAAACCTGCAGATAAAATGTGGCAAATTCATCAATACTTATTGTCATAATGGTGCTGATGCAAGAAAGGAGTTCAGTGGTATTCATGAATGTATGGAAGGTACTGTGGAAGGGAGTTGGCTGCTTGGGATTCAGTGAGTGTCTCATTTAATTTTTTTTACCAATGCTTGCTTTGTATATTAGCAATGGAGCATGTTGGGATAGAGTAGTATAATTGCCTGGGGATGTAATGAGTACGTTGAATCGCCTGCCGCCTGGCTGAGGATGGTGTAAGATGTTATACTGAATCATTCAGGTTAACTTCTATTTGTTTAATCATACATAGTCCAAAAATTAAGCTAATGAAAGACTTTCTTGTCATCGTCTTCACTATCATAAAATAGTCCAATTTTTCTTCATATATCATGTATTATATCCAACAAATTTAAGCTACTGGCATGCTTGACATGAAGCATTAAAGCCAGCACCAGCTCTTATTTCCATATATTCACTGAAATAGTCAAGAGAAAGATTTTTAACAATGATATCTCCTTTTGCTTTTTTAATTGTGTCTATTCTGATTTACTGATGAAAATAAACCATAGGAAGATGAAAGTGATGAGATTCTCCAGAAGCCAAAGACACATCTGAATATAAGGGATGGGGGACACAAAATAGAGCAAGTCGAGCAATTTATGTATCCGGTAGTATTTTGGAGGAGATTGGGTTTAGTGGTATAAACATAAGATGCAGACTTACCATAACTAAAGAGGCATTGTGAAAGAAGGGGGAATAAATAAGGGGGGTCTGAGTAGAGACGTAATGAAAAGGCTGGTGAAAACTCTAATATGGAGTATGGTGTAGTATGGGTCGGCAACTTGGGTATTGTGAAGGGAGGATGTACATAGACTTGAGGCGTTTGACATGTGGGCGTGGAGAAGGTTGGAGAGGGTGAGTTGGGTGGTGAGAAAGATGAACAAGATGTAGGATGTAGTTGGAGAGGAGAGGACGCTAGTGGTGGAGGTTTGGAGGAGGCAGAAGAGATGGATGGAGGACATTTTGAACGACACCAAGAATTTCCCTGCAGAGAAAGAACAATTGAAAGCCATTCTTTGCCTTAACAGGTAGGACAATGGAGCTATCTCCCGAAATTTTAAAAAGAAAATAAGGAACAAGGACGACGGGAACCCATCCGAAGCCATGGACGTCAACAGCCAGAAGAAAGCATTCCTCCCCTACATTAAAGGCACCACCGACAAGATAAGCAATGTCCTTCGAAAATATGAGATCAAAGCAATCTTTAAACCACATGTTCAAGTAAAACACCTAATTGGAAATGTGATGGACAGGACACCACTGCAAGTCGAAGGGGTTTACGAAATTCCCTGCGGAACATGAGGCAGAAAATACATCGGTGAGACCCGACGCTCAGTCAAAACAAGACTGGAAGAACACAGACTGGGGCAAACAACCAAGTCTGCAGTTGCTGAACACGAATCCTTGGGATACACGATCGATTTTGAAAAGTCCAAAGTCGAAAGATTTAAGTCACGGCTCATCCGGGAGGCCATCGAGATAAGGAAAAATAAGCAGAATTTCAATAGAGATGGTGGCTTAAAAATCAGCAACACTTGGAACCCAATCATTCATCAAAATTCTCCACTTCTGCCTTCCTCCCTGTCCTAACCTCCATCCCCCTTCCACCTCTTCCACTTAATATAAAAAGACAAGCAGCAATAGGAAATCCATTCCCATGAATAAGTGACCAGCAGTGGGTCACAAAACGTCAGGCCAAAACCTGATTTCATACGCAGCATATACCCGAAACAATTATTACTAGAATAAGAACTGTCCAAAAACCTACCAATCAACTGGTAGGATACTGAAATGAATTCTGTATTAGAAATTATTTGGTTTGCATAGCTTTTTAAAGTAAATAAGAGTGTGACTGCTATAACATTCAGCTGTATTCATTGAATATTAACAGGGATATTTTTTGAGATGGGTGAGCCATTAGAATTTGGATGGAATTTGAGTTAATACCCTGCTTAATAAATTACATTTAGTTATTTTATTTACTGTTTTAAACAGACAGTATGCTTGTGTCTTAAGTCAAATGAGTATTCTCTGTTGACCCCTCCTAGGTTACGTTTTAATTTTTCAATAATTTTAAATGAATGGAAGGGAGGGAAAAATGAGGAAGTGCCCAGTGCGGTGACGAGGAGAGGAAACTGCTGGGGTAAACGAAGAGAAATCAAAATGAGTGGTTGGATCGAGTATTAGGGTGGGGGAGGGAATGCTGGAAACCCAGATGGGTTAGCCTAGGAGGTTTGGTAAGCAGAAAAGGGAAATAAAGAAGGAAGAGGCTTTGTGGATGGAATGCGTTGATAGGATGGAAATTGGAGTTGGTAAAACATATGCCAAGCAGAAGAATAAAGTGGTGTTTGGAGATAAGGTTAGGACCTGTAAAATCGATTGACTGTTACCTTTTTCCTTAGATCTAAAAGTTAACCTAACAGTTAGATCACCTATAATAATAAATATTTGTGACTTGGGCAAATGGAACTTGACTGTACCATTTCACTTTCCATTCTTCTGTCTCCTAAAATCCTCCCTTTCCTCTGGTTGGTATTCTAAACCCCCTTGACCTGCAACCTCATTTTTTTTATCATCCTTTTGTTCCATGTGGAATGAAAAAAATGAGTAACAGAAGACCAAAAGTTGATGAGACTAGTGACATGATTTCACTGGAGAACAAAAAATGAATTTTTTGGGCCAGGCCATTCAATGTAATATGGCAGCATGATATTTTATAAGGCATGGGGCTGAAAGTATTAAATATGTATATGCACCAGCATTAGTTCATAAATGCATATAGATGATTAGGTCAAAGAGATGACGATGAGTTTTATCTCAAAATTTAGTTTGAAAAACATCTCATCTTTTCCTGCCCACTCTTTTTTCTACATGAGAGAGTTCGCAGGAAAACGTGGTTGAGGCACGTGAGCACATGTATTGTAGTTTCAGCTACTTATGAATAAATTTTAGGAAATAGATTTTTCAAATAAATTTTAGGAAAACTTAAGCTCCATATCAAATTTCTGACAAATCTCCCTTGCATAGATTTCTATTTCTCTGTAATTTTTTTATTTACTTTCTGGGCTCATGGGCAATATATGTTGGTAATCATATTCTGGCCATTTGACACATAGAAGTACAATTATTTTTCAACAAAAAAATCACATTTGTCTAATGATTTCTCTTCTGATAACAGTTATTTCATGCACATTATCATTGAAGCATATAATTCAATGTAAAAAAAAACTCCAGTTGAATTGAGCAAATTAGGACGAATCAGTGGAACATTTTGAGGAAAAAATAGGTCATGACTGGGGTCTGAAATCTCACCCCAGCAATTGTTTGCACAAGAGGTTGATTCGTTGCAAATTACCTCTAGCAAATTTGTTTGAAAAGCTGAGAGTGAAACTTCATGGAGAATTTGGACTAGATTTTGTTCAGCTTAGACAGGCAACAAACATATGTGGCATAAGGTCATAGACTTGAAAGGAGATTATGTTGAAAAATATGGTTTTGAAGTCCAAGCAATGGGATACAATGAGATACAATGAGATACATTTAAAACTAGAGTTTACCACCTGTTTTGAGGAAAATATTTTACATTATTTACTGAATAAGAAATACTTGTATATATATGAAAAATAAAGGGACTTCAATTGAAAATATACCTTTGCACTAATTAAAGTCTTATCAACATTTTAACTAGCCATTTGCAATGCTGTGCAATGAGGATATAGAGAAAGGTACCTGGCTTCATCCGAAGTAACAAAACTTTCATGTTTTAAACATGAAAGCATATAAATGATCAATCCAGACTGGTTCACTGAGAAAGATTGCAAGTTCATTTATTTCTTATAATTCCTGATGTTAATCAGAGGGAATCCTCCATAAGTACACTACATATATGTATGCTATACTCTATATGTACGGCAATACTTAGTGAGTTTCAAGCAATGCTAAACATGTGACTGCCTGAGCAGATTAATGAGATATTGAAATTACTCCTAAACTTCACGTTCATAGCCAAAGGAGGTAACTGAAAATGAAGATCACCTGGAGAGAAAAGGCTAAAAACTTTGGTAGTAATTCATGATGGATGTTTGGAAATATGGCAATGAAATGTAACAGTAAATTCTCATGTCCATGGATACAAGAAGATTTCCCTTTTACAGCTTATCGGTAATAAAACTTGAGAAGACATGACTTAGAGAAGAGCAGTGAGCCATGATAATGGAACAAGAGTTGAGACAACCATCTATCCACTCTGGGACACAATTGTGACAAAGATCTATCTACATCACTTAATGCTATCATGAAATGAAGGAGGTAAGGCACCATAAAAGTATAGCATTTGAACCTACCTAGATAAGAAGAACATGGATAGAATTACATAACATATTTGGAACACTTGTACTCTTGAATTTTGGTAGAGAGTTCTCTAATGATAGCAAAGTAGCTTCAGTGAAATGTAGTAGAAACTGAAATGGATCATGAAGTTTTGTACTTCATGATCCATGAAACTTCTATTTACTTGAAATGGATCATGAAGTACAAAAATTCATTATCCATTTCAAGTAAATAGAAGTTTAAATGTCAAAGGTTAAACAGAAGTGTATATGACAAGTCATCCTCCCTGGAGTGAATTCTCTTGAAATCAGTAGATACTGTATTATTTCAGTTTTGAAAGAGTTACAAAATGGCATCATTGAAGTTCACCACAGTGAGTTCTGGGCTATCCACAACTCATTTTGACATAACAAAATATTGCAGAAAAACCACTGGTTTCTTTTGATCCCTACCAGGATGTATAAAAATTTGCTAAAAAGGCTGAATGCAGTGACAGGCAAGAAAATTAGAATATATTCTCTCTTCCTAACCACAGCTAACCTATCATACATTCATCCCAAATACAGCTTTTAGAAAGGAAAGATCCCTCGAGGAAGATTTAAGGATAAAAGTCAAAGTTTTGAACCCATTGATTTGCTTGATTTAAAAGGATAGAGCCAACCAAATACTAGGGGATATAATAGAACAAATTGGTAGACTAAAGAGTAGGCTTTTTAGGGTTTGGCAGATTTTGCTGAGAATAGGGAAGAATGAAGATCAACCTTAACAATTATCATTATAAGGGAACATTGACAATAAGCACGAGACATTTTTTTGCTAAGAAATAATTTTGCATAGTAATTGCTATCTGTACTTGTACGTCTCACGTGTCTGACAATGCTGATAAATGGAGAGAAATTATCAATCATAATTTACTATTAGCTAAATCAGTAGGAAGAAGGCATTTGGATGAAATACGATCAGCAGGCCCATGTCATCACTGCCAAAAGTGCTATGCAGAAACTTCTGGATTTAATTATCAATTAACAATATATAATGGTAAATACATAACCTATTATTTATTGAAATCAGTCTTTACAACCACAGAATTAATAAGAGTTATCAGGAATCTGCAAACTGGATGCTAGTCATTTTTTGTGTTTGGTGGGGGTTTCTACACACCACATCCATGGTATAGCATCGTTATCAATGTAGTGCTTATGAAATATTTTTGTACACAACAGGGGTTTCATTCCAATCCCATCAATGCCCTAATCACAAAATGCCACTAGGAATAGCAGTAACCGAAATACTTACAGAAAGATTCACGTTCCCCAGAGGCAAATGAGGTTTTGGTGTTGACAGGCACTTCACTCCACATAAATAGGCAGGGCCCACATCCATGCCATCTACAATAGAGCTGGAACCATCAGCTGATGCATTCTCCAAGTATTCATCAGAAACTTGGGAAATTGACTGCTTGATTCTTTTACTACATGCATTATGTGTAATTCTCTGTGGGGGATGGCAGATGCTAATTTTCTTTCTTCTAATTTGTATATCTGGAGACATTGAATCAGGAGATTTATTATGAGCAACTGTGGGTTCTGAAAGAAGAGGCCATTCAGGATTTTGCTGTGTACTTTCATGGTGCATCTTTTGCCTTCCACCAGTCGAAGGAGTTTCATCAATTATGCCAACTGAACTGTCTACAGTATCTCCCTCATAATCTGATGTTATCAAGCTCTGAGAGGACTCTGAAACCTTGATATCTTTCCTTTTATTTCCACTTCTCTTTACTTTTTTTAACCTATCAGGGGGCACTTTCTTTCCACAATCCTCTAACGGTTTTATGCTCTTGGAATCCAAGTTCTGACGCGATGTGTTCAGATTCTTCATGTTATTTCTTTCATTTGCTTTTCTTGATATACCATATTTATGGGAGGATTGACATATACGTTTTTCATATGTCTTCACTGGTTGCATTTCTGCAGATGCTTTCTGCATGAAGTTCAATTCGAAGGTTTGACAATGATTCTCTGGGTGAAAGTCCTCTAATCCACTGTCATCAGTACTTGAATTTTGAATGCTGTAATCATCAGTATCCATTTCATCGGAGTACAAAGTAAAATTATTGTACAAGTTCCTGGAAGCTTTGGCGTATCTATTGCGATAATTTTTCTTGAATGCAACATCAATAGGAATGTAGCTACCAGAAATGGTATGCCTTCTCTTGGTTTCCATTTGTGGCTGTCTTTGGCGAACTTTCCTTTCACTTAGTGACTTTTTGGCTGATTGTATAGCATTGCGGATTGTACACAGAGTGATATTGCCAGATTTATGTTTCCTATAAAATAAATACCATTAGATACCCAGACATTTAACAATGCACGATGAAAAATTATTTGACATGACCTACTTGTACGGCTTTCCCATAAAGTTGGGTATGCAGAATTTGTCGAGAGTTCGACCCTGAACTTGCGATTCTGTCAAGAACGGAAACTTAATTTTCATTAGAGTAAGTTCCGTCATGAATGCCGTGTGAAACTGGACGTCCAACTCAATCGGAATCCTTGTATTTTTGGCAATGGAATTTCTTTTCTTCATAGTGCTCTCATCTCTCTCTGGTCTTAAACTTTCAACGAAGTTGTACTGATCCATAACGACGAGTTACTCCAACAGGGATCTTTATTTTGAATCTTTCTTCATTAAATGCAAAGACATTTTTAAAATTAAATGAGTAAATCAGCAAATCAATAATTCAGAGAAATGGATGCTATATTCATACGAATTCATTTAATGGAACGCGTTCTAAACGTATGATTACAGTTGCACTACGGAAGAACTACAAGTACCTCTTATGAACTAAAAACTCCTTAAATTTCCAGTGGGATGCAGTAAAGATGCCATAAGTTCAATGGCAATGTTTATTAATTCATAAGCTATCAGTAACAACAACACTTCTTTCAAGTGAGCGCTATTTAGTACTAACAAATGAATACGGATTTTGAAAAGACGCGCAATTTCAATTGTTACTTCCGTTAGAGCTCGAAATAATTATCAACATGTGCACTACCTGCAAGTGGATATTAGAGGGATAGGAATCGCACTTAAATTTTTTTGCATTAATTCCTCTTTCATTGGACTCCTATTTTCCCTGAACATGGCGGTGAATATTCCTTTCAACTACGAGACTCCGTCAGTCCAATGGAGCTGGTATCGCTGGTATCGTGCGCAGCAGGCTGACGACGCGGCGTCAGCGGAAGAGGCGACTCCACACGGGAAAGCAGAGGTTAAGGAACTTGGAATGCTAGAATTATGATATTGGCGGGGGAGATAAAAAATAGTGAATAGGAAATGAAGTATGCAAAGATAGTCGTTTCAGAGGCATGTTACGGAAAGATGGAGGGATATAATCCAGTTTTTGCTCTAAACATTACTTTAAGTACAAATTTTATCCGATGGATGGAGTTCCACCGTATGGTGTACATTGGACTGATTTCATTTCCTTAATCTCCTTTCATAGAGTAAATGTTCATTGATAATTCCACTTTAAGGGCAGAGGATCTCATCCGTGGTGCTCCTCGCTTGGAAAATATCAATGACCGGAATACATTTAAGATATTGAGGTAGATATTGATGTTTTTCCCCTTTGCTGGTTGTTGATACGTCAACTTATCTCTCCCTGTAGTTGAATGGACACCTTTTTGGCGATGAAGCTGACAGAGATAGCCGTTGAAACGCTTTCTCAGCCCTGTGGAATACCCGAGAAAAAATCTCCAGTATCGCTTGCTGCGAAAATACCAAATCCTTCCTTTACCCACCTTCATTGTCCTTTAATCTCTTATGAATACTCTACAACAGATAATTACAACCCGTTTTATCACTATTAAGTTATATGCCAGTTAAGATAGGTTTATGGAAGTGGATAAATAAACTAAAAGAATTTATACGACCAGGGCCCCAATTACCGATGTTATTTCTTCTGTCATCTCGGAGTACTTCATATCTTTCTTCACCTAGTCCAGAAAACTTAATCTATTTCTTCTTACTTCCCTACAGCACAACCTAAAGCAGTTCTTCGTCCCTAATTTCCCGCTCCAACCACCTACTTTGCCTCCTCCTAATCTCCTACAGAAGCTTCCTATCCTCCCCCTACATAGGTACCTATCTTTTCCTCGTTTGTCTTCCTTTCCGCCCACCGCACCTTCTGGATTCTCCTCCGCACACACCTCTCAAATCCCTGGATCCTATTCACGTCCACCACTCTCGTGGTCCGCGTTTCTGCTCCGTACAGCGCTACGCTCCATGTAAAGCTCTTCACCAGCTTCTTCTTCACGTCCTTAACCAAGGTCCCAGTCATCAGCTCCCATACGATCTACCCATATTCATACCGTAAATGAAACCTCTTCTCCTTTTCCCCATCCCGCTTACCCAACATCATTCCCTCCATCACACTCTTGAATAAACCATCGCCTCTTGTTACTTCCTCCAGCCGCTTACTCTGCCTATCCCGGATTTCGTTCAGAAGTTTCCTTTCCTCGCCCACCATCTCAAGAACTTCTTTCCATCCACCTCACCCTCTCCATCCTTCTCCACACCCACATCTCTAATGCCTGCAACCTATTCTCGTTCTCCTTTTTGAAGGTCCACGTTTCTGCTCCATACAACGCCACGCTCCATATGTAGATCGTCAGCAGCCACCCCTACGTATCCTTAACTAAGGTCGCCGTCACCATCTCTATTCTACTACTGAAAGTTCCTTTCGCTCTTGCTATTTTCCTTCTCATGTCCTCGCTACTATGCACATTTCCTTCCAGCGTTCTACCTTTTGGTAATTAAATTGTTCCACTAACTTCACTCAGTAATATGTGTACTATTTATCTCGAGGACTAACGATTTGGATAAGTTTTTATACTTAACACTAAGGTTTTTTAAGCGAGATATAACTCTTCCTAGAATTATATATAATAATTATTTATTTACATTCCAGGATACAATTTTCAAATAACAATTTCTTGGTGCATAAAGTAGGAAAACTTTCGGTAGTCTCAAAGATAAGTTGAGACTATCTTCACAGTAATAATAGGCCTCTATTGAAGTGACTTAAAAGGAGTATAATAAACTTAATAAAATTTTATCAGTAAAAAATATAGAAAAAAAAATAGTAATGACTTTACACAAAGATAAAAAGTAAATATTCTGCATATGACTGAGTGAATTGTCATTGAATAGCCATTTGAGTTTCAGTGGAGAAAACAAAGGAATTTAGTTTCACTTTAATGAAAAATATCTCACCTTTCCAAAGATACCAAATTATTAGCCTACAACACTTAACACCACACTACTTTTCAAGATATTTTTCCAAAAATACAATCCATTTTTCATGGGAACTGAAACGTGTGTATATTCCAGAGATTCTGAAAAAAACGAGGGATTTCTAACGCTTAGGTATCGCTAGAAATTGATAAGAGTGTAGTTAATATTTTTTCTCGATTTTCTTCTCCCAGAATTATTTATTTTTTTATTTTCTAGACTATTATTCTAAAATAAAATCAATTCCTACCGCAGTAATTCCTACAGAGTTCCAAAATAATCTTCGGTTGTGAAAACGTTTACAGAGTAGGGCGTGGAAAAATGAGTCGTGTTAAATATCAATATGTGCGTATTTAGTGAATTACTGAGAATTTCAGTTATGTAAAACGATAGTTTTGCACCTTTATTAATGCATTGTTTGCCTCATGCTTCTTATAGCTGCTGAAATTGGAAAAATTGATGAAATCGAATTTGGTCTCTATAATGACTAGGGAAAAATCCCGGTGACATGTCACTATGCTATGCTTTACCATTAGGATACCCCGAGAATATTACGTTATTACGTCGTTTGCACTCTTTTTTGATAGATAAAAACAATTCATCATGTTATCTTGACATGCAACATACAAAAATAGCGTCCATTTCGAGTCCATTCCTCAAAATAAGTAGCAGAATAAATGCATTTTTCTTCCAAGTCTTGCTCATCACCCGTCCTCGCTTGCTCCTTTAAGGTGAATTTTTAGCTAAAATGCAGTATATGAATGAATGAATGAATTTATTACTCCAAATACTTCAATGTACAAACTTTGTTACAAAACAATGAAAGGAGCTTTAGGTTGCTTCAATGGTCAAAAGACCAGTGTGGAGGCTACCATCCTTAAATTTAATGCGAGGCTAGTTACACAAAAATTTAACTTTTTTTTAATTATAAATATGCATCATTGCATATGACACGTGGCAAAAAAACATATCTTGTGAAAACAAATAAGAAGAGATAAATGCAAAAGAGCAAACAAGAGTTTTTTTACGTGCTCGTTTCAGAAACTGACAATAAACAAAGTAGACATAGTACAAAGTATAACTCATAGACAAAGAATGACTTTTTCGCCTTTAAAAAAGGTAAAGTAAATATATGTATACATGTATGTATTTATATATATATATATATGTATATATATATAAATAAATATATATATATATATATATATGTGTGTGTGTGTGTGTGTATATGTGTATATATATATATATATATATATATATATACACGATGTGGATAGGATGGAGGAGATAGACACACAAAAAAAGAGACGATCACACTTACATAGCTAGCTTTCGGAACTAGTCCGTCTTCAAGGCGTATCACGGAACAAATCATTTGATCATCATCACGTTAATCATCACGTTAATCATCACGTTAATCATCACGGACATTTGTTCCGTGATACGCCTTGAAGACGGACTAGTTCCGAAAGCTAGCTATGTAAGTGTGATCGTCTCTTTTTTTGTGTGTCTATCTCCTCCATCCTATCCACATCGTGTGTTCATCGCCGCATGGCTGACTCCAATCCATCAACGTATTTATATATATATACACATATATGTATATATATTCACACACACACATCAAAAAATAACATTTATATCATGCTGGGATAACAACCAATCTTTAGACTTTTTACAAAAATTATTTATAGTCCTTATCTGTTTAATGAAACAAGGTAAATTATTAAAGATTTTAGGCCCTAAATAAAGAAATGATCTTTTAAATAAAGAAAGATTAGGCTTAGGAATGAAAAAGTTACAAGTCCTACGTAACTTATAACCATGCTCGGTTCCAAAATTGCTGGAAAACTACCACTTCGCAAAAAAAATAACTTTAAAGTTTTATAAACAAACATGTATCATTTACTCATGCATTTAAATGCATCAGGAAACTCGGCACGGTCCTTTGAATACGGAAAATGACAAGAGAAACTCATTATATATTGTGGGCTTCAAGTAAAAGCTACAAGTGGACTGGATCACTGAATTACTATTCTAACTTGCGTTCACACGAGTTAAAAATGATGGTAACCAGCGCCAACCCTAGTAACTCCAGCGTGGTTAAAAATTTGACTAGGATTTGCGCCAACCTGAGTTTACACGGCGAAATTTTATAAGGGTTAGGAAGCTAGTAATGTAAGCGGAGAAGTGGGCGATTATTGGATTTGCTACTACGTTATTTCCCACTAAATTACAAATAATGCCTAGCATAGGAATCAGTTAATTACCTATAGAAAAAGTCATAACCCGTTCGAAGATCGGTCGCTAGACATTTAATATGCCTACCCTTTAAAAAAAAAGTTCATAGCGATCATTGCTCAAATAGATATTTTACGCAGTCTCGCAAGTATTTCATTAGATAATTGATGGTTTTATCCTTATTAAGTCGATTTAATTAGTTTATTACGATTCCCATAGCTCTCTGACGACTTTAGAATAGCGTAAAAATAGTTTTACCATAGATGGCGTTTTGCATTTCAATCGTCGAACCAAGGATTCCACCGAGATACAAAGACAGAAAAATAAAAAACTCAGGTGAAAAGACATTCATCATGGTAACATCTGAAAGAGCCACTTCCGGATGAACGGACCCGCCGCGATCAAAGACGGCAACTTGATCACCCAAGTTAAGTGACTGATCCCAACAGGCAGGCAACCCAACGTACAGCCATTTGCCGAGGGCACTGAAGAACGCAACCCGTCTTGCGTTTTTTTATCCGTGCTCATGTTGGGCGTTATCTGTCGATTAAGTTAAGGAACCTCTCAGCGTGCTACGACGAGCACAATAAACTACATCTATCAGAAGTTTCAGAATCAAGTTAATCTATCAATTATGAATAAATTTATTAATTTTCAGAGAGTATAACATTCTGTAGATTAATGAAATACTTCGATTCATTTTAACTTAGAAAAATTATATTTCAATTGATTCATGTAGTTTACCGTATTTTGATCTTAGCATCGTATTTTTACGCCACCGCTAAATTATATATTCGCTCGTTCAAAATAAGTATGCGGCCGATCGCACAGAAATTGTGTCGTTCGCTTTAAATATATCTAATCACTTTTTATGGAGTTTTTTGGAGGTATCTTGAGTATGGCTCTTTAGTTATATGAAACATAGTTCTTGTATCCGCATAAAGTAGCATAATAAAGGTCGATTTTAATGAGTTAATATCTCGCCAACAGGTTAATTGATTTCTAAATCAACTCACAGATTTCTAATTATATAACATAGTTTTACCCACAGTTTCATTGATTTCTTGAATTAATTGAAATGGCCAAGATGAACCAGTATTTTTGGATAGAAGTAGGGATACTCATATCAGTATTTAAAATCTGATAGATTCTTGCCCCTGACATTGTATCATTTTTCAGCATCCTCGGGTGAAAGAGGAAGTGCTTAGAGTTGTGGGCAAGGAAAGTAAACTTCTGAATGCAATCCGGGATAGACAAGATAGGTGGTTCGAGGGAGTAATAAAAGGTGATGGTGCTGAAGAGTGTGATAGAGGGAAGGATGTTGGGCAAGCGGAGAAGAGGAAGAAAGAGAATAGGTTTCATGGACGAGATGAAGAAGGGTATATCGTATGCAGATGCGAAGAAAGAAATACTAGACACATTTATAACTTTGGAAGTGTAGAAAACTGGGAGGTTATTCTCCGGCTTTCAATAAAACTTACCTTTTACCGGTAGAATACTTAATAAGTGACAAACATTAATTCCTTGATATATTCCACAATAATATTAACGACTTTATTTCCAGTATTCTTAAACCTTCTAATCTTTTCAACTATCTTATCATATTTCACAACATCCGGCACTAATAGACATTTTTGTACTATAGTTTTACTTCCTTTTCATTCGCATTAATACGGCAAGCATTTGTTCCTTGATATAGTCCACATAATACCTACGACTTTCTTTTCAGCATTCGCGAGCTTCCTAATCTCTTCATCGATCTTTCCTTCTTCTCTCTCCTCCCACCATCATTTACATCTACATCCTCATACTACCTTAGCGAGTCGCCGTATGGGCGTGTGGGAAGCGGTGTTAGGACACCAGCCGTGTAAAGATGTAAGGGATAAGGTTTTTAGAGGTGAAAAGGTAGCATGTATTATGGGAGTGTGTTATTGGAGCTCATTTTTTATTGTGGTCGCTTATTGTGCGCGGAAAGAGCGAGTTTTTGTACATATCTGTACGGCAATGTATCTCTCTTATTTTATCACTTCTGTAGGACCTAGAGATGTAGTGAAGCGTCATAATAATATTCTCTGTGTCGCTCTGAAACACATCAGTTCTGAATTTCTCATCCGGGTAAGGTAATAAAATTCATTCACTTCATAAATTACTTCTCCATTCACCTTCACCGTACTGTCATCTTTCCCATCTTTCATCTCACAAACACTGCTGTGATTTCCGACGCTTATTCACTACATTCTATTCTCTAACCTTTCGTTATCCAAAAGAAATTTTATGCCTCGCCAAATCTTTTGCTTTAAGCAAATTAAATTAGTAATTCCACTTCATTATGGATACAGAAATATGGGCTCCTCTTAATCAATTTTATCTTTTTTATACCCTCATATTTTTAACACTTTTGAGCAGAATTTTCGAATTTTTTCGCAGAATTTGATGTGGGGAGAGAAGAGATATTCTGTTTGTTTACATACATACGTGTTTTCGCGTTCCCAGACGACCAAGCAAGCTCGTGCATTCATCCTCAACGGTATGACCTGATAAACGCGAGGATTTCTCGTGTTCTGAGAGCCGTGCCTCGCGATAAGGCATCACTATACGTCCTCGTGGAGTAGCGGACGAACGGGTATCCACTCGTTGGATGATGCTCGCTCGAGTCACCGCTTCGTCATTCCATGTTTAACATTTTTCCGGATAAAAGTCACCCAGATTAAGAATTACCTCATTTACACGCTGCATTATGAAAAAGAAAAGCTTAAAATGCAACGCTTTTCTGCAAAGACAGGTTTTTAAATTTTTACTTCTCAGAATTTTCAAAACTTTTAAGTTTTTCACGTTAAATATCGCCACGGGATATCCAGACAGCTGCTTGAGGCAGGTAGCAAATATAGCATGTTTGACATATTTCCGGATAAAAGTGGCCCAGGCTAAGAAATATCTCATCTACACGGTGCCTAATGAAAAATTTTAGCTTAAAACGACAAATTTTTCATCTAGAGCCATGCTTTTTTACTTTCAGAAGTTTAAAAAGTTTGAATCTTTTCGCATTAAATATCGCAACTGGATATCCAGACAACTGCTTGAGTCCAGTATCAAAAACACGAATCCTAATCCTTACCCATATGCTACGAGTTGGCTACCCTTATGCCTAAACGGCGATCGATAAGATGTATTTCGGTGTCCAAATAATTTGAAATAGTTTACGCTATCGAGTGAAGGTGGGTGAACATATTGGACCGCTGTAGTACACAAAAGAAGGTACATTATTGTCCTAGGGTGCAGTCTAAATGAATGTTTACAGCAAAAAGCAGATTCGTCATTAAAATATGCTCTAATAATAAGTAGGTAGAAAAGGGAATTCCCAAGAGAATGCTAAAAATTACAGCTTTTGGCGAGGTTACATGATATCGCCGTATCACGTCAAAACGTTGTTTGTATCGCGGAAATAAGAGTCAAATATCAGATGTATGTCCAATCGCAATGAAAATCGTACCTGTTGGTTTTTTGACGAATTCATTTTTGATTTTGCAGTAACTTTTAAGGGATAAAACTTACTTGAGGACTTGTTGGAGGAGAGAAGGCTTCTAAAATAACCATGAAAGAGTAACTTTAGTTCAGAAATGCTTATATATCTCTTTAATATGCTTAAAAATGTAGCCTGCTTGCTTTAAAGAATTGTAGCTGTATTAATAAACAATTTAAAAAATGGACGAAAGAAAAGCAGTTAAATGAACTACTATGAACATTGAATTCATCGTGATCTTCAGTAACCTAAGAAAGTTCATCGCAGAAACTGGAAACAAACTTATAGTTAAAGAAGGTGTTATTTGAATGCATATTATATATTTATTTGTTAAGGAGCACATTACACAACTTATCATCCACGCAAAATTACAGAATTCCACGCCATATTATCTTAAAACGCACTCCTTTCAGTACTCGCAACATGATCCGGGGGTTATAAAGAATTCACGAAACTCACGACGCAAATGTATGCGTCGCGGCGCGTCGCCATGCGTGTTTGTTTTTCTGCACGCTGCCGATACCTGCGTCGGCGCGCAATCGGCACGAGCAGATGATTTCAGCCGTCTAATGCTGCATTCATCCTCCCACGACGAGCGAGTGTCTTTGCGCGAGATATCGGCGGCAACGCGGAGTCAAACGTGTTTTGATACCCGGTGATGATGCTCGCAAATAATGCCATTAATTTTAGTTTAAGGAAATTTTTACGAAAATAACTCTTACGCAGCACTAGAGATGTAGCCATGACATACATAAAGAGGCGTTTAGTAATAGAAGGAAGCTGATTACGGGGGCCTTGGATACGGATGTGTGGAAGAGGCTGGTGAAGAGCTTGATATAGAGCGTAACGTTGTATGGGGCAGAAACGTGGACTCTCAGAAAGGAGGACGAGACTAGGCTGCTGGTATTTTAGATGTGGGTGTGGAGAATGATGTAGAAGGTGAGATGGATGGAAAGGAAGACTACCGAAAAAGTGCTTGAGATGGTGGGCGAGGAAAGAAACTTTTGAATTAAATTCGAGATTGGCAAAGTAGGTGGCTGGAGGATGTAATAAAGGGCGATGGGATGCTGAAGAAAGTGACAGGGGGAAGGATTTTGAGCAAGCGGGGAAGAGGAAGAAAGATAATAGACGGGATAAAGAAGGGTAGATCGTATGCTGAGGCAAAAAATGATGTACTGGAGCGAGATAGGCTCCTGAAAGTGTATAAAACCGGGAGTAGATTCTCCGAAATTCACCAAAACCTACTTTTACCGATAGAATACTTGAAAAATGAGCTAGTTTGGATTAGCTTACATCCCGGGGTTGTTTTTTTGACCATTCATAAGATTACAGGGGCTGGAATTAGAAAAAAAGAGCGTGTAATAAGCAATAAAGTTTAATCTCGAGCAAAGAAAGTAATGATATCTTTTCGGACAAAGAAAGCATGGCTGGTTATAAAAATAGTTGGCAGAAGGAGTCCTACTCATATGGCTACGAACTATCACTGGAGGTAGTATAGCAATCGATTTAATAAGCTAGTACGGGAAGAGAAAATGGTATTAGTAGAAAAAATGGTAAGTGTATTAAGCGAGTAATAGAAGTGCGAAGCAAGCGAAGTGAAATATTACCTTGTGTACCTTCGGAAAGGATATAAAAAAAAAGGCTGGCACACATTTTCATATTGAGCTGGACGGTGCAGAAACTTGGACTCTCAGAAAACAGGACATCTGATATGTGGGAGTAGAGGAGAATGAAGGAAGCGCGATGGACGAAAAGAAATGCAATTGATGAAGTGCTCAACGTGATGGGCGAAGAGAGGAACAAACACGAGGCGATTGGGAGAGCTCTTTCGCAAACTACAATTTTGATGTGGTGTAGGGCTTGCATGTTCCCTTGATGCCTTGCTTTGGACTAACGGAGGCAATTATGATGTCAAATATATTGCAGATACTCCTGATGGATAGGTCGAATGGTATGAATCAGACGAAAGGTAGTCCTGTGATAATATCACGTTAAAAACCACGTTGAAAAGTGGGGTGGGAGCCTCTCTCAACTATAAAATACCCATAATATGAAAGTCTTTTAAAGAGAAATGAATCCTGGTAACTACAGGACGCCGCCCACTGGGGTGGGTGTCGTGCCCGGCATCGGGGGAGGCAAGGCGAAGCGGTTGTCATTATGCGAAACTCTTGAACAACATAGTCATCACTGGATAAAAGGATCTCGAGATATAAGAAGACAAAGAAGATGATGAGGAGGAAAATACCGATTAAAATAGGGACTTGGAACGTTAGGACAACTATGATAGCTGGAAAGCTAGAAAATATTAAACAGGAAATGGAGAAGAGAAACTTAGATGCCTTGGTGAGGTGAGATGGAGGGACAGCGGGAAGAACTGAAGTGATAGCTACCGGGTAATCTATAGTGATGGGGATGCAAGTCAATAGCAAGTCAATAGCGAGTCAATAGTATTGAACGCCAAATCGGGGATGAGGGTAGTAAACATCAAAGGAATAAGCGACATGAGATTAGTGGTAGAAATAAAATAACGTCCGACAAATTACGTGTTGGTCCACGTGTACATGCCTACAGGTGATGGAGTGAAGGGGTGTACGGGGAGGGAGAGGTGGATTTGATTGCATGATCAGCTAGAGTCGATAATCAGAGAAGTACAGGAAAAAAACGCTAAAGTGACGGGCAACTAGGATGTAGTTGAGTGGGAATGGAGAGATGGATATGAAGTTGGAGGGTACGATTTAGGATTGAGAAATAATCGCGGTGAGAAGGCAATTGACTTCTGTAGGAGAAATAAATTGGTAATAACAAACACATGGTTTAAACATCATATTAGGCTGAGGTATTCATGAACTATGCCGGAAGACGCCGGGATATATCAAATTGTCTATATCATGGGTAGGCAAAGATTCAGAAACAGTGCGAAGAACTTGCGTAGCTATCAGGGGGCTGAATCGGACTCAGATCATAATAATTGACAGATAATGAAATGTGATGTTATACCCAATAGATTGATAAAAGGAGGAGGATATAAGATGGATATTAGAAGCTTCAAAAGGGAAAAAAGGTAATACTAAGAACTAGTGGAAAAGAAGATAGGTGAAGCAAAGGATATAGGAACTTCCGAGGAAAAATGGGAGAATATAAAAAGGCATTGTAAGAACGGCTGAGACAACAACAGGAGAAGCAGAAACAAGGAGGGAAAAGAAGCAGTGGGTTTCGGAAGAAATGATTAGGAAAATGAAAGAGAGAAGGAGGTGAAAAAACGTAAACACCGACATAGGGAAGGCGAAATACAAGGAGTAAAATAATCATCTCCGGCGGGTAACCAATCGGGCGAAGAAAAATTAGTGGAAAAGAAAATGCAAGGAATTGGAAAAACTGATAAAAGGAGGGGAAGTGGCTGCGTTATACGCTCAAGGAAAATTGCTATTGGACGACGGTAAGAGAGGGCAAACGCTACCAAAGATTAAGGGCAGAAGAGATGGGATATTCATCAAGCAAGAAGATATTCAAGTTAGGTGGAGAGAGTACGCGGAGAAGCTACATGAAAGTGATAGTAGACCAGTTAATTTAGATATAGAGGATGAGAGAACATTAGATGAGGATAACCTCGGACTAAATATTCTATACAGTGAAATAGAGAAAATATAAAAAAGATGAAGGTAAAATAAGCCGTGGGAAGTTGTAACATACCTTCGTGGGAAGTTGTAACATACCTTCGGAGTTACTTAGGAATTTAGGCAATAAACGTAGATAACATTTTTTCGTGCTCATTCGTAAGATCTATGAGGGAGGATTATGGCCAGAGGACTTCGTAAAAACATTCCTTAATCCTATGCCAAAGAAGAAGAAAGTCTATGAATGCGAGGAATACAGAACAGTAGGTAACCTTGATTTCACACGCAGCCAAAGTATTGCTTAGAAAAATTCATAAAATGTCGGAGACCAGGGCAAAGTACTACTTGGGCGATGACCATTTTGGAATCCCAAAGGGAAGGTCCACTTGAGATGAAATTAAAATTATTGTGATGAGAACACTTATAAAAATAAATAGTATTAGCAGAGTGTAACCAGGAGGTTTTGCTTCCTTTTTAGATTTGGCGCTTGACCGGGAAGAAAAGGCGCTTGACCGGGTGCATTATGAAAAACTAATTCAGATATTCGTTAGAATGGGGTAAGGTTGACGAGACAGAAGCCTAACCTGAAATTTAAAAACTGCCCCAAGAGCACAAGTGAGGGTTGCTGACGGAGAATCGAGATGGGAAGCTATAGGTCGTGGGGGCAAGGCAACGTTACGGAAGGTTAGCTCTTTCGCTGGTGACATGCGTTAGCTATTTAAAACCAAAATTAAGGCACAAAATATGCAGAATATTTTATGAATATATTTTGCATTTACACTTTATTAGAGCCGACGCCAAGCATAGACGCCGACTCAAGCGCCATTACTACCGAGTTACACCAATTTGACACCAATTGTTTTAGCAATCAGCCAATAATAGAAAAATAAGATGGTGAGATGCATTGAGGTTTATGGAGAGGGCACTTGCTATGCTGGCCAATGCTAGAAGCTGAAGCCACTCTGCCATCTTCGTTGACCCTCATTTTCCCATAGCGCTTGTGGTTTGACGCAATATTTTTGCAATTTTTTCTGTTTTCTATCGATAACTTGCTAGAAATCAGCATATACTTGCTTATTTAAAATGGATTCTCTTTGCTTATTTTGTTTATTTATTAAAATAAAATATAATCTGCATTCCCGCTGAAAACTAGGGTGAAATTGAGTAGAATCCATAGCACAAAGTAGCCAATGCATGTTTAATGAGTTACTTGATTTAAATTTCAAACAGATTTATAGCCATGCTTTACATCCGCCAATTATTCCAATCCATACTATCTATAAGAAAATAAGGAGAGCGCAGAGATAACAAAAATGGTTCTTATTTCCGTTGTCGGGCTTCACTTTGATGGCGTAGTTCCCTCTCCATTTACCTCAAGTGTAAGACGCATTCATTTATTTTTACAATCGATTTCCATGGAAAGTTCGCATAAAATAATGTTTTTCGCAACCATGGGCATTCATATTTGATAGAAAAATTCTATTTTTCCTGTTTTTTCTCATTCCTGTATCCTATATCACGTAATTAAAAGTCCGATCGGCGAGGAAAATATGGTGGAAAGGAAAAATTTTGTTGTTAATGTCTGACAGAAGACGCATTTTTCTGTGAGTCCACAGAATGCAAATTAAATGAAGTATTTGCCATTAAACAGCGGAACCGATTTATTGATACGAGCATAGATGTGACGACGTTCATGCCACACTTTTCTCGGTGTCTGCGATTTTTCGGCCGTGGCATTCGTGTTACATTCATTCGGTTTACGTCGCACTGCCGAACCGATTGGTTGGGGGTGGAAGGACGGGGGAAGAAGGTCGAAGCGGGATGTCCTCCACGAGATCGTGAAAGAATGACGGTATTCGAGGAGCGCAGGGAACGCGTGTCATTTATCGGTACATCTGTCGAGCTTGGGGGATATTTCCCCGAATTTATACGCAGTTCGGCAGCCATAGCTGGCGCTCCGATCCACACCTACCCATGTGCAGTAGTGCTATATATATTTCGACACGAAAGAGAAAGCAATCAGACAAGTCCTTGCTGCTAATAGATACTCTCCGTGTTCCTTCTTTCTTTGTCTTTGCGTTTTAAGAAAGGTACCGTAATTTTTAAAAATATACGTCCCCGAGGTTGTTTAAATTCGGACGGACGGCGTAATATTTTCCTCTCCAGCTTCTCGAGTTCTCTTGTACAGAATATTTACATCCTAAGGAACTAAAAGACATCTGCTCTGAGCAGATTTAGCTCCCCCCGTCTTTCATAATCGTTGAATGATCCTTAAAAATATAACTCCCGGAAATCGTTGGACTGTATAATACCTTTCCAGCAACTCGCGTTTCGGATACGAAAAATTTGCATTCTGATGAACTAAAAGACATCTGCTGTAGTCTACTCGTCCTTCCTTTGAACCGATTCAGCCCAGTTATCTGAAAATTTACCGGAAAAACCCTCGTGAGGTGTACGCCCACAGCGGTTTCTTTTCATGCGTGAACCGATTGAAGTGCGATAGCTGTTTTTATTCTAAATTCACCGTTTATACCCGCCCATTGACGGGAACATCACAGTCCGAATCCGCAGCTTGGATGATCCGTTGAGGCTGAGAAGCAATGCCATCGCGTCCGGCAGTTCGTGAGCAGTTGCTTCTTAAGATGATCGCCCTGGTTCTCCTCATGGTGGCCGCCGTTGCGATGCTGAAGCCGACCCCTGCAAGTGCCCTCCGAAACTTCGTCCTTCCTCTGGGCTGCAACAAGGAGTACATCCGTCAGATGGTGCTGTCCAACTGCAACCGATACCAGAGGGGTCAGAGGTCGGCGCCAGGATCAGATGAATTGGGTGAAGGCGTTGGTACCGGTATCCAGGGAGTCTTGAAGGATTCCTGGGGGCTCAGCGATGAAGGTCAGCACCCCAAAACCTCAGCTTTACGTCATGGCTGTCGATTAGAGTGGCACCTATTTTTCATAACTGAGAAAAGTAATGTTTTCCACCCTCTAAAAATGGTCTTTGTAGAGTGATAATTAACGTGTTTAAGTTTCGTAGCTGTTAGTTGTTGGGAACTTGTGTCAATAAAGTCCTAAATACTTCGAAACTAATGTGTCACTTAATTACGCAAGTTAATGTACGAAAATGGCAAGAACCCGGGTATGAAATAAGTAAGAGCAGGGGATTCCCCATATTTCGTTTATGAATTTACTCATGCTTCGTTGTTTTTTAAATGTATTCTACTGGTAAAGGTAGGTTTTGTTGAATGTCAGAGAATCTCCTTCCAATTTTCTACACTTCCATGGGCCCATCTCCCTCAAGTATATCTTTTTTTTCACCTCTGCGTACGATCTACCCTTCTTCATCCCGTCCATGAAACCCATTCTCCTTGCCCTCCCCTGCTTGCCCAACATCCTTCCCTCTATCACACTCTTCAGCAAATCATCACCCTTTATTACATTCTTCAACCATCTACCCTTCCTATCCCGAATTTCATTCAGAAGTCTCCTATCCTCACCCACCATCTCAAGCACTTCCTCGTTTGTCTTCCTTTCCGTCCACCTATCCTTCTCCTTACCCACACCTCAAATGCCTGCAGCCTATTCTCGTCCTTCAAGGGCCCTAAATACTAATTATACAATTTCGGGCGGAAAAAGCTGCCTTCCCTAGTAAAATGTCATGGTAATGTTTTTAGGACCAAATTTTCGTATGTTTCCATGTATCTTTCTGCATTACTGAGATATGCCTGCGTAGTCCTGCGCAGTTCGAGCCATCTCCTCAGGGTGCCACCCAACACCGCTGCACCACTGTGGAATAGCCCACACCATTCCCTTCCCATCCGAGACGCTACCCCTATTTCACCTACCTTTAGTGGCACATTGTTCGTCGTCCCTCGCCATCCGTTCAGGGGAATGAGTCTACGCATCGCCTCTTGAACTCCGATCTGAGTTGTCATAATCTGATAAATTTGGAGTAATATGCACAGGTTCTTAAGGTAGTTTGAGCAAAATATCATTTCACCAAGAAATCGATAAATTTGGTCTAATTTAAAAATAAAAATATATCACCCCTTCATGGATACCAAACAATCAACCCCTTACTGGATTACTTTCCGACATTTTTGTAGAAAAATACCTGCCCTCTTCATAGGAAATAGTACGTAAATGCACTCCGTGAAGACCTAATTTAATATAGGAGGAATTTCTAGTACCTATATTTCGTCAAAAAATGAAGTTTTTAGTCTGTATGTTTTCTCAACTATTTTTTAAAATTAATCATATTGACAATACAGTAATATCTTCGGTATCACAAAAAAACCTTCCATTTTGAAGAAGTTTGAAGCATACCGCCAAAAAAAAAAAAGAGTCAAGTTAAAGACTTATTCAGATATTTTCATTTGATTATCGGCCCCGCTGCCCAAAAAAAAAGAGTCAAGTTAAAGATTTATTCAGTTATTTTCATTTGATTGTCGGCAGCGGGGTAAAGTCCTCGCCTGCTAACCCAAGGGTCGCGGGTTCGAGTCCCGCCTGGGTACAATATTATCTGCCTAGGACATGGGTGTTTGTGTCGCGTCAGTTGTTACTGTTATTCACCCGAAGTCAATTGGCCCATTGGGCCGTATTCGGGGTAGTGAAGATAAATAAAATAAATTACTTATAATTTCTGTCATGTAAAACCATATCATTGCACTATTGATCATGCAATATATAATTCATGTGTCTCACAGCTGATGAAATTTACAAGTATAATTCTAATATGGTCTCTATTATGACTAGGAAATTATCTCGCTCAAACTACATTAATGATGTGAACAGGGTCCATTCCATTAAAGTGACTGGAGCGCTGATCGTGAGTCATTAAGGGCACATTACAATTATATTTCAAGTAAGTCGAAAATAAATATTTGGACCACACTTCACTTAAGTACAAAAGTTTATAAGAAAAAAATTACATTCATGTAGTCACAAAAACATCTAAGAGTTATATTTTAAAACCTTTGCCATAACAAAAGAATTGCAATGACTTTAGTTTACGACGCGGAATTCATAAGGCAAGTGATATTCTCGTATAAATATGTTTTTTTACTTGGCACCATACGTTGGTATTTGTTTTCAACCATTATGATCGCACGACCCGAATTTCTTCATGTAAATGGGAGTATCTGTACTTACGGAATCGGATTACGTCGAAATTTATGTCAAGTACCATAACGTAACGGGTTTAAATAGCGTTCAATTGCTACGAAACCAAATCGGAACCCCCATTTATTTTACTTTTATCTCTGTATACATATTAAAAGCAACATACGCAAGTTTTACGCAAATCTGTTCGCAAACAAAAATCGCACAAAATAACCCTAATGACAAGAGTACGCGTTCTGTTTGCTGGATGAGGGCAAAGAAAACAATGTCATTCCACAAAAAAATGTATATCGGATGTTTTCAGTCCAACTGGTCACCCACATCTTTCCAAAAATTGAAGGTTATTATGTTTTATTTATTTACGTCGAAAATAAATTTTTAGCTTACGTTTATTACGTGGATATTTTTGTTTGTCAAAGCAACTGATCCGATATGGCGGCGCAAATGGTTCGAAACCGCAGAAAATTTTACAAACAAAAAGCTCTTGAACATTGATGAAAAAGGATTAGAATTTTCTGTGGCATTCTAAAGGATCTTACTGCCACGCTTTATTATCAGCAGTTTCTTGCCGAAAAAAATCATCAGTGCTGATAAAACATCAGGTACCTACACAAGCCTTAATCAGTTGCAGAAAAGATATATATTATATGTGGAATTGCAATGTTACATTTAATTTCATCTTGAAGGAATACCACATAGAAAAGCCAAATATGTACTGTCACCTGTGTCTGGAGCTAACCCATTAAATTTCAAATACTCTTGGGAGAGGAGTCCAGGCTGCTTCTGGCTAATGCGTCCAAGAGATTTTGTGGTCATTAATTGAGATTATAATAGCTATTGCACGCACGGTCAATTATTCGCAGCTTTTGCCTTATATCTTCCAATTTTTTCTTTTTGCAACTTTTTATATAACTTCTTGCACTACAATTGGCCTTTCGATACTAATGCGCTAGTATTTCCTCAGATGTTCACTTATTCTTATCCAAGTCGAACCATCTATAGCTTTTTTCATCAGTCTATTTTAACAATTTATTGATGAGTTGTATTTGATATCTCTGTGGGACTAGACATCATGCTTCTTTTGTTCTTTCACTTGTCGATGCAATTAACCACATACATAAAGTATAAAAAAACAATGAAACTAACTGTATACCTTTGATGCCTCATTTGTTTTAAGTCCCTGACAATTCCTTCTATTTTGAGCCCCGAATTATTCCTAATTTTCTATCTTCCAAGTAACCGCTTTATGACTGCAATATAGGGTCTCTCCCGAATATCCTCAACCTCTACCAGCATTTGAATACCTTTAGACATTGATTTTTCAAACAATATAAATGTTTTCTTAAAATATTTACCATATTCAACACCAAAAAAAAATCAGTCGATGAGGCTTGACTTTGCAATCCTCGGGTCGGTACGTGATTGCAGTAGCCATCGGACTTGCATTGAAATCTTTCAAGTGTCCGGATGCTATCCAAACGCTATCTATATCACCGTCATGTAATATTAATCCAAAGCTATGTTTCAACAGCATTCTCTCATTTCTTACTCTATCAAGCCTGGATTTTCCGGCTGCCCTTCTGAGGAAGTCCATTTCTGTAGTTATAAGTTTCTTTTCGTCACTCACATTCATTTGCCATATTTCACTCCCATATGTAAGTATGCTTTTAAATATGGTGTTGTATATGTATATTTTATTTCTATTTGATATCTCAGTCAATATAAATGCGTATAATGTTTTCATGCCATTTTATAGAAGACGCTTGAATACACAATTTAATGTATATCTGTACGTGCGCTGTAAATTGCGACCTGTATCTGTCTGTGTCCTCTGTATCTGTCCTGTGTATTGCTAGAATGAATGAGCAAATGCATAAACGACAGATAGGAAAATATCCTTCGCCGTTTTACTCACGAGGCACTCAATTGCGCATTATGATGTGTATTAATTGCAAGAAAGCGGGAACGGAATTAGAGCAGGACTATTTCTCCTTCTGTCGTTTACGTATTTGCACATGCATTCAAGCAATCCAGCAATTTAATCGACGCAATTTTGAATGCACATCCATGTATATATCATATTGTACAATAAAGTGCGGCGTGTAAAACTGACTTATGAGGATGTCTAGCTTTGGAGAAGAAAATTGTGTTCTTCTCAGTGATTTTTATATTTATAGAAAAAAATTATCATGATTTACTCAATTTTTCCGTCATTTTCAAACTTCCCTGTAAAATCATCGTTTTATCTTGAATTCAGTCTCTCTTTATCTTCTTGTAATCAATTCTTCCTTTAATGCAATGCCGTATTTCGTATTCTATTCCCCCAGCTTACTGCTCACCACACACTCTCCTCTTTATCAATATCATCAACATAACCCCACTCTCAAATGTTTTCCATCCGCTCCTGAAGCCGCCTCCGTGTCTCCACCATTAACTTCCATTACCTCGATCCCCAATTAATCTTTCTCGTTTCTTTCCCTCCCTGTCCAGCTAACCCTTCTCCAATATTCTCCGCACCATTCTTCTTCTTTCTCTTCTATGTTATCCCTAGAGACTAGGGGTCGCTGTTCCTCACTCTCCTTCTCCATTCATTCGGATCCTTCGGGTCCTCAGGAGTTAGCTCCTTCTCCCTCAGCTTTCTCATGAATCTATCCATCTCATCCTAGGTCGCTTGCCGTACCTGATCATCCTCTGGGTCGCTTGTCTCTCACCTGCAGGTTCACCGGCATTCCCCTCAAGACACTCCCCTCTTCCCTTCTCATCACATGCCCATACCACTGTAATCTTCGCTCGTGTATATACTTACTTTATAATATACTTGCTTCGAAGCCTCAACTACCCCTCCCTGCTCTCTAAACCACTCATTCCTTACCCTATTTCTCCTTGTCTTTCACAGAGTCCATCACAGCATCCTCCTTTCCACTACGTCCAATTTCTTTTCTTGCCTCTTCTTCATGGGCCATGTCTCGCAACCGTAGATCAGGGTTGGTCTCACAACTGATTTAAAAAACCCTTCCCATCGTACTTCTTCCAATCCGCTTATCGCATAACATCCCGGTTGTCTTTCTCCAGTTCATTCATCCTGATTGAGCCCTGTGATTAATCTCCCTATCGAGATCAACACTTTCTGTGATGCACGATCCAACTAGTCTAAAATCTTCCAGTCGATAGGCCATATTAAATGGTATCAGTTCTTTGATGTTAATCTATGAGCAGTGTTCAAATTTTCCATGCAGATATTAAATTAATTTAATTTGATTTTGACCACTTAATACGTGTACGCGATTGTTCTGGAGGATTAGTCTCGGTGGTGTAAATAAATTCAAACACCTCTTCCCGCCAACGTTACCCAGAGGTATTTCCGCATCCTCAGAGCTATTGTACAATTATAATAATATTTTAATTAAACTTCTAAGTGATCTAATATTTTTATAAAATAAAGAAATTTTAAAAACAACGTTTTATCCTTGATATGGATATCAGGCTGAGTACAATATAATTAATGAATGATAACAGTTTTAATATTTTTCTATGCATGATTTTGCTAAGATCAACACGATGGAAAAACCGAGACCTTAATTGCATCGTGCAATTCTAAAATCTATTCATTTGTAAAACCGATTCTAATCCTCCTGGGTATTTATTCTAGCATTTGCGTGACTTTTATTATCGTGAAAAAATGACTTTATGATGTCATCAATCTTATTCCGTATTTAATTCTTTTCTCTTACTTTTTTAATTAACACATTTTTCATACTCATGTAGATTATATATCAGGGCACCTGTTTTCGTTATTTGAAAGCCAATGTATTCATATAGGTAATATTCCAATTAAAAAGGGCATGTACCCAGAAAATGTATACATTTTAATCTATTCTATTTAACTTCTTTGAAGGAAATAGTGCAGCACTGTTGCTCTGTTTATCTCTTGTTTGCATCTCTAATTTCCTCCCTTCTTTTTATTGACTTGCGGCAAGGAATGAGAGATCCCAGGGCGCCACTGTCTCGCCGCCGGCCGTTCCTCGGGGCTCACGACGGTCTCCCACCCGCGGAGGTGCTAGAACTTGCGGAGTCGGAGGGAGACGTCCAGAGGCTCAGCCGCGCAGAGAAATCCCTGCTCAAGTGCTGTTTCAAAGGCTGCTCCGAGAAGGACTTCGTGGGGGTCTGCTGAAGGACGCGAAGTCTCGCGGGGGATCATCTCGAAGTCGCCTTGGAGAATTTTCATGGACCGCATGGCACGTGCGTGCTTGTGGGAAACTCACGGCCGAAACGCGCCATGCGCAATCCTTAATCTTCCTCGCCTCCCCCCAACTTGACGACTCATTAATCATTGCACCGCGGCGTGGAGTGGTATTTGATGTGCGCTCGCACGTGACAAACTGCCTGCTTACGAGTTGATATGAAACGAATGCGGAAACCAGGGAGGACTCCTGGGAAGGAATCCGTACGGGCATGTGCATACCTTCATCCTGGATAAGCGTATTTAGGATTTAGTTATTATGACGCCATCTGTGTAGTGTTGTTTTTCTGAAGCATGGAAACTGTTCACCGTTGCGCGCCGCATTTGGAGTTCTGGGCTCTGACATGCCCAGTTTATTACTGATAAAAAATGAAATACCAGTTCCAGTTAGAAAAGTATGGCGCACCTGACAGCAGCAGATACTGTCATCAGGTTGCCTCTCTTATCATGAGGCCATGACGTTGATTTTTAGCGTGGTCGTGGCCACAGATAATATATCAGCCATTTCCTCGACTCATAAAATGTCTGATTACGCATGTAATGGTGTTTGATCGCTTTTCATTACTCCGCCGTCATCTTGCATTATGCTTCCATTGGGGAAAAGTGAAATAATAATTATTATGCCAAATTCTTATCGTATTTACCAAATGAAAAACTTCACGACTTAAAAATTTGGACTCACAGATTCCAAGTTCTCACGGTCTTTCAAGTCTTTTGAAAAAATGGATGTAGTTACTCGGGATAATATTGTGACGAACAACCGTCAGAAAGTTCCCATTTATCAGTCATCGTAGACATCTTTCACAATTAGTGACAAATTTCATATTGTAGATTAGTTTTCTGAAAGGAACTCTCAGGGTTAGAGAGATTAAAAGCAAAGTAGCACATAGACCTACCATTTGCTAGGTTGAAGCTCTTTTGATAATGGCCATTGGACACACAATCCTTAAAAAGTAACGATAGATATCACTGATAACACAGTTACTTAATAACTTGGATCTGGCTCGATTTTAATGTTTTGGTTCCCTCACCCAATGCGTTACACCTCCTCGCAGTAATGACTTTCCCGACTCTTTGTTGTAATTTATCCCTCAATTCAGAAGGCCTCTTAGCAATTCGTGTATTAAAAATTAAATACTTTCGTTTATTCAGTGCAGTAGTTAAGAACACAATAATCACCCATCCATAGGACTTAAAATCTTGATATGTAATGACTTGTTACGATTCAACGAAGGCCAAATGCTGACGAAACGAGTATATGAAAAAATATTGCCTCTCACTCATAGAGGAGATTCATCGAAACGTCCGTGTACCCTAATAACACGGCTTTAATCAATCCTCCTTCCAATTAAGTTCTAGTTTATTTATGAGCATAGAAATTAGGGATTGATTTTTTCTCGTTCAAGGGATTATACGTGATAAACCAAGTTCTTAGTTGGAGTCAGGTAGGACTAAATTAAACAATTTTTAATACTTTAAATACGAAATAGCTCACACGCAATAAATGGTCATTCGGATGATGCGTAGTCACGACAAGATGGTGGCCCACCACGATTTTGACGTCCAGAGACTATGGTAGACGCTAGATATAGATGCCTCTCTCTCAAACGTTTGAAAACAAGGATGACTAGGTGGTCCAGCACGAATGGCGATTCTCCTATAGTGCGATAATTTGTTGTTGCCGCTAAACTATGACGGCGGCTCTGGTCTGATCATGATAATCAAACTAAATGCTTAATTAATTACAAATTTTTATTTTTGGTTTAAAAAAATCTTGCTTTCGCTGATGAAATTGGTTACCACTTGAAAACCAACATTAAGGCACAAAATATGCAGATTATATCACGAATATAATTTTAATGACAATATTTTTCCAGCCTTAGGAGCTGACTGCCGCACCATTTGCAGTAAACTACCGAATTTTCACTAAATTACGGCAGTAAAGCGCTTATAACAAAAAACAAGTAGTTGACATGCTCGTATTTTATTTTTAACCAATTTATACAGACTTTTTGCTTTTTATAAACAGTTTAAATTAAAATTTTGAGTATTATTTACGGTTCAAATCCATGTTTTTGGCTTTAATCTGAGTAATCCAAAAAAGAATCCCATGTTAAAATCTTCACTCTCAAGGATGAGTTACAGTAAAACTAGCCGGGAAACACTATTTTTGTTGACTTCAGTTTATAAAACGCATATTTAAGATGCTTTCTAGGGCTTTTTGCTTCTTCTAAACAGTTTTTAGTAAAAGCTTGGATATTCTTTCTCGTTCAAATAGACGTTTCTCTACTTTCGTCAGAGAATCTCCATAAGAGCCCATGTTAAAATCTTCACTATGAAGACTGAATTTCAGTAAAAATAGACAGGAAACTCTATTTGTTGTTCTGTTCAGTTTATAAAAGGCACATCAAAGATGCTTCCTAGGACTTTTCGCTTCTTATGAACATTTTTCATTAAAAGCTTGAATATTCTTTTTCGTTCAAATGGACGTTTTTCTGCTGTAATGTGAGCAATCCCCATAAGAGCTCCTGTTAAAATGTTCACTTTCATGGCTGAATTCCTGTCAAACCGGCCAGGAAACCCTATTTTTTGCACTTCAATTTATAAAACGTAAATCAAAGATGCTATATTCAAGTATTCATTGACCCTGAGGTCAGAGCCGCCTTAAGCAATTCAGCTGCTGCTGACATTTTAATAAGTCACACTGCCATAGTCAGAGTGATTAGGACTATAGGAAAATTAACCCTTGTGGGAAATGGGATGGTGTTACACTTACAGTTAGCTATCTGAAACTTCGGAAGCATTTGAATACTTGACATTTGAAGACTTCATCCGCATTATAGGCCAGAAAACACATTATCTTCAACATGCCCGGGCTTTCTGCGTTAAAGTCTCCCTTTATTTTGAGTGATGGTAATTTCGGTAAAGGCAATACCATATACCTCTCCTATGGCATTTCCTTTGATATCGCATCAGCTTCGGCTAGCTTTTTTTTGTATTTCTGCTCTCTCTCTTTGATGCATTTGACTTTCACTTTTTACACCAGAGTAAGCTGAATGGAGAACCGTTACCTACCTAAAATTGCATCTTCAGGCCACATTTTCTGTAAGTTGTAACGCAGAAGAAGAAAGTTGAAAGTATTTTCATTTCCAGAGGGGCTGAGTTTGACCAAAAAGAGTCCAATTTCTCCCCAGCATCTGTATGGCTGGTTTTACCAGTAAAGGCCCTCTAGGATTTCTTAGGAGTTGGCATAAGTTTCTCCTTATTTCGTGCACACTTGGTATATTTCTATTTGTGGTATATATTTGTATTTATGATTCTAGCATAGTCATCAGGCGAACCAAGGTTCGCATAACAGTAATGACAATGCATTCTCATCTTTTCATCCTTTTAAGGATGGGTGTTATTATGATGTAATTTTATATTAAATAAATATTATTTGGAAACAAAGACCAGACATATTGTAATTATTTTTTCTGCAATGCAAAAAGTAGGGAAAAAAAGGAATATTTCATTGCTGAGAGGTTTGGGGGTATTCTTCCACGGGATCTGAGAATTTGAAAGAGATTGCTATTCATGAAGAGATTTAACTTTCACATACGATGTTTGTTTATAATTATAAGGTAAAGCTTAAATTCTCCTATATCCTAAGGTTTGAACTCTTCATGTTCATTGCGAGTTTTCGGTTCCTTCCCCTTTAGTTCAAAAAAAGTATTCTACCGGTAAAAGGTAGGTTTTGTTGAAAGTCAGAGAAAATCCTCCCGGTTTTCTACACTTTCAAGGTCCAATCAACCTCTAATATTTCCTTTTTCGCCTCATCATACGATATATCCTTCATCATTCCGTTCATGAAAACCTTTTTCCTTTCTTCTCCCTCCTCGCTTGCCCCACGCCCTTCCCTCTATCACATTCTTGAGCAACAGTAAAGAGGTAAAGATAAAATTGCATTCTCACAGTTGTATTCATTGTAATGATATCGCTTGTGATGTTAATTGCAATTGTTCAACTTTGGAACAGGTGGAAAAATATTGTTACCTTGGTATTTTAATAGATGAACATTTTAAATTTCCACACCATATTGGTAAATTAAATAAAAAAATGAGATTTGTTGCATATCAAATGTACATGCTCAAAGATATAGTACCTCAATCCAAAAAGCTTTTGATGTACAACGCAATGGTACAAAGTATTTTGAGATATGGAATAACAGCCTGGGGAATGGCTTCTGATACCTTGCTGAACTCAATAATCAGGAACCAGAAGAGAATATTAAAATTGGTTGATGAAGATAGAGGTAAATATTGCGCTAATTCTGAATTAAATTATTTGTGTAGAAAATATAATGTGTTAACCGCAGACCAATTAACAAAATGGGTAATTATATTGGAAAATTATTACAAAAAAGAGTATAAAATTCCATGTGAAAACACACACTGCATGTCAAAAAGAAATTTCCCTGTATTGAAAACGTACAGATATTGCAATTCATACAGTAAAAGGTTATCAAAATACTATGTACCACTCACTTTTAATTGCATGCCAAAACACCTTGATGATCTTAAAGGTATGGTAGTAGTGAAGAAAAAGGTACATGCATGGTTACTTGATGAAATTAAACATTTTTGATTGGTTATGTTCTATATATTTGGCATGAATACCTGTGTATTCAAAAATGTGGAATACCTAAATCTGGCTATGTTTAATGTTCTCAAGTTGTAATATTATAAATTGCTGTAACTTTTTTTTCGTTTTTTGTATACACCATTTTTTTTATTTGCCACATTGTATGTATATGTGTTGGATCCTTCTGACAAGCCATTTGGCTCAGAGGGACCGTGTTTGTTTACTTATAATAAAAAACAAATTTAAAAAAATCCCATCGCCCTTTATTACATCCTCCTCTCACCTACTCTGCCGACGTCGAATTTCATTCAGAATCTTCCATCTCAAGCACTCCTCGTTAGTCTTCCTCCCCGTCCACCACACCATCACCATCCTTCTCCACACCTACATCTCAAATGCCTGCAGCCTATTCTCGTCCTCCTTTCTGAGGGTCCACGTTTCTGCCCCATACAACGCCACGCTCCATATCAACCTCTTCATCAGCCTCTTCTTCACATACTTACCCAAGGTCCCCGTCATCAGTTCCCATTCTATTACCAGACGCTTCCTTGACTAACGCTACTTTCTAGAACATCTAGTTCGCATAACCCCCCCTCGAAATTCGCCTTGAAGGAAGATGGCTTGGTGGCGTAACTGGCTAACACACCAAATAATGAGGAATTTTAGGAATGTACTGACTGAGGCAATCGATTTGAAAAATAAATATGCGACCGGTGAAAAACTTCACTCGACAAAAAAAAATCTATGAGGAGGAAATGAAAAAAACAATAAAAAGCAACTTAAAAACCAGAGAAAAAACCATTTGGACAAATTATGCAAAGTTAAAACACTGTATCAAGGAAAAAAGTATAATGTACGAAATTTGCAGTGATTGTATGGTAACGGGAGAAATGAAATACAGACTTGGACTTTGCGATAGCCCAGTATGTCCCAAATGCAGAAGGATAGACAATGTAGTTCACAAAATACTAGGTTGTAAAGGACCAAACAGGGAATGGGAAATAATTAAAAACATTTTTAGAGACCTCGACACATTCGGAGATGGAAATATTGGAGAACAGAATCTGTTAACAATAAATTTTAAATTATTTTCTGCCAAGAAAAGTATAATCTTAACAGAACTAATAGCAACTTTCGTGGAAAGTCAAACAGGTCAGAAAAATATAAGATCGGCTTTAATCGATAAAATTAAAAGAGTAAATAAACAATTACCCTCCTCAGAGCATGAAAAGGCGTGGCTGCTCAACGTCTTTTAATAGTATTTTATGTTAAAAAGAGAGAAAAAAACCAAAATATGTAAAATATATTCATGTGTGTCTAAAAAACACTTTAAACAAAAATGTATTATTAATGTATGTGTCTTTGGAGCGGATATTTTTTTGTCCTGTATGCTAATGAATGTACTGTAATATGATATTGTTATAAAATTAATCATTGGAACAACACACCTTACCGGCAGTTGGGAGATCCGGGTTCGAATCCCGGTCAAGTCAAATGATTTTTACATAGTGAATTTCAACCCTGGTGTAAGTAAGTATACGCTGATTTCTAGTAAGTTATCGAAGGAAAACCGTAAAATTACAAAATTAGTGCTATAGCTCACAAGCGCTAGAGGAAAATGAGGGTCAACAAAGATGGCGGACTGGCTTCAGCTTCTAGCATTGGCCTGCATAGTAAGTGCCCTCTCCATAAACCTCAATGGTCTAAATATTTAGCCGAATTGCGGGTAGTAATAAATGAGCATCGTATGTATTAAATGAAGCAACCAAAATTACGCATCCTGGAATTTCGTCGGAGTCAGCGTGTTTGATATATTCTTACCGTAGGCTGAAAATATGGACTGACGATGTTGATTCCTATGGACACATGGAAAAGATGTGACTTAAGAGCTCGTTTCGCTCATTGTTTGCGAAAATACCTGCTCCCTGGATAGACTTTGAGCTCATTAGGCAAATTAAAAATTTTTGGACTGGCATTTATAAATTTTTGTGATGGAAAATTTATATAAAATACTGCGAGAAATTACTGTCATCAACTAAAGTGAAACGAATACTCAAATTTTCTCCACACGCTGTTCCCACTGCGTGATAACCTAATCCTCATCTGTGAAATCCCTCATCCTCAAAGTTGATCCCTAAAATTTACGGAAATTATGTCATTTAAAAAGAAATTCAACTGAAGCGGCTGAATAATTTTTTCAGAGTTTTTCCAGGTTACTTGTATTTATAAAAAAATTACCAGCATTCAAATATATTAAAAAGAAATTCGCCTATTGCTGATATTGCGTTTCAAAAATTTTCAATCAATTTTATGAGAGTTACTGCTAGGTCTGCATCTCAAACAGATCAGACTTTTAACTATGCTGTATTGTGCCAACAGACAATTATTACATAATTTGAAAATAGCGTTCCTAAATGAAAAAGCCAGAATACCCTATGCGCAATTCTTTCGTTCAGTCGTTTATTTCAGCAAGTTTAAATAAGTTAACTTAACCTCAACTTCGTTGAGTAAAATTTTAGCTGCCCTTAAATCTTTGCGATTTCTGTCAAGGTTTGTTCCCTGGGATAGATAAATAGTCGTAAAAAATCCGGCATCTGTGTATTTCAATCGGAAATCAGTTAAATTCAAACGTTTCTGCCGATTTTTGTGAAATTTTTCATAGGAACAAATGCATCTCTATCGTCGGCGCATGGGGTAAAAACTTAATTCTCGATAAAGCAACGCCTAAGAGTAGTAATTTCTACACCTTCTGTTGTTTGAAGGGAAAAAAGGTATGCCACTCCTCTGCAGCTGTGAGGTTTATAGAGAGCGGGCTGGTGAGATTTGTGAGCCAATGGGCTAAACATGGTCCGTTAGTATAATTACAAAAACAGTACCTACCGCAACCCGGGGTGAAGTCGTTTAGCGAATTTAAGATTTAAGGAAAATTTCGAACCTTGGAGGAATTGGCGGACTATCGGAAGAGAATGGTAGACGACCGCTGTTGGTCCATGTACTGATAACTTGTTGGTATTACCGCATAGTGCTTAAACCACGATTCCGGATTTAACCGTCAGCTGGTTTCATTACCTTTGTCATCAGTGTCATCACGTAATCACTGCAACATCGCCAAACCTCGATTTCTGTGGTAAAAAATATCGTTGAGTAAGTAGTTTTCCTTACTTAAGAAACTATTTGATGGTAAAAATCCATTGAGAAAACGTAAATATGTCATTTTTACTTTTTTATTCCCTAAGTTGTCTAAAATAGATCGGTTAAGCGGGGTAAATGTGGTATATCGAAGTTTTATGTTCATTTCCTCTTTCCGTAATTCTAGTTACTGTTTTTTCTGGATTCTAAGGACTTACCAATGAAGATAAAGTTGTACGCATCTGACGATACCTTGTGGAAATGAAGCATTGATAGCATTATGAAAAAAGAAAATATGTTTTATATATTTTCACGCAGTTTTATTACACCGAACTGGATTTCCACAAAATTGTGCCATTTTCAAGTATTTACGCTCATTTTTGCGATGTTATATATTTTTTCAACATGGAACGTTTCGCAAAACATATACTATAAGCGTATATAGTCTCGCACAAATGAACATATGTATTTAGTTAATGGAATTTTTTAAATACAATTTTGGTTAAAAACCGTGTGGAAATTTACCAAGTATCTCTCATTTTGTATTGATGTTATTACTGAATGAAATTTGGAAACAAAACCTTGAGGAGGCGAGAAAGGCGGTTGTAACGATATTAATAATTAATTATTTCCACACACCATTAGATGTTATGGCAAAAATAGCGCGACACTAACACAAGACAGACTGTTAACATACTATTTAGTTCCGTCCACTCTCCCGCATTTCTTTTTTTCTATTCTCTCCTCTTAGAAAGCTGGTGCTCTAACACCCCCTTCCACGCGCCTCTGCGGCGGCTCACAAGGTAGGATGTAGATGTAAGAGCCGTAAAAAAATCACCACATGGCGTAGAGTCTGGATTAGTAAACTGCAAAAAAATATCTCTGGGAACAGCATGTGGCAACAGGCCCTTGATCCTGAGAATCCAACTAAAAGAGGTACACTTAAGTATATTATTCAAGTCATACCTCTTTTGGTGAAAGGGTGAGGGATTTTATACCACCTTTAATTGCCAATAAATACGCAAAACGTAGTCTGTTGGGAAAAGAGAACTAGGTGCATGATTGCAAATAGTTTTTCGTTAAATCATCGTGAGATTAGCGTTGTTCAAATTCGGAAGGAGATGTGAAAAATGGCTAAGAAAACTTTTTCACCATCGGTGGTCAAGGATTTCAAAATAAATAAAACATGATTATTAGTGGAATCAGTTGCATTTATTCTCTGTTTCACAAACACGTAATGAAAATATCTCTCCCTTCATAAGAGATCATGAGTCTTGGCCCGTTCACACTGACATCACCACCTGGCAGAATCGAGAATCAATAATTACCGAAAGAGAATGACAACAATAAATCGAAATATTTGACAAAGATCATTAATTTTAAAGTTGAACATTGGGTGAGCAGTTTTTTCTTCGGTAAAATTAAAATCGCATTTAAGGAGAAATATTTCCAAAACAAAGGGGAATGGTTACAAAAATAACGTTGGCAGACGTTATTATTTCTCCGACCTAACTATCTCAATTCGTGTATGGGGCGTTTAAGTAAGTACCTAGAAATGTAGTAACAACTAGATTCCCGGATTCAGAGTAAACATAAATGAAGATGAACTGTCTCACGGAAATTTATGACTGTAATTTTACGGGCTTACTAGCTGAAGGTGCAATTTATTTTGGTTACTAAATAGCTATGGAGATGAACTGCCAATTCTAACTGTATGGAATAAACAATTTGCAAAGAACGCGAAGATAACATAAATCCAGGTAATCAAATAAACCCAGGTAAACGTAATACAAGGCTTACCCGGTGAATATCATGCAGAAAGGTTTCTCGGCTTCATGACTGCAAACGCTTCGAAGAGAGATTTGCTTTCCATCTTCAGTGCTTCACCCGAGAAACTTTTCTGGATATTTTAAACGTGCTTCAGTCTCAAACACCAAGAAAGCATAACGAAACAGCGCTCACTAAGCTATTAGCCTGAGGTCGTGAGTCTCCCATCTGTTACATTAAAGTCGTGGCTTATCATTCAGAAGTGGTAAAATCATCGTCACGCATGCATTCAATTCCGACTAAAGCGAAGATTCCACAGCAATAGAGTATAACTCACCGTCTCTTCGTTCATTATCTGTATTTTAATTTACATGTTGTTTCTAATGAAAGCACCCAAACGAAATAATTTCCGACTATTCATTATACCTGATTTGACAAATTCCTTTTCCGTAACAACTGAATTGTTCAAGAGAGCATTTACGAAACGTACAACTTTGTGAAGGGGACTTTCAGCGGTGACAAGACTTTGAATGTAGGGATTTGTGAAACGGATAAGGAGAGGAATGTAGACTACTAGACTGGCTCTGAGGTGCGCAAAGAAACTTGAGAGTTAGAGATATTACCAAAGGAACGAATATTGGTGGACTATTAAGGTGATTTGAAATTGTCCCAAGTAATTGAGTTGATAGAATTGAGATATAATGTAAGAATTGAATAAAATGCAATGATTCCCTTATTCCTCACCTCATTTTCGTTACCTCAAGATCGAGGCTATTCAAATAAAGTATAATATAAAAAGTATTTATCTCTCATAATTGGTGGTGGAGATGGAGGAGACAAAAAATTGGATGGACTAATTGAGAAGGAATTGATTGCAATGAAGGGTAGATTTTTGTATGAGCTTTTAACTGGTAGAAAGGAAATGGGAGTTTTTGACGACATAAGGGGAGACGGAAAGAATGAGATCTTAAAAATGTACATAATGGCGGGTAAATTGGCTTGTAGGTAATTTTAATGTGATTGCAAAACTGTGGATTGATTCCAGGGACTATCCAAAAGACTATCATTTGGTAAAATACTCTCATTCGAGTATTCTACCAGCTGATTGGTAGGTTTTTGGACGCTACTCATCGTAACGTACTAATTTCTGTCATATCTATCTTTGCTTTCCCTCCTATACGTGACCCGCCATTAGGTTCCTCATCAATTCCTCATATTGACTCCTTCGCCTTATTTAGTCCAGGATTCTTATCTTCTTCTTTCCCCTTCCCTTCATCCCCATTGTTCCCCCTTCTATAATTCTTTTCAACATCCCCTCTTTTCATCCTTTCACAATTTCCTCCATCCTTCTCTTCTGCCTCTTCCGAACCTCCGCCACCAGATTCCTCTCCTCTCCAACCATATCCAATACCTCCTCGTTCGTCTTTCTCTCACTCCAGCACACTCCTCACTTCTCACACTTTTCCAGCTCACCCTCTCCATCCTTCTCCGAACCCACAACTCAAACGCCTCGAGTCGACGTATAGCAACAAGAAAGTAAAATACCAACGAACGACTTAGAGACGGTGGTAGCTTGAAATTCATGTCCGCACGTCCAATCTACTTGCTCTTTTCCGTCATAACAAATTTTTACCGTGCCAATTCCTATGGGAAGAGCGAAACGAGTGTCCTTTTACATTATTTGGATGAGCGAAATCACATGCGCAAAGGCGGAGCCAGAGAGGACCAAAACATCCAGATGCATATTACAAGGACCAAATAAAAAAACATTGACGTCTGCATGTAATATAATTATTTTAAATTATTAGCATAATTTTACCATGTCAATTAAAGTGCGACCATTGAAAAATACCAGAATGAACACTATCACGTTCTTTGTATTGATTCCATTTTCCCTTATTTAATTTGATTGAAAAAATCTTCGCCCATTTTTCATGATTCACAAGCGAAAATCTCACCTCGTGGTGAGATTTTTGCTATTGAGTCTCATGCATATCATTTGTGACGATGGATGTTTAGAAAATATCTATTACTCTCGGATGGGATATTCTTTGAAGGGTTGAAAACCTAAATATCCTAAGGCGATTCTCAATTCATAGTCGAGGTGAACGGACCCACTGTAGAATCACTCGACGCCGTGGGATACATATCTCTGCACCATAGGGAGTGCCATCTGCAAATGTGCTCCTTGCAAGAGAGGACTTAAAAATCGGGAGGAATACAGAGGAGCACCGATTGGGAGTGATTATTCTCCAAGGGAAGGTGTTGCATGGATTTGGATGGAGGGGTATAGAACAGTGACATCAACGACGGAGAATCCAACGTACTTTACTGCGACACTGATTTCCCTCGGTCAGCAGAGAAGCAAGGTGTCACATAGAATGCAAACATTGAAACAAGATAACGGTACACGACACAAACACAGGGAACACTTAATTGAACTTCATCTCCATCCTCCAAAATCACTTGACTTTTTGGTCTCACCGTCGCCACCCACGTGACTGGACATCGGTTGCTTTACGTCCGAGGAGATTTGCATAGCGTCCACTTCAATTCTTGAATCTGATTACGTCACCGTCATCCATTCACGGCTCCGTAAGGGAGTGGCTTCCTTTAATACTGCGAAAGAAACGCTCCAGCTTAACTTATCATGTCTGTCCACTTTCTACTAAGACGGCGTTTCTTCAGTGAGCACTAAATGATGGACGGTGTGGTAATGGTTGAGGAACATCTTCTCAAAAAAACTTTAAAAAAGCATATCACAAAACCCTTAAAAAGGGTGCCAAAAAGGTTATTTCAAAAAGACTGATAAGTATCTTTGGCAAGTTTTATCAATCGTTACTTGCAAGATTAGCGATGGAGAACCAGCTCTTGAATTCGTAAAGGACAAGGAAAGTTTCAGGACTAACATGCTCCTCTTCTTTCAGAAGATACACAAATCCGTGATCAACACTGTCGGTATGGGCAATGCTTCCGTATATTTAAATGTGATAAATCAGCATACAAAGTGTTTTAAGCAAAAAATAATTAATGAACAGAGTCACAGAATGTAGCAAAGGTGAATGGCTTACTCAAGAGTGATATTTTGGTTAAAGAGATCAAATCCTTATTTATTATTAAAACAGTAAGTTATATCATCAGGTTCCTAATGAAAATGCCACATAAACTCTAACCTTTTTCCTCATTTTAGGTTTATGGTGGCCGAACTATGGATATACAAGAACCAAAATGACCTTAAGGTCTGATGTGTTGAGAAAAATCCATGACACCAATTGAATAATGCACTGTTTCGGTGCACCTATTTCCCATTGCTACCATCTGTGACTCTGCTCTTACACAAGGTATTTCTGAAAATTGAATCGATGTAGAAGAATATTTCCTAAGAATTTCGTCGAAATAATTCATCGGTCCTTTTTTGTAGCTATTCTTGACGAAGTGTAAATGAAAGGGAACACAGTCATTGCACGAGAAAGACTTTCGGTGTCCGCCAAAAAAAGCGATGGCATATCTACTCAAAAGCATGTATTAATCAATGCTAGCACCTTATATCCGCCTCCCCTTGCAGCTGTTAAACGGTGGTTGGTTCACAATAACGAAGCTGATGCGAGATTCCACCAATCCACTTCCCTTTCTGCCCCCTCCCCCAAACCAATCGTGAAACTGACAAATCCTAAGTTGAATGCTTGAAACACTGCATAATTTTCACTATGTTGACCACTGCCATAAATTTTGCGTCCAGTCGACCTTGCCAGATGTGTTCGTCAGGGTTCCGAGAATGAGATTTCGTCGAAGCCACCGAGAAAATATTTTTTCCTGGAGTTCTCCTCAAGGTAGAGCTGTGAGTGTCGATGCATCGACCTGCGACATATCGCGTTGCAGTCACCTGACGACGGACGATGAGAAACGTCAGTTTGCGGTAAGAAAGCGGCGTTACAATGTACTAATTTGCACCGCGCGGCGTATCAACTTCCAATCACAACCGTCAAGGTAAATAAACATATATAATAGTGGTGAGGGAAGAGAATGAGAGTTGGGTAACAGATTTGCAGTGAACGGTAGCATTTGATCGAACTGAGACAAAATTTGGCGGTATAGTGGTAGGAGAGCATGGTAGCAGTCAACCGCGAGAAGCGTGACTTCAGAAGGGGGGAAACTCGCGTGGAAATGGTGGGGGTGGGTGGAAGTGGATAGCACTTGATTGGTAACGTTGCCAAAATAATTGCATTTAAGGTGGTTGGAGCATGAATCGTGAGTCATTGAGTGCCTTATTTCAATAGCTATTCAAGTAGGAAAAAAATCTAGGACGACACTTCACTTAAGAACATCCATCAATACGTTGGAAATACCATAAATTTTGAAATATAGATGATTTAAGAATTGAATTTCTTCTTCTTTTTTTTTTAATATTCGTCTGAATGAAAGCTTAGTATGACTTTGGTGTGCGGCGTGGAATTCGAAATCTAAGCGAAAATTGTAAGTCAATATGTTTTTGGTGGGCATGATACCTTGATATTTATTGGAAACCACTATCATAAAGTGAAAATTATGGTTTCGCGTTTAAGAGAAAATTATTACACATTCCATCGAATTATTTCGAAAGCTATATGTCAAGTTTCATAATACTACGTGTTAAAATAGCATTAAATTGTCAATAAACCAAATCGGTAATGTGCATTTTTTTCGCTTTTATCTCTACATATTGCTAATGAACACGTGTGCAAATTATCATGCAAATCTGTAGATAAACGAAAATCGCTCCAACCAAATTTACTCAAGAGAGCGGGAGAGTAGGCAGCGAGTTTCTCGATTATGCTCACGACCAAAATAAAACTGTATCCAAACACAATGATATCGTTCCCAATCTATTAGAAAGGCTGTCTGAACCATTGGATTAAGAACCATTGAGAGCTATATAGTTGATGTGGAAAATAAGATGAGCATGTTGAAGTTGGCAAAGAATGTTCAGAACATGGGGAATCCTAGATAGTAAAAACGAGGAGATTATCTTGCTCCCCCGTGCAAGGTCAGATCGTACGGAATGGACTGTTACACTTTAAAGGGTCTTCCGCGCGACTGCAATCATGCTTCCCCAGCATTATAGCTAAAAGATTTTCGGCATTGCATAGTTTAGTGATATCTGGCTGAATAAAATCACCAAATCCTAATTTCTTAAAAGTGACAAAGACAAAGAAAGTGTGTTTCTGGCTATCTGATGACTTGCATATTAAAAACCAAAATAAAATACTAGAACCGAAATATTCACTCCAAATAATCAAATTATCTGATAATATCGGTCAGAGTGATTTTTTACGCGCTAAAATTTAGAACAAGCCAAATTTTTCTGGACGCAAGACAACCGTAATTCCGTGCGTGTGCTCTTTTCAACCTAATCGCGAGACTCAATTTTTCTCTAATCGCTCAGCTCAGCTAACCACGACAAATAGGCGGCATTGACGCTACCGCGGAGAAATCGACCAGCCACAAACGTTTCACCAGAGTCCTTGAGGCACATGCAACACCGCCATGTCGATGCATCTGAACTCGTTTCATTCAAACCCCACAGCCCCATCTCAACCCTTCCCTTTGTCAAACTTCGGTGAAGATCATGGGGTGTTAAAGAGGTGGGGAGGGACGGCGGTATTCCTGGTGCCGGGGAAGGTGATGCCCACGGGCGAGATGAACCAGCAGACCGCGGCGTTAAAAAAGGTGAGTTTCAACTGCAGGTGATCGGCATGCCAGGACGACTAGGGTTGTAGACCGTGATATGATGGGAACCTCTGCGGATGAGGCCGGTGCAGAGTGGTATTCGCATCTTCCTGTCGGCGAGCGGTCCGCTTCCGGCTTCCTCTCTCTCTGTTCTGGACTGGTTCCTTGCTTTGCGGACATCAGCATCGCCTAGTTTGGTCCCGCGACGAAATGCTGCTATATTTAGCCCGGACGACCTCCGGAGGACGGTTGAAATCGGCCGCTAGGAGAGGATGGGGTGAACTTTGACCCTGGGGAGGATGACGGGTGTCCCTAGGTACGACGGGGAGATGGTGCCAATCTGGAAGGACCCGTGGGTCAGTTGTCTCTTGGTCGCTTCGGCGTCGGTCTGCGAAGAATAAATGAGCACCTTGGCGTTAAGGACTATTGTGCATGAAAGGTGTAGCCCAATGTGCATGTGTTAATGAAAATATTAAGGTTTATGACACAAGTGACAATGACTTAGAGTAGTGTTCAAATGTTCATCGCGTTCCAAAAGATTAAAACCTCGTAATATTTCACAGGATTTTCAATGAGACGACCGATCTCATTCAACTATGTCCACCATTGTGATGCTGTCCAATGTTCGATGAAGTTGGTCGTCTTATTGAAATCCGCGCGCAAAATGATACCTTTTCATCTATTTATATACAAGCGACAAGTTTTAATCTAAGAACAGAGCGTGAATCTTTTGGATGAATGTACCGAATGAGTAATATAGTCCACAAGGCTGATTATAACAGCTAGAAGAACCTAGCACAGCACAAAGCATGCTGTGACAATTTTAATGCGAAAATAGCCGAATAATTGTACTCGTAAATGCATCTGAGACGTATATTTTTTACAAATTAATTCATACTCTTCAATTAAATTACTTGTTCATCACTATGAAGTAAATAAAAATGCGATCAGCAAAAAATTTGATATTTCACAGAGATATAATTAAACAACAATATTAGAAGTTAAGGTAGATTTCATGGACAGTATTTCCAGAAATATTTTGGAGGGATGCAAAAAATGTAATGCGGCTGTAATTATATTTGGCCTAATATGAACTTCCTGGACCCGATAATCAAAATCCTGAAATGAATGCTTGAAGTGGCGGTAATGTGGTTGGAAAAAACGATTTAATTAATAAAAAGAGGCCTTTTGAGCGAATACATAGAAAATTAGAGGCTAATTAACGTAATTATTGACCAAGGAAGAACGAAAGAATGGTACACATACAGCTAGAAAAAGATAACTCATTTTTAAAAGTGCAAGTTTGGCGCGTAAGAACGGAAATTATCTCTGAGATATTCATCCTGGGTACCATGCCAGTTCTTCTCCGATTGCGCTTTCTATGATTGAGGAGAAAACTACGGCTTCCCTTGAAGACAATTTTCTTGCAGGTATAACAAATGAAACTCGACATACCTTAGTGAAACATTTAGCAGAGCTCTCTGGAGATTCCCTCTATTGTCGATCGCAAAGAATTCACTAAGGCTTTGACACAAACTTGACCATGCTAATTTCATATCGACTCGACTTGGACACAGCTAAATACGTGTTCAAGTTCCCTTCGCACCCAATTTCTCAATGACAGAAAACTTGTCGCCGCGCCAATATTACCGCAAAGGCGGCCAACGGACAGCGTCGGCGGAATTCAAGGTTAAAGATTCATTACTCGAGACTGCCTGTGCTGCTATCTTACTCGTCGACTCAGTATAACCTTACGTTTATTTTTATTCTGAATGTGCATGAAAACATTCTCGAAACCGCGGAAGACTCGTTAAGCTTCGTAGCTTGTAATGTTTTTTTAGTCAATAAATACTCTTTTGTCCGTTTTTTTAACTTTAACCCGTGTTTTGTGATGAAAAGGAATCCATGTTTCGTCACAGTGTCATATTCTATCAGTCTCCCGGGTCCATCTGGATTCTTATTTGTCCTAATAAATTGACAATACTTTATATTTGTGACCAAAAAGGTAGGTCATATTGAAGGTCAATGATTGTACAACGAATACCACAGCAGATGTGGTACTTAACAGCAGTACGGGTGTGTTCTATGGAAAAAGAAACGTTTTGTTTTTGCGTATTTTTAAAACAACTGCTACGCACCTGATTGATCTCTAATAAACTTAATTCATAGATAATAAGTACAGCTTAAGATATTATTTAGAGTGGAAGGCCATACAAAAGGGATAAAGAGCTTGAAACAGCGATTCTGAGCACATATTTTACATTAAACTGCAAACAGCTCGCTTAAGATTATGTGAGCAAGAGTGTACGCTTATAACAACGATAGTAAAACAAATTGAAATTTATTTCTTTCATATTTTACATACGTATTGTGTGATAATCATTATACATTTAATTCCAACTTTGGGTTAATTAATTTATCATTTTTACTCTTCATAAAAACGGATGCAAAAAAAATGTCATGCGGCTGTGATTTTACTTTGCCGCATTTAAACTTCCTGGGCCCGGTTATCAAAATCCTTAAATGAATGTATGGAGATTAGGCGTTGTGATTGTAAAAAATGATATAGGATGAATTCACGCCTATGAAAGGATTAAATTCTAAGTTTCAGTGCGCTAAAAATGAATATATTTGTCATTGTATTTGACCCAATGTGATGAAAGTCAGGTGGACAATTTTGACCTTTTAAAATAATAATAAAAAAACCATTCTAACTGATTTTCATTTATTTTTCATCAAAATACATATTTTTTAATATCATCACAAGCAAGTTATAATCATTCACTTCTCTCTCATAAATCACGTAAAAATAGGAAAAAAATGGCACAATTGTGATTGCGTTTGAAAGTACTGGGCTGTTATCTCTTTCATTCATAAAATTATTGTAAAAAGCAAATTTTATCGGAGCTTCAACACGAGATACCTTTTCATCTTTATTTTATAATCACAAAAGTTCAGCTCCACTATGGAAACTTCCTTATGCGAAAATTAAATAAATATAATTTCTATAAGTATACACATTCAAATCGGAGCAAGCGTTTTGTTCTTAGCCATCGATCTTGATCACATTTTTAGTAGTACATTTTACACCAAATTTTGGACCGTTCATTACTAATGCAACGCGAATGTTTCCACAATTTCTACCAAAAATTCTGACGTGTAGCAAAGTTTGTTGCCACCCCTATCTAAAGTTCTGGTCTTCACTTCAAAGATTCTAGTTAACCGCTAAAAACGCCCGTCTCTGGTTTTGTATCTAAAGAGACATGTTACTAAAAACATCGCGAGTATATAGCATTATGTATGGCGAGGGTAGTTTGGGATTCTCGTTTACAAAATTTTAGATTTAATTAACACGTTTCCCCTCATTATAACCACTTTTTGAAAAAAAATAATGCTTTCGTCAGGCCTCGGAGCTCGCAAGAGCTTGCATAAGTAATGGACGCCCCAGAACAACTATTTATTGTTAGCGGCGAATGGTTTATTGCGACATTATCAGCTAAAATTCACGTCTTTTTACTAGGAAAATTTTCCTTATAATGGAAAATAGGGGGAAAAATAGAGCGATGGGGACGCAATTTAGTAATAATAATACTTATTAGAAACGCGAAACATACTAACTTCTCGCACCACGAAGAACGCAAACATACACTAGGTGGGTAAAAAAAATTTTTTCCCGATGATTAACAAATACTGATCACTGATTATAATACAATTCAGTAATTACTGAGTTTATTAGGGTTTGTTTTTACTTGAAAATGAATGTAGTGTCGTCGTGAGTAAAAGGGCCGGAAAAAAGCTTCCGTTTCGTGCAAAGCAAGATATAAATAATAGGGAAATTAAGCTGTTCCCTTAAAACTTCATATTGGCTTTAATTAGTTCCACTGAAGTTTTTATGTAAAGGAAAATGCAATATATGTTTTAAAAATCTATTCATATTGATTCGTGCTGACACGAGATTTTTTTATGTATAATGCGGAGCAGGACATACTGCCTTATCCGTTTAGGATCTGGATCTTAGGCCTTATATAAAGCGTACCACGATATATATCATCCCTGCCTTTTTTTTGCGTGTACTGAATCGTTTGCTTGCAGATGAAATGCTTTCATTATGCTTGAGAAAACTGCTGCTTTATCTTTTGGACTATTAGGAAAGACGCTGAAGCACGAATGAGTGTTTATTTTGGCGTCCACTAAATGAACTGTTTGCACAGCACCCAATATTAAATCGTGAGTTTGTTGTTCAACTATATCTCGTAGATGCTAATTTCCTGGAGCAAACCATGCAAAATCATAGAAAAAAAGTTGACCTGGAATTTAAGCGGGTTTCATTTCTGCTTCGTAATGATAAAAGATGATCTTTGGTGCAATTAGGGGAATATCAAAGTTCAAACAGTTGCATTTTAGCTGATTTAGAAAGCAAACCCGAGAATGGCAAAGGTCTTTTTTATGGCAAAGCTTATTAAGTCAGTCTCCGACAGATACTCCTTTGTTATTTTGAAGTTACTAGCGTTGTGGTATTTTCAACGACTTCAGAAGAATTTGGGCTTATAATTGGTAAAGATATGTACTTATTACGCTGTATTTATGTCATGGTAATTAGATACGTCCTTTCAGGGAAAACTTGTTAGGAATTATTGCAAATTAGAAGGGGGATTACAAAGGATTCTACCGACTGCATTTATGGGCTGTAACTGATGGCGTGAAATCAGGAAATACTTGGAATAATAGAATGTCGTAGAGGTGTGTCCAAAGTCTTAACTAATTTTACTTGTCACCTTGATGTGATAGGAAGTATAATTGTGCAAGTGTCCTCTTGTACCAAGCTTTTCGCAATTCAGATTCGCAAAAAACTGAGAGAGTGGATGTTCAGCGCCTACTGGTTCATCTAAAATGATCGATGAACATCTGCAGAAGCGTAGATGCTCGGGAAGATATGACGCAAACGAGTGATCTTCTTAATGGATAAAGAGTCTTACTCATGAAGCCCACTTTTTTTGCTGATTTTAAGGCGCACATGGCAACGGAATCGGAGAAAAAATTGGAAGCAGCGACGATGGCGTGAGATAGGAAGATGTGGAAGACCAACTTGAGAAATGAAGCAATGGGAGAAGGACATCTTTATGAGGAGAGAGGGCTAATCCTGTGTACGGCTCTTATGAGGAAAGAGAGGAGGAATTGAAAAAGCTCTCCCTCAAGCCAAACAGTTAATCGGAGACATCTACTGATGATCCTCAAGAAATGAAAAATCACGGAGAAAGACGGACACCGCACGTGACTTATACTCAATTGATTCTTTCGTGGGAGGTGACTGGCAACTAAGATCATTTGTGGCATGAAATATAGGTGGGCATTCTGGATATAGTAGGGATTACTTTAGGAAATGGATAAAAAGTTGACAGGAACCCAGCATCGGCACCAGGCTGCTCTCGAATAAAGGTGCCGAGGTGTCCACAGTTTTAGCAAATCAAGTCTCTGATGATGAATCCGTTACGAGCCATCGAAACATTGACATCCCGATCTGACCTGGAGGAAAATCCGTGAAGGCTTCACTCACATCACACGCCAGGAAAAAATATATCCTCCACAGTTCTATCGTCCCATCCGACGGTAAGGATACGGAACTTGGTGCTCGCATATCACACAAAGTTCCCACTGACAAATCTCCCCCACTCCAGCGAAGGGAATGAACACAAGTGGAGTTCTCCAGGATGGGAAGCCAATATTATAACCACCACACTCACTCCCGTGACTAATTAATGTATATTAAAAGCAATATCGTAAAACACCCCGATGCCGGGAATGTGCGTGTGAAACTCATGAAGCCACCTATCCCAAAGTTACACTGTCCAGTCTATCCATAACTTTGAAAGATATTGATATACTGGGCAATGAGACACCTCCACAAAATACCTAAATTTACCCAGTTGACTTGGCATTTATATCTCATGACTCAAACGAGAACCTTAAGTGAGGTGAGGAGATAACAATGGCAATTAAAATGCCAAATTTCACTAGGAAAGTGAATAGAAAAACCATGGTTTTAAAATGGTGGTTTTAAAGCTAGGAACAGTACTGACGGGCGACGAATTGAGGTACAAGACACCAAGGGGTCAAAGAAGGAGAGAAGCTTAAGACATCGCTTACCAGTGAAATTTGTTCCTCATATGCGACGCTTTTTGTCACTCTAGCTTTTTTTATTCTGTGGAAGACGCATCTGATAAATACACTCCAATCGCTGTCTTTTCTTCGCAGCTCGAGACTATTTTAGTGGTTGGGGGGACTTAACAAGCAAGCTGAAAGTTTGAACTTCAAGCTGGCAACCCATCAACTCATTAAGAAGAAGAATTTAAACATACATCACGTAGCGGACGCTGGAAAAGGAATCTACGCACCTTTTTCATTCACACCTTTGATTGAAACCTGTAAAATGAAGAAAGAAAAAATGCGTAATGAGCCGCATGACTAACAAACCGTTTTTTAACAATAGTTTCAGCTCCTTTAACCCAAATTGAAAAAATATCGTATTTTAAAACGATTGAAGCCTTTATGTATTCATACACATATCAAGGAAGACAGTAAGGACTGCTGAAAAGAAGACCCTCAGGGATATTTGAACTTATCTCAATCAATTCTAAGCTTTATGATGAGTAAATTATTCCATCTCCAAAATTCAAACGTTAGAAATTTTAAGGAAAAATCAAAATTAAATACCTACGAGACTTCAGTGAAAGCTCCTGGAATTGGCTCACATATGAGTCGCCAGAAACTTACCGATTGTTTTATTTGAGCTATTCTTTCTTTAAGATTACATTTAACTTTGCTTCGCCTTATTGGGCAGATGACCTTCAAGGTGAAATGGCAACGAAAAGCTCTCTAAAAAACTCATACAAATAAGTCGTGGGTTCGACTGTCGTTTCAGCTTACGCGTAACTGATTCCTCTATTCGGAGTTTATTGTTGCTATCCTACCAACAGATGTCTTTGAAATGAAATTTCTGTGCAAATTCAGTCTACGACGTTCTTTCAAAATGACGTATACTGAGGATGGAGAAATCGAGTTCAAAACATATTTCCCACGAACGGTCTCGCGATGGCAATTACGGACTTTTTTAGAGGTCATTCACGCTGATTATCGATTATCGGGAGCAAGAAATTCCGTTTGGCCAGCAGAGCAAAAACGCGGCGTGAGGAATCAGAAAAATGCATCATAATCAGGCCTGTTCCAGCTGACTGGTGTTACGAACGACTTTTCACAGGAAATGCGCCATGGACCGAAAAAGAAACAATGTATGAAATGCCATTAGATGATCTAGGCACTCGTGCGTATTGCAATCAAATTATATCTCTCATTCTTTAAAAGTCTAAATAAATTTACTTCCAAAGCAAATGCCTCTTTGACTTTCTTTCACTTCAAGGACAATACTTATTTAGACTTGCGTCCTTTCAGCAAACTGATTTCCATTTTTCGGCTAGCCGAGATGACTGTTTGTTTAAACTGTGATCTAGGTAAGATCATGAAATGAATGTAAATTCACTTGCAATGTCCAAGGTTTACAAGATATGGTTATATAGGATTGGATATTGGGGATGCGACCGAAAATAAAGGTTATTTACGCCATAGGGGTAGGTATTGGAGGAAGGGTGTAGAGAAACCCGCGACGACATTAGCCTGCTCTTAACGAAAGGCGCCAACGGGACCACGGTTTAATGTCTCATCTTACAGACGAAGAACTACACCTGAAGTGACCTCCACAAGACACTGAAATAGGGATCGGGTTTCCTCTGAAATCATCCTCTGAAAAACATCCTTCTCCGCATGGATTTGAACCCTGGCCATTCGTATGGTAAGTACTCCAGCCACCACACCAACCCGATTCCCTACAAGATTCTGGAGAATAACGTGGGAATTATGAAATAATATGTAGTAAAATCATGATGTGAGTTGGCTCGGGTAAATATTTATGCCGGATGCCCGCAAAAAATAAGACGGACAGCTTCCTGTTAATTGATGGCTGATCTATCAGAAATTCTTGTGGAGACGGCGTATTGGAAGCCAAGCAAGGGAGTGCTTGGAACGGTGGATGAGGAGAAAAGAATTCTGGAGGGGATTAGAAAGAGGCAAGTTGGGTGGTAGACACAGGTAAAGAGAGGCATAAGGATGATGAAAGCCGTAAATGGAGGAAGGATGTTGAAGAGGCGGAGATAGGAAGAAAGAGAATAGGTGTCATGGACGGGATAAAGACGGATAGGACGCACGCGGAGATGAATAAAGACATTATAATAGGTATACGGGCCCTGAGAATATCCAAATCAAGAAGCCAATCTTACTCTTGTTTAAAATGCCTTAACTGGTATATATCTTCAAAAAATAATCTACAGTTGGATATTCCCAGATACTGAGATATTTGATATCCCAGAACACTTTCCTCGTCCCAAAACAGTTACGATCTGGATGAATGGGATGAGACCAATGGGACCCGTAAATTTAACGAATGAAAGACCGCTGTGACGCGGTTTCCTTCAATGCTGTTGAAATAGACCGGATTTTAGGAATACTAAATTGATCGACAGCTTCTTTTGCAAATACGAAAAATGAAATAGCTATGAAAACTTTTTAGGCAAAAATCTAAGGTCGAGGGGATAGTTTGAAATATAGTTACATCATTATTTATGAAACACTGTACGATCCCTCACTATTAAATATTCGATGTCCATGGAGTCATCATCAAAGTCCGGCATGCACATAGTCTATGTTAGTTATGTACATAGCATGCTAGTTAGTACGTGCTATGTACATGGGATGTACATAGTCCGGTCTAACGGACTATGAACATTTCATATGTATGTATGATCATAAACCGGAAAATTTATAGGCAAAAATCTAAGATCGAAGGGATTGTATGGGAGATAGGTAGATCATTACTTATAAAACACTGTACGATCCCGCACTTTTAAGTACTCGACATCTATAGCGCCATCATCAAAGTCCGGTACGTACATAGTCTATGTTAGTTATGTAGATAGTATGTTAGTAAATACGGACTGTACATGGAATGTACATAGTCAGGTCTAATCGAGCTATGTACATGTCATATGTATGTATGATCATCGACCGTATTAGGGTTGATAAAAAGTGTGGAATAGCGCTAAGTGTTTCAACAATGCCTAACGTTGTGAATTACAGCGAAGTAAGGCCCAACTCCATCAATATAATTTGGGAGGATAGGCACGAGTTGAGAAATATTAGGAACTCATCCGGGGTCAGTCTCAACACCTACGACTCAATCGGCTGGAACGTCGTACGCATGAGTGAAATGAGAGGATGGAATTTACTCGTCTGCTAGGACCCAAGTCAGTCGCGAGCCAGGATTCTTGAATAGGGACGGGAGGGATGAGGATTAATTACGGCTGTCTCCTCGCGACAGTGTCGCCGACGGCGGGGCGCTCCCTCTGTGTGTGTGTGTGTGTATCTCTCTGGCGATTCAGGGTGGCCGATGGTCGAGAGGGATTGGCCGGGGGGCGGGGGGAGGGGAAGTAGGAGGAGGAGGAGGTCGGCAGTAGGGAGGGCGAGAGGGGAGAGACGCTTTAGATATCGTGCACGCGCCGAAGTGTGCGATTGCCCAAGAGGGGAGGAGACGGATGAACGGGAGGGAGGTCGGGGTGGGGGGGGGGCGTGTGTGCAAGAGGGGGAGTGGCTGATGATGCTCGTTGAAATGTGCCGAGATTATCAAGAGAGGGAGTTCGCAAATGTATCAATTAGTTCGAGAGCGGGAGAGAGGTCACATTCGATGAGAATGAATGATTCAACCGATTCAACCCTTTCCTTATTGACCCCTTCCCGATATGTAACAGAGCGAGAGTGTAACGGCAGCTGCGTAATAGATGAGGCGGCACGGGCCGTGAAGTAGATAAAAGGTGAAAGGGGTTACCTTGGTGAGGACAATTGCCCTTCCCCCGAAGACCCGGCGTAGTATAAATGAAATGAAACTCGGTTCAACTTTGGTGAGTTACATGTCGACTAGTAAAAATTACTTTTACACTATACTGGTAACTTTTTTTGCCAATGCAGGGTAAAAGTTATTTTTTACTAATCATCTGCCATAGTATATTTTTTCATAGACCTAATTTTAAAATTAGAAATAGTGATGGCACTCATGTTTTAGTAACTCCTAAACTGCATCTTTAACAGAGAAAAAAAACACTTTCACACGTTATTTACTTTTGACCATGGTTTCACACGTTATTTACTTTTGACCATGGTTTTGGCACGTCATGCCATAATCAGGGCGATCCCTGATCATGGCATAACGTGCCAAAACCAAGGTCGGAAGGAAATATCTTGTGGAGCGCACAGGAGTGTTTTTTCTCCTCTGAAGATTCAAGCTAAAACAAAGGCCTCAATTATATTTTTACTGAGATGTACGGTAGTAGACATACGTCTTAAGCGAATTTAAAGTGTGTAAATGCATTGCAGATACAAATGATACGGTACGAAGTCACTTGAATGGATGTATGTACATCAAGGGATGAAATTCGCCATTACTTATTCAACCATGACTGTGGCTTAGTAAGCATGACCATCGCTTTCATTGTCGCCACAGAGGTGACTTGAGACGCTAACGCCTAGTTTGCTTAAACCCCCCGTCGAAATTCGCTTTGAAGGAAGATGGATTGTTAGTGTATTGATGGTGGGAGATTAAGATTCTACTCTCGGTCAAGTCAATTGATTTTTAGTTGCGGATTCGTAAATTTCTTGGAACAATTACCGAGTTTTTCACATGTTATCAAAGATTTCGTTTCCTTTTTCCCAATCAGTTCTAAATCTGTATGAATTATCGCGGGAAATCATCGTCGGGTCGTGAATTTCTAATCAATCATGCGAAGGCCTTCACTCTCTAAGAACATAAATAATAAAATTGAATTAGCGGTGCATAAAAATATGACATTTACTTTAAATTTTGTGCATATTTCTTTTTTTCTTTTTATTTCTCTTTCTTTCTTTTGTGCATATTTCTTTTCAGTGCCCTGAGGCACTGTTGAGCTGATTGCGATGGAAAGATTTGCATGGGATAGTTTGAAAGATCGCGAAAGGAACAGAAAGTACTTGGGAACTAATAGAATTCTCAATCAAGAAAACTGAATAACCCGTGCTAAATCACATTATTCTCGTGACTCACGTCCGCGTAATGGCCGCGTAGACGTTTTATTTATTGTTTTTTTAATTCAGGTTTATTGTTGTGCTTGATCAGATTGTGATATTAACAGAGGTTCAAATATTCTGGCGGGAAACTGCACTCTTAATTGGGCGAAAAAATCACTGATAAAACTTAGAACCGATATTTGCGTCTCGGTTAAGGCGGGCAATTTTTTCCCCCTGTGGAATTTTCGCAGTAATGTGTAATTGCGGGTGACTTAGTAAAGGTAATACAGTCGAAAGTTCGCGGTATATTTTTCGCGATATCTGCACTCGTGCTTGTTTTGGATTCCTCCTGAAGGCAGCTAAACGGATCGCAGATCACACGCCTCATCCGATACGATGTTTAGTCTATAACTCAATGATATACTAGCCGACCGCACGGGCAGGAGATAATTTATTGCCCACCCAGTTGAAAAGGGTTTATGCAGTCGGAAGGAGCGGAGCGTTTTAATTCTGTCGACCTGGTCACTCGACCTCCCGACCCCCCTCCCTCCTCGTTTAACTCCCACCCCTCCCTCCAGCGAACAGCCAAGCCAGCGATTCAATTCCCCAGACACAACAATCACCCCCATCCTCCGCCCCCCCCCCCCCGCCCCCACCACGTGGTAAGCTCTTATCAACGCCGAGTGGACCCCGGGAGCCCGTCAACTGTGATGTCCTTCACTCCGCGAGCAATTGTTAGGTGGCAGCGACCCATTAAAAAGACTCTCCTCGACCTAATCACCGGTCGCGATGAGCTGGGTGCATTTCAATCTTTTTTTTCCTCGGTCGACTAAACGTTCCTTTTTTATGGAACCACGGGATAAATTCGTTCCTCTTCGATCCGGAATCGAAAAATCGACTCGTTCGCTTACTGAAGTGGAGGTTTGAGAATTTGCACGAAAGCTAGGTGAACTGATCTGTTGTGTGTTTATGCTTGTCATAAATATGCTATGGTGACCACCAGGGATGTAATTATTCACTTAGAGACAGGAGAGTGTTGTTGGTAGACACCCTGAGAAAGGGATGTGAATAAATCCACTCAATTGAATACAAAAATATTATAGATTTGTTGAGAACTGTCGGATAGCCCCATTCATTGTAAAGCTAAAACTACTGTACAAGAGAATGTCCATATGTGTTTATGTTTGTCAAAAATACGCCATGGTGACAACCAGGGATGTAAATATTGAGTTATAGACAAGGGAGAAAAGTCCAGAGACAAGCAGTGTAAAGGATGTAAATAAATCCATCCAATTAAATACTAAAATATAATATATGCAATATTATCTCTATCGTCTCAGGCTTAACTTTGTGGAAGTTCATTTTATCGTAAATGAAAAACTTTGTAATATTCCACCAATTTATTTTACGGTACAACTAGTTTCGTCGCAGCGGCGACATCTTTAGGTACCTTCAGATACCTTCAGGTATCTTCAGACGACATCTTCAGGTGCCTGAAGATGTCGCCGCTGCGACGAAACAAGTTGTACCGTAAAATAAATTGGTGGAATATTACAAAGTTTTTCATTTTTCATTTAAGATGCAATATTAACTGATCGGATAATTAACATTAGAACGGCTAAATATAACATGACACAATTATATTTAAGGTCAATTATTACGTAGATGACAGAGGATTCCAGGGGGTTGTGTTTGAAATACTCGAAATAGTTCCGATCACGTAACTATGGAGTCATGTGGTACAATCACTATGGGTTCGAGATTTTGCTACATTTAAAACACTCGTAAAAATCTCAAGTAGTCGTCCTGACCGAGTATTTTTCGCTGGATTGTTACCGAAGAAGATGAATATTGCGATTACTGATGCAATGAACTATGAATCAGACAATTAAGTTATCCATCCGTGAAATAATTTCTCGCTTTGTACATTACACACTTTTTTATTTTCTTATTTTTACCGACCATAGTTTCGACACAAAATGTCATTTTCAAGGTACATATGAATTTCAGTGTCCTTATACTCAAACCGGGGGCGGGTATGTTTGCCATTTTTTATGTTTCTTCTCCCCCCCCCCCCAACCCAGTTATTCACCTTGAAACATCAACCTCCAAAGCATAGAATGACCCTCACCTTCCCTTCTAACGAACCCCCCTCCACTTTCCCCTTCCTCTCTATTTCGCTTCCCACCCCGCCCACCCCCGGTTTGAGTATAAATGGAAACTGAAATTAGAGGTATATACCTTGAAAATGGCATTGTATGTTGAAACTATGGTCGGTAAAAATAATAAAATAAAAAAGTGTTGAATGTACAAAGCGAGAAATTATTTCATGTGCCGCGTTTCCAAAAAGTTAAGCCTGAAACTGTAACTTTATCCATACGTGTTGTTGAAACTCCTCAAAATCCTCAACCATTCGCTGTCGTACCACGTGACTCCCTAATTACGTACTCGGAATAATTAAGTGCCGTTTCAACGACCCCCAGGACTAGCCACGGTATTACCTTTACTAAATCACCTGCATTTGCACACGAGTGCGATATTTTACAGAGAAAAAATTTCATTCGTCTCGAGTTGAGACTCTCGACCGCTACTCGAACATCGATCCCTATATAAGGCGCCGAATGCTTTCACCAATCAAGCTTTTGAGGTGTCTTCCTGCGCGGTGGATTTTTTCAGGACTTTAAAAGAACTAGTTGTTCAGGAAAGCCGGACAAATGCCCAAAGCGTGAGCTTAGCGCCACAGCCCGCTAGGTTTCGCACCTATGTCCACTTGTGGGTGACTCCGTAAAGGCTAAAAGCGGGTATTCCTGGCGTCATCAAAATTCGTCACAATAGTGAAAACCTCATTGCATTCCATATTTTGATTTAACCTCGATGCAAGCTATGATCCATTTTGTAGATGATATCGATATAAGAATTATGTTAAATATCCCCAATTTGATCAAATAGCTCCCGATGTGTCCTTAACCAAATGTATTACTCAAGGCCCCAAGTGAGATTGCTCGCTCATTTCATAGTGAAAGATTGAAAGTGGATAAGTTTCTTGACGATCCTGAACACTGTTCACGAGCACAAAAGAAAAAGAGGCAATGAAAGCAAGGAAATTGACCAAGGGATGGAAAAATAAGACGAAAGATGAAAACTATCAACTTTTGAATTTGAATTGAATTTGAACTGAATGAAAAATGAATGAAAACGAGTAGGAGAAAAGAGGAAGAATAAAGATAAAAATTAAGCCAAAGAGATCAGTATTATTTTAAATTTTACGATTTCATGCGTCACTTCGTGGAAGAATCTTACATTAGAATACATGTTAAAAGATGCTTCGTACCTTTTCACAACTATTCATTAAGTAGAACGCGTTTCGCAGCCTGCTGCACCAGGCACACATTTTACATAAGATTTATTTATTAATTGTTGTGATAGTAGCCTAAAACTGAAGCTTTCTCTTTTCTCCACTCCTTTTCAACAAAGCTTCCCTCCTCACAACCCTTAATATACGTTCCCTTGCTTATCCTCCCGTAAGTATGTATACCAAAACCCTCCCTTCTTAGTTTGAGGTTACTACGACAACAATAAATAAATAAATCTTATGCAAACTAGTGTACCCGACGCTGTGGAATATGTAATCCAATGATATGTAGATTATGGAAATTTATCATTATGGAAACCTATCACCGAAATTTCGAGTAGTTCTCAAGCAGATTTGAGAGATTACCATACCTTACCCAATGAATGTCAAGCAAAATATTTCATTATTCTTGATAATATCTTTCATGACCTTTAATTTATGCGCCTATTTTTCGGCGAGAAAATGATTTTGGCTTCAGAAATCCTTATGTATATGCCTTGACATACCAGCATCACACAGTCTAGAAGAAATTACTTGTCAGAAATAAGCGCTAAACACAGTCCTCACGCGGATTTTGACATGGCACTCCCACAACCATCTAAGATGTGAATAATCTCATAACTGTTGCCACATTTCCATTTGAAAACTGCCATAACTAGTAGATGTGATATCTAAATATTATGAAAATAAAATCCTTGACATGTATATATTTCCCCTTGGCTGTAAAACGCCATTTCTGTATCTACTTTATTGAAATTGTTCCATTGTGACGCAATAAAAAGAGTCTGTATAGTTCTGCATAAATGTATCGACTGATTAATGTTCGTTTTATTTCTAATAGAGTAGTGATAAATGCACTAATTATGATAATTAGTTATTTATTCTAGCATGGTGAACGAAAAAATAGTTGGAAAATAGCCATTGTGAGAGCTCCTTAAAATCTCACGTAGATATTCCAAAATTCGGAAGGGATTTGGTCCAGAATCATACGTATGAGGTATCGACCTGTAAAATTCGACGAATTCATTGCAAACAGACTGTTTAGATGTTTTGAGTGGAACTGGTGCTTTTCAGCAGCATCGCCTTGGAATGCTATGTCACATTTGCATTGATGATGCTTCTCTTAGCAACGGGGAAACGTACGAAGATAACGCGAATGCAGCGGAAAAACTCAAACTGAAATCTTCAACATCCTGCAGATTTTCAATTTGTACATAACACGCTATCAGCTAGGTTTTCCTCGTGAATTTATGACATATTTATATGATATTCTTGCCCGCGTGTTCGGCAATCTATATTTTTTTTATCCCACATTCAGCAAACTTCGACTCAGGCAGCGAGGTTGGACAGTGATTGAAAAAAAGAAACAGTCTTAGAAAGCCATATTTCATCTATTTGGTCATTTTACTGACAAAGTAAAAAAATTGTTACAGGGCAAGCAGTTCACCAAGCGAAATTATGAGTGATAGGCAAATTGATGCGGAGTAACCAACTTGATGTAGAAGTAAGATTGGTTAGAGTCAGCTTTAAAGAAATTCGAACGAGAGCAAACAAATTATCTCACTTTGGTGGAGGAAAAACTTAGAAAATAAAGAGTGTATACTCTGAATATTTAGCGGGAAATTCGTGGAGGAAAGTACCGACTCAGTCGTGGTGTGGTGTTAGTCGAGTATCCTGAAATGTATGCAAAAGTTACGACTTTATCTTCAAAGGCAGTGTATCGATGCCAATATCTATTTTTTTCACTGCTTAAGTCATTTTTATGGTTTTTCCAAGCAAAAGTCGCATAAAGATACTTGCTACCATGAATCCCTCATACACCAGGACTTATTACTATTTGAGCTCCAATTTCTCTTGCAAAACTAAAGCTCGCTACGAGGACTCTGCGACTCTGACAAGACGAACGAAGATGATTGAACTCAGTTTCGAAATCCCACGTCTCGATTTCCTCGAAACTCACTGGGAAATCTCCTAGAGGCATTGATAGAGCTTGCAGAAGCGTGGAACATTCGCTGTCTTGGGAGTTTATTACAAGAGACCATATTGCTCGAGTAAAGGGAAAAGTTAAAGTTAGACAGCTACTTGGACCTGTGAGAAGCGCGTGCCGAATAAGGACGACACTGTATGACCTAAAGAAATATGAAATCTAATGAAGGTGCTGTAGAAATTAGAAGCATTTCCAAAAGAAGAATATTCACAGCGCTTCGAAAAATCTCCATACTAAGTTTAGGCCGCAACTAGCTTTGAAATCAAGTTTTCCATCAAAAGTACCAGTGATTATGAGTACAGGCTGATATTCTGATGGCACATCAAGTGATACTGCTATCCTACTCTGATCGCCACTATCCTCAAATTTTCGCTGGTCAAAGCACCACTTGGTACAGGTTTAAAATATTCTGGAACACACTGCAGACGCAATACAATGACGAGGCCTCTGGAGTATCATCCAACAGTATAGTTAACCTATCGCTTTCGGTAGTTGCTTATATCACTAAAATCTAGTTGGAAGGATTTCATAAGTCATTCATGTACTTAGATGGGGACCTCTATTACCGTACCAACGAGAAACAAAACTACCTTTCCTGGCGGATTCTCTGAAGTCTATATGCTTTCCCTTGCTACCTGGTCACTCAAGCCTTGAAGATATTGACCTTGGTTGGAAGTGGTTGAGTGGAGGAGAAATGCATCCACGTGGCTGCAGCTTCGCCCGGACAGGATCCGTGTTTTCCAGCAATCATTAACGTCCGTCAAAAGCCTAAAAAATGCTTAGTCACGTAGCCAGAGGGGACATGAAAGGTTTTTGCCCAGCCTCGGATTTTTGATGGCCTTCCCAAATTTTGCCAGAGTCTGAGCGCAGACAGGAGACAGAAATGGAGTCACGTTAAATGTTTCGAAACTGGAATTTCGATCCAATATTTGGGTTACGCTACCATGGTCCCTCATAGAAAAGCACACCATTAGCCATGTCGGTCTAATACCGTGCTTCGGCTGCTAGAGATACGTAAATTTAATTCAATCAAATATCTATCCATAAATTTTTTCTCTTATAACAGATTTTTTTCTTGCAAATAACTAATAAAAAATAGGGATATTCGGGAAGTTTACTCCTTGAGTGAGAAATACATTTGAGTATTTTAATGAGTGGATAAATTAATGGTGGAATTTTGGAAATAGTTTTTATGAAAACTTCTCAGATTCTCCTATTACTTAAGCTCTCCATACTGAAGGACATTTTACTGACCGATCCGTTTATCATTGGCAGTGATGATACACGTGTTAATGACGACGATGACGTGAGGACAATGCATGAATGGGGCATTGGAATTTCGACCAGAATGGAGGGTCTAAAATGTTGTAGAAACTGAGCAGTATTCGTCAATTAAGTACGGCGGTAAATCACCAGACTTTAGAATATACAGTTCTGGGGTTTCCGAATGGGTGAATATGGTTAAATGGTGGAACCAAAGTTCTGAAGGTGTGGTCTGCCATCGACCTCAGAGTGACTGCTTTAGTCTGGAAGATATCACTTATTTGTACTGTGTCATTTAGGTCAAGTTGCTTGTGATTACTCCCGCTCTTTATATGTTAGATTAAGGGCTGGTTTCCACGCACTGCTAATATGAAAACCTTGGTCTCTGTTCAAGTTTTACCTCTCGTTGTTAATCTCTACAGCCTCTTTCACAATCCAGTCCCAAGGAAGAAGTTTGGGCCCCTTGAAAATGACCCTGTGCCCATTTCTATCGGATTGTAAAGGAGGCTGTAGAAATTTAAAACGAGAGGATCAACTTGAACAAAGAGGAAGGTTCCTATAGCTAGCAGCGCGGTGAAGAAGCCTGTCCCCCTCAAAATGGGTATATGATCAGTTTATAAGGGCCGAGGCTTCTTCACTGCGGTGCAAGCAATCGAGGCCGGATTGTGGGGAAGGTTGGAGAGATTAGGAACGAGAGGAATGATATGAACAGAGATAAAGTTTTTTCAGATCAGCAGTGCGAGAAAACCATATCTTAAAATGAAAATAAGAGCGGGAAAAGAGGGTCAATCACAAGCAACTTGACTCTGATGACACATTATATACAGGTGACATCTTCCTTATCAAAGCGTTCACCCTGAGGACGATGGCAGACTACACCATCGAAACGTCGGTGCCCCTATTCAAGCACCATCACCAGGTTAGAGACCCGAAAACTCTACAATTTAATCATTCGCTGGGAAAGCCTGAAATCTTACACCGAAGCTTACTTTGGGAAGATTATTTTGAAGCATGAGTTGTCATACTATCCGATCCGAGCCGATATGGTGAGAAAGTGCTCAGGAAAAAATGTTCCTGACACTCAATGAATGGACCATTAACTATTCCATTTCATAAAAAAACGTTTATCTTGCTCTCAGAATGTGACAATTGAAACATTACAATCGCTAATCCATTAGCTGCCCTCCAACCAAAAAGACCCTTCCCTAAGTGATCCACAACTGACTTTACCACATTGATAAAATTCGTAGTTTCAGGCATAACTTGGTGGAATTGGTTAGCAATATAATAATAACTCGTCATTTTGCGATTCCACATATCTTTATTCGGAACGATCAAAATGTCTGTCCTCCCTTATGAGGACCCAAATGTGTGTCCTCATAAGTTAAAAATGAAGAAAATATGTTTACGGTTGTTGTTATTGTTAAAGAGCTAATTGTGGCAGCTTTACCAAATTGGTCACTCCAAATAACAATATGTGGAATCACAAAGTTACGAGTTATCACTATAATAACTTTACCACAGTCAATGCCGAAATTATTCACAGATATTTTCCGCTGGGAAAGCCATCCTATTCAAGATCAGATAATTGACTTCTTGGGAAATTCATCATGTAATCCAATTAGAATACACGCCTAGTTTCAAATAAATTGATTGATTTCTTATTATCTGCCTACACTCCACGGCTAACGATATTTAAATTTATAACGCCTTAAATTTAACACTCGACTTGAGTTGACTATTTAATTCACAGGCATCCCCGAGGAACGGGTCCCAGCTAGTTTTCAGACGCAGAAAGAACGGACGATTCTTCAAAAAAAATATGAGTTTCGAGACATCAAACATCCAACCTTCTCCATCGCTGGCTCATTTATCTCGGTGCCACGATGAAGAATGGCTCCGGCTACACACTCGCGCGCAAACGAGGAGAAGAGGGAGGAGGTAGGGGGGCTGGACCCGCCCCGGCCCCTTAACTTGGCCCCGGCTCACCATCGCACGAGGGGCAGAACTGTTGTGTTGAATGTTTTGACGGGACGGATCGCCGTCTGGACGCGGTCCATGCCCGAAAGGCGGCGTCCCGCCTTTCTCCTCCTCTCATGCGGGGGCCCCACGTTCGGAAAGGTGGGAAGAGGATTTCGATTTTCTCCTCTTCATTCTTTTTTATTTCCGCCTCGTTTTTCTCCCTCGTTCTCCGCGTGTTGGGAAGGGATGAGGGGGCAGTTTGATGCGGAGGGACCGAGTTCAAAGACCCGCTGCCGAGAGAAAAACCTATAAAAATCCGCTCGCGAAAAGGGGCAGAAAAAAATTGCGATGGTGCCTACTCCCAAATCAGAGACATAAGCGATCAACCTCGGCCCCATTGTAATGGTGGGGGAGGCCAAACGTCTTCCCCCCACTCTGGAAATACCTCGACGGGACCCGCCCATGAGAGCGGCCTCTCCAGAAGCTCTCGCCTGCTAGGATTGCCAACCCTGCCGCGTACCGATCGGGAGGCTACCGGAATCGGGACGAAAAATTTCACAGCCTCCCACTTTCCTGAACGAGGAGTTTCGCGGCCTTTCATTTTAAATAATTAGATTTAAAATATTTTTCCATCATTGGGATTAGCAATTATTCCTAACGTTAGGTTAAATGCAAATTTCCACAGCTGCCAAAGTGTCCAAAGTAATTTCATAGGCTCCAGGATAACTTAATTCAGCTTTAGTGTCAGCATTTCAGGGCTGAAAACGATAGTTAAGCTCTCCTGACAGCGCCTTATTAGAGAGCAAGCGGCATGATTAGGATGTATCCTAATTTGGAACCTTATCACAGTGGGTGTACCGTGTTTTTAAGCTTGTTAAACGTGCTCTTTCCCACTAAAACCCACAATAAACCACCCTGCCTCCCATATACACTCTTAGGTGGACATACATTTGCAAAAGGATCACCTAGGGTGAATTTAAAAATAATGAATACTAGTATAAAAAATGGAGTGGTGTCTGCCTCTGAATGCGTTTGCTACTGTTCTCCTCTAAAACAACAAAACCTATTGGATTGAAATGTGGTATGGTTCTAGCGTATAACCATGGAATACTACAGGACCATTGGCGTGTCAAAACTTGCAACCAATGAAGAGATTTTTCCCCAAAAGCCCCAATAACCCCAAAATTAATTACCAGACTTCCTTATATCAAATAAAATATTAATATTTTCTAAATCGACTGCACTATCATTAAAGCGTTCATGGTTAAAAGACAACTGGTGAGTTCGAACAAGATAGCCCTACAAAGTAGAATACGGTATATGAAAACATTCGTATGGAACATGACATTCTGTGGATCGGAAGCATGGACCATTGGAAAAGCTGACCAGAAAAAGAGTAGAAGCCTTCAAAACCTGGTGCTTAGGGAGGATGCTGAAGATAAAATGGATGGACAAAATAAGAAATGATGAAGTTTACAGAAGAGTAGAAGAGGAAAGGACCATATGAAACACTATATATAAAAGAAGAATCAAATGGATTGGACACACCCTGAGACACAATGGGTTTGTGAAGAATATAATTGAAGGTACAATAGAGGGAAAAGTCCCCAGAGGAACACCCAGGAGTAAGTTTATGAAACAAATAAAGAGGAAAAGCTTCCAGTTAGTAAGGGAACTAGCAATCGATACGGAAGGGAGGAGGGATCAACCAATCTTAGGATTGAACGACCAGCGATGATATTATTATTACTTGCAAATAAAACTTTCATCAAAACAAATCAGTGTTTAAAAATAGTGACGGGGTTATTGTGACAGAAAATGACATCAGACAGGAAATGAGAACCAGATGGATTGTCACATCTTGAGGCACAATGGAAGACAATAGAAATGAAAGTAAAATGGAGGGAAAAGTCCTCAGAGAAAGACCAAGGAATGGACCAAATAAACAGGAAAAGCTACCAGGATGTAAGAGAACTAGCATTAGATAGGGAAGGGTGAGGGGCTGCAGTCAACCAATCTTAGGCTTGAACGACCAATGGTGATAATATTATTATTACTTGAAAATAAAACTTTCAACAAAACTAATTAATAATTTTAAAAAGATGTCATAGGAATACTCCAAAATTCCTGACTCCTTGAACGAACAACAACTGGACTCAATCTTTAAACGGTTGGCAACCCCTACCCACGGCTCTTACTCTACTACTAACGTATAACCACGCCTCACGCGCCGACGAGAGACGGGACCGTAGTACGCGGGGAGAAAGGTGAAGTCTCGAATTAAACCTTTTGCTCTGATTGAGCCGACGTCGTCGCCTCAAAAAACGATCAGTCAAGATCCGGGACGGGTCCGGAATCTTCTCAAAGACTATTCTCTCCTCTCTCCACCCCGCCTTCTTCCACCCCAGCCTCTCCCTCCCTCACATCTCGTTCGTCTCTCTCTCTCTATACACCTCTCTCCTGCTGCTGTCTGTGAAAAAAAAGGAGAACCGCCTAGACTTTTTTTCGTATTAACCCTTCTTTCCTTCGCGCGTGGAGAATTAAGTATCGGGGGTGGGGGGAGGGGGAGTAATCGGATCATCGACCCCAGACTCACTCCTCCTCGTGTGTTGTTGCCTTTTCTTTCGGGGTGTGAGCGGGGAGTTGCGAGTTGTGGGGGTGTGCGGGGATTTCCCGGACTCTCGGGCGAGATTTCACGACTCGTGTACCGTTTGCGGCACTCTCTCAAGGGCTCTCCTCTAGGCCTCGCGTGAGAGAAAGCATTAAACTATAAAAATTTACAATCGTAGCAGGATTTGGTTTTTTTCTGGCGAATAATGTCTCTAACTATGACGGAAAACAAAAAAACACAACAGATTAAAACTAATTCTTAGGAACCATAGATTGGTTTCTTTTCCAGAGAATAATACGTGTACTTGGCTACTGTAAACGTTTCGACAGAATACCCTTCAGTCATCATCAGAGCAATGATGATGATAATGAAACTTTGGTAGAAGCCAAATATTTAACCCAGTGTGAAGGACGAGAGAATTTTACACGTCTATTGGAAAAGGTTTTACGAAAAGAAGGGAAAAAATTTACTCAGCAAATACAGCGTATAATAAAACTAGCCAGCAGTATCTACCACCAGATAAATAACTAACGAAGAAGAAAAAGAGATGTAGATGCAAGAACTACAACAGGAATTCCAAAAATATTTATCTACCTATCCTCACATATGGCTCCGAAAGTTAGTCCAATACAACTAGAACAGGAAGTAAGAAGAATAACGGGAGCAGAGTCGACTTTCTCGAGGAGAACAACAAATAAGACCAAAATAAATCTGTGGATAAACTCAAGGATTAGATAGAAACTATAGGAGGAGTCTTTAATGGAAAAGATCGAAAAAAAACACTTTAATGTAAAAGATGGAAAAAGATGGGCCGAAATAGAATCCCCAGGAAAGTACTTGAGGCTAAATCAGAAGGAAGGAGATGTAAAGGAAGACCCAGAGGGATGTGGATGGGAAGAATAGTAAAACATGGAAGGAAAAGAGGGAAGACGGAGAGAGAGATGAAGGTATTGGCGGAGGCCCGCAAGAAGTGGAAGGAATTTATCGGTGCCAAAGGCATAAGGGTTAAAAAGAAGAGGGAAAATGTTGGATTTCTTCAAAACCTTCCACCAGGTGAGATAATTGGCTGAAGTTTCGATAACTACCTCTGTCACCATTTTCAAGGCTTTATAGCTCCATCTCCATAGACGATGATGGAGGTGGCTATCAAAACATCGGACAGCAGTTACCTCAACTGATGGAAAGCCCATGGAGACTTTACCAACAATTTAATCTGAGGTCTTGAATTCAGGGAAATAACGAAACAAGGACTATGAAAAGTACCACTTTAAAAATAAAATTTGGAAGAGTTTAGTAATAGAGAGGAGGTAATGAGGAAGACCTTAGGTAAGGATATGAAGAGACCGGTGAAGATCTTGACATGGTGCGATGGAGAGTAGCTTTTTAAGGGCGATAAACGTGGATTCTGAGAAAGGAAGACGAGAATAGGCTGCAGGCGTTCGGATGTGGGTATTGAGAAGAATAGAGAAGGGGCGTTGGACGGAGAGGAAGACTAACGAGGAAGTGCTTATCATGGTGGACGAGGAAAGGAAACTTCTGAATGAAATGCGGGATAGGCAGGGTAGGTGGCTGGAGGATATAATAGGGGGATCAATGGGTTGCTCAAGAGTGTGATAGGGGGAAGGATGTTGGGCAAGGGGGGAAGGATAAGAAGGAGAATAGGTTTCATTGACGGTATGAAGAACGGTAGATCGTTTGGGGCTGATAAAGGGAACCTTGGGTAAAGATGTGAAAAAGAGCCAGGTGAAGAGCTTGATATGAAGCACAGCGTTGTGCGGAGCAGAAATGTGGAGCATGAGAAAGGAGGTCGTGAAAAGGATCCAGGGATTTGAGAGGTGAGTGTGCAAGAGAATGAAGAGTGTGTTGGACGGAAAGGAATGCAAACGAGGAAAAGCTTGGTATATTGGGTGATGATAGGAAGGAAACTTCTGGATAAGATCAGGGATGGACTGCGTAGGTGGCTGAAGGAAGTGGTAAAGGACGGTGGGTTGCTCAATATTGCGATAGAGGGAAGGAAATTGGGCAAGTAGGAAAGGGAAAGAAGGATAATAGGTTTTATGGACGGGATGAGGGAGGGTAGGATAAACTCCGTGATGAAGGTAGAAACATTACCGGCAGATAGGGCCATGTTCCAATAAAATCTGGAGGTGATAACTCACTTCCTTTTAAACATTAATTAACCGAAAGATTACCTAATGGGAATGCCTTCATCAGGTGAAACACTAAAAAATATAGCACTTCTTCCACAGGTTAAATTTTTAAGGTACAACGCGTTTCAGCTGTCAAGCCATCATCAGGTACAAAGAATTTTCGTCAAGGAAGCAATATATATACACAACTAGGAGGAGGAGGGGGAGAGTGGTGTTGGGCGAGGCACTCTCCCCTTCCTAGTTGTGTATATATACTGCTTCCTTGGCAAAAAATCTTTGTACCTGATGGTGGCTTGACAGATGAAACGCGTTGTACCTTAAAAATTAAACCTGTGGAAGATATATATTTTAGTGTTTCATTATGATATCCTTCCACTACGTCTCGCCAGACACAGTTACGTTCCTTCATCAGGTGATGATCACATGATAATGGCATAGCGTTTCGATGTTCAGGTCGAAATAAATCATACTTTCAAAGTGAAATTTAGCTTAGTTCTTTCTTCACTGCATCCTTTAGGGGGCGATTCCAAATAGTAAAGCCTGAGACTCGTCATTTCGCTTATTTTCTTAAATAAGGTGGTTTCAGGGTCCCATTTAGACCAGAGGTAGCGTGTTTGACTCTCGCTTCGTCGGAAAAAATTTTCCTGGCCGTCCAACTTTTGCACGCTATCTGAATTTGACCCCACTCTTGAGAGGAAGCAGAAGGCACTGATCAAGAAGATCGGACTCGGTCGGATCGCACCGGAAGAGCTTCGGGCGAGAGTAAAGTTCACGGAATCGGCCGGGATACTGCGATGTGGAAGGCAACGGTGAAATTATCACATTAGTCTCTCTTGAGGATGGAGCCCTGCATTATATATATGGCATGATGGCATTCCTCCCAGTAAAATATTCCAGAGGTAAAATAGTCGGATGTCCGGGTGGGAACTACTGGGAAAGGTCTATCAGTCAGAAGGTGGTTCCACCTCCAAATGACTTCAATGCGTATTGTGGCTACTTATAGAAAAACTTATCTTCTGATTGTTTTGAATGGCAAAATCCTACGTTAGTATCCTTCCCTATAAGTTCCTAGGGTGAAAGATTTGATCTTTTAACCGCAAAAAATGCGTGTCGGCTCTTTCTGGTATTGCCACCAAGGTAAATCACATAATCCTGACGGATGTGGAGATAATCACCTTGCGGAAAGCCTGAGAGGAGATTAAAAACAAAGTCCTACCTTTTCATGCAACATATCTGCTCAAATTGCACTTGAAATTAAACAATATTGAGTGCTGAATCGGATAAAACCAATATTTTCCATCTAATATAAGAGTCATTTACTCGAAAAAGTATTAGTAAGAGATTTTCCCAGGAAATTGAATAGTAATGAATTTTTGCCTCAAATGTAACATATTTGTCTTAATTTTACGCTAAAAGAATGAAAATCAATTTCTTAACTCGTTAACTTAATAGCAATAAGGTTAGCTGCCGTCAGCTTATTTGTCCGAATAAAGGTGTTCTGTTATAATATGATCGTCTAGTATTCTCTGTATTTTGAATCATAATATCGCTTCCTCATAGCAAAGGCCTGCCATCAATGAAAGCACATATTTTCAGCAGCAGAAGAAAAAAAATCGGAATTCAGTAATTTCTTTTGACGTACACAGTTGTTGTGGAAGCGCCATATGTTCCAAGTTTATGATGCCACAACTTTCAAGCGTCGGACAGCTCTAGCGAAGACCCAGAACCACTGTCTTATCCCAACCTGAGATTTGATGGGGTAGGTTATATAAATACATATATTCTTCGGTGTAAAACACGCTCTCAATTTATGTGATAGTCACTGGTTTTGTATCTTCTGGAGTCTCCTAAGAAGTTGTGGACAAAATTTGACTGAAGTCAGAAGAGTCCAGAGATATCACGCCGTACATGGGTTGGGACTATACAAGTTTTCTATCGAGAAAAGATCCGAAAAAAGTCATATAAATAAAATTCAGGACACATTCAATGTAAGGCTAAGTTAAAACCTACTGTAATGCAAAAGTAGAAGATTTTAGCGTTAAAAGCACCAAGATACGTAATTGCAAGTATAGCGGGCCCACTTCGGTACCGATAGCAGGGGGGTGGAATTTCTCATGCCTTTCTCCCCAAGTTTGATGGACGGTGAGGGAGTGATGAAATAAATAAATTAATGAAAATTGTTACATATTTAAGGAAATATTTTTAAAATAGGAGGAGAAAGAGAATCATGCATAAAACACTGAAATAGGAGGTGATCCTGTGCGACACATAAAAAACTGATTCTTTTACATAGAAGATATAATTCTTAAAAATTCTAGAATGTAAGCTTTCAGAGAAGTCAACATATGCTGACGAGTGCAGCTGTAGGAGCATTTCTAGCAGAACGTTTGACTCGCGACACAAAGTGCGTATTAAGGAGCAAATTTCTTCGCTCAAAACTCAAATGCCTCATAAAAAATTCTTAGAGAAATTGTAAAAATATCGAAAATATAGATGGTTGATCACGAATAGCAAGAGTTTGACGCGGCAAAGAAAGTTAAATTGGAATGAAGACATTTACAGAAAACTCAGTTGTCTCGAGGGCTGCCTGAAACTGCTTTCCGCTCAGATGAATACCTATCTGATGATTATGGTAATGAGGGACAAATTGGAGGTCTCAGGAACGTTAAAATATCTCCAAAGTGGGTTCAAACCGAAGCCGACCAGATCAAATGGAGGAAAACGACTCGGTCATCGGAGGCATGGAGTTCCGAATAGAATCAATTATTATCTTTTTCAAATGTCATGAATACGTAATTTGGACTAGAACTTGGTTTCCTCACCATGCAGTATTGTTAATTTTCGTGGGTGAAAGTTGGAAAATTGATCAAATCAGAAAACTTAAAGCCACCTCAGTGTAGTTATTTTTAGGCTAGTTATGATTCTTTGACATATTTTACCTTGGCGAAGGGATTCCCACATACTACTCTAGATTTGTTTTGACGATCTTCACAAGAATCGGTATACCTATATTTATTTAAAAATTTTATCCAATTATTTTTGCTCGTAGAATATCGAAAGCCTAAAGAATATTCTCCACAAAAATCATATTTACGTTATTATTTGTTTTTGTGGGTGAAAGTCGGAAAAATGGTCAAATCAGAAAACTTTAGTGTCACCTCAGTGTAGTTAGTTTTAGCGTACTCATGATTCAATGATAAAAGTAACCTTGTCAAAGTCACCTCTACAGACTCCTCATGATTCGTATTGACGATCTTCGCCAAATTCGGTATAACTACGTTTATTTAAGCTGTTTATTCTATTATTGGTTTGCTCGTACCATATCGGAAGCCTTAAGAATATTCTCCGCATAAATCGTGTTTCTCAAGTTTCCATTTCTAAATGAAAGCATGCAATGCATATGTGCAGGTAATACTAAAAAAATACGGGTGGATAAAGCAGCAGTCGGTAAAGCGTGAATTCCAGTTGCAAAACAATAATCCAAGTATATAGAACCCGTCCTTAAGTTCAGATTTGGGTAAAGCTTTCCCTTTAACTGTGACTGCTCGACATGTTACACGTGGTATGCTTTTCGGCCCAAATCCAGCTCCACGCTACTTAGGTTTATGGCATTTTCCATTTACTCGAAGAAATCACGTCACAAACTTGGGATTACCTTATGCCAGACGTCGGACAGGTTATTATTTACAGTGTATGGAAATCAAAACTCTGCTCTAGCTAATGAAAAATTGGGATAATTTTTCCCAAGTTCCCAAGCAGTGATTGGTCTTGATAGGCGAAATAATCACTCTGTCAAAACTTTAGTTTCATCAAACTGACAGATGCCTTTGCCCCTTGCGACTGGCTGTTGTCTGAATAGGCTTTTAGGTATTCTCTAAAAGATACATTTTAGATTATTCTGCATAGCTACCGCCTGACTGGAGCAAGAGCTACTAATCTCTCGTAGGAAAAGCCTTGTAAACACAGCTGCTTAGCGAGGTAAAAATAAAAATAAGCGCATGCAAGAATACGTGACATCAGTTTTTATACTAATCCTAATTTTAATAAGCGTAACGTGGCACGACGACACTTAACGACAAGGCAAAGCGAATAGGTCAACTTGACCGAATATTTCTATTTTTCTGCAGGACCTACTATCTCCTGAAGTTAACACAACCCAGTAATTAGATGATAATTCGATAAATTAGTCATCTCTGGCAGATACGGTACTCCCATCGTTGACACAGTGTTGGTGCCTATTTTTAGAAAAATCATACTTTTCCGAAAGAATGCCGTAAATGCGCCACAACACTGGCCTTTTGGGAGTTACAATTGCAAAACTTAACCCGACCCCCTCAAACTTGGGAAACTACAGCTTACATTCCGTCGAACTGAAGCCCGTGGAACACGACTTGGTTTCAAGAAGTTTTACTACCTCATAACCCGTCTTGTTTTATTTACTTCTCAACCGTTTGTGACTTCCATGTAAAACTTTTTTGGTAGTAAAAATCTGCCAAATGTAGCTTTAAGTTTCAAACTCTTCCACAGGCGGGTTAACATATGGAATGACTCTGCAAAAGGTGGGCAAGAAAATGGATTGTAGAGGTTTCATATAAATTACGATGTAAATTATTATAAAAAAAGAAAACTAGTATGATATAAAGACACTTTTATGACTTCAAATCGAAGGAATTGGAGAGATTTTACGATAAATAAAGTGCAGAGTGAGCACTTGACCGAATTCGCACGTCGATATTTTTTCCGTGGCGAAATTGACTTCGTTTCGTAGCAATTCATGGGAAAGATAGGGTTTGACAGCACCCTGACGAAAGGCAGCGATTCCACTCAAGTCGTTGACAAGGGAACGGTGGGACAACGTTGAGAGAAGCTGCCGTACCTCAGGAATAAATAAAGTACCCCATTTTGGGGTAAACCAACGCTCATGTTTCGCCACGGACAACATCTTAATACGCAAGGTTTCTGTAGTTCGAGGGGGCCGAATTGGACAAAAAATTATAATACTAGAATCGCTTATTTTAAATAAAAAAAAGACTATTTAGTACACCTCGTTCCGCCTTGCCTAATCCCACAGGTGCGTGCCCCACGAAATGAGAGACGTTTCGTCGCCCCTTTTTTTAGAAAATGGGCATGACGGATTGTTACAGTCGGTAACACCTTTAAGCCTCGTTTACGTAAGTTGAGTGAATGAGGCCTAGTTAGCTAAGCCTATTCAATCGCTCTACTCGCCCTCCTATTCTTTTGCTACACATTTTACCACAGATTTTCCTCGGGACAAGATAGTGTTTTAGGGCGGGTCACAGTGACCTGCCTCATAATAGTTTGGGCGAGATTTTTTTCCAGTCATAATAGTGACCATTTTCGAATTTACTTTCAAAGTTAGCCTCAGAGATACAGAGAAGCAGTGGTACGAAGCATGAAGAAAATATGGCAATATTAATGATGAAAAACCTTAGTTATTAAGACTGATTACCTCTACAATTGGCTTGAGACTAACTTGATCCCCATGCGCTGAAGTCGTCTTCACAACCGAAAATGATTTATTATAAGTATAACGATGATAAATAAATGCATTACTGAATAATTGAGTTTTACTATTTTTATATGGCAAATATCACTAAAAGTCGCGCGGAATGGTGTTAATATATTGGGATCTTTTTGATGACGTCTTTTCCCTCAGTATAAGGGCTGGACCATTGAATTTTATGAGTGGTGACATCCCGCTCAAACTATCTCAAGAAAAAAACGATCAAAAGAAACTTGGCCATTGCTCGAACACTCACTATTAAATGCATCTGATACACCGAGAGGAATAATTAACTATGTCACTCCAACTCTTAAGATGGCATCTTGGTTTTCGGAGTTCAGCTCTGCTAAAGCTCACGACAGATGCAGAAAGGACGGTTAGGGACCGGAAGGGTCTATGTATTAAAAAAAAAGTTACAGCGGAAAAATAGGCAGAGGCTGTGTGGCTGTGTTTACTTTTGATTGCAATGCCTGGAATGTCTCCACCGCTGTAACTTTAAGATAGGTAGGACTTTCAGAGATCTTGTACATCTCCACTCATCACCATAGTCTGAGTCCCTTCTCATTTCACCTTAGTTAATAGTCCACCGCTCTGCCCACCTATCTGTCACTAGCTCGTGCGAGAGCTATTCGAAACTCATGACTTATCGGTCCAATATGGCATACTGCGCACTCGCAATTCTATGTCTCCTCTCTAGTTCCTCCGTACCTCGTAGCTCCACCTATTCCTTAACCCTCACAGTGCCGTCCACTCTTAATTGGTTCTAGCGAGAAATGCCAAGGTAATTTTAATAAGACGTTAAACCATAATATTACGAGGCCATTTTTCAAAACATTCAACTGTGGTTTTCTTCAACAAAACTGCAATTCGTGTAGTTTGTTATATACTACATATATAGTTTGTAATATTTTACATCACTTGAACAACACACCGAATTATTGCAGTATTGTGAACATAAATGGTATACGTTCTCCAAATCTGATAAATCGACCCTAGGCATTTCTCTCTTGAAAACCGAAAGTCGCTATATGAGCCCACGTCACTAAGAGGGCTTAACTTATCCATGTCTTCTTACGGCACACTGATTCGTAAGAGCAACCGGGATAGAAAAACTACTCTGTGATATACAGACATAATGGAAATATTAACAAGTTTCTCGATAGGTCAGAATCCATCTCTGCCCTCTGTACCAATAGACTTGACAATGAAAATACTCGGGCGAGTAGAAATTGTTTTCCCAATACGGTTCTTTCATTCTTTACTTCACTCAACCCCTATAAACTAGGCTATATTAAGAGGTTAAGAAAAAAACCGGGTAAATCTTTCCTTTTAACTAATCAAGTGTTTTTTTGCATACCTCTTCTAAGCGACCACGTGAGATTAGGCGGCGGAGTCGAAAAGATATTATTTACTTCGCTCAACTCGGGTGAACTCGGCTCAATGAAGAGGTTGAAAGTAAAATCGGTTATACCATCCCTTTGACGTAGACGGTTACCGAATCAAGGTTTTTATCCTTTGTTTTCCTCTCCTAAGCGATCCCGTAAGATTAGGCGGTGGAATCGAAAAGAGAGGAAATTTTCTACATCGTGTTTTAAATTGCAATTATTGGTTTGAAGTTTTTCACTCTTTTCTTTTTTTTTCAAAATGCTTGGGACTCTATGAGCGATATCGTGGCCGGCGTGGTCGAGCGTCCGGCCCGCCGTCGGCTCGCCCGCCGCCGTTTGCCGCCGCGGGGAGGGCACCAGGACTCGGGACAGACGCCGGGCGTCTCCGTCGCCGTCGGTGGAGCATGCACCTTTCTCCGCCTCCTCTTGCAACGGCACTTCCTCCCGGAGGCACCCTTCCTCCTGCCCCCTCCGCCGCGCTCCTCATCCTCGCCGCCCCCGCCCCTGTCCCTTCCGCCGGCCCCTCCCCGCCTCCTCCTCCCCTTGTCCTTCCTCCGCCTGCCCCCGAGCCCCCGGCCTCCACCCCCGGTGCGACCCCCAGCCGCGACCGCCTTGGAGGGGGAGGAGGAGTCTTCCGGGGAGGAGGAGGGCGACGATGACGACGACGCCGACAGCGCCCTGGACGCCGAAGACGCCGACGACGCCGACGACGCCGACGACGCGGAGGACGCCGTCTCCTCCTCGGCAGACTCCCGGCCTCCCTCCGCGTGGACTCCGTTGCGGTGGGCGTGGCGGAGGTCCCTGGAGGCGTATAATACGCGTGGGGGTTGGAGTAAGGGAAGGAGGAGAGAAACAGAAAGAATGTGTCATTATTATTAAGGAGATTTCACAGAGACCGAGTGAGTCAAAACAATCACTGAATTCCAGCTTTCGGCTGTATCGCTAAAAATAATACTGCCTTTACTGACGGCATGCATTACCTGGTAGAGATCAAAATTAAGGCACAAAATACGCAAATCTTCCTATCTATAAATGTGAAGGTGTCATTGTGCGGTCAGTTGTAACTACCAAACCACTACACGGAATGACATAACTCTTTGTAACATTATTCATGATGTTACTCAAAAGGTCTATGGCTACTTTTTGTTTACCTAATGGTATCCGGTTCGATTCCAGACGAGAAAAAGCGTTTCCTTAAGAAGTACAATTTAAGTTCGTTTTTCTGGCAACAGACCATTCTCCTCTTGCATAATTAGATTAGAAATAATAACTGTACAAGGTTGTGACAAAAACCATTGGAAAGAAAAATAAATAGACATTATTATTCTTGCAATTGATTTATGTTTTCCCATTGGTTTACTTTAAATCTTGAAAAAAAACTCATAAGATTGATTTTGAGAAATGGTACGCGTATGCACTCCAGAGAGACCTTATTTAAATAATGAGGAATTTCTAAGAGTCAAAAGATTTACAATGTGTAGTTTATGTTCTCTCAGCTATTTTTTTAATATATCATATTGTCACCGCAGTAATTTTTTCAGAGTCGCAAAAAACCATCCGTTGTGGAGGAGTTTTATATGTACCGTGTGAAGAAAATGAGTCAAGTTGAAGACTTAAGTCGATATTTTTACTTAATTACTTAGAGTTTCAGTCATTACAAGTATATTATTGCACCACTAATAATGCAGTATTTAATTCATGCTTCCTACAGCTACTAAAATTTAAATTTATAATTCGAATATAGTCTCCATTATGACAAGGGAACTATCTGCCTGAATCTGAAAGGGAACTATCTGCTGAAATACCTTTAGGTACGATTAGGTAACATATCTTGGTATCTTCGTGTTACTGATTCCACTTCATTTTACCCTAGTTTTCACCGGAAACGAGGTTTATTATTAATTTAAACGAATATAATAATGTATGTAAGAAGAATGCATATTAGAGAAGTAAAAGCATGCTGACTTCTAGTAAATTATCGAGGGGAAGCATCGTAAAATTGCAAAATTAGTGCGTCCGCCGGTAAGTGCCAAACTACTATCGGGCTTATCAAAGATCGCGATCAAGCCACGACCACATCACAGCTTCTGGCATTGGCCAAAATTGTTAGCACTTACTTGCTTACAAATTGTAAGCACTTACTTGCTTACAAATTGTAAGCACTTACTTACAAAATTGTAACTCCAACTACCTCAACGATTGGGTTGTTGCGTCGAAAACTGTGTACAGTAAGTTTGCCTCTCCTTCTTTGCAATGTTTTTATTTTACTTCTTTTTCTATCCAACACTTCGTAGAACCACTTCGTTCGTGATTCTCTACGTCCTTTTGTTCTTCTTTATCCTTCGAGAACACCACAGCTCCATGGCTTCCAATCTCTTCGTCAGCAGTTGCTATTTCCCAGGCTCCACTACGACGTAAGAAAAAGATCCAAATTTATTTGTCGATAAATTTACTCCCTAAGTCCAGGCTTGTGTTATCTGCCATCATCAGACTCTTCTTCTGTTAGAACGCCTTCATTACTTGGGGTGATTCTGCTCACAATATGCTTCTTGCTTCTTCCATCGCTGGTTAGGACAGCAGAGTTAGCGCAAGAGAAACAACAGGTAACGAAACGTGATTCTCAACTGTCAAAAATGAACTGCCGCTATCGCGGTAGTAAGTGGGACGGGGTTGGGCGTCGAGACAGATGAGATTCCACGAATAAACATGATTCAGGTCGAAACCAGTGCTGCCAACTTCAGAAAAATATACTCTCGGAAACTCATTGACTTCGATTTTAAATGGAAGTGAATTTCGTGCTGGAAATAACTGAAAATCCAAGTTGATTTACATGAAAAAATATCCCTATCAATTCATAGAGGCCATGCCGCGACGCAGGCCTTCAACGAATTATTACACTGCGACTTACGCCGAATGGTTCTTGTCTCCTATGGTTCATTTGATAGCTAACTTTGATTTTATTTCGTGTTTGATGTAAACAAGAGTATAAAATTTCCATCGAAAGAGGAGAGAGAGACAGCCATGTGGCCATACCATGGGGAGACATACCTTGTATTACGGCCTTACTAAGTGATTTCTTTAGATTTAACCTGGGAAGGTTCTCCCCTAAGACACTGTGCGTTATCCCCTTGGGTTACGAATGCTGTTCCAGTCAGGTAGAAGCTGTCTCAAAATTAATAGTAAAAAATATTCATTTATTCGCTAATTTCTAATTCAGTCTACTCTAGTCTAGTATTTATATTCGGCATTACATGTAATATGGTCAATTTCTCGGTGAGATAGATAACTTTTGGAAGAGAAGAAATCATAGTGCACGCATGCATATCAGGAAATTTTTGTCGTGGAAAAATGCAGAGTCGGATAGCAAGAATGAAAATTGCGCAGAAATAGCTGCAGCACGTAGAAATGTTATTAAATTTTTGCGTGACAATGTATTGTGCGATATCTGTGGTTTCAAAACAGAAGACGAGTGCTATGAGATAAAAACTTAATGATGGTACATAGTCTTATTATATAATTTACTAACTGTGACAACTACGCCGATGATTCATCGACTGAAATCGACAACTATCTTCCCTACCAATGCTGATTTCTCATCCAACTTTTATCAATCTTGAAGAAGGAGATACAGAAGTATTGGCTACAATTTTTACACTTTAAATTACCACCGATTAAGATTTTTGCACGTTATGCTATCATCAGGAAAATCCGTTTTCACCAATTAATCTTCATTATATATTAATTTGGGCACCGTAACTCTACACTGTATCGATTTAGGGCTGAAAATGAACTTCTATGAGCAATTTGAAATATCAAATAGTAATGCTCAATTATGTAATGATGTTGTTGTTACCCTTCATCTATCTCGGAAGTACCATCACGTGGGATGGAAGAAGTACAACGAACATCAAGCGGAAATAACCCAATGTAAGAAGGCATTCATGGGAAAAAGACCACTGCTGTGCTCAAAGAAGATGGGACTACAAACCAGGAAACAGTATGTGAAAAAATTCTTGTGGAGCGCAGCAAACTATGGATCGGAAGCATGGACCATTGGAAAAGTTGACCAGAAAAGACTAGGAGCCTTAGAAACCTGGTGCTGGAGGAGGATGCTGAAGATAAAATGGATGGAAAAAATAGGAAATGATGAAGTTAAAAGAAGAGTAGATGTGGAACACTGTAGAGAAAAGAAGAACCAGATGGATTGGTCACACACTGAGGCACAATGGGTTAAGAAAGAATATTATTTAAGGAAAAATAGAGGGAGAAGTCCAATTAGGAGGACCAAGACATGATTACATAGCACTTATGAAGAAGGAAGTTAATAAGAAGAACTAACAGGAAGTAAGGGAACTAGCATTAGCTAGGGAAGGGTGGAGGGCTGCAGTCAACCAATCTTTGGATTGCACGCCAATGAATTGTTGTCACCCATTCACCTCTTCTAGAACTCAGATTGCCTATAACACGAAGCAACCTTACCTTGATTTTTCCCGACCCATTTTTCTCAACTTCATATCCCACTTCCAATTTAACGATACATGAAGGCCGAGATATTTGAACAGCTAACGCAACGAAACCTTTGTCAGTGGAAATTTAAAGAGTGGAAATTTTGGCCAGTACTTTTGCTTCTCTTTCTTCAATATGGATATATTATGTTTTCACAAGAGCAGTGCTAATACATCCGCATACAACGAAAACCTCATTAGCATGTGAGCAAAGATCGAATATTTTAATACCTCTCCACTACTGTAGTAAAGACAAAATGTATTTTCCCCCCAGGATTTATTTGTGGTATATAACATAGAAGCCATGCAACATGGACCATCGGCTCAGTTTATACAGTTAAGCAATTGTCTCCATGATTCATGATGAGATTTTATGTACCTTCATTAAATTTTAGTCTACATGTATGGTACAACATACGGAGATTGAAGATAACGCCGATGCCTTGAAATATGTACTATAATTGAATTCTGGTGAGAAAATACATTTTGTCTTATCTATAGTGACAATGGATTTGCAAATTGTGAAGTCTGAAAACATCGAATACCTCTAAATAATTAGGCTGTGGAAAATCACTTTGTATTCCGCCCATTTTTTCGTCCGTGGGTTCATGGCAGTCATGCGGATTTGCTGGATTCAAAGATATTACTTTCGATGTATTCCAGTCTTCTTTACAAAATGTCCTCAAAGCTGTGAAATTATTCATAAAATACGCCGGAAATGGGATATTGGTACCGTATATAATCTTTGTTGGTACCTATGTTATCATAAAACAGGAACTAGAAGATCTGAGAGACAGATGATCGAGTAATTAAAGGTAAATAATCAAGAGAGTGACTGACGGAGGCTTACCTCAAAATAATAACATATTACAAGTTAGATAATCCATTTCAGCCTAATCTTTCAGCGCAATGACGACCTTTTTACGTCGAGGACCATGTTCCGAAATCGACTCCCTATCCCTCCTAAGTTGGCAGCCCTGGCCGAGACGACCCACGAGGCAAATGGCGGAGATGGCGGAGGAATTAGCTCGTCTGGAATTAGCGTTTCTACACCGCGGCGAGACACACCGTCCCCCACAAAACCGCGGTGCGAAGGCTAAAAGTGAAACGGACGTGCGGAGACGGATGGGTTTCCTTATTAATATTCACGCACGCAAACCCTCCCCGCTCGAAGACGGAAGGTGAACCGTGGGATAGAGATCAGATTAGCCAATTTCTGAAAGTTTGACTGTCGGAGATGATGATGACCTCTTAACTATGCCGTATATCCCTGGAAATTTACAGAATCAGTCCCTAAGTAAAAACATATGAGCCGCAGACCTTTCATTTCTCACACCAAAATGACATGAGTGAGGCGATTAATTTTCAAAATTTATCAAAAACTTAGGCCTTCCAAATCAAGTCTCCTCGGCCCATCGTCAGTTAGGTGAATCAAAATATTGAAATTATATCATATGCTGAGGTTGTTGAAGCATTTTAGGATTAACTCCAAATAAAAACTCATTGACCTCTATATTATGTACCTGTCAGATATCTTGACCCAATTTTCAGTTAGTTTGACCTATAGTCACTTTATAAACTTTACCGCTTAAATGTTTCTTTATCTTCACCACCTCTGATCTTCAGCCAAATCACTAATTCTCTTACATTCTATCGTATGTTCGAATATAAATAAGAGCAGGCTATCGGGAAATAGGTAAACCCCTCATAAAAATGTCATGAAGGCGTAGAAAGTGGATGGGAGTAATAAAATTGAGAAATACGCAGTTTTTTAAATCTAAAAATGCCTGGAAAATTTCGCAAAATAAATACCGAATCTGTAAAACTTTGTCATAGGATTTCATTTGGAGATGAAAGAAGAGGTCCCGCGAGGAAGTTGCGTCAATACCACGATTGATTGGAGTAAGCTGCTGATTAAGGTAGGTTAAAATAGAAGAAAGCAAAAATCCCCATGATTTTCAAAGGCGAAAGCCGAAATCTCCCCACACAAAGTATTTCTTCATCTCAGGATACGTCCTACCACTATTCAACCCGTTTATATAACCAGTATTTTTTCCTCCCCTTCCTCGCTTGCCAAAAATCATCCTCTCTATCAAGCTCTTTCGGCAACCTATCGCCCCTTATCGCCTCTATCAACCATCTACCTTTCCTATTCCTAGTTTCCCCGATAGTTATCCTTTCCTTATCCTTCGTAACACGAACTTACTCTTTTGTCTTCCTTTCCGGCCACTACACCTTCCTCCACACCGAACGTACCGAACGCCTGCAGCGTATTATCGTCTCCTTTTCTTATAGTCAACGTTTCCGCACAATACATCGGGAAGCTTCATTTGAAGCTATTTCTTAGACTCTCCTTTACATCACTTCTTTCTTTCATGCGTGAAATCCTCCTCCTCGTGTCTTTACTTCTATGCTCATTTTCCTTCAACGTGCAACCGAGATAATTACATTTATCTACTTGTTCCTGATTGAGCCTTTCTACTTTTATGACCAGTCTTACCTTACTTGTCCAAGAAAACTTGTCATTTTCTAGAGAAGTCAACAGTTTCGGGCAAGATATTGTGGAACTGCATTATAGAAATGAAGAGCACTAGATGCTGTACTGTTCACTATTTTAAATATTGGCCAACATACAGTATACCTGATGTTGGATAAAGTGCCGCAACACGTGTTGTAAAGTTTCCAGTATTAAAAATAGTGGACAGTACAACATTGTGTGCTCTTCATTTGTCATTTTCTCATTAGAGATACTCTAAAGACTTCTAGTCATCTACATCTACGTACTACCCTGCGAGCCGCCGCATGGGCGTGTGGCCGGCGGTGTTGTGACACTAGCCGTGTAAAGGATGAGGTCTTGGAAGGGGAAAAGGTAAGTGTAATATGGGAGTGCTTGAGTACAGCTCAGTTTTTATTATGGCCACTAACCGTGCGTGGAAAGAACGAATTTTTTACCAATATGTTTGGAAATGTATCTTTCTTGTTTAATCACTTCTGCTGGACCTAGAAATGTAGTGTGGCGTCAAAATGATATCCTCTGTGTCGCTCTTAGACACACCTTTTCTGAATTTCTTGAGCAAACTAAACGTAGCGGGTAGCCTCCGAGTCTCTAGCGGCTCCCAACCGAATCCCTCTTAAAGCTGTGTAACACTGTGTAACAATGTACCTATATGATTGAGAACTCCATGTGAACATCATCCTGAAAACGACACTATGCGTCTGAACCATGGTCCGTGTTTATTGAAATGGTGCGGAAGTTTACCACGGTGTTTTTTTCTAACAATCATGGAGTGTTATGGTAGGGTTGGCAACCCTGGCGGGGGTGGGGAAAATAAGACAAAGGGGGCAGCACAGACTCGTCTGCGACGCACCCCCACACGTGTCGCCAGCAAATCAAACTCACACGATCGGCGAGACGTCTATGGACGTCCCTTTGGGGGCTGAATGGATCGGATTTCTCCAAAATTGCCCACCGATCGGGGAGGAAGGATGGGAAACAAAACCGATTTGTGCCTCTCCACTCCTTCCCCCATCCCCCCTCCCGACCCCCGTTCCCCCCGAGGCGGTCTTGTGGACCGAGCTTGCGTACGCGCGTCTTTTTCTTCATCCTCGGGGGAAATTTTACACGTGGACCGCACCGAAGAAGAAAAAAAGGGAAGGCGAAGGTTTCTCCTCTCTCGGGACGTCAGGGAATCAGACTGATGACACGACGGAGACGATTTCCGAACCCGTTAGGAACGTAAGCAAACAGAGGGGAAAAAATTGAAAGGCGTCCATCCAAGAAACAAGTTTTCTGCCCACCCACAACCAAATGGGTGAAAAAAATTATCGGTGAATGGCCGTCACCCAGGTGTGCGTACCTACGAGGCGGCGAATGGCTAACCTATGCCTCATCACTCGTTGGTGGCGATGTCCGGGTGAGGGAGCACTTATTAATGATCAATGACAAGGTCTTTATACCCTTTGATCATTGAGGCAGATGGAAAGAGCGCTTGCTATGGTGGCCAATACCAAGGTATACCATACCAGAAAAAATTTCAATTATCTCACGACTCCATTTTTAACGACGGCTTTTCTGAAGCCATAGACATGGTCCTTGTACCCAGGTCATAACAAGCCCATCTTGAGTCACATTTTTTGCGAGTTTTTAAATTCTGCATACAAAAGCATCGGTGACATGGATCCAAAGATCTAGATATGTTTTCCTAAATAATTGAGGCAATGCCATGAAAATTTTTAAGTTGACAGACAATACTAAGCGACTTTAGGATTCGTTTGAACTTCATGCCTAATGGCTCTCGTTCGACTCCAGGAAAGTTGTAAACATTGCTTCCGACTTCATAGTTCAAACATGGTCATAGGCCCCTTGATCCACAATTATTTCCCTAAATAATCTAGACTGTGCAATGAAACTTTATGATATGACAGAATATATTAAACGACTTTAGAATTCGTTTGGACTTTTGGCCTGATACCTCCCGTTCTACTCCAGGATAGTCGTAAACGTTACTTCCAACTCCAAAATTCAAGCATAGTCATAAGCACAAAGATCCACGTATATCTCCCTGAACAATTTAGGTAATACCATGGACACTTTTGAGTTGGTAGACAATACTAAGCGGCCTTAGGATTAGTTTGGACTTTTGGTCTGACTCCATTCGTTCGACTCCAGGAAAGTTGTAAACATTGCTTCCGACTCCATAATTCAAACATGGGCATAGGTACCTTGATCTATAATTATTTCCCTAAATAATCTAGGCTGTGCCATGAAACTTTTCGATATGACAGAAAATATCAAACGACTTTAGAATTTGTTCGAACTTCCGGCCTGATGTCTCCCTTTTTACTCTATGAAAATTGTAATAATTGCTCCCGACTCTACAATTCAAGCATGGTCATAAGCACAAAGATCCACGTATATCTCCCTGAACAATTTAGGTAATGCCATGGACATTTTTGAGTTGATAGACAATACTAAGCGGCTTTTGGATTAGTTTGGACTATTGGTCTGATTCCACTCGTTCGATTCCAGGAAAGTTGTAAATATTAACGAGTCCGACTCCATAATTTGAACATGGCCATAGGCTTAAAGAGCCACGGGTATAAAAACCTTAGCCAATACTAAAAGCTGTCACGTGAGCATGGCCTGCCCGCCATCTTTGTTAACCCCGATTTTCCTCTAGCGTCAACGGGCTGACGCACTAATTTTGCAACTTTACGTTGATTAACATCGATGACTTACTAGAAAACAACATGCACTCACTTCTTTAATATGCCTTCTCCTTACATGTATTTTTTTATTTATTTAAATTAGTAATATTCCGCACTCCTAGTAAAAACTATGTTAAAATCGAGTATAATCCATAAACCTAGGTAGAAAATACATGCTTTAGTGTTACTTGCCTTAAATATTAGACAATGGTGGATATTCTTGGTTTACATCCGCTTATTTGTCCGTTCCGTCGTGCTATCCAATGAAAAGTACAAAAGGAGCAGGGATAACCAAGATGGTTATTATTTCGGTTGTTAAGCAACAATTTGATGCCGCAATTGCTCAATTAATCTCAATGGTTTTGATAGAAGTGTAAATCCGTGTAGAGTTGCTAAGATGGTACGTGTGATTGTAGTCTGAACTGGGAATTAGACCTCATTTCCAACATTGATGGACGAATCCATGTGACTCTTACTTAAGATATCGGTTTCCGCGGAGTTTATTTGGTGAAGAGAATGGTTTTTAGGGTCTCCTTCCGCGTTTACCCATTTTTTTATGGACAATATTTAAGAAGCCCGCAATTTCCCTAGAATCATACGGGAACCAATAAAGATAGCGAAAAAACCACAAAATTTCAACCGAGAGGACGGCTACACCCTCGCCACCGCTTGGAAACGGCTCTTCAACAGTACGGACCAATCACGACACACCTCTACCCGAAGGCGCGAAAACGGAATAACATAAAAGGACGGACCAAACCCTGCATCCACACTTCAGAGGACCTGAAGAAGCCAGCTGGAACGCTGGTGAAATATTGTCCATAAAAAAATGGATAAACGCGGCAGGAGACCCGAAAAATCATTCTCTTCACCTTACTCAAGACAGTTGGAGCTATTTTTATGTACAGACTTTCGTTGAACTTTATATACGTATACTTGTCAGTAATGTGTATAGATAAAAGCCATAAAAATAGTACCGAATTAGTTTCTTGGCAGTTTAATGCTTTTTCAACACGTAGTGTAATTGAACTCGACATACTTTAATGAAAACGTACAGATTTCTCCTAAACGCGAAAGCATGCTTTTCGCATGATTTTAATGGTTGCTAATAAATACCAAGTTATCGTACCGAATAAATAACTTTTATTTATGTACAATGTTTTCTTAAATTTAGAACTTCGCGCCGTAAACCCAAGTTAATAACTATGCTTTACATAAGACAAAAATTTTAAAACACATTTCTGGCATCAAGTGCATCATCAATCATGTGAAATGTGGTACATGAATGTTTTTTTCGAATTATTAAAAAGTTATCGACTTCTGCACTCAATGACTCACGATTCGCGCTCCAACCACCTTATACAAAAGATTGGGGCGAAAATCCACAAGGGAAAAATCGCTCTCCTTGATCGACACACGGATCCCTCCATAACTCGCCGACTTAGGATACCGAGGCGTCCTCCTCCCCGGTGAATGTTGCGGGTTATAAACGAACAAGAATGATTTTTCCTCTGCGAAATTTTGCACCCGCGCGCACTTACTGGTGAATTAGCGAGGACAATCCCCAGACTAGTCCCAGTATCCTCAAAACACATCAGAAAGAGCGAACTCATCACTGTGTCCAAAGTTTGGCTTTTACCTCGCGGACTGTGGAACCAAGTGCACCCTTTGAACTGCTTAGTTACACTGAATTTGCGGCAGTCTAGAACATCTCTGCACTATGAAAAAATGAGCAACTTCCACTGTGACAATATTTAATACGACCGGTTTTTCTTTTTACAGCATCTTCAGGCTTCTTTAAACATTATCACAGTGGAAGTTGCTCATTTTTTCATGGTGCACAGATGTTCCGTTTCAATTCTATCAGACCAGAAACCACAGATTATGTTAGAACATCTCCTTTCCTTCAGGGGTATAAAGAACACTTTTACCTCTACACAACCCCATCATTCGTTGAAGTCTCTCAAGAATACAACGACACACTCAATGGTATTGTTCTAAAGTAAAGGCCACTTGCTGCCACAGATACTATACTTCCCTTAACAATTGAAGTTGTTCGAGTACAATTGATTATTAAGAGGTTTTGAACTTCATTAACGGAAAAATTGAATTTCGGAGTGAAGAAGCACGGTGAGAGAATAGGCATGCTGAGATTTTCCGATGATATCGCCTCTGTCGCGGTAACTGGTTGATGGCAAAGTTAAATGATGAATGTATAGCACTATTTACACATATTTTACGCACCAAAAACAGTGAAATTAATTTATTAAAGAAATCATCAATCATATGTGACGAAAAATGCCAAATTTTTATGAATAAACGCAGAAAAAATAAGCTTTCTGTTGCATTTTTACCGCATAAAATTCTGTTTTCTCGTTTTGAAAACATGGAATCTCAAATTTGTGTAACCCCACTCTTGTTAAGAAAGTAATTTCGAAGGCCGAAGTCAAATTTGTGTATCCCCATTCTTGTTAAGGAAGTAATTTCTAACTCCTTACAGTATTTATTTTTTAATGTTTGCCATCTTAGATAACGGAAAAGTAACGGAATACAAAGCACTCAAATATATTAGAATTAACGCACCGACAACAGCGAATGATATTTATTACAAGAAAGATCAATCGGAGGTGACGAAAAATATTCATCAATAAACGTAGAAAAAATAGGATTTCTTTTGCATTTTTTACTGGTTTTCATACAGTTTCCCCGTTTGTAAGTTTGTAAGAAAATATCAAATTAGAGTATTTTGACTTTTGTATAGATATTAATTACTGACACCGATATTCTTGCGGTTGCTATTGTTCAAGCTGGCGAACATAGATAACGGAAAGTAAAGCACTCAATATGTTAGATTTTTCGCAGAAAAACTGCAAATATTATTTACTAATGAAATTATCAATCAGAGGTAATGAAAAATGTTAAATGTTTATCGATAAACATAGAAAATATATGTCTTCTGGTGAATTTAATCTTTATTCCATTAGTTTTTCTCGTTTTGAAGACAAAGCATTTCAAAGTGGAGTATCTTAAATTTATTCAAAGACGAGAATTAATGTGGCTGATATGGAACTCCTTATAGTAGTTATTATTCAAGCTTGTCAACTTGGATAGTGCGAGGTTGGTATTCTTACCCTCTTGGTTCCGGTCTTTCAGGTGCTGGACGTTTGTGGTGGATCGGCTCTGCGGAGCAATAGCTCTCCATGGTGCTCCGGGTGCAGCCTTGTCTACAGCACTCGTCTGAAACTCCCCGACCAGTCTGCACGTACGCCACCACTGCAAGCAGGAGATACAAATATATTTTAATTGCATGCTTTCTGACCGTAAACCTTTGGCGAACCAAGGCATGGGTGATGTGGGCGATAGCTTCAGGCTACCGGTCATAGGCGCCGCGACTATGTGAGTCAAAATGATAATAATTTTTTTATTCCATCATTTGTGACACAAATTTACCTATACATCATTTTACCGAATTTTCAAAGCCGAATCAGATACCCTAATGGATATATCCGTTGTTTGGGGTTGCCGTTTTGGGGCTTGGGGCAAATTTCAGGAGGAAGACACCCATTTCTCATATTTACAAGTCGCACACGTCCCAGAAAACCACCGGCGCACAATTTAGATGTGTCCATGGAATTTAAAAAATGTTCAGAGATTCGAAAAAGTATAAATAAAAAAACAAGCGCTACTTTCCAACTTTTTTTGAAAAGGTTTTAAAAATCCTGCTTTTGCTGATAGAATGTGTTAACTATTGATAACCAAAATTAATGCACAAAACATTTCAATTTTCCCACGACTCCATTTTTAACGAAGACTTTTCTACAATCATAGATGAGGACCTTATACCCAGGACAAGACACAACTTGTCCAATGTAATCCACCATCTTGAGAACATTTTTGGCGGGGTTCACATTCGGAATTCAAATGAATGGGTGACATAGGCACAAAGATCCACTCATATTTCCCTAAATAATCTAGGTAATGCCACAAAACTTTTTGAGTTGAAAAAACTACTAAGCGGCTTTAGAAGCCATTTGAACTTTTGGCCTGACGCCTCCCGTTCGACTCCAGGAAAGTTGTAAACAATGCTTCCGACTCCATAATTCAAACATGGTCATAAGTGACTTGATTCACAATTATTTCCATTAATAATCATGGTTCCACTATGAAACTTGTAAGTTGACGGGCAGTATTAAGCGAATTTAGGGTTCATTTGAACTTCTGGCCTGACACCATCTGTTCGACTCCAAAAAAAATTGTAAACAATGCTTCCGACTCTCTAATTTAAACATGGGCATAGGCACCTTGGTCCACAATTATTTCCCTAAATAATCCAGGCTATGATATGAAACCTTTTGATTTGATAGGCGATATTAAGCAAGTTAAGAAATTGTTTGGAGATCCATCCTGTCGCCTCCCGATCGAATCTAGCAAATTTGTGAAGAATGCTTCCGAATCCATAATTCAAACATGGGCAAAGGTACTTTGATCCACAATAATTTCCCATAATTATTAAGATAATGCAATTAATCTTGGGACGGATATAGGAAAAAACTACGCGGGTTCAGAATTTGACTAAGCCTTTGGCCTGAGACCTCCCTTTCTACTTCGGAAAAGTTGTAAGTATTGCATTCGATTCCATAATTCAAGCATGGACATACTAAAGATTCACGAGTTGTTTTTTCAAACTTTTTGAATAAATTTTAACATTTTAAAATTAATTTTCCTGTGTCTTATAAGTAAATAAAAAGATCTGTAGTAACAACAGTAGGAGGAAGAATTTAAGCTGCGAAAAATGACTTAATTAAGTATAAGGACCTTGGCCATAGGTACCTGCAGCGCTATTTATCTGGAATGACTACACTTTGACTTCAATTATCGCAGTAATTAGCTAATAACTCAAAAAATAAAACAGCAATGTGCATTTACTTTATTTTAAATCAATTTTTTGGGAAAATCACTTCTTAAAAACAATTTTCTATTAAAATGGCAATGACGTTAAATAGAAAAATACTATTTATTCACGTCTTTTCCCAATATTTCAATTAAAAATCGTGTAATATCAAGTTCAATACGCGATAATAAAAGCTGGAAAAACTATTAGTAGCTCACATCTGATAAAGAAAGTATTTTTCTGACGGTATTAAATATATGAAAAACATTTATATCCTTTCTCGGTGGTAACACCTCGATGAACGTGAAAAGGGGAGAGAATGTACGGAAATTGCGAAGTGCCACCAATTTCATGCAATTATTTCCATTCAAAGTGGCCCTCTTTAATGCATCGTAAAATTAGTGCGCTTATAACTGACTCGATAAAAATGACAAAAAAATCTACGGACTAACAGTTTACTTAATTATACCGGAATTCAATTATCTTTGAGCTGGTATAATGTCTCATATGCCGGGCACCAGGCCGCCCTTTGGGACTTGCGTACAATTAGACCCGAAGTTTACTCCTGGTAAGAATTATTATTGTGAAGTAGAGCGAATTATCTTTGCTGATCAGAGGAACGATTCAGATATCAGATTCGATTTGGTAAAACTCACCTAAATCTCGGACCATTCGTTGTTGTGTCACGTGACTTCTTAGTTACGTGAAACACAATCCACCAGGGCTGACGTTTTTTGCCTCCCCTATTCCGTTTTCCCCTGCCACACACCCTTGAGGTGGCTCGCAGGTTATTATGTAGATGCAGATGTAATACATGTAATCACACACTAATAGAAGTCACGGACTAAAATCTACGTTCAGATAAAAAAACCTCGCATATTTTTTACGCAAAAGACCTCGCATATTTTTTATTCTTAATATTAGCGAAGACATACGGAAGAGAATAGCGCTAGCATAGGAGGCACTTAGTAAGAGAAGGCAGCTGATGTCGGGGACATTGGGTAGAGATGTGAAGAATAGGCTGGTGAAGAGTTTGATATGGAGCGTAGCGATGTATGATGCAGAAAGGTGGACCCTCAGAAAAGAGGACGAGAATAGACTGCAGGCATTTGAGATGTGGGTGTGGAGAAGGATGGAGAAAGTAAGGTGGACGGAGAGAAAGAGTAACAAGGAAGTGCTTGAGATGGTGGGCGGAATGGGTCTGAATGAAATTCGGGATGGGCAGGGTAGGTGACTAGGGGATGTAATAAGGGACGATGGATTGCTCAAGAATGTGGTAGAGGGAAGGATGCTGGGTAAGCGGGGAAGGGGAAGAAGGAGAATTGATTTTATGGACGGGATGAAGACGGGTAGATCGTATGCTGAGGCGAAAAAGGAATTACTGAATGGAGATGGGCCCCTGAATGTGTAGAGGACCGGGAGGAGATTCTCTGAAATTCAGCAATACCTACCGTAACCGGTAGAGTACTTTACATAAATTATAAAAATTACTAAGAAAGAGGAAGGGAAATTGGATGGGTCACATCCTGAGAAAAGATTACCTGCTAGAAAGAATATCATGAGGAAGGATCGAGGGAAAGAGAGGGAGAGGAAGACTAAGAAATAACATGTTGACATATATTATCTATGGAAGGAGTTACCAAGAGCTGAGCGAGGCATCATAGGATAGACGAGCATGAGGGAGCAGTTCAATTGAAACCTGTCTGAGGACAGATTCACCTTAAAAGAAGAAAGGAGCCTACTTACGGCAGAGTCAAAGTTCATGAACTGAGCCAGCGATACCGCAACAACAACTGAATTTTAGAATTTCAATAATGAAGAATCTGATTATATTTACAGCCATCGGAACCATGGTGAACAGGGAGTTTTGCCTCATTTTTCATTGAAGTGAAAGTCTGGCCAAATTCCGGACTCTAACTCGAAAATTTTTAGCCATCAGGAGTTAATGATGAAACGGAGAGAAAGTTGTGAGAACACGACGGTCGGCTGGTTTCAATCTCTTCGTAATCGGGAAGAAATTGCACTCAAAATATATTGGTGAAACATTTGCTAGAAGATAAGAGAGTGAGCCAGTTTTTTTTAGGACGAGACAAGTCTGTAAACGTGAGGGAATTTCAATTTATATATACAAGCTTTAATTGTTTCTCTCATTATTATATCGAGGGCGTTTATTTTTAGAGGACTGCTAACATTCTCACAAGCGAAAAAAGAGAATCACATACCGCTAATTATGAATCAACGCGGAAAATATAATTGATGAGATAACTGCATGATATTTCGGCATTAATTGTTGAGAAAAAAGTGGGCGTATTCAAGGGAGGAAAGAATAAAATAAAAACGGTTTTACTGGTCGTACGGATAATCACCGTCGGAGTCTGTGCTCTTCAAGGACTACCGACGCGCCGGTTATATTGCCGTCAGTTGACTTTTTACACGTCGCGACTTACCTGCCCCCTATTTTTATCCCGTCATTTTTTGATCGCCAAAGAACATTTATTATAAATGCTGTAGCAGTGTTAAGGGGGCTGTATAACTCGACCAAAAACGCCCTTTTAGTTCTGGCTACTGCCGTGCGTACTAGCGTGGGAGAGATCTTCGCCTTCCCCCTCCATTACTCACCCCGGGCAACATCGCCACTGATGGCTCAGTAGAAAATGCGTTCAGAAGAATGTTCTCAGTGACGTTATAATACACAATATTCAATATTTTGATAATCTTCTATAGCGATGAAGGATTCCTATTTACAATAAGTGCAAATACATTTAGAAATATACACCTTTCTTCCGCCTATTTACAAGATTCCTATTTGCAATAAGAGCAAATATTTTTAGAAATATACACGTTTCTTCCGCATTCTAAATAGTCATTCAGTAAGCAAAAATCCAAATTTACGACACATATTTTAAATATTGATTCTTATTCTTGAGGGCTGCACAAAAACATTTACTCAAAGTAGCAAAGAAGAGTCGTAAAATAACAGCGCGTAGACGTCTATGGAAGCGTTTTCGGCCGCGGTATTTATTTTTTAGTATTCATCCGGTTAAGGTAGGTTTTGCTGAATGTCAGAGAATCTCATATCGGTTTTTACACTTTTCTGGGCCTATCTACCTTCAGTATATCCTTATTCGCCTCGGCATACGATCTGTCCTTCTTCATTCTGTCCATGAAACCTATTCTCTTTCTTCCTCTTCCCCGTTTGCCTAACATCCTTCCCTCTATCACATTCTCCAGTAACCCAACGCTCCTCCAGCCAGCTACCCAACTACTTTTCATAATAAGCTATGCTTATTTTTCATGATACTTGACTGAAAACTGACCCTTATTACATCCTCCAGCCACCTACTCTGCCGATCTCGAATTTCATTCATAAGTTTCCTTTCCTCGCCCACCATCTCAAGCACTTCCTCGTTACTCTTTCTCTCCGTCCACCTTACTTTCTCCATCCTTCTCCACACCCACATCTCAAATGCCTGCAGTCTATTCTCGTCCTCTTTTCTGAGGGTCCACGTTTCTGCATTATTCATGGCTACGCTCCATATCAAACTCTTCACCAGCCTATTCTTCACATCTCTACCCAATGTCCCCGTCATCAGTTCCCTTCTATTACTAATCGCCTCCTTAGCTAGCGCTATTCTCTTCCGTATGCCCATGCTACTACGTCCGTTTTCTTTCAGAGTACTAAGTAAACAAATGTCCTACGTGCTCGAGTTTGTGTCCTCCAACTTTAATCACCAGCTTCGTTTTCTTTGTCCCAGAGACAAAGAAAGCGAGGTATACACCTGTGGCATACAGCCCCTTTTAAACTTAGAATAAATAATAATAAGGAAAGATTTTAAAAACGATGGTTATTTGACTTCAGTTCAGGCATCTCCAGTGTCGTAATAAAGTCGCATTTTCGCTACAAAAAAAGAGAGTTAACTTCTACGAAACCACGTCACACGAGTTTCTACGATGACGACTTATGAAATCGGCGATAGGTGATTGATGAAAATTGCAGCGATACAACAGGCAAATCACTGGAGTTGTCGGCGCATTTCAACGTGAATCAATAGCATTGAATTCACACCAGAAGCTATCATATATTATGTAAAAATATTAGAGGTATGAAGATTCAATCGCAAAACTAAACAACAAAAATTAGTGACCCCTCCGGTTTAACTCTCAATTATCTTCATATTAACCTCAGTTATTTAATAAAAAGTATTATCTTACCAATCATCAGCATCAGGCCTGTACGGTGGATGTACCAAGCGTTCCTAATTGAATGTTTACGACTGATGCTGATGACGAAATGCTGATGTTTGCAACTTATTAGCATTGCATTATTATGATAACCCAAACATACACTTATGAAGAGTGCTGTATTTGTGAAATTGTGTCACTTTTAATGAGTGACGCCACAAAAATGTGTCCTTCGGATTAAAGTTTGTGAATGCTTGATTCCGAGGTGATATGTTCGAGGATTTATGCGACGGATAATTGCAATTAAAATAAAGATTATTTATAATGATCTTCATTTCCTGTGTGTAATTATTCTAGCCCTTAAGATGAAATAAATTATATTCTGAAACGTTTGCAAGGGAAAAATAACGTCATATACGAGGTTAAGTCAATAAATAACTCGCAACACTGAATAGAGGCTGTAATAATTAAAGTAACTTCCGGAAATTTATTTCACTTTTCTACACATTAACCCTGTACATTTAGACACTTATCCAATTTCTTTACAAGTCCTTGGTAGCTGGCAGGAGAGAAATCTTTTGTTTGCTGCCGCAGCCAACGCGTAACCCCTTACTTACTACTACTTAATACTACGGGATCATCATTTTGAAAACGCCGGCCACCCAAATCACTTTTTTAGGAGCCCGAACAGATGATAATCACGGTGGCCTGAGTTGGGCCTGTACGGTGGATGTACCAAGCGTTCCTAATGAAATGTTTACGATTGATACTGATGACGAAATGCTGATGTTTGCGACTTATTCATTGACTTACCCTCGCATTGGATTTTAACCCTCAAAATAAGTTGATAATCATCATAACATTTTAATCCCTCTCGCAATAAGAGTTGTGACTCGAAGATCAAGCTCATTGTTTGAACTACGTGTTCAATTTTATATTGATTTGGATTCTACTTCTTTGGTCGTAATACATGCAAAAAGTCGTCATGGTTTGACATATTTATTGCTCTTGGCAAGATGAATTCAATTCTCCATTAAGCAACGCCGCCAATGTCTCGAATGAGTTTCCTCACCTCTGGCCTGAATTTATGGTTATGCTCGGGTATTAAACATTTACCGCTGCATTTGTGTCTGCAATCACCGCTTAAGGCATGGAATGTCGATGTGATTTATCTTGTGAGGGATCAGACACAGCGGATTCACTGTGAATAAGCTTGAGCCATCACTCAAGTCACCAAGTATTATCGTTGTTGAGATACAATAAGAAATTCTTAAATCCACCGTTTTCCTGTCATTTTCACTGTAAATTCCCGAATCGACAGTAAAAAGTGTAGTTTAGCTTTTAGTTCTGGACAAATCGTTGACATAAACAAGAAACTATAGGAGACGCCACATTAAAGTATGTTTTATTAATTGCTGAGAATATCAGTCGCATAAAATATTGTTTTTTCGTCATTAAAATGTTACAATATTTACTAATTTGCTCTTATCACTTCTAAAATACCTCATTTTATAAAAATACGAATCCATAAAATGACGATATTTTTCCTACAACACCAAGTTGAACGACAGTCATCCTTTACACATTATTAAACGTCACCGATCCACAAATGACTTTTTGCACACCAAACGACCTGGATTTATTTAAGTTAGCGAAAAAATCGATAGACTTTAGTTCAGTCGAGGGCAGTTGTACGTACTAATATGAAAATTTCGATCAAAGGCTTAGAAAAAATACCAAATTCTTATCTTTAGATTAATATTACAAAATGGCTCCTCGGAAAGAAGTTTCTTAAAGTACAGTTAAGTATATAATGCATATAATTTTTTCTCAGCATGTGCGGCAGTGGAGCAAGTATTCATGGGGTATAATCCACTGGCTTGAAGTAAAATTCGAATATGGTCACCAGTGTGACTAAAATTGTGTGTGTAAAATCTCGCTCGGACCTCCTTCAATTGTTTTTCCCACCATCTCGTGATTCCCACGGCAAACCTTCCCCCCTACCTGCTACACACGGACGACTGCTTTCTATTTATTTTTTCAAGCCCTTTTTTTTCTCTCTTCGGAGTCGGCTGTCTGGCTGGAATCCCGGACACCGCCTTTGGCATGGCCAAAACACAAACGGGGGGGCGCAGTCGCTGACCTTGCTCCACGTGCCGTTTTCTACGCCATCCTCACCCCCTTCCCTTTAATCCCGTGAGTGACTTGCGTGATTTTTGTGTGAGGGAGGAGAAGGGTGGAGGAAGAGGAGACTGTGACATGCAAGAATGCGTATACTGCGCATCTTTCAGAGTCCGCCAATAAATTTCGTGCTCCCACCCCTCAGTCATCCTCTGCTATGGGGGGAGAGATTTTGAAGATGACGTGTTGTCCCAGCGATTTTGAATAGGCGGTTACTTTGTGCAACATCATCATCGCGTGTGTGTGTGCCCCCAAGCGGCGGAGAAAAAGTAGCCAAACGCCAATTGGCCACGGCGTAAAAACACCGCGCACCATTCCAGTAAGAGTAAGGTCGAACAAAACCCATTCACAAGTCCGAAACGCAGATTCACGCATTCGCTGTACGCATTCGTATATGAAATAAGTTGCGCATGAAATCAATTTATAAGAGACCGGTGAAGAGCTTGACATGGAGCGTAGCGTTTTATGGGGCAGAAACATAAGACCCTCAGAAAGGGGGACGAGAATAGACTTCAGGCATTTGAGATGTGGATGTGGAGAAGGGTGGAGAAAGTGAGGTGGACGGAGAGGAAGACTAACGAGGAAGTGCTTGAGATGGTGGGAGAGGAAAGGAAACTTATGAATGAAATTTGAGATCGACAGAGTAGGTGGCTGGAGAGAGTAATGAGGGGCGATGGGTTGCTCAAGAACGTGATAGAGGGAAGGAGGTTGGGCAAGTGGGGAAGAGGAAGAAACAGAATAGGTTTCATGGACAGGATGAAGAAGGGTAGATCGCATGTTGAGGCAGAAAATGATACACTAGAGCGAGATAGGCCCCTGAAAGTGTAGAAAACCGGGAGGAGATTCTCTGACATTAACCGGTAGAATACTAATTTAAAAAATACATAATGCCCTACGAGCCGTCGCATGAGCTTGTGACGGGATATTGGAACACAAGACGTGTAAGGGTGTAAAGGATGAGGTTTTCGGAGGTGAAATGGTGAGGAGTGTTATGGGTGTGTTTTAAGTGAAACTTCGGTTTTATTATGGCCACCTACTGTGTGTGGAAATAACGAATTTTGGTACATATCTGTTTGGAAGTGTATCTCCTTAATTTTATAGCTTCTGTCAGTCCTAGTTATGTAGTATGGCGTCAAAATTATATTCTCTGTCCCTCTGAAACACACCTGTTCTGCATTCCTCCAGCAAACTTACTCCAGCGCGCAGCCTCCGAGTTTCAAACGGCTCCCCAACCTAATTCCTCTTAGCTGCGATACACTATATGTTCGCTCGTATCAGTATTTAACGAAGCGCGCAACATTACCTTGTATTTCATTTATTATTTTGCTAAATCTTTCTGTCCAGGGCCCCAAATGCTCGCGGCGTATTCAAGGTGTAGCCTAACCAGTGCAAATTAGCATTACTCTTTGTTTTTTTCATTCGAGGACCCTCCTATTATACGCTTAAAAAAACCTAGTTACTTTAATGCTGTGCCGCATAGGTTTTATATATGTGATCTACACGATATGTCTGAAATCAAGGCAATTCCAAGGTATTTGACTTTTTCTGACTATTTCACTTTATGTTTCCACCCATATTGTCGACATGAAACGCTGCATCTTAGCAAATTTCTCGGAGAAATGCACAATCTGGAAAATGACTACCTAAAGGTATGTATCCCCGGATGACAGTCCTTTCAAACGCAAAGTAGGATATCGACATTACATTAGTTTCAATGAAAGTTCTGTAGCGGTTTTTGCCTAAGATAAGGTTTTTAGTAGTCTACTTGCTGATTTGTGGGGTTTTGGACTGTAGTTATTCTAGCATCTAAATGTCTGTCATATTGTTCCGTTTCCCCTCTCATATGGGATCAGCCATCAGATCCCTCATCAATTCCCCATATCATCTTCCCCATCTTAATTCGTTCAGAATTCCTATCCTCTTCCACGCTTCCCCAGTTTTCGCTCCTCTATTACCCTCTTCGGCATTCCCTTTCCTTTCAATACGTCCTCCATCCATCTCTTGCGCCTCCTCCTAACCTCCGCCACTAGCTTCCTCTCTTCTCCAATCATATCCAATACCTCTTCCTTCGTCCTTCTCGCCACCCAGCTCATCTTCTCCATCCTTCTCCACGCCCACATCTCAAACTTCTCATGTCTACGTACATCCTACCGTCGCAATGACTAATGTCTCTGACTCATACTTCGCCACTCTCCATTTCACAGTTTTCACCCTTTAGATAATAAAGTATCAATCAGAAAACTATTGTTTATTCTTAGCTTCGAATTCTAAATGTGAGATGGCGTCGCTACAAGAACTACTGATCTCTTTCTTCGCTGATGGCCAGAAATTATAGAGAGACTGGGCGGCGATATGGATTCCAGTTGACGCGCTTCAAAATGAATTTCCCTCAGAAGAAAACATTCTAAGCACATGATTGACCAGTTTAGGCTGTGTTTGCTTCGAAGCGCATTGCAAAGAACGGTGAGCGACCAAGTTAGCAAAAATAAATGCTGGGATGAGGTTTTCTTGAAATACATTTGCAAGTATTGCACCAGCGACTAATGGGTACACAATATCATTCACAAAAATATATAAAATAAAATCTAACAGTGAAGTTGGAGCGATGAACCACCTTCCTATCTTTATTTCTTAACGTGGTTGGAGTGATTTTCCTTTGTTATTGTTTGCTAAGGGGGCGTCCATTAATTACGTGGGGCGTTTAGGGGGGTTAGGATTTAAGCGGAATCTCACCCAATCTCTCGTGGGAGAGGGGGGGGGTCTCGGCAAATAGCACGTAATTTTTTTTCCGATAGAAACAGTGTAAAATTGCAAGAAAACTAATTTAAATTAAGTAGAACATGTTTCTCCACTGAAATATGGCTAAATCCTACTCAACAATATTTATCGTGGTTATGTGAACGCCACAAAGTAGCACATTAGCCCCTCAATTGTTTAGCCGCCACCGCCATACGAGTTTTAGTGGTTCCTATTTAAGTATTTTATTGTTCGATTTTCTCACTGTGATTCTAGACTACATTCTTACTAGTCTTAAATACTAGTCTTAAATAAAAATAATTAAGAAAATTATGTTTTTTAAAAATAAATCCAACGCAAACAAGCATAAATCAATGTATTTACACTAAAAATACGCAGGGGAGGCGGGGGGCGGGGGGGGGGGCGAGCCAAATCTCACGACAATCGCCAAAATTGCTTCACGTAATTAATGGACGCCCCCTAATGTTACCGATTTGGTTTCTTGGCGCTTTAATGCTATTTTAACACGTAGCCTTTTTTTGACTTACTTGAAAAGTTATTAAAATGTGAACTAACCGCTCCCTCCATTTTAATTTTACAAAACCACATTACTAGGCATTATGAAACCGGGTTACGGACGTTGACGAAAAAGGGTTGTTGGCGTATTGTAAGCGGTTCCTAATAATGCGCTTGGATAAGCAATGAATGCAAGATTTACTGAAGGCCGTTTTACGAGAGAAACTTCTTTGCGCGGTTAGACGCACAGAAAATGCGAAATAAAACATGGGTACAGAATTAGGTGCAGGAGCTATTTTCCTGTCTTATGTCCATACATTTGCTCAGTCATTAAAGCAAGTCCCCGCTTAACACGATGCAATTTTAACTGCACACTCATCCATAAATCAGGCCATGCAGTAAAGTACCTCGCATAAATCTACCTTGCGAAAGAAAGTGCAGTATTTATGGAATTGAAAAAGTTAAGCTTAGAAGATTAAAATCAATAGAGTATTTCGTAATAAACATTTTGATGTCAACAAACTACTGAATACCATCCCTAGGAGCTGTTTCAAACCTCTTACGGTGGGCATTATTGTTTTATCCATAATTCATTAACTATTGCTTCTTATGGTCTCTGGAAGGAAATAAAGCACTCTATGTAATATCGGATGACTGTAAAACTATAGTATGATAAAGATAGTTAAGCTGTAATTGGCTGAGCTGACCCTATATGCTATCGACTATTTGGTCTGAAGTGTTACAGCAATCACGGAAGTGCGATAGCTAAAAAGATCATACAAAAAAGATCCAAAAGTAATCTTATTTTAACATGTGACAAGGGGATATATGTGAGAACTGAATGACAGAAATAAACAATTTTCCTGATGATATTTCGATAATCGATGAAGCACGGCGGCATTGGTATTGTCCAAGGGAATACATGCAGTAAGAAATTTCGATGGTATAAGCAAGATTTCGTACTCCCCACTTTAATACCACTTGGTACTACATATGTTTCGACTGTCACGCAGCCATCATCAGGTACAATATAAAATCAACCTTTACTGACATATACATGTATTCCAATCTCAAGTCAAATCATGTAATCCAATACAATTTGTAATCAAGATCTTAACTTAATCTTTGCTAGTCCACTAAATGGAGTACGCCATTACAAAGAAAGGATGGTGTTGTTAGGGTATGACAACATCAGTTTAAATTGTGATAGCAAAGGGAGTGACAGTCAAACTCTTGGCTATTTAACAACCTTGTTTTCTTCCTTTCACTCTTAACTATTTCCCACCGTTAATCCACATCTAACCGACGTGATTCATCCTGTATAAAGAGTATTTCAACGTGGAATTGGGAGTGGAAAGATCCCTCCATTAGATTATTTTGGGTCTCTATTCCATGAACATGTCTCAATTCAATATTCGGACACGCAAGTTGAGAAGTTCCTACAGGTTTACCCCGAATACACACCGCCCCAAGAGTCACATTTAGTCTCGCGCACACCTGATTTTATCATGGGGTCGAACGAGTCCCTTGCGTCGCTAAAAAATTTTCCTAGTGTCATTGGTACATAAAAAGTAATTCGGCACTTGTCATTTGGAAATAATTTAATTCCGCCGAAAACTTTTTCCTTGTCATATAGTGTTGCCCATTTAAATTTTTGATCATTGGGTCAGTTACAAGAGTGAAGAAACTTCATACATTAAGTGAATAACGAACTATATCTCAATAATGATGAGCCGACATTATATTTGCATGAAATATTGCCGCTCTCAATATTCGCCGTTTAACAGATCAAATCGAAGTGTGACAGTACATACTTCACTCATTTCGTCCGGACACGTTCTGCTAACGATAATTTTTTCATCCATATAATTTGCTGTTCACCCTTTCGGCCCTATAAATTGTATTATCAAGCAGGACGGGGGATTTTTTTTGATGGGACAATCTAAATGATGATTTTGGTACGAGAATAACAGACACCACTAAAAGGCCGTTACATTAATTATAGCACCACACCGAAGCAGCTGCTAACAAATCCTTGGATAATAGTTGGGGGACGGTTTAACTCGTCCAAGGCCTCCTTCAGCGGAACTCGGGAATCATTAGCGAAACTCGTAAGCGCGAAAAGGAATATTTAATCAATAGTCTCACGCGTAAAAAGACCTGTCACCCTCTAATTTTGATAAATGAGTGCGTGCTCAAGTATATACATTACCCACGCGTATCTCGAAGAGCACTCGCCCACGTTAAGGAGGCGAAATAACAGGTGCCCACCCGAAGAGAATGAAGAATAATTACATTACACCACACCCTGCGATTGAGACGGACCTGCAAAGTTTGTAATTACCCAAGTAACCCTCGAAAAATATTTAGTTTGTTCTCACGTAAGGGGGCGCTCGGCTTCAAGGCGCCAGACCCACGCTTACCGAAGGTTTATTTTACCAGCGATGGGTGAGCTTCGAGTAGGGCCGGGCAAAATACAGTAGAGCGTCGATAATCCAGGCGTCAAAAATACGGACCGTTGATAAGCCGCATTCACATCCGGCGAAAAACAAGTTGAAGTGAATACAACGTACATATTTGTCAAAAGCGTTGATGCGAGACTCGGAGGGATCGTCGACCGCTACAATGTAATGATTCATTAAAATACTACGCAATAGGTTCGTATTAATTAATAGTTTTGTTTGCCTGCTCTAATTATTTAACTATAATACTAAATATGAAATAGTTCTCTCCATTGTTTCCGGGTTAGCTGCGTCAAGTTTTATTCAGATGACATTTCGTGGCCTATGCTGGCCACATCTTCAGATCAGGTCTGAGTGCCGACGGATGTCAAGTCAAAGATGTTTATTTACACACCAAACAATACAGAATAACAAATAACAAAAACAACGGTGTGAGACCAGTTTTAGGCTATCGCCTCTTCAGGGTATTCACTGGAAATTTACACTGGTGCGGGAAGATATTGGCCCGGCATTCGCCCTAGGGCGGTGGGAAACCCGCTAGAACCGCCGGAAATAGCCCTGTATATATACCATCCTCAGGCTGGCCTACCAGTGGCGCGACCAATCAACGTAGAGGACCCCGATTTTGGCGCGCTTTTGCGTAAGAGTTTTCCAAGCGGTGCTCAGTCTATGCCCATCATCTCTATTGAAATTGTGTGCTACTTTTTCAATTTCAATAGCCTCCCGGATGATGCGAGGGAAATAATCGGGGTCCTCGACGCTGATTGGTCGCGCCACTGGTAGGCCAACCTGAGGATGATATAAATACAGGGCCATTTCCATCTGTCGGCACTCAGACCTGATCTGAAGATGTGGCCAGCATAGGTCACGAAACGTCATCTGAATAAAACTTGACGCAGATAACCCGAAAACAACGGAGAGAACTGCAATCCAGCGCTGCGAAAGCCTCAAACAGAAAGATAAATATGAAATACTTTTTTGACAGTTTTTACCAGTTTCTCGATGTTTAAGGCATCAAACAACCTTTTTTTATGCTTCTGTTCCACAATCCGGACTTTCTGATAATCCGGACAGGGTGAGGCAAAAATTGATCCAGATTATCGACGCTCTACTGTATCTATAAATTATATTTGAATCACAAAATTCTAAAAAAAACGTATTCAAACACTACACTCAATCACCGGATGTATTGAAATGAAAATCAGTGCAGCGTTGTATGGATCAGACACAAGGACCCTTAGAAAGGAGGACGAGAATAGGTTGCAGGCATTTGAGATGTGGGTATGGAGAAGGATGGAGAAGGTTAGGTGGATGGAAAGGAAGGCAGAGTAGGTGGTTGGAGGAAATAATAAGGGGCGTGGGTTGCTCAAGAATGTGATAGAAGGAAGGATGTAGGGCAAGCGGGGAATGGGAAGAAAGAGAATAGGTTGCAATGGACGGGATGAAGAAGGGTATATCGTATACTGAGGCGAAAATAGAAATACAAGAGGAAGATAGGAGTGTGCAGAAAACCAGGAGGAGACTGTGGCTTTCATAAAAAGCTAACTTTACTGGTATAATAATTTTCAAAAATATTTAATTATTATTGATTTTTATCAGCACGAATAACGCATAATTGGCAAATTTAAATCGAGTGAATAAAAACAACAGTAAATACTGCTGGGAAATAATACACATATTCAGGAAAACTTATACTGGATTAGCGCTAAATTGATAGAAGATTTCTATCGCAAGCGACTCGGCGACTCTGATAAGGCCGGGAGGTGGATACTTTTCGGGAAATAAAATGGGAATTCGCCAAAATGTTGGTTTGCAAAGGAAGCACGAATACCTTGTGGTAAACATTTCAATTTTACTACCTCGTTCGTTCTTTTTTTCGAAATTCTAATGGAAAAACTCGGAATTAATTTTGGATCTTAAATATATAACAATAAAAAGTTATTAAATGCCTTAGAGCCTGTGCACACACGAGTCTAATCTCAGTGCTCCGAGGCATTGTCCTGCCATTTGTGCAGCCACACAGCATGAATTATCTGCGCCGTATTGTTTTGGAACACGCACAATAATATATTATTTACAAAACATTTCACACAAGCTCCAATAAACCAGTTCTGCAAGTCTCAAGAGCGTATCCTCTCGATTACACCGCACTCATATTCTCCGAAGATTATTTTGATCGATTGCTCCCAGCTCCATGGCCGGTATTCCCACGCAACACCCAACTTGCCTGCCTGCCTGTGATTCGACGCTCGATCCCAGAATCGGATGGAAAACAAGCGTCAACTCTTCTTAGCCTAATTCCTCGTATGGGTACCTGTAACTGACCGAGGGGTAGAATATAGGTTAGATCTTTTATGCAAGTTTGAGGCCAGTTTTTATGCTAATGGCACATCGTTCCGTTTTGGCTAATGTGGATGACTTGCCATTTGATCCCTCTTAAATTCCTTATATCGCCTCTCTCATGTTGTGTCTTGCAGAAAAAGTAATGCGAATAATCTTAGAGCACATTTCAATTATACGCATCAATTTATACCAGAAAAATTCCCTTACAGGCAATAATGAACTCTATACAATCAATATAGTTTATATTTTTTTCCTCCATTTAAGTATTTTATGACTAGAGTTTTTGGAGCAGTATCTACGACTACATACTACTCTTCGATACGCCGCATGGGCGTGTCGAAGTCGTGTAAAGGTGTGAGTGATAAGGTTTTGGGAGGCGCAATGGTAAAGTGTATAATGGGAGAAATTTAGACAAAACCATGTCATTTTCGAAAAATAGATCGGGTATCACATCGCGTTATCAACAATTATATCAGTAGAAAATGTTTGTTTCGAATTTGGAATAAAATATGTACACGTGTAATAGAATTATTATAAAATTTAAGTCACGAGTAAGTAAATACAGTAAGTCATCGGTATGCGTCGTTTCGATTTGCGTCTGTCTCCAAGTTACGTCCATGCTGACAAGGGTCGTCGGAAAAATTTTCCCTTTTTAATACTAAAGAAATAGAGCGTATGTGCATATGCTTGCGATTTTTTGATGATCGAGACATTATCATTCTAACTGAAATAACTATTTTTTCCGGGATAAAGGCAAAAAACGAAAATTTGAAATTAACGCCTTGATTTATCGCGGGATTAAAGTTGTCACGAATATCTGGATCTGTTTTACGTTGTTTCGACTTAGGTCACTCTTCTTCAACATGCATCTCGGACGTAAATCGAAGGCTTATTGAAGAAGACTACGTTTTAAAATAGCAATAACTAGCCAAAAACTGATATCAGTGTGGTTCATTTTTTTCACGGTTATCTATAGATATTACTAATGAGAACACACATGCGAAGTTTCACACAAATTTATGCATAAAAATCGCTCCAAACACTTTCTGAACCCAGAATTTTGTTCAATTTGTCCTGCTCTGGAGTAAGAATCGCGTAATAGGGTCTTAATGACGCATCTTTCCGAGTTCCGGAGAATCAAGCAAAGAAATAGAGAGGTGAGGGAAAAAGTTACAAGGAGGTGTATTTAGGAATAAAGACTATGGGAATTGAAGGTGAGATGAGGAGCAAGATAAAATCTGCCCCACCAAGATGCGTCAAAGAGAACGCGGTTAAATACGACGGAAGTCTCCGAAGGACTTTGGTAAAAACATAAAAATACAAGCGCTCAACACTCACCCACGAATGCAACAATAATCTTAGCATACCCGAAAATCTTAGTAAAGGCATTATCTGAAGAAGATGGGATGGGAGTGAACTCATCAAGATTGATTTCTCAACCAATTTCTCTAAAGGTGGTTTGCCAATCGAACTGTTTAATAAAAAAATTAGAGAGTATTTTCTGCAATAGTGTCTATGCCTATTTCATTAAAATAATCTCTGTGGGAAGAGATACGAGGAAAATGTTTTGCAGCTGCCATTTCGGGAGTCATTTTTAAATAAAATATAGACTTCATACCCCGTTCCATGAATTATCTCAATCAATAACTGGGAGGTACAGCTAAGAGGTGAAAATTTTCAACGTACATAGCATTTATATTGCGCGCGATTCGTTCTACTGTTATTTTGTGATGCCCTTGAGGAATGTAGGCTGGAATAACGTTCTGTCTCAGGTGAAGTAAAGAAGCAATCTTTTACCGATGACAAAAGCAAATAGGTACAGCGCAGTAACTGGGATATCGTCATGCATATTTTTAGTCACGTCCCAAGATTCATGCCTCGCAGATTTCAGCAGGAAGATCTCTAGGCATGAATCTGACTTTCCTGCTGATCATAAAAGACGATGAGTGGTTTTTCATGGAATTTATTGAAAAAAACACGCCTTGTGTGCATGAAAATATGGTATCATCAGCAAATAAGCCCCACAGTTATAGAACCGAGATCACTGAATACGTAACGTAGGCGTCACTGAAAATAGATCCATACCTGTTCTGATGAAGGCTTCCGCGGGGCTTTGATGGAGGTTGATTCCTTCTTTCGGGTTTTCCGCCGCGGTGGTTCATGTTGAGGACAATATTTCGCCGGCTGTCCTGCTGGCTTCCTCAGGTCCATGTGACATGGACCTGATGGATGTCACATGGACCTGAGGAAGCCAGCAGGACAGCCGGCGAAATATTGTCCTCAACATGAACCAACGCGGCGGAAAACCCGAAAGAAGGAATCAACCTTCAAGATCCATACCTGCTTTTAAATTTGAATGTCATTGATAATGGAAGTAAAAATCATTCTAAGTGTTACGAAGGAGCTAACTGCGAAGAAAATAGAATTTTAACTGAAACCGTGATAGGCACTGGTTGTAGTTGGAACGTCCGGACTCCCTATCCGGTTTAATTAATTTATATCCTCGCAACTCACACCAGGGATGAGCTATATATATTTTAGACTTAAAATCACGAGAAAATGACGGCAAGTTTGTGGAATTATAGTATTATCTATCCAATTTACATCAGATGTAAATCAAACGACCCTCCCTTGGTTTATCTAATTCGAATTCACGGCAATTCACCCATCTTCAGCGCTGTCAACGGAGTCGTGAGTGATTTGTCTCGATAAATTCAGAGTCATGACGCATATTTTAGTAGAGAGCTACATCATTAACATACATTAGGCCACAAAATTGTTATTTCACGTTCAAAGTTATATGTTGATTAATCACAAATTGATAGGCTTCATTTTTTCTTGATGGTTAAGATTCGAGTTCTACTTTAATAATATAAGCACTCTAGGTATAACTTTCATTTCATAATCTCACCAACCGTTTCTTATTCCGTTCTGGTCATTATTTTTTTATTATTGAGATAATTTGCTGGTTAAATTAAGTCCAATTGGAGGATATTAAAAACTCTCTAGGTTCAAGAAGAAAAAAACTCTCTAGGTCCCTGTTTTCCCTACAAGATTTATTTCATCGTACCTGATTGATTTCTACCTCTATATCCCGTCCATTAAGCCTTTTTTCCTCCTTCCACTTCTCCGCTTACCAAAGATCCTCCCCAGAATCTCTGTCTTCGGCATCTCTTTGCCAATTAGGGGTGGGTCGTTCACGAACGAACGGATCCGAAGGAACGGGTCCATGGATTGAACGGGAGGACCGAGGACCGACTTCTATGGAGCGACCGTTCCTATTCCTTGGATCTTTTCATTCCTTCGTTCCTTTCGGTCAGTCGGTCCTTCGTTCTTTTCGGGTCTTCATAACTTTCGCTACTTCGCTCCCATCTTTAAGAGATACGATGTTCTTTCATAATACCCCAAAAATTCATCTGCTGGTGTTATCGGTGTAGTAAGTAGTACTTTTTATTTGCATAAATTAATCCTATTTACGAATCCATGTACAAAGTTTGTAATATTACATTTCATCTTCTATTACATCCAGCATTCTTAAACGCCGTAATTACGGTATACTAAGTATATCTAGGTTTTTACATTTCTTTAAGAACCAATAAAATGTTCGAATAAAAATACATAACCACCAATAAAAAAGGAACGGTGAACGAGTGAAAAGGAACGGTTCCCGAAAAGGACCGGTTCAGAAAGAACGAGTTCCAAAAAATGGACGGGTTTGTCCATCTCTACTGCCAATCATCACCTCTTGCAACCACACACTCTGCCTCGGAAAAATCTCCAACAGAAATTTCCTCCCACACTACTATGCCAAGCCCTTCCTCGTCAACCTTCCTTTCCGTCCACTGCACTTTAAGTGGTTGGAGAGCCAATCGTGAATAATTGGGTGGACATTTTTATAACATATCGAGAAACTAGAAGAAATATTAGTGAACCACACTTGATTTTAAGTACATCTTTTGTACGCTGGAAATAACCATGAGTTTCGTAATATAAATGATTCAAGAATTATGTTTAAAATTTCGTCTAAATAACAGCATTGTTATGACTGGGTGTACGGCGCAAAATTCAAATTTAATAAAAAATCTTGTATAAATACGTGTTCTTTATACGGAATGATATCTTGATATTTATTAGCAACCGTCTTTACGGTTGAAACGAATGGGTTCGTGCTTAGGAAAAAATCTGTAAATATATGCATATCAACAATTTATTTCGGAAAATCTGTCGAGTGCCGCAGGAATACGTGTTAAAATGCCGTTTAATAGCCAAGAAAACAAATCCGTAACATATATTTTTTTAAACTTTCATCTATGGACGTCACTAATAAGTACAAGTATGCCAAGTTTCACATGAATCTACAGGTAAGGGAACATCTCTCCAACCTATTTACCTATTTTCCTCAAACTTCCACACCTTCAGCGCCTACCGTCATTTGTCGTCCCCTTCTCCTAGACTCCAAGCAACGATACGCTGCATATTATCTTGGACAATATTTTCTTTACATTCTCACGATGAGCTCGACTCATGATAATCATCACGCAGAAAAAAATCAGTTGATTCGTTCGATGTTGTGTTCACGGGAAAAATCTGTAAATATATACGCGATACGCGTTCCGACCAACATGTGAGCGCCTTATGCCCGTATTCATAGTCGTATTCCTAGGGGTTACCTGGGTATCCCCTAGCCAGGTAACACCTAGGGGTCCCCTACGCCGAGCGATTCATAAATCTTACCTGGGTAAAAACCAGCCAGGGGACGCCTGGGTAAGAGATTTGGCAACAATCCCATGCAAAAATACATATGAAAGGTTTCGCTGAATGGTTCTCGATGTTTTCGATGCTCATTTCTCACCGTAACCAAGCACGCTATAAACAATAATGCAGTATACTGTTACAAAATGTTGATGAAAAATGATTGAAGGAATATGAGAGAATGTTTACAATATTACTTAAATATTTATGTAATTTGAATGATGAGGAATACGAAGGTGATTCAATAAGTACCCGTGTTTGTAAACAGAAGACGTTACTATGGAAAGTTGTTGATATTATCGTGTCCTGCCATTAGTACAGTAGTATCAATTCATCCCACGCGTGGGCAGCAGTACTGCGTCAGGGGAGCTTTGGGTAAGCTTCATGCCTTACCCAGGAAATCGACGGCCTGGGGGAGGGTTAGGGGATAACAGTCCCTTGGGTAACGACTATGAATACTATTTCTGAGCCAAGGGGCTCCCCCACACCTGGGGGACACCCAGGTAACGACTATGAATACGGCCCTTAGTCTATCAAGAGGTCTCGATTATTTCCACAGTGTTGTTTCGGTATACTAGGGTTTTTACATTATTCAAACACCAAGATCATGTTAAAAATAAAAATTCATGACCACCAATAAAAAAGAAACGGTGAACGAGTAAACGAGTGAAAAGGAATGGTATGGACTCTATGCTATGGATTGCGATAAGTATGGACTATATATGTATGACAATCTTCAAATCATGGAACTTTGGCTGTCGTATGCTCGATATATCTGAAGCTGGCATCCAAAAAGTTAAAAATTTTCACGATACTGGGGAAGAAACTCAGCTGAATATTTATCTAAATAAATCTTCGGTGAAAGTAAGTATAAGTGTGGAGCTTGTCACTATGTATCGGGCATGCGGACCATTGAAAAAGCAAATTTGAAAAGATTGGAAGTGATCAAAACCTGGTGTCAGATAATTGGAGACAATTCAGAGAAAGAGGTCAGAGAAATTGGAGGTCAGATAGTTGGAGGATAATACTGAAGGTTCAATGGATGGATGAATAAGAAATGAAGAATAATACAGAAGAGTAAAGGAGAAGAGGTCCAGGTGAAACGCTGTACGTAAAAGAATAACCGCATGGAATAAGTACATCCCGAGGCACAATGGGCTTGTGACGAATAGAATTCAAGGAAAAATATTGGAGAAAGTCTCAAGTGACATTGAAAAACTTATTATATTCCATATTAAAGAATTAACACGTAAAATAATCCTTTTTTGTGGAATTTACAATGTTGTTAATTCCTAAGCATGATGTTATCACACAAAGGTACGCTAAAAATTATCACCCTCCCGAATGGAAGGTCAATACATGGACGAAATAAAGAGGAAAATACTTAAGAAGATCAACCAGAAAGCAAGGGTACTACCAACACTGAGAAATAGGGTAGAAGGGAATTCTTAGTGGAACAATCTTAGGATTGAACGACCATCCATAAATTATTTTTAATTCAAAGGTTATAATTTACTTAGAAAATAAGAAAAATATATTCCTGTAAAAATTATTTTCGATAGGTATGCACAAAATATGTAAGAAAACCTTCAAATCATGGAACTTTGGCTGTCATATGCTCGAAAATTATCTGACACTGGCATCCAAAAAGTTAATAATTTTCACGATACTGGGGATAAAACTCAGCCATCGAATGTGTTAATTGATTTAAAATGCTTCCTGAGTAAAGACTGAACTGGGACGCAAAATCTTCGATCCTCGACGATGACGAAGTAATAACGTTAACGCCTCGACAAATCCCAGTTCGGGCTAATGGTAATGGAAAATCCGAAGATTCTTGAGATATTGAGTGGAACTTATGCATGATGCTGAAATAAATAATTGCTATCATCCACAGAAATGTACATTAACCGAGGTTTCCGTCATAACTGTGCCATCATCTAAGCTAGGCAATTCTGAACAATTACTGAACGAACATCCTAGCGGACAAAATGCATGAAAAGCCGAGATGGGCAGGGATACGAAAAAATCGAAAGATAGGTAGAGAGGGGGACAGAAATACGTATAAGTCAAGTGATAAGTAGGTCGGTTTTCACGGAAATAGCAAAGCACATATTTGCTACGAGAAGAAATATGATAAGGCCAAGGACGGCCAAGGATACATATATCGATAGAGTGGTAGAGGGTAAAAATAAAACGTGCCTTCTTCTCAGAATAGATAAGAAAACGATGCATGTCGTCGATATTTCCAGGAATCAACTCAAAATATCACAGCGCTCGAGCCTCAAATGAAAAGATAATTTGGAATGGAAACTGGCGAAAGTCTGGGACGACCAAGTTGTTTGCACATTCTGGAATGAATTCCTATGGTTTTTCATTGTAAACTTCTAAACATGAGTTGATACACCAATATTCATTAGGTAAGGTCACAATATTAAACAGATTTAGGGCCAAAGTTATGTTGGATGTTGCCCGTGTAAAAATAATCTTCAAACGGATATCGTTTACTCCGACGAATTAAAACATGTTCATCGTCCACGTTTTATAATTTTCACTTTTTTCAGGTTCAGATTCAGGGCCCAAATTATGTTTGTAGTTTTCCACGTAAAAATGGTTTTCTAACTAATATCATTAACTCCGATAAGTTAAAACATGTCCTCCATCATCTACGTTGTGTATTCTTCATCTTTTTCGTATCTTGTCATAAACGTAGATTTTCCTGCAAAATCGCAAGCATTTCATGGTTGTTGCCTAAGGTTTAATGGTCTAAAAAGGAAAAAAATCCTTCGCAAAGACTAATAGAAGGTTTATAACACATGTGCTTTATTCAAAACAAGTATTACTGAGGATTTCATCGAGAGGAGAAAAAAGAACGCTTCGGTCATTCTCATATTGTTATTATTGGAACTCTCAAGAAGTAACGAGGAATTACACATGTCACAGATTACTTAGGGAGCAGGCATCCTCTGCCAATGCTACTGCACTTGCATGTATTACTACAAGGTGGACTTCCCTTGCAAAAATATTTCTTCGTGGCTGAACCAAAGTATATTGGAGACCGAGGTGACAAACGCTTCTACACCGCTAAAAAAAAAGAGAGAACTAGAGCGATGGTCAGTTAGCTTTCATCTTTCACTTTCGTATCCTCACGCCTAACTGCGAATCATTTAGTGTGAGAATCCTGACAAAGACGTCACACTGCTAGACCAGCCGTGATGAAAGGAAAATAAACCGCTTCAGCTCGTTGAAGCACTAAAAGAAATCCGGCTGAGTGGAAATATATTTACAAATGTGAAATAAGAATAACCATACTTATTTAGTGCGTCACAGAATCATTACGAGAGCCATTGCATATATTTTTTAATGAGAAGTAGGAATACGAGTATCTGTACTCGTACTAATATTTCACAGCTGGATATAACTGTTACCATACCCTACCTGTCATCAGCTGGGTATACGTCCTAGTCTCTCTCTTCAGCTCACCTATAAATGCTCCAAAAGGAAGACTTCTTCACCCAGATGAATATGCTACTCACATCACCACATTTCAAATTTTAAGTGCCTCATTTACTTATGTGTTTCTCACAAGCTAAAAAGTGTTCATTCATCTGAAATCATTAAGTTAATTATCATTTATTTATCGCCATCAGAAAACTGTTCAACTTGAACCTTATTTAAAGGTAAAATCTAAATATCAATTACAGCAGGTAAAATATAAATACAGATGCTCTGATTGCGATTCTCATTCAAGTCTGAGAAGTATGCTTGAAACATAAATTGAATTATCGTAATGACCTTTCCAACACTCACCATTTTCTTTCTAACTTGTCATTTAGACCTGAGTTAGAGAGGTTACCAAATACTGGCAGTTTTTTCCATATGAGGTATAGCGAGTGAGCTATCGTTGAATTCCCCATCTTTATCGTCGAATTAGCTCAGGGTTCATTTGACAAATCCCAAGTTACGGTAAGCTAATTTTTATGCCCTAGCAATAGACCGTCCCACAATTAATTCTACGTCATGTAGACATCCATATCCAATGCCACGATAATTTCAAATGCGTTTACTTAGAGAATAATATGGTCAGTCCATTTTTATTCACTATTTAGTCCGCCCATCTTCATCATTATTCAGTTATACCACATCTCTCTATTGCTTCCAATCTCATTTTCTCAGTCGCTGTTATTCTCCATTGCTCTTTATTCATCCGCAGGCCTTCTTACAACTGTTTTTCTCTTATTGCCTTCTCTATGCCATCTCTCAAACTAATTTTTGGCCTTTCTCTTTTTTTTCTACCTTGTGGATTCCACATTAAAATTTGATTGGGTAATCTCTCGTTCGTCATACGTTGTAAGTGACAATACCACACAAGCTGTTTCTTTTTTATTTCATGAAATATCGTGAGGGTGACTCCCATTATATTTCTTATTCTCTCATTTGTGATTCTTTCCCGTCTGAATATACCCGCAGATAGTCTCCAGTAACTCCGTAATCTCCGTAACATTAAGCATTTGTTATGCTTTCTCCTTCATCTGCTATATCTCACTCCTATATGTGACCATGCATTTTACAATTGAATTATATATCTTTTTTATTAGCTTTGGATACATTTTGGTCCCATAAAATACAATTCAACATGAATATTACCCTTTATCCTTACAAATTTCTTCCTTTAATTGCCTCATCCAGCGTTCCACTTTGAGTTATTTTAACACCCAAGTAGTTGTATTCTTGGCACTATTGTATTTTCTGTCCATCTTCCAGCACTATGTTCTCTAGAGATCCTCCAATGCAAATATTTCAAGTCTTTCTGTTATTAATTTCCATACCCCAATTTTTGTATTCTTCAATTAGCTTACATGCCATGAAAGATCATCGTGGTCCTAGGTTATCAGTATTTGATCATCTGCAAAACACAAGGAATAAAAAGTGCTAGTACATTTCAAAGGGATACCCATCCCTTTACATTTCATTTTCCATTTTTTTTTAAGTGTTTGTTCCAATTATATCTTGAAAAATGTGGGGGGAGATGCAGCAACCCTATTTTAAGCCTTTTGTAATTTACTCTGCGCTTTCAGGCCTAATCAAGTGGAAACGAACATAACTCAGTATGAAAAAATGAGCAACTTCCACGGTGACAATATTTATTACGACCGGTTTCGCTTTTTACATCATCTTTAGGTACACTAGGTCATCTAAACCTGAAGATGCTGTAAAAAGCAAAACCGGTCGTAATAAATATTATCGCAGTGGAAGTTGCTCATTTTTTCATTATGCAGCCGTTTGTAATTGTAAATTCTTCTGAATATGTTTAGCCTATTATTATTTTTGCAGTGGTATAATTGCATACTGGTGAAGATCTTGATATGGAGCGTGGCGTTGTATGGGGCAGAAACGTGGACCCTCAGAAAGGAGAACGAGAATAGGCTGCAGGCATTTGAGATGTGGGAGTGAAGGATAGAGGAGGTGAGGTGGATGGAGAGGAAGACTAATGAGGAAGTGCATGAGATGGTGGGAGAGGAAAGGAAACTTTTGAATGAAATTCGACATCGGCAGGGTACGTGGCTGGAGGATGTAATAAGGGGCAATGGGTTGCTCAAGAGTGTGATAGGGGGAAGGATGTTGGGCAAGGGGGTAAAGGGAAGAATGAGAATAGGTTTCGTGGACGGGATGAAGAAGGGTAGTTCGTATGTTGAGGCGAAAAAGGATATACTGGAGGGGGATGGGCGCCTGCAAGTGTAGAAAATCGGGAGGAAATTCTCTGATATTAAAAAAATCTAAATTAACCGACAGAATACTTTACAAAAGAGTTATAAAGGGAAGGATGTTGGGCAGGAGGTGAAGAGGAAGAAGGAGAATAGGTTTCATGGACGGGATGAAGAAGGGTAGTTCGTATGCTGAGGCGACAAAGGATATACTGGAGGGGGATGGGCCTCTGAATGTGTAGAGGACCGGGAGGAGATTCACTGGCATTCAACAAAACCGACCTTAACCGGTAGAATACTTACAAAAAATTATCGTATACCTAGACAACAAACATCCTGAAAAAAACTTCTTGGCAAGGAAAAATAACAAGCGCACATACACGGTACGCTTGTATACAAAACGCTCCTGCCAGGGCGAACTCGTGAAGTGATGTGGCCGCGCGGAGTTTGAGGGATTGAGTAACGGAGATATTAATGAGCGGGTGGGACTCGGAATGAGGTCGACGGGGTGGCGACGGCGGCGGCGGCTCAGTCGATGGCGCCGACGCCATTGCATGGCCGCAGGTCTTCTCGAATAGCCATTTTCATCTCCCTCTTATTACTCCGCCGTCCTAACGGTCGAGGATTCGATTCCCCGCCGCCAATAATCCCCCCCCCCTAGACCGCGAGATTTTCTGGTGAAACATTTTTGTATCTGAAAACGCCAACCCCATCGGCGATGAAACTCACGCGTGTGGACTTTCATACATAATTTTTTTCGTCCGTGAGCAGAAACGCACGTGAAGAGAGAAAATGAGGAAGTCTCGGTAACTAGAGTGAGTAACTAGAGACGCTTTCGTGGCTAATGCAATTACCGATGGGGATCCACTCCCGACGCCGAGCGACGCGTCGCGGAGCAATCTTATCCCGAACGTCCCCCGCTTCATTTTTGCCGCGGTGTTGACACGAATGACACGGCACTCGTGCTACGGTATCTCTCATAACAAATGCGCCCATTTTTTATTCGAGCTTGCGATAGCATGAAAGGGATCTAAAATGTCTGCGTGAAGACATTGACGATGGTGTACCCTGCTAGAAAGCTACGTTTTCACTCTCAGACTCCCGACCATATTCCATTCCCTAGAAGCTAAATGTTAGTATCCTTATATTGTTCTTTTTCCAGCGATCTCCTTCGATTTTTCCTTGTAAGATCGTATTTTTTGTGGCTTTTGGGCGTACGTGAATTTGAAGTGGCTAGCATGCTTTGATAGATACTTTAGATTTGCAGTGCGGGATATTCGGAATGAAGACAAACAATAAGAAAACAAAAGTAATGAGATTCTCTAGGACAAAGAAAGCGAGGTTGGTGATTAGGTTGGAGGACACAAACTCGAGCAAGTAGAGCATTTTAATTATTTAGGTAGTACGACGGAAGAAAATGGACGAAGTAGCGAAACGGAAAAGAAGAGCGCTTGCTAAAGAGGCGTTTATTGACAGAAGGGAGCTGATGACGGGGACCTTGGGTAAGGATGTGAAGAAGAGGCTGGTGAAGAACTTGATATGGAGCGTAGCGCTGTATGGGGCAGAAACGTGGACCCTCAGAATGGAGGACGAGAATAGGCTGCAAGCATTTGAGATATGGGTGTGGTGAAGGATGAAGAAGGTGAGGTGGACGGAGAGGAAGACTAACGTGGCAGTGCTTGAGATGGTGGGCGAGGAAAGGAAACTTCTGAATGAAATTCGAGATCGGCAGAGTAGGTGGCTCGAGGATGTCATAAGGGGCGATGGGTTGCTGGAGAGTGTAATAGAGGGAAGGATGTTGGGTAAGCGGGGAAGAGGAAGGTAGAGAACAGGATTCATGGACGGGATGAAGAAGGGTAGATCGTAAGCTGAGGCAAAAAAGGATATACCAGAGCGAGATAGGCCCCTGAAAGTGCAGAAAATCGGGAGGAAATTCTCTGATAATAAAAAAAATCTAAATTAATCGACAGAATACTTTATAAAAGAGAGTTATAAAAGGAAGGATGTTGGGCAAGAGGGGAAGAGGAAGAACTAGAATAGGTTTCTTGGACGGGATGAAGAAAGGTAGATCGTATGCTGAGGTGAAAAAGGATATACTAGAGGCAGATAGGACGCTAAAAGTGTAGAAAATGGCGAGGAGAATGGTGAGGAGTCTTTCAACAAAACCTACCTTTTACCAATAGAATACTCATAAAAAATATTTGTTATTTGCTGTTTATGTCTAATTTAATTATCTGATATAACCGGTAAAGTAAAAACTGTTTTACACGTTCAGGAAATAAAGATATAAAAATCTTTTTGCAGAATTTTGATAAATATTAGTGTAGGCGTTGCTCAAAATATTGAAAAATGATATATTATAAAGGATAAAGAAAATATTGAAACAATATTCTAGGAATTCCTACAGTACTACTCAGCATTTTTCTGTATGAATTTCTTAAAACATTGGATCAAAGTTTTAGATTTCTACTGGAATACCAACGAAAGCATGTTCCCGTCAGCAGCTTCCTTCTGTTACAAAACGCTTCCTTAGCTAAAGCTATTCTCCTCATGTCATTGCATCTACACTCATTTTCTTCTAGCATTCTGCTTAAGTAAATAAATGCTCAACTTGCTCTAGGTTTTGGGCACTTCTGGAAGTTGAAGTTTCTTTCCAATTGATCTGAAGTTTTATCAATGGTGGAAGATATAATAATTATCAATAATTTTAAGAAACATGAAATACACTTGAAGACCTCGCAATTTTTTATCTTATTCCGTTACAACCCGATCTCCTTCGGGTATAATTGAAACTATTCAAATTTTAATCACATTCGTGACCCATCGCGAGCGTGCGTTTTCTCTTTGACGCTTCTTCTCTGAGAGCAAGGGATTTTTCTCCGAAACATCACTTAAATACCAGCGAAAATCGGACTGATAACATTTAATCCCTGAAAATTTTATTATTTTACAATCCAGTTTCCCCCGTAGGCATCTGAAATTCATAAAATGCGAAAGAAAAAAACTGCTAAAGATTCAAGGCTCTATTCCGCGCGTCGACTCATGAAATCTGAAGGTGAAAAATGCCCATTCAAATACGCCGATCGTTAATAAAATAAATTGATTGCACCGAAGGATGAGGGGATAAACGCGTAATTATTAATTCGCCGCGTAAAAAGAAATGCGAGACTGGCCATCGCTCAAAAATTGAGTTATATTACTTGTCTGGTCTTGTGAAGTTTGCCTGTATCCCGCGTGGCATACAAATGAGTGAATGAGAGAGTGACGGTTCCGGCATCCATATAAGGAGTAGTAAGGACTTTTCAGCATCATCTTCAGAAGTTATCAACCCGAGGATGCGATTGCTACAGCTCAACGATCCCCATTTTCTCCCACTTATCCAATCAAATCCGATTACCGGGTCAAGAAAGTTGACGAAATTTGGTAAACCCTTGTATCGCTTAGTCGATTTTCCAATATTAACTACTCAGCATCCAAGTACCCGAGTCCTCGCCAGCAGATTCCTTACACAATAAATACTTTTTAACCTCGGATACCTCACTTCTCTTAGATGTTAGCATGTCAGCCGTAACATTAGTGTGGCCCAATATATTTTCAACCAGCCTTCAGTACAGTCAAGCGTCTAATATCAGCCAACTCAATCAACTAAGGCTTACAGAAAATATTTCCTCTATGTTTTATTGGGAGTGTTGTGCTTTATCGTGCAGAAATATGGGCAGTGAGGAGGGAAGAGTAGAAATATTTTTTTGAGGGATGTGAAATGTAGTGGAGAAAATGGAAAGGAAAAAAATGGAGTGATAAAGTGAGATACGAGGAAGTACTGGCCAGGAAAAATAAGAAAAGGAACATTTGGAGATAAATAAGATAGAGGAAGGCGAACTGGATGAGGAAACGTCTTGAGGAAAGATAGTCTGCTGAAAAGAATATTGGAAGAAAAGATCGAGGGAAAGAGAGAGAGAGAGAGAGAGAGAGAGAGGAAGACGAAGGCGTAATATGTTAACTGACTAAGAATGGCAGGAGTTACGAAAAGCTATGGGAGGAAACTCAGGACAGTATCATGGAGGGAGCAGTTCAGTTTAAATCTGTCAAGAGGACAGATTCACTTTAACACTGGCCATTAAAGCAAAATGAAAAAAAATTGTGAACACCGATCAAGTTACAACGCGGTTTGTATTAGGACCATGAGTTCTTTTCTTTTAGGCTAACGCGGCTATTTAAGAATCGAAACCGGGCATAAAGATGAAAACATACACACATTGTAGCCTGTATTGAAGAATAATATTCTAGTATGTGAATAGAAGGGTATATGATATTTTAAATTCCATAACTTTTAGGAAAAGTAACGTACCAATTGGATGACACTGGCGTACATTTTGATGCAAGATGTTATAAAAAGAGAGAAATATAAAAATAAAGATACAATAAAAATATCAAGCAAGAAAAATAAAACAAGAAAGTATAAAAATCAAGTTTATTGAAATTTTGATAAGAGTAAGTTGTGAAGGGTTTTTGATATGCATTTACTGAAACAAATAAATAAGCAAGCAAAGGTGAGGTGGGCAATTATTTAGCAATTAAGTTAGCAATTAAGTTAGCAATTAATAGCAGTTAAGCAATCATTAACTGGCTAGTCGTAGAATAGCGACTTAAGAGTTACGCCTTTTATTCTACCCAAAATTTAAAAAAAGCGACAAATATTTTTACTACTGCTAGAAACAGAAATTTGGAGGAGAATTGACCGCCCTTTGCCTTGTGCTGAGGTCGTTCAATATTGATCGTAATCTTCCTTCGATAGGGGTCTTCGCGGCGTTAACAAGCCTAACATTAATGTGCTTATTTTGGTGTATTCACCTTGAGCAAACACAGACTGTTCAACGTTTTTGTCGATTCGGCATTGCATTTGTATTCGAATTGACGACTTGCAATGTATATTTGCAGATTTCCTTGGGTGTGCTATGGCAGTGAACGCTAGGCTAATTTGTAGGTTAGACAGTATCTACTTCATGCTGCCTACAGCTGTTGAACAGTTAACGTTAAATTCGAGCATGGTCTCCATTGTGACTACAGATACAAATGTACACTTCCGGTAAAAAAAAGCCGTATATCATGCCGTTGTCCAATCCAAAATTTCTTATGGCATGATTTGCTGGGGCAGTGCTTAAATTCAAGTGAGCACTACTTTTACAAAAAAATAATCCGTATCATACTTTGTAAAAACTCTTGTTTGTGGCCCTCATATTGTTGCCACTAAGGTATTTGTATCTATTTGAAGTCCTAAAATTGTTTATTGACAGAAGTGGCAATATGCCCAGATGTATCAGATGAATGCAAATATAATTTAAGAATCAAATTGAATATTGTAACACACAGACCAAGATTAACCTTACAAAAACGTTCTTTTTTGTATATGTGACCAAAAATTATTTAATACACTACCCGCTGAAATAAAAAAATGTAAATCCATAATCAATACACTAAAACTGACCAAAGACTGGCTAATTACTTTTGAAAATGTCGAGTATCTTTTTTAATCGTTTTTTTTCACGATTGCGAATTGTAACTGTCACTTATAATACTGTTACTGCTTTTTTACTAATGGATACTTTCATTGTATATGCTAGTGGATCACTTCAGGTCTTGGGACCTTGGAGACCATCTAAAGCTCCCGTTATACTTTTGTATTTATTATTGTAAATATTACGTAGGAGTAAACAAAATATATCATATTACATCACCATATCATTTATCTCGCCCAAGCTATCTTAAGCTGATTTCTCACTTTTTTTGAGCGTTTCTTCAAGCTTATAAATATTTATTTATTTAAATTCATTGAAGGCCTGGTATTTTTTGCTGAAAATAAAGTAATCCTCACATTCATAATCCCTTTCCCCCGCATCATGCCTCCACCAAAGAAGAAAACAAAATGCATCACATCAAAGACGAATTAGTGCTGCTTTTTAATTCGAACGGGAAGCGTGATGTAAGAGAAATTTCGGCATTGGGCCTCCCTCAAGGATAACTTCAAGGGGGCCGGGTGCACGGAGACAATGACGCGTAAGGCACCAGAATAATCGAGGTCACAAATTTAAGGTCCGGAAATGCCCGAGAATGAGTGGCCAACGCCCGAGCAGCCAATGAAGACCGCAGGGCAATCAGGATTACCCTGGTGTGCCCGACGCAGTGACATACGCGCCCCGCTCCAGACTAACCGTCTCTCTTTGCGGGCAGACCTTCAAAGCGCGTTGGAATTCAATTTATTTTCTTTTTTTTAGTTTTCAAGGGGAGCGAATTTTTATGCGTTAATGGTATGGTCTTTCAAAGAGCCTCTGACAAAAAACTTAGGTCCATCACTATCTCAAATTGTGACGACTAGTTGTATTTCACTGTTCATCGAACGAATGAACGCACCACGTTTATGTTTTCTATATATATATGCTTTTTTTTGCGTTAATGGTATGGTCTTTCAGACCATATTCATTTTTCTTCATACAATTGCGACTGAAACTTTTTATGCAAATAATCAAGTTAAATAAATGCACGTTACAACTAAACGGAATCACATTAAAAAATGCACCAAAAGCTTTAGTGACAGATATTGGTCTAATAGAAAAGGTCAAAGAGTTCATTTATCTCGGAGAGATAATTCGAGAAAATCTGCCATAGACGAGAGGATACACAAAATGTAAAGAGCACAAGGAGTTAAGAAAAATATTTCCAATAAAAAAGGCATAGCGAGAAATGTAAAAATAACGCATTAAACCAGAATGCCTCTACGCAAGCGAATGCCTAGCACTGAACTATAAATCAGAAAAGATAGAAATATTATGGAGATGAATTATGAGGCAAATTTGAGATCTAATAGGAATCACATAAGCCTGGAAATTAAGAACTAATGATGAAATTTATAAAAACATAGAAAAAATAACAGAAACGATTAGGAAAAAATGACATTTTTAGATGCATATGCCGAATGAATGACAATAGACTGACAAAATAGATTTTCAATTATCTCGGGGGAGAGAATTGACAACAAGTTGGATCCAAGAATTTCAAAAAGATTTAGAAATACACAACGTTAAAATTAGAAGGATTCCAAAATAAAAGTTGTGAGAGAACTGGCGTGACGTGGTCTGAAGAAAGAAAAAAGAGACGCGGTGAAAAGATGAAGTAATATGATAAGACAAAAATCAGCAAATGAGAAGAGATTGAAATTGGCACTTAGTTAGTGCTGTGCGAATCAGGCATTTTCATTTCGAATCGAACCGAATCGAATCTCCCAAAAGATATTTCAAATCGAATCGGAACGAACTTTTCTTTAAATTTCGGTAGCAAATCGAATTACCCTAAAAAATTCGCTTACGAATCGAATTCAAATCTAAATAAAATGCAAATGATTGTGCGCAGTTAAAGTAATAAAGATTTTACAATATTTCAGGGCCTTACATTAGCTTATATATCTATTGTGGCACAAAGAATGGCACAAAATAACAGGTGGTTCGTTTAAATTTTCGTTTCGCGTGAGGAAAACATCGTCTAAACGGACGGCATACCATTTTTGGAATGAGCTTCATGTATGAATGCATGCAACGATTCGAAGAAGAATCTATCAGATTCGAATATTTAGAATCATTCGGTTCGAAGCATCCCGATTCGCAGGCGAATCGAATCGAAATAAGTCTGATTCGAGTCAATCAATTCGAATCAATTTCGAAGCATTCGCACAGCTCTACACTTAGTTGACCAAAACGAAAAGAAAAAAATGTACAATGCGTTAATGTATTTTGATATGCGGCTCATAAAACATGTTCGTCGTTCATCTGCGTGATTTCTCCAAAAATGACCTTTTCGATTACTAGAGTCAATATTATTATACAGCTGCTGACGGTGTCGACAATTAATGTTCCCTCACACAGCCTCTCTTTTCTGGGGCCACTACCTCAGGGTCACTCGTAAATTTTGTCCTTCCCAATTTTCTTGGTCTCGGAAATTGGCTTCCTGAATTGGCTAGCGGCCTATCGGCACTTGCCTTGTGCTGGTGTCCTAGTTCACAGTCCTAATTCTTACAATAGAGTAGTTCAACGTTGCTACATTAGTCCCACTCAGGTACGAATTAACGGAGTTGATGATATATATATTTCGTCTCGTAAAAATATCATTGCCGCACAGCGATAAAAGTTACCGAAGATCTAGATGTATCGGATGCGTGTGTTATATCCGCATAAGGAATGATGAAAGGAGGGACAGAAGAAGTATACAACAGACGTCAAGCGGGGAATAGCCCAAGCTAAGAAGGAGTTCACGGGAGAAAGACAACTGCTGTGACCTAAGAAGACAGGACTACAAATCAGGAAACATTATATCACAATGTGTGTGGATCGTGGCACTCTATGGATCGGAGGCATGGACCATTGGAAAAGCTGACCAGAAAAAGGGTAGAAGCCATCGCAACTTGGTGCTGGAGGGGGATGCTGAAGATAAAATGGACGGAAAAAATAAGAAATGATGAAGTGTACAGAAGAGTAGAAGAAGAAAAAAGCCATATGGAATACCATACAGCAAGAAGAACCGATGAATTGGACACACCCTGAGACACAATGGTTTTGTGAACAACATAATTGAAAGTAGTAAAATAGAGGGAAAGATCCCCAGAGGAAGACTCAGGAATAAGTTTACGGACCAAATAAAGAGGAAAGTACATTAGAAGAGAGACCAGGAGGTAAGGGAAGGGTGGAGGGCTGCACGTAATCAATATTAGGGTTTAACAACCAACCAACCAAGGAATGATGACAACATTGGAGAGAAAGGAAGGCAAACGCTGAAGTTATTGGAAGAAAAGTGGAGGAGGAAGAGTACTTAAGCAAGTGCTTAACAATTTGCTTTCAACAACTAAATCATTATGTATTACTTGTATTCTAAATAAGGTTTAAAAGCTTTAGTTTGCCTTTTGAATAAAAATTCTGGCAGTGAGGCAACCTTCATGAGAAATACAAGTACCTGTATAAAAACCTGTATAAATGCACTGTTAACAAATGTGAGAAGATTTTGACCACGTTTTACATAGCTACACCCTTTTTTCAGATGCTTGGTCCAGGGAAATGAATGTAATCGTCTAATTCCAACGTTTCACAGCTTAATTTTTGCATCGAAAATGAATGAATGCATGAATTTTTAAATTATACTCTGACCATGAACATCTCGTTCATGAACCTATATCAATAGCTGTATTCAAGCTCTGATGATTCATAAATGTAGCTGCGAAACTTCGGTAAGATACAATTATATTCACTTCCCAAGACCCAACAGAAGATTGGAGTGGACTTCTAGCAAATACATGAAGGTACAGTGGCGGAAAAAATTAACGCAAAACTCTTTGGCGTCTGAATGCGGCGTACACGGGAACTAATTGAAATCGCTTTTCCTTCGACAACTTGACAACAATGAGACAAGATATGGAAACCGGGAAGATTCAAACTCTCTATGATTAGATATCGATTTTACGCGTCATGTAAATAGTCATACTAATAAAGTTTACGTTCGCGAGATCGTCTAGGAGCTACGTGATGACCTTGCTTCAACCCGCACTCAGTCGAGGTTCCAAATTCGTAGTTGATTATGTAGAGATTATTACCATATTTTTTTAGAGCTTTGGACCGTGTAAAAAGATTTTCTTGATTGAAACTTAAGAAGCAATACGATGAAAGCATGATTTGTTGGAACATAAAAATTTTTTATTCTCCAGATCAAATTCACTTACTATAAAACGTATTTCCGCGTGCAGGGAAGAGCTGTGGATGAACATCGTTTTAATAGGCCTCAAACTACTTCCGATAAATATGATGCATTACAAATAACATTTTGGCGTAATATCCTGTGAATTTCAAGTTAAAGAATGGGAAATCTGGTTGAATAGAATGGTTTCCATGTGGGGAAAATTTTTCTTTAAAAGTATTCCCAATAACTTAAAACCCTACGTAAGTTTCCGCCCTCGTGCATACAGGTCGTCTCAAACACTTAAATTTCTAAATTCCTCCTAACGTAATATTATTTTATGTATGAAAACTACTTTCAAATATCCAGAACATTCTATTTGGTCCAGTTTTTAAAGGAAACATTAAATTCCCTTTTTTCGTTTTGTAGTAAGAACCACGACGCGGATTCCTCTTGATCGATGAAGTAGCCTAGAGGGAGAGCGTTCGTCTGCGGCCAAGAATGCCTGGGGTTCAAATCCTGGCGTGGCCTCTTTTAGTATCTTTATAATTAATCTACGCGATGTGACTTTATTGCAACCAAAACTTCGCAGGAATCCGCGGAAGGCCCAGGGAATGGACATTGACCTCAACCATGAGTGTGTAAGTTTTACATATATTCGGACTTTGCAAAAGAATCACAGCGGTCTCCTTGGTCGTCGAATGAGATGTTTACTTCCCATTCTCGGGTACTCGGCCCCACTTGATTTCTACGTTCTGTCTGTCGTACGATGCTCATATCCACTCATTCGGCAATTCACCACTCAATGAAAAGCTATTCATGAAGGAGGGAATAGACCGGATCTCTGATTGTGTCAGTTACTCGATTTAGTGAACTTACCTGGTGCTACATTCACCTTTAAATTACTTTGGAATGATTTAGTAAAGAGGGCAATTATTTTTATTAGGAATTAGAGTTTGGTTCTATCTGCCGAACTTGTAAATACCGATTACTTATGTGAGTGAGAGACCAAAGAAGGGTGGAATTTTCTCCAAAATATCTTTAAAACGGTATTTGTAGCTTTTCCAGCATTGTTTTATAGGTTTGCTAAGAGCAATGCATTAAGCGTGTAGTTCAACAGTTCAACTTATAAGATGGAGAATAATACTTAAAGGATAACGTAGATTAATGAATCACTTAAATACCTTTTGACATATTCGCATTGAAAAATATTTGCTAAAATGACGGAGTTAAATTTTATGAGGAGCATTTTTTTACCCATGCGTAAGTAATACTACGACAAAAATGCATCGAGTATATTCCCCAATGAAAGTGATAAAATACTAAAAATCATCTTTTTCATGTGGCAAATAAGCAGTGATTAGATATTTTCCCGATGGTCATTTGTATACTCCTCATAAATCCGCAGAGTAGTCAATGGAGTGCAAATTAGGAATGTGCACCATCAAAGATTATGCGATTGCTACGTTCCTAAAGAATCTATTCCTCTTCTAATGTGTCGTAATATTATTGCTTCAATGGAAGTAAAAGTTGTGAGTGCCCCCACATGAAGATATAAACAGAGTTTTTACAGGATCATAAATTTCATCTTTTAGTGGTAATTTATTTTAACGGATGTTGAAAAGGGACACTATACTGCTCTATTTAGAACGAGTGGAAAAGGTTAAAATGTATGCGTAATTCTCTCAATTTGAGTAATGTGCGCACATGATCACAGCAATTGATCATTGAGAAATATGCTGATATTTACTTAAAGAATGTGGATGTTTATTAGCCTTATAATCGATCCATCCCCCACCATTCTCGATTTCCTAACCAAGTCTCTGTGTCATGGAGTTTTACTTTTAAACACCAAATAAAAGTTCAGTGGGTGAAAGTTGACGGCGCAACACCTCTTCGGGTAATTTTTCGACAGATGTTTTTGCCTTTTACAAACCTACTATCCAATTCCTCCGCCTGGGAGAAAAATGAGGCATACTTAAATGCTAATAAGATCTTTTTTTCCTCCAAGAATTTTGGGAGAGGCCGCTAAAACTTTGAAAAATATATCGGCTTGCGCTGTCCGCTCTGCTTGTTCGTCTATCGACGCTCGTCTCAATGAAGTAGTCATCAGTAAACCTTGGCCAAGTTCCGGGTGGTGATGGTTGGGGTGGTTTGTTGTTGTGAATAACGCACAGGTTTCAAATACTTGCTGCACCAGAAAGAAAAGGCTCGTCGCGCTTCGAAAAAATTGGAAGTCCCCGTCGAATACTTTTAATGGCGTAAGAGAAGTCAAATACCACTTCTTTCCTGTAAGTTAAACGCCTGGCGTCCGAAACATTATCTATGGCAGAAAAGGTATTTCCCGCAATACAAGGGGAAAGTAAGCTCTCATTAAAGGCATACTATTTCCCAAATCAATATAATGCGCCCTTCATACATTCCGATATTGAATGGATTAGTATTGGTGGAGCTTTGTATCGACACGGGGAAACCTCTAGGGATCCTCAAGAGTCCTCCAAAATTGCTCGTTGCTTTAACTCAGACTAAAGGTGGCTGGCCTCCAAGCCCATGCATAATGGGAACTAATGGCATTTGATTGGAATGGTCTGGGCTGATGAGGTGAAATCTGAGAACTACTTCTTTCTGTTTGTATTCCCGGGAGAGTAGTATGCTTTTTCCTATCCTTTAGTTATTTTTAACGTTCGTAGACAATACCACCACTCATTTTAAAGGTAACTTAGTTCACAGTAACGCATACGGACGCAAATAAATTCACCGAAAGGATACGAAACATCATCATAAATTCGCCTTGACATAAGAAATCTCAGTAGATGTTACTGGGTTGCAAACCTGAATCGCAATTATGGTTCTTCATATTAACATTGTTGGAGTACGCTCATGATTTCGAAAACGTGATCATCATCAAGAAAGATCGAGTACTACATAGCAGTGGAGTGCGCTCCCAGGACCTTGTGCATTGCCCTACCAATGCGGCTTGCCATTTGGATGACAATTATGACCATAAGAAGAAAAAAACCGTGATCCCACCCCTGGTCGAGACATTTTTGAGTTTTTCATTCAATTTCTGGTCAATTAAAATTATTTTTATTCGGCAAATTTTATCTCTTTTGTATTTAAAAAATTACATACTATCAGCCAGTCATTGCTGCTACACATTACATTCATTCATATTAGCAATAGGAGAAAATTTATATAAAAGCTCATTTGCATTCATTAAAAATCGAACACGGACCACTCTTTAACTAGCCAAATACATCTGACAGCTACAACATTAACGTTACCTATTAATGTATTTCAGTAATGATACTCTACTCCAAACCGAAGTCTTTTAAAAGGCTTTTTGTTAATTTCATATGTGCGGTGAATTTATAGCTAAGCATATAAGATATTATGCAATCATACATATGTTATCCATCGCTACACCTAATTTGGGCAAACTTTTCTGAATGTTTATTCGTATATTCTGCATTTACAAGACAAAGCGTAACATTGGACAGCTCGTCACCAAGCTTCCTGTGATAAGATGAAAGAAATATCGGGAAAATATGCCTATATTATTCAGTATCGATGCGAGAACATTTATTTTTATTTCGTGAAATTATATTTAACGTATGTTTTCATAGTTTAATCCCATTCTGACGAACTAAAGACGATATTTATATTGGGTCAAGAACGATTCATTAATAAATATCCGTTTTGAATTTAATAAATATCCGTTAAAGGAACTTAGTCAATCTACAAATGGAAAATCGTGACAAATTACATCACATAGACTATACTTATTTCAATTAAATCTTTTTTGTATCGACATTTGGTGCTGATAAATCTCGATTTATATCATTTCGGTGAAACAGACGCAGTACGCGTCATTCAAAAAGGTCCTCGGAAAGTCGACTACAATATATATCCCTTGGGAATTGGGTGGGATAGTGAATATTTTTTATAATCAGTCTTTCAGTATAAATGATATTATTCGACGTAATAACCATGCTGAAGCAAACACAGCGATGCACCGTGACTGAATGTGCGAATGATATGAGACGAAAGCTCAAAAATAAGGCGATTGATGACTAAGTTCTAGGGTCCGACAAATGTGAGCTCCATTACGGATTTCAAATATTTGCGGTAGACGATGTTTTCCTCAGTGTTGCCAGTCTTTGGAGTGTGTACAGCTCCTAGAAGTTCCCAAAAATGCCGCATTCTGGCGCGCGAAAAATTTTGCGTTAATTTTTTCCGCCACTGTACATTTATTTGTAAAACTAATTAAAATTACATTTTTGAAGTTAAAAATATGGAACTATGGAATTGAAGATACTGGTTAAAGGAATTAATTTACAAAGTTTAAGCCGATGAAATATTTTTGATACAATCAATCAGTTTTCTCCGTAGTCAATATCCAATTTGTGGCAAGCTGTAGAAATATATTTTCACATCTGACATTTTTTAAAATTTTCTGATGAATTAAATTATTAACTTTTTTCTCGTGTAGACAAATGAAAGTCAGAAAATATTAAGTTAGGTGTAATTTATGGAACCTTTCCTCTACTAAAGATAAACTTGGTTGCACAGTCATATGTTGCAGAGTTATTTCAACCCATGACATCTAACCTCAGTATTTTAAATGTGGACAGCCTACAGGGGTTAATGAATTATTCAAGATATAGGAGACACTGAGATGATGCATGTTAGCGAAAAGGGATTTTAGTTCAGCATGACGGGAAAATCCTGAAGAAATGTCACTTTCATCGAAGAATTTGATGAACCGCTTTAATGACCACTTGAAATCAAATAATTTTTTCATAATTTGGCTCTGCAACGCGATATATCCCAATCCGTTTGATAATTTTTTTTTAGAAATTTCGACAGCGTGGCACCAGCATCAGTTAAGTGGGGAAATGGGAGAAAGAGAAAACTAATTTTTGATGAGGTTTAGGAAATTTGCCCCGTAGAAGAAAAAAATCGCCCATGGAAGAGGCTTCTTTTTAAGTTTCGCGGAGGATGAGGAAGTAATTCAACGTCCTCCTAAAGAAAAACCCTGAGTTTATCAGGTCACCTACCTTAATTGGGAAATTACTAGCTTGGCAGAGATGTAGTTTGAAATGAAGGGATAAGTTACTTCTAAATCAGTGAGGAAAAGGGCTCAATAACTAAGGAGGCTAACGCTAACCGGTGTTGTGGTCCGTCTACATACTACCCTGCGAAGAGCCGTGTGGGTGTGTGGTGGGTGTTGTTAGGACACCAGCTATCCAAAATATAATATTTAGGGAGGTGTAATAGTGAAGTGCATTACGGGAGTGTTTTGACTGGAGCTCACTTTTCATTATGGTCGCTTATTGTGCGTAGAAAGAACAAATTTTAGCTCCTATCTGTTCGGCTGGTATCTCTCCTATTTTATCGCATCTGTCGGACATAGAGATATAGTTTGCTGTCAAAATGATATTCTCTGTGTCCTTCTGAAACACTGGCTCCAAATTCCTCTCACAAACTATGCTGGTACACGAAAATCCGTGATAGACAGCAAAACGTTTAGATCTAATCATGTAGAGACTATAATTTATGCACAAAATTATATACAGTGACACCAATTTTGGATTGCCTTTTTACAGAATTAGATTTAATAAATAATACGTATACTACCTACACCCACAATTATTTCCGTCACAGCCATCAACAGGTCCGCAATTTATACTTCCTATTTTTTAGGGCCGCAGAAGTGAAAAGGATAAAAAATAAACGAGAAGAAGAAAAGGAAAACTGAAAAACTGTTAGGCAAGGTGAGGGAAGGTAGGAAGTTGTCCGAGGGAATTCGAAACAGACAAGGAGGATGAAAAGAGGAGATGAGAAGAGGCGGTAGCATGCTGAAGACAGGGATAAAGAGAATATAAATTAGATGATTGAAGAAAAAGGGATAGACACTGTCATAAAACAGACATAAAAGAACTCCAAGCTCAGACATTAAAAAGAGCTGGGAAATGCCTATCTGCGAGGTAAACTCAGCGTTATAAAGAGTTTTCCAAGCTGATCCTCAATAGGAAGCATGAGATCAGTGTTAATGTGTAAGCTTCATGCATCCATTCAATAGATAAAAGAGCATCGTTTGTAGACGGGCTAATAACAGCTGGTGAGGCACATGAAGCCCCATGGGAACGTAGTGGGGACTCATAAATAGTGGGAGAATACCTCAGATACGATCGAGTATCACCGAGGCTGCCTCCAAGGATGCTCATTGACCGGCCAAAAGATGACCGAGATACGCCCGTTTGGCTGGCAGAGTTTACATGCTGCCTCAAGCAATTGGCACCGCGCCATCGTGGAATGACCGTTGTCCTGAGCTGCGTAATATTTAAGCTGCAATATCTCGATTCCGAAATTATGCTCGCGCCTTCGATATTCCTATTCATTTACTAAAAAGAGGCTATGAGAGAAGTTGTGATGGCTTTTTTTACGACAGACCTAGCAAAATCCGCGGTAAAATTAGTGATAACACTTGCACGGAAAGCAGCAGGATTATATACTCTTTTCCTTTTATTAGAGCCATAGTCATTTGTATTCCTAAAAGAATTATTTTGTCTATAGGCAACTCCATGGGAAAGTAGATATTGAAGCTGTTTCTTATATTTTATTGAACTTTAATTTTTTCATGCTTGGCATATTTGTCTAATCTACATTTCCAGCGAAATTTTTGATTTTCGACTATTTTTTACTACGATTACAGCAAAAGAAATCATGGAATATTTGAATGATAAATTTTCAAGTAAAAGTACCACATTTAGTTGATGTTTTAAACTTTTTTGTAGCGTTATAGGACATTTTTTTCTTAGCAATCAAATAACAGTCAAATAATAGTCTTATTTGCTATTCTAATTAACTATATAGCCATACCAAACACCACCTATCTAGAGCTTAAATGTAAACATAAAATACTGATCAAATTGTGCAACGTAAGTGACCAAAAAGTATACAATTTCATTTGCTATTCAAAATAGTTATAATTTCTGAAATAAATTTTATATTTCGGAAGAGCTTCCTCTATTCCTCCTACTCTTCCTTTGGTATGATGATATATACCAAAAGAGGTTATTTAGTTGGGTAAATTTTATCGTAGAAAACATTTTCCGACACTACGTAAGTGACCAGAATTCATGAAAAATACGCATGTTCAGATTTACATCTATATCTGCTCAACCAAACATTCCAAGGACATGAGCAAAATATGAGGCTTAAGGCCCTTAAAAATAGACGAAATTTCAAAGATTAGATCTATTCCCATGTGAGGACTTGGGTACAAGGGAATGGATGTGAGGGGGTGTCATTTCAGGCGTTGGTATTGCCACATATTGAAGAAGAGAAAGATGTATCCGCACGGTGTAATAGAACACGGAAATGCTGAAGCCACGAAAATGCACAAATAGCCATATTGAATGGATTATTTGTTCAGGTAATAACCCGGAAACATAGGCATTAGAAGCGGCAGCGCCATTATTCCTTTTTGTGTCGTCAATTTCTAAAAATTCAAGATGGAAATTAATCGCAAAAAAGCACTGTATCACTCTTAGAATTCATAGAATAATTCCACGTGATAGTATTAGAAATGGTTGCTTCCATAATGTGAACTATTATCCATTATGTGAATTATCCATTTCCATAATTTTCATAATGTGAATCATCACTGAAAATCGTATTCTGACGGATATGAGCCACGAAGATTATCCGTGAAGAGTTTTCAGATAAGGAGCGTCTGAAGAAATTACAACTTGGCTGTTTCAACGTGAGGTTTTATTTTTACCGACCATGGTTTCGTTACAGAGTGACATTATCAACGTAAACAAATTTTCAAAAAATGAGCAATATAATTATAAGCAGAGCAAAAATGAGCAGTATACTGCTCATTTTTTGAATTTTTTTTACCTTGATAATGTTACTCTGTAACGAAACCATGGTCGGTAAAAATAAAACCTCATGTTGAAACAGCCAATTTGTAATTTCTTCAGACGCTCCTACTATGAAGAATTTCCACGAAGTCACGCCCGCTACCATTACTTATTTTCAGATAAGATTGGGATAATTTCTTAAATCAGACGGATTATTTTATATAACAAATTGACCGACAATTGTTTTCGGATTTTCAAATCCTTTGCCAAATTTTTCCCAACTGAATATGACTCCTAGGTCACCAAAATGGTGTCAAAATCGCCCGCATTGTCATACCCTAATCAAACGCTCCTTAAAAAAACAGCATTCGCCACAATCTATATTTTATGTAGCAGAATATTTTCATGCCGATGCTGATAAGGAAGAAGATGAAATTACTTCGAAGTTTACGATAAACTACGAAAAATCGTGCACATTATTCTAATAATGAATGTTTTGCATGGAATATATGGATCTTTTCGTTGAAAAAATGGACTGCGCTATAGTGAGTGTGATTTTTCCTTCCTTGATAGAACACATCTTAATTGGTAAAATATTCAAGTCTCAATGATGTTTTTAATTTCAGAAAAAAGGTTCATCTCTAAAATCCTCAGCCATTAAGAGAGAGAAATCAAAGTTATACTATTCGAATATGCTGATAAGAGTAGTATTTATATAATGCTATATTTAATTCATCTAAAAAGTTAATATTTTTTTATTAGGAAAATATGAATAGGCTAGTGGATTATTGACACTCAAGAGGAGATTATGCGTGGGTTATTTTTGTGTGTGGAAGGATGGAAATGGTGCGGTGGACGGAAAGGAAGACTAACGAGGAAGGGCTTAGTCTGGTGTACGATAGGAAACTTCGAAGTGAAATTCGGAATAGGCAGGATAGGTGGCTGGAGGAAGTAATTAAGTGGCGGGCGATGGAAAAGGTGCGGTGGACGGAAAGGAAGACTAACGAGGAAGTACTTAGTCTGGTGTACGATAGGAAACTTCGAAGTGAGATTCGGGATAGGCAGGATAGGTGGCTGAAGGAAGTAATGAATTGGCGGGCGATGAGTTGCTCAAGAATGTGATAGAGGGAAGGATGCTGGGCAAGCGGGGAAGGGGAAGAAAGAATAGGTTTCATGGACGGGATGAAGAAGGGTAGATCGAATGCTGAGGCGAAAAAGTAAATTCTTGAAGCCAATTACTCGGTGGGAAATACTATAAGTTAATAGACGATGTAGAAAATCGGGAGGAGTTCCTCTGACTTGAAACAAAACACCAGTAGAATGCTTAAAAAAACTATATATATATAATGCGAAAGCCAAAGGTCCGTGGTTCGATTCCCGGTCCAGTCGAATTTTTTCTGCTTGGAATCGGCCATCTTTACATCTTCACACCACCATTGTGTTCATAAATTTGATGTGCTCCTATCCACTTTCTACCTTTCGTTCTACCTTTCTGTATGAACATTTATATATATAACCGTTCGTTCATTCACTCAGACCGCTCAGCGGCAAATACACACATATAAATGTTTATACAGAAAGGTAGAAAGAAAGTGGATAGGAACACAAAATCAACAAACACAATGGTGGTGTAAAGATGTAAAGATCATTGTGTTTGTTGATTTTATGTGGTCCTATCCACTTTCTTTCTACCTTTCTGTATAAACATTTAGATGTGTGTGTGTGTGTGTGTGTGTGTATATATATATATATATATATATATATATATATATATATATATATATATATATATATATATATATATATATATATCAATCACCAGTGAGATCACATATGCTAATTTTCACGAAAATCTGTATATGATCATAAATTGCTCAACCACCTTAAATGTTTTCATATTCATGCGTCATTCGTACTTCGTATTTATGGAAGATGAATAAAACCGCTTGCTGTTTGATGGGAAACAATTACAGGGGATCATTTTTGAGAAGTTGATCGTTCCGGCTCGCGTCGTTTACAATTTTGGTAAGTGAAGTAATAACGACAAGATGGACATGAGTGTTATCAACAAATTGTTTCTCAATTGGTTTCAACGACTCAAGGCGGAATTCTGATGATCGCTAGTCGTTGATCTCCTGAGCTGCAATGGACGCTCTTCACCCCTTCGCCATAAATTCCGGGATTGAAGATGACGCAGTCGGGCGCCAATTTGATAATTCCCATAAAATGTCGGATCCATCATTCATTCGCTTGATTTTTTTTCAATTCCAAGGCTTTTAATTACCGTATTCATTATCTTCCGGTGGTGATTCCGTTAATCCCATATAGGTCCCTGCTTTTACTTATATAAATACTTTAAAATGTCGTTAACGCGAGTTTCAGGATGACTCGGAGGATATTATTTTTTAAGTGATACGCGGCTGAGAAACCCGGATGCGGGCACAATTGCCCTCGGCCCCGTAAGAAACCGGTGTCCAGAGAACGCGTACAAACTCGGGTGCAGAATCCTGGGGACGGGAGATATTATTATTTTACGGATCTAATTAGTATCTAAAAATTAATACATACATATATATATATATATATATATATATATATATATATATATATATATATATATATATATATATATATATATATATATATATATATATATATATATATGATTCTATCACTGACGAAGGTGCGGGCGACCCACTGAAAATTTTAAACTCGTGAGTTTGCTTTTTTATGTTTTATGTTTAGTGTCACCCTGTGACGAAGTTTTATATTGTTTGCCACGTTCGTGGAATCTTCGCAAGAACTTTATATATATATATATATATATATATATATATATATATATATATATATACACTCACATAAATGTTTATACAGAAAGGTAGAAAGAAAGTGGATAGGAACAATTGACAGACACAATGGTGGTGTGAAGATGTAAAGATGGCCGGTTCCAAGCAGAAAAAATTCAAACATTTTAAAACATATATGTGAGTAATGAAACTTTGTGACTGTGCCTACCCCGGAAGCCATATATATATACATATGTATACCAATCACGCCGTTCCCTTCCGGGGTAGGCACAGTCACAAAGTTTCACTATAAATACATATTTGAACACCTAACTCTGCTTCAATAATTTCCTCCGTACTGATCTATCCTTGCAAACCTCTTTTGGCTCATTATCCCCATACACTGTTTCATACACGCCCCCCTGTTTTTAAGACTGCTAATATTCCTCCTCCTAAAAATTTCCTCAACCACATTCAACCACAACTTTCTCGGCCCACCGCTACCGTAATAATTTGAAAAAAAAATTTGTGAAACCATTCGTGTAGAGCACACTCATTGGATCAGAAGCGTGGACCATTGGAAACGCAGACCAGGGCACATTAGAAGTAATTTATGGACAAACATTGACCATATTAGGTGGATAATTTTCAGAAAAACGTGTCACTTCCTTGTGAAATGATGTTAACTTATGTTGCAAAATCTTACCTCTCAGTTAAGATCAAGTTAACGACGAGGCTCTTTATCTCCCGTTTTATATAAGTTATTGTCTCCGGCTTAACTTTTTGGAAGTGCGTACAATCCATGATTAACACAACTTTGTTTAAATCCACACAAATTTTATTATACATGCAACCCGGGTTTCAGCAGCTTCGTGCCATCATCAGGTCTGATGATCATGAATCATGAATCCCGTATTTTACGTTAACCTGGCATTTAATGATTAAGAGTGATCCAGAATGGTTACAAAAAAACACGACACCAAAACGATTCTAAACTAAAACATAATGGAAAATTTCGTACCTTCTTACTAAGAAACTAAGCGTTCATTTCCGTACCGGGTCACATCCCTGTAGAAACCCTCGGAAATGCTAGAGCTGTTAGAGGCGGCATAGAACGAGAGATCGAACTGATGTGTACAAAAATTTCTCGTCTCAGTACACTTTTTTGACTATGAAAACAACAGAGCAAGGTATAAACACTCTGAAACAAACAGTTCCCCTTCTGCCTCCCTTCCTCCTCCTCTATTCTCTCTACACTTTTGGAGTAACTTCTACATTATAGTGCACGTTAGTGATAAATCACCCCCCTCGAGGTGGCTTGCAGGATAATATGTAGATGTACTTCTCCTTCACCCATTCTTTTTCATAACTGCTATCCTAACACCATCTACTACATGTCTTTGCGTCGCAGGGTGATAAACGCTATTCTTTGGGCCTTTTTCTTTTTGACTCTAGAGCCACACATCTCCTCTGCGTGATTTATTTTCTACCTCTCTGATTAGGTGAATGGCTTCTTACGCGAACCGCTGATCGGCGCCGATATACACGTTTCGATTTGCGAGAAAAAAGTGTAAAACTAATAATTATTTGAACTGACCTATCGATTATGGTAGGTTTAGATGGTCGTAGGGGATTTTATATCAGACTTCCATAGCCGCTGGCTCTTACAAGGACAGCTATTTCCGTTCGTACCGGATCTGAACGATCCTTTCCACGCAAGCCTGTAATTAATGTATTTATGTCATCCGATCTATAAGATGGTTGGAGAAATTTCGTTTGAGTACAGATTTGCGCAAAACTTCGCATATGAGAACATATAAGTAAAATGTTTAGATGAAAGCGAAAAAGTTTCATGTCAATGTTCGATTTAGTTTCTTATCTATTTAAAGCTATTAACACAGGTAACCTTTTGGCAAATGACACGTATTCCAAAATAATTCCATTGCAAATGCAAAAACATTTTCCAAAACATGAGAACATACGATTCTTATTACTAAAATGGTTGCTAATAAATATCATGGTATCCTGCCGAATTAAAAGTACTCCTTTACGTAAGATTATCGCTAGATTTACTATTCCCGCGCCACAAACCTGGATCAAAACAATCCTTTGATTAAGACGAACATTTTTAAGCATTGAGGTATATGGGGAGGACACTTGCTATGCTGGCCAATGCTAGAAGCTGAAGCCAGTCCGCCACTTTCGTTGACCCTAATTTTCCTATAGCTCTTGCGGGTTAACGCACTAATTTGCAATTTTACTGTTTCCATCGATAAATTACTAGAAATCAGCCAGGACTTACCTTTTTTAATGTACATCTTCCTTGCATAAATTGTTTATTGAATTAAAAGCAATAAAAATCTGAATTCCCGCTTAAACCTATGGTGAAATAGAGTGGAATCCATGGCAATAAGTAACTTACCTTAAATTTCAAACAGATGGTGAATATGCTTGCATTACATCCGCTAATTCGTCCGTTTTCCCGTGCTTTCCATAGGAAATTAAGGAAAAGCCACAGTTAAACAATATCGTTCTTATTTTGGCTGTCAGGCTTCAGTTTGATGACGTAGAGCCCTCTCCACATCACTCAATATTTTAAAGTATAATTCTCTCATAATTTACATTACAACATATATGTTTATTTCCGGCGCATAAAAAGATGCACTTAAGTGAAGTGTGATCCAAGAATGTTGTCTTACTTTTTTGAAAATTTGTGGTATTGTGCTCTCAATGACTCACGATTAGAGCTCCAACTATCTTAAGGAAGATTGGTAAACGCATCTACTCGCTTAAGTACATTCACAGCGTGAACAGGCCTTATTTGTTGATAGTTGACACTCCCTCCTTGTTAATGAGGAACCTTAATTTTAGGCATCTCCTATAACTTACCTTCAAAGAGGTCTACTATCGAATGGTTTGAAAATATTACAAGGTCATCGGTCATTCAACGAAAATACATTGATTTTATAAATGATGAATTTTAACGCTGAATGGCATTGCTTAAATAGCAGTGCAATGGCATCTCTTCACATAACTTTTTTAAATCTCCATTTTCGCCCAAAAATGATATGGTTCAAAAAACTTATATAGCATGCCCTACATATTAACACTTCTTGATCCGGTGCCTTTTAAATTTGACTCGCCCTTGGGGCCGGCCATTTTTTGCATTTTTGTTAGGAAGGTACAAGTATACAATTAAATTCACACAACTCCAGAACTAATGTATATTTTTTAATGAAATTTCATTCATTGCATTTTATATAACAGACCGGACCATGACCGCTGGTGGAGGAAACCCGTATTTTTACGTGAACGGACTATAATGTGTTAAGACACGTAATATTTTTTCAGCTCAGCTCATGGAGAATATAATGCGTGAATTTAGATTTAAATGACTAACTTCCGGTTTTCGTCGAAGGTCATAGCGACATATTGCGATATATGTCACAGCGTTACCAAGGGAAACGTCTGCTGTTTACCTTGTTTACCAGATTTATTTCTTAATTTATATCATAATTAGGCATTTAATATACGTTGTTGAATGTTTTTCGCCTGAGGAAAATTGTACCCTTCCCTCAGATTGTTAAAAAATCATGGTATAAAATGCTGCCGAAAAACCAATGGAGGCTGAAGTCAATATAATTACTTGTTTTCGTGACGTAGTTCTAGCTAAGGTATAAATATTTATCATTTAACCTATAAATTAATGAATTTGGTCTCATTTTAAAGAAAAATATCTCACCCTTCCAATAGCACTAAAATTCAACCCTTACCACACTACTTTCCGAGATATTTGTCAAAAAATGCCAGTCCTTTTAAATGGGGAATGGTGCGTGTATGCACTCCAGAGAGAGTTTATTTAAATCAAATAATGGATGTCGTCAAAAAAATTAACAGTGAATTTTTGATGCTTTCTCGAGTATTTTTTTATAATAAATCATATTGTCACAGCAGTAAATTCTCCGTGATCACAGAAAACCTTCCGTTTTGAAGGAGTTTCAAATGTACCGCGCGAAAGAAACGAGTCAAGTTATAGACATGTGTAGATAATTTCACTGAATAAATTAAAATTTCAGTCACATGAAACTATATTATTGCACCATTAATAATTTTTAATTCATGTGTCCTACAGCTGGTGAAATTAAAACGTATAATTTGACCATGGTATCTATTGTGACTCGGGAACTATTTCGTTCAAACGACCTTAAACGCTTTTACTATAAGATTTTACCAAAAGGAGTATTTAAATATAATTTAAAAAATAATGGCTGCGCTAAGCCTTAATTACCACGTTACAGAAAACTTTGTAATCTTAAGAAAACAGTACTTCGTAGAGCATGTTCCTCCGTAAGGTAGTTCGAGCGAGATAGTTCCCTAATCATAATAGAGACCATATTCGATATATGCGATTATATACGGATATTTTATATCAATGGAAGAGTGAGATATTTTTCTTTAAAATGAGATTAAATTCATTGATTTCTAAGTAAAACGATATTTTGCTCAAACTACCTTAAGGCTCCACGCTTATTTCAAGTCTTTCAAACCGCATTCTTCCCTGACTTCCTCGGTTTATCCTTCTCTCCCGCACCTCTATCTCTTCAACCTCAATCACTTCTGCGGGGTGATTCAACTCTAATCCTTTCTCCCGGCACGTAAAATGAACGGATTCCACTCATCACAAAATTGTCCACCTGCTCCGATATATTTTTAAAAACTCGCAAGAGATTTCGTCCCTTAGTCATCCTCTCGCGAATTTCATCCCAGCCATTGTCCTCCCGAATTTATGACGCATCTAATAGTGTTCCATGGAGGGGTTCAGTTATATTCAGTTAGAAATATTTGGGGTAGGAGGGATCGGTCATTCCCTCCATAGCTGAGTACGTGCTTGGAGTTCTAAAATTAGAAGTGTCAGCAAGTATGAGTCATTCGAATTAACATCGTCCGTCCCCTAATTTACTGAAATATCCCAAATTATCGCGACGTTAATCCAGGTCTAACATCCTATTTATTACTTCTTCCCATTTTTTTGCTACCATTCAACGTGACACATACATGATTAAATTCGCGGGGATACTCTGATTGTAAGTGGTTATTTTTCGGATGAGGATGCGTGATGTTCATTTTAAACGTCAGCAGTGAGTTTGGCGATGACTTATTTTAAAGTACGCCTACATTTACGAAATATCGGAAATTAGGGTGTGTGGAAACGGGGGGTGATTCCACACAAATGTTGTACAAGATTCATGTTCAGCACAGAAAACTTCAACTAACTAATAAAGAATAAAGAAAGAAAGAAAAATATTGTTAGTCAGTTTGTGCGAAGAGAGAAATAGCCTGAATTATTAAATCATTCCTCATAAAATCATAAATCATAAAATATGGTAATTAATGAGAAGGCAAAGAATCTGGAAATAGAAGGAAATGCCATCGAAGTCTGTAGTGAGTATAAATATTTAGGTGTAACGATTGGAAAAGAAGAAACCAGTAAAAAAGAGATAACAAATAGAATACATCATTCAAAACTCGCAATAGATAAAATGAATAGCATATTATGGTCAAAAGACATAAGTAGGAAAACAAAATTGCAAATATATAAAACAATTATTCAGAGTATACTCCTTTACGGAGCAGAGACATGGGAAATGACCAAAAGGGATAGGCAGAGACTGGAGGTCGTTGAAATGGATTTTCTAAGAAGAAGCAGCAGAAAATCTAAACTACAAAGAATAAGAAATGAAAATATAAGAAATATTATGCAAGTAGAAGAAAACATCATACAGGAAATAGAGAAAAGACGGCTAAAATGGTATGGGCATGTAAAAAGAATGGAGGAGAAACGTTGGCCAAAAAAGATATTCTTCTGTTATTATTCAGTCTTCTGGTGGTCGTCCTCTCTTCCTCCTTCCGGGTGGTTGCCAATTTAATATCTTTTTTGGCCAACGTTTCTCCTCCATTCTTTTTACATGCCCATACCATTTTAGCCGTCTTTTCTCTATTTCCTGTATGATGTTTTCTTCTACTTGCATAATTTTTCTCAATCATTCCAACCTGACATGAAACCTCATCTACATCTACAAAATGCCATGCAATGCCACCACTGGGGGGTGCGACACGGAGTGATTCCACACCAAGCATGCATTACTCATTCCGGTTCAAATTAGAACCGCGCACTTTCCCCTGCCAATAGGTGCAGGCAAAAAGCAGTCAGGATAACGTCTACATCTACGTAATACCCTGCGAGCCACCACGAGGGTGTGTGGCAGGGGGTGAAGATCACCAAACATGCACTATTGCCATGCAAGTAGGATATTTAAGGGAGCCATGCTAGAGAACAGGGTCACATGCAGCTAGGTGGTTAGTATCTACATAATAAGAAGGGGTTTATTGGTTGTTATTACATGCATCATGCTCTACAGACTAACTATATTTCACCTACCTATCCCTTTGCTACGCTGCCTATTGTTCTCTCTTATAGTACGCGGGAAAAATGGCATTTTAAATTGGAGGTATTAATCAGAGGAGAAATTAAAGGAATTGCCCGGGAGAATTGACGTAGAAGAACCATGGGCTGGTTGATAAAATGATAGGTGGTGAGCGTGGAGTTATATCAGTAGATAGAGAATGGGTAAGAAGCTTTTAAAATGAATTTTTGCTGTCACTGACGCAGCCATAGCTACTACAAAACAAGATTAAGATGCAAAATATGTAGATAATATGATAAAGATATTTTTAACTAATCAATATTCTCTATTTCTATTATCTGCATGAGCCGACTGTGGTGTCATTTCATTTGAACTGTGTTATTCACAGCAAATACTGAACTCCACCTCACTACTTTCAGTGTTTAAAAAGTATTTTTTGTCACACACATTCTTTGCTTCTTGAAAAAAAGACTAATGGCGCCAAATATACAATTCAAGATGATTCCACGATGCAACGATGATGATTCAACGATTTTTTTATTCCGTGAACACTTTTTCCAGCCGCATGAGCCTATCGTGATGCCATTTCAGCCGAACTGTTTTAGTCACAACAAATACTGCATTCTATCCTCTCACTCGCAGTCGTTAAATAAATATTGCTGTCACTGACGCAGACTAAGCTGTTAAAAACAAGGCCAAGACGTAAAATATACACATTACTCGACTTATGTGTATTAAATGAACAATTATTCCAGCTGTGTGAGCCAACCTAGATATTAATTTATGACTGACGACGACGTAAATTGATTGTATGACTTCAATTTTTGTAATTTTTGGCAAGTACCTAAAAAATTTAATGGGTTGATGTTCTAATTTCAATTTCTCTTTCTTCCCTGTGATAAAAAGGTCCAACAATTTCCATGAACAATAAATAAAATTCTACCTATTTATGATAGTTTTTTCCCTAAATTGATCTTAAAACGACACAATGGTCAACGCACCAATGGGAGGAACAGGAAAGTATAGCATTTTTCTGAAAAATACGAATACTAATTGCTAGAAAAACTTCTTATATAATTTTTTAATATTCTATCGGTATAAGGTAGGTTTTTGTTGAAAGTCTCATTCCGGTTTTCTACACTTTCAGCGTCATATCTACCTCAAATAGTTCCTTGCGAATGCGAATCCGATCGATTGCTATTCGATTGCTATCGTTTTAGATTCGAATCCGAACGTTCCCCACACCCATTCTGCGTTCGCTCTTCTCCAACCGTCTCATTTCCACCATCTTTTCCAGACCCTCATTTTAAAAAGCCATCCAATTCACGTCTATCTTCTTTCTTCATCATTTCTCCGGACCGAGTGCGTTTTTTGAGAATGATAGTCCTTTGTGCGTCAGCATGACGTTATTAGCGCCTGTAAATTACTTAAGAGGAACATTTGTTTGGCTGATAACCAAAATTCCGCCGCATGACTACTGAAGCGCTGACACCCTTGAAATTCCACCTTTTATAACACCTGTGGTATCGTTTAAGACCCATAGTTAAATTGCGTTCCCGATTGGACGAATTATTTTATGATAACTTTATTGGCCGGGGCTCGATCGAAAAATCATTTGAGGAGTGATTCAAGCGCGTTTATCTCTTTACTTTCGGAGTTATTGGCATGACACAGCACGCCAGAGAATTAAACGCGGAAATCCTTTGATTCATTACTTTATGCAAGGGTCGTAAAAGATTTGGCAACGCCGCAAGGTTAGTGGTCGGGCGGATCCTGTAGTGACGTCATCTGCCACAACTCCTCTCCGCTTTGCCCGCGAACTGAAGTTTAGAGAACGCAGATGTTTAATGCGAGTTTACTTTCCCCAGTTTGCGACTCCGTCCCGTCACCTACTTCGGATTTCCTAGAACGGCTGCGCTATGACTACAGCAAGAGGGGAGGATGTTTTCCCAAGCCGCCCGTATAAGATTAAAGATTCCTGGAAGCGTTTCGGAGGAGGGGGTGAGGAAACACAAAATTCAGGGCATGGGAAGGACGAGAATCCGCGGCGCGTACGGCCGCAAATGGTGAAATGAGATAGCGACGGAAGGCGAATCGTGTCCGTGCAGGGTGCACAAAATTTCGCGAAGCTACCTCTCACGTCCATGGTGCTACCAATATACGGTAGGTCATTGCGAATCGTTTGGGTCGATGCTGTGACGCAGTGTGGAGTCAATTAATCGCTAGTAAATTAATAATAAGATGTATTACATCATACAATTCCGATTAGAAGGCAGCTACTATGAAAAGCCAGTACAACTCTAACAAATAGATTCACCAATACTGCAGTGGTGCAAACAATAAGAATTAAGGAATAATCCGGGCGCAAGGCGAGGAAAAGTGTGAAAATAAAGAGCGGTTAACTTTCGAACAATAAAGTTAAAGCATTCGTTTTTCCTTAAACATGATTCTTGACCGCAATAAAGGCAGAAAGATACTCTAGAAAACCATGATGCAGTGAACTTTTTACATTCGTTGGTTTTCTCTCAAATCCCATTCCATTGCTATGGTGATCTAACACCCCCCCTCCTCCCCCCGCCACGCGCCACGGTGGCGGCCACTTATGGTATAATGTTGATGGATGTAATACATAGATTTGGAGTACCGTTTTAGCCTTTCATTAGCGAAATAAAAGAACAGGCAGTTAAAAAATTTGCCTTTCGAAACAAGGACGGAATTCGCCGCAGATTATTTATTTGTGAAGTTTTTTACTGGTATTTGTGAATTTGTTCACCAGAGTAACGCTTCCCAAACTTTTTTACTCCTGAAGCTCTTTTCGAAGCAATGGTTTTTCATGAATCCCCAAGGAATATTTATTAGGTACATAGCTCTAATGTTTTCTATGAGTCTTATTACACACTATACTTAAATGGAAGGAAAAATAATATGGCATATATAAATATATCAATAAGGAAAAAAATAGTTAAAAAAGGTAAATTGAAGAAGCGCTTTAGTTTTTGTAAATATTGCCATCTCCATAACTGCCGCGGACTGAGCCCCGGATAAGCAATTGCGTAGCTAGTATTAATTAAAAAACATACAGGAGGCAGATTGCGAATCGAGATAAAGATACGGAAGGTGACTGACCTATCGAAATCGGAATTAGATAGCAAAGCAAAGTTCCTACACTATCCAATTCCACTCTCTGCCAACAAATTCTAACAAATGACTTTGCGGGAAAACTAGGACCCTGAGAGTTTCATACTTCGTGCGCGGCTAACCGACCTCGTAATATGAGCTCGGTATTTTAAAAGAAAATATACTGTCAATGCCGACGAAAATTCCGCAAAAAAATCAACCCTATTGCTTCAGGCTTATCCAACAATATGGGTAGTCGCAGCGGCGGGCAAAGTTCAATATTATATTATTTTGCCCATAACAATGACTCTCCAGATGAGTACGTACACTCTTCAGGACCGTATGATTGTAACGTCAATGTTTTCACTAAATAACTGGAGAAACAAGATAACGATGAAGTAAAGAGACATTTTCCTATTCTCTAATAGATATAAAATACTAATATTTGTCATAAGCCCAAACCTCTGGGCAAACAAGAAAGTTACGCGTATCCGCAGTAATTCTGATCGGTCAAACATTAGTTGGACCAGTCAATCCCACACATCAGCCCTAAATCATTAGTAGTTACACTAAACTACATTTAATTCTTGTAAAAAATGTTGGAGAACAGTTTTGAAGCCATTCCCTAAAATAACTATTGCTATGCATGTTCCTTACCATGTTAGGAAGGTATAATTCGCGAGAAATTACTATTTCCTAATTAAATGTATATGAACCCAACCCAGCAAGATTCCAATAATAGCCGAAATTATGAGAAAATTCATCGAATCTGCAAAACAATCACTGCTTTGCACCAGAAACTCGTTTAGAACGAACCATTAAGTTATGACCGTGGTAGTGCTTTAATTCATGCCCAGATAAAAATATGGACTATTGTAAAACTTAAGGAAGATAGCAACCAAATTTGTTCTTTAAAACTAGAGCAACATTCGCAGGAATAGAATTATTCAGAAATTACAGCTCTGAAAGCTAAGAACTATCTGTCGAAATACATGGATCTACATAGTTGAATCAGAAGACGCTATCTGTATCTCTATCGAACTGTTGACAGCATTTAACAACTCACGGATCGCAAAAAGCGAAAATCCATGCATGTAACTTGCAAACTATTCATAATCAAATGGTGGGCTAGGAAAAGAAACTTCTGAATTAAATCCTGGATGAGCAGGGTAGGTGGCTGGAGGAAGTAATGAAGGGCGATGGGTTGCTAAAGAGTGTAATAGAAGGAAAGATGGTAGACAAGCGAGGAAGAAATAGAATAGGTTTCATTGACTGAATGAAGAAGGGTAGATCATATGCTGAGGCAAAAAAAGAAATACTAAGTGCAGATAGAACCCTTAAAGTGTAGAAAAACGGGAGGAGAATCTCTGAATTTTAACAAAACCTACCTTTTTAGCGGTAAAAGACTCATACAATTATTCTCTTCACCTAGGCTGTAACATTCCAAATTCATAATGCATTACAATATTTAGGCTCTGATATAATTTGCGCTGGATTTTCGTTATTTAAAAAATGCCATGATGGAAGATAGGAAAAATCATACTGCAGCTTGCACAAAGGCACCAATTAATTGATCACCTTTCCTAATTAATTGTATGCATACACTTCCCCATCGAACTACTGAGATCAGCCTCAACCGTTGTCCTCTAAATTTCCGTTTCCTCTATATTTTCCGTTGTCCTCTATATTAACACGATACCCCAACTCGATGGAAATTGAGAGGTCGCGATTCGACTGTAGGAAGCCAACGAGAGTGTTCTGGTCACGCGAAATCTATTAATACGATGGAGGAGAGGGGAAGCAATGACAAACCGCAGAAAAATATTTTTTAAAAAGAAAAAAAACAAAGCAGTCTCGCGAAACCAAAAATAACGGTCGCGAAAAAGTTTAAGTTGACGATCACGCAACGCAAGGTGGAATGAAAGGGGTCGGAGGAGGTAGAGAGAGAAAGAGAGACATTTCTTAGCGGGGAATGGACGAGGGATCGGTATTCGAAAGCAAATTCTTGGCCGACGCGGAAACGTAGACAGGAGATACCGACGTCCAAATGATACACGGGGGCGTGTGTCGAGGACGGAGTCAGCGTCTCAGCGAAGAGAGAACCATTTTCCCGCGCGCGCCATGCTGGAAGGCTGAGAGGAGATGTGTGGTTGTTGAAAATTGTGAACACCGCTGAGGATAATCATGAAGGTACAGTGGATGGAAAACGGGATGAACATGGAAAATAATTTTTAGTGTGCAGGAGTGAAAGTGAAAAAAGTGTACAAAAGATTAGAAGAGGAAAGGACCATATGGAATACCATACAGAAAAGAGGAACCAGATGGATTAGACACACCCTGAGACACAATGGGTTTGCGAAGAACGTAATTGAAGGTAAAATAGAGGGAAAAATCCCCAGAGGAAGACCAAGGAATAAGTTCATGGACCAAATGAAGAGGGAAGTAAATAGGAAGAGATCCCAGGAGGTAAAGGAACTAGCATTAGATCTACATCTACATCTACGTAATACCCTGCGAGCCACCACGAGGGTGTGTAGCAGGGGGTGAAGATCACCAAACATGCACTATTGACATGCAAGTAGGATATTTAAGGGAGCCATGCTAGAGAACAGGGTCACATGCAGCTAGGTGGTTAGTATCTACATAATAAGAAAGGGATTATTGGTTGTTATTACATCCATCATGCACTACAGACTACTCTAACTATATTTCACCTACCTATCCCTTTGCTACGCTGCCTATTGTTCTCTCTTATAGTACGCGTGAAAAATGACATTTTAAATCTATCGGTACGACAATCTATCTCTCTAATCTTGTTAATATGATTAAGCCTAGAATAATACGCAGATAGGGAAGAGCGGAGGGCTGCAGTCAACCAATCTTAGGATTGAACGACCAATGATGATGATGGAAAATTTCTCACAAAACTCTCCCAATCACTGGTATTTCAAATGAGGATATCGATGTAGCAAAGTGAGGATAAAAGCATTCCAACGGCCGAAATGATCAAGCGTTGGTTTTTTCAGTGAGCCAAGGGGTTACACTCAATGATGAATTCGTTCAAGTGTAGTGCGAGAAGTATGGGATTAAGATAAACCACAAGAAGATGAACGTGAGGAGATTCTCTAGGAACAAGAAAGCGGGTCTGGATACAAGGGTGGGAGGGCAAAATAGAGCAAGTAGAGCACTTTACATATCTGAGTGGTGTTTTGAAGGAGATTGGGTTTATTGGTGAGGACGTAAGAAGGAGAACTGTTCTGGCTAAAGACGCATTTTCAAAGAGGATGGGAAAGAAGAGGGGGGAGGAGGGATCGGGGTCGAGACATAAAGAAAGGATAGTGAAAATTCTAGCGTGGAGCGTGGTGAGGAATGGGGTCGGTATCATGCTGGTGTTACTCTCTCATCTATGAATATTGTACTTGAGGAAGTGCGAAAGGTATGGAAAAAAGATAAGCCATAATGAGAAAAAGTGACGATTTTCTCTGTAAGTAAGAAAACGGGGCTCGACACAAGGGTGGGAGAGCATGAAATAAAGCAAGTTGAGCAGTTTACATATCCGGGTAGGATTTTTGATGAGACAAGATTTAGTGGTAGGAACAAAAGATATAGAATTGCTCTAGCTGAGGAAGTTTTTTCAAAGAGGAGGGAATGGATGAGGGGGGTCTGAGTAGAGACGTAAAGGCAACGCTGTGATGACGTGGAGCTGTATGGGTCCGAGACTAGGTCTTTACGAAGGTAGGATGTACGGTCGGATTCAAATGTATTGCAAAGAATCGAGCGGCGCCACTTACGCTTCTCAAGGAAATTGAGTTTCACTTACGGTGCTGTTATTCTTTGCTACGCAACGCTATCTATTCATCTGTTTATTTGCACGTATTCACATGGTAATACTTGACCAATTTCCTATTTTGTGCTAATTTGTTATTACACTTTCGTTTTGGTTTGGATTTAAGATTTGAGCATGGATAATTATTATTTATTAATCACAACTGTTACTCTAAATGATACATTATGTAGTATTTGCCGTAGGTATATTGTATGCCGGGAACGATCTAAGTTTAATAATAAAGTTTGGTATTTCAATTAATCAATACGTCGCAGCATGTCATTGTTATTCGAGCTGATCACATTATATAATAACAAGTTAGCACAAAAAAAGCAATTGCTCAACTGTTACAATTTAAATACATGCAAATAAACAGCTGAATAGATAACGTTGCATAGCAAAGAATAACAGCGCCGTAAGTGAAACTCGATTTCCTTGAGAAGCGTAAGTGGCGCCGCTCGATTCCTTGCAATACATTTGAATCCGACTGTACGTAGACTCGAGGCGTTAGAGATGTGGATGCGGAGAAGGATGGAGAGGGTGAGCTGGGGAGCGAGAAAGGCGAACGAGGAGGTATTGGATATGGTTGGGGAGGAGTGGAAACTAGAGGTGGAGGTTCGGAGGAGGCAGAAGAAATGGATGGAGGACGTTGTGAAAGGGGGGAATGATGAAGAGAATAATAGAGGGGTGAAATTGGGGAATAGAGGAAGAGGGAGGAAGAGGATAGGAATTCACGACGAAATAAAGAGAGAAAGACGATATACCAGATATACCTGGCAAAAGGATATACCAGACTTAGGTAGGCCCCCGCAAATGTAGAAAATCGGGAGAAAATTCTCTGATATTCAAAAAAACCTACATTAACCGTTAACCGGAAGAATATTTTTTTTAATCGACCGTTAAGATAAGTTAAACTAGAAGATAGTAAAAGTCGTTGGACATTTAAAGCTGCAGATTACGAAGACTTGAAGAATTAGAGATAAAATGATGTCGGACTATCATGAGTCCAATGGACAGAGAAAATAGCCAACCAAGAGTTGGAGAGAAAAGAGGTAAGATGAAAATTTTGAGATTACGATCGTCAAATATTAGTAGTTCTAAAGGGATAATACTGGAATAATACTCCGCGACAGTGGCGTTTCCTGCATGCCTTTTGTGAAATATGATCTGGATATGAGAACACAAGATACATAATATCCTCACAGATATTTAGCTTGCACAAATATGGCGGTAACTGACTAATACACCTGACCTGAATTTGAGAGATCAAGTCCGAAAATTTAAATGATTATTTCATAGCGTCATTCATCCCTCCATAACAGAATGTTCAGAAATATTTTTTGAAAGTCTCTCCCCCATCATGGGCGCGTCTCATACATACATAATTAATTTAATCATACATTTTAATACCAGGGTTCGTAAGCGGAGAAGGGGGGAGCTGCTGGAAGCACGCGGATGCCGCGTTTCAACTGTCCGGTCGACCGCAAAAATCAAGGAGGCAAGAAAGGAGATGCCGGAGAGGGAGCGGTTATCGCTTTTACTTCAAGGTCGAGGTGAGACTTTGCAAGATGGAATGACAATCGGCCAGGGGCATATCGCTGAAGCGATCTCCTTCCAGCGAACGCATTTTTCCGCAGTTTATCCCCCTCGGGTTGCCGAGGTATAATAACAGACGCCGCAGCGCTTGCGATCCGACGACCTTCGGAGCCGTTTTAAAAGGCGCGAGAAATTATTAATTTCTCCCCCGTCCGGACACAGGATGGGATCATACGTCCGAGGGTCATTCCACTTCCAATAGACCAGTCTTAAAAAAAAAGAAATGCGATCGCGTTCTCTCGCCCACTCGGGCCCATTAAGTTATTATCGCTTCGCAAGCCGGGCGGTCGCTTTTGCTGATCAAAAACTTTGCCGCTGTCGCTGGAGTTCCACCGCGGGGGAGGGGAATCGTATATTTCCGAGATAAGAACTTAATAAAAAGGCTTAAGGTTATTACGAAGTTATACTCCCTCGGCGTAGATAATGACTTAATATAACATCCTCGAAATCAAATCCACCAATGCCATCGGATGGTATCAGCATTGGTAATACTTTTAATCATAGTAGATTAGAAAGCGAGTGGAGCATGACATACTGTGGATCGGAAACATGGACAATTGTAAAAGCTGACGAGAACAGACTAAAAGTCATCGAAATCTTGTGCTGGAGGAGGATGCTGAAGATGAAATGGACGGACAAAATAAGAAATGATGAAGTGTGCAGAAGAGTAGAAGAGGAAAGGACCATATGGAACACCATAGGGAAGAGAAGAACCAGATGTATTGGACACACTCTGAGGCACAATGGGTCTGTGAAGAACATAATTGAAGGTAGAATAGAGGAAAAAGTGCCCAGAGGAAGACTCAGGAATAAGTTCATGGACCAAATAAAGAGGAAAGTACATAGGAAGAGATACCAGAAGGTGAGGAAACTAGCATTAGATAGGGAAGGGCGGGGGGCTGCAGTCAGCCAATCTTAGGATTGAACGACAATGAATGAAGATTTTAAAGATGTCTGAACCATTAATATATCAGAAACTTGGAATCAAGTATCGTACGAATTTAAAATTCTGGTCGTCTTGGTTAGCTGGTTGAATTTATTTTGCCAAATTAATAGTACAAATATTATATGGCGGAAGTTTTTATCCGAAGCTGCCATTTGTTTTGAATTATTATAAGACAATAGAGCTTGAGATGGTGGGCGAGGAAATGAAAATTCTTGATGAATTCGAGATCGGCAGAGTAGGTGGCTGGAGGATGTAATAAGGGGCAATGAGCTGCTCATGAATGTGATATAGGGAAGGGTGTTGGACAAGCGGGGAAGGGGAAGAGAGAGAATAGGTTTTATGGACAGGATGAAGAATAGTATATCGTATGCTGATGCGAAAAAGAATAAACTAGCGCGAGATAGGCCCCTTACCGGGAGGAGATTTTCTGGCATTCAACAAAACCTACCTTAACCGGTGGAATATTTAAAAAAAAGACAATGAGGAATAATTATGATTACATGCGAAAGCAGTAAATTAATTAGCAATGGAAGGAAAGCCTTGAATGCAATTTTTTTCTGGATAGTTGTAAACCAAATTTGATTAATGTAACCAACAAAAGTAGATAATGTTGCTGGGAATACCTTTCAACTCTCTCAAGCCTCAGAATTAGTTCAATACATCTCCAGAAAATGAATGAAATCTCACCATGTGTCCGTAACATCTCCAGAACAAATCTTGAGGGAAGCATGTTGATATGAAGAAGAAAATCATGTAAGGAGGAGAGGGCCCCGCGCATGTAAATATATAGGACTCTTGTCTCTTCCATTTCAAACTATCTGAAGCTCAAAATTCAGACGTTATGAGGAAAATGGTCATAATTAGGGTAGCAATCGCATTTTTTCACAGATTTTTGACACAATTACATCGTATTTCGACTCAAGGAGTCATTATTAGGATAAAAATAACTGAAATTGCTGTTAAGGACGATTTAAAAAAATAATTATGTGTTTGTGTTATTTATGTTAATTCTTGTAATCTTTGCTTTCATTTTGACGATGTCTCAGTTACTTGATAAGCAACAGAAAGGAAATTCTTTTTGACTCCTATCCATTTCTATCTGATCCATAAATCCTCCATTTTTCTATTCTCATTATCTGTTCCAATCACCAACTCTGCTTCTTAATCTTCTTCAGAAGTTTCCTCTATTCACCAATCATACGAAACTCCTCCTAGATCTCCTCCCCCTTGCCCCTGGCATTCAACAAACCTACCTTAACCGGTAGAATACTTCAAAAAAAGACAATGAGGAATAATTATGATTGCATGCGAAAGCAGTAAATTAATTAGCAATGGAAGGAAAACCTTGAATGCAAGTCATAATCGGGTACTATACAGACTAGTTCAAGTACCCGATGATGACTCCGTAGTTGTAGATTAATCATTAGGATGTAGACGAGGTCTAAAACCTAATGACGACTCCTTGAGTCGAAACGCGTGGCAATCGTGCTGAAAATCTGTGGAAAAGTGCGATCGTTGCTCTTATTCCAGCGAAAGCGGAAGATAACCCTAGCAAATAAATATCTTTTCAGCCTGAACAAAACTGCCAGCGCTAGAAATACCTACACCATTGACATTTTCATTCTGTGGGAATTCCGGGTGAATTATTTCGAGTCTAGAAATTAAGGAAAATTATACGCCAAAAATAATCCCCACCCTCCCAAGCCGTCGGTTCCCTCGACGAGTGCCAAGAAATATCATCTCGCGTGCTTCGTTACACGCTCGTGCCAACATTTTGCCAACCCGTCCCCTTCCGCGAATACGGCGCATCAAACCCTCAGTCGGAGGTTTTTATCCCCATTAACATCTCAAGCGGAAATAAAGCTGTTTAAGAGAAGTGCAGCAATCCAGAAACACTTCTGTGAACAAGGAAGCTTTCTGCGGGTGCATGATGCTCTTCCTCAATACAGTGGACCCTATTGCTGCGTAGATTCCATCAGGGTAGATGGAGAAGGCATTACGTAATCTAAATGATTGCCTGACAACCGTAATAACAGCCATATTTGTCAACCCTGCTCTTTTCTTACTTTCCTTTGGGTAGCACCACGGAATGGACGAATTAGCGGATATATGGAGATGAATGAGCGGCAAGCATATCAATTATCTGCTTGAAGTTTAAGTCAAGTAAGTCTTCAAACATATATTGGCTACTTGATGCTATGGATTCTACTCCATTTACCATATTTTTCACCAGGTATACTAATTTTTGTCAATTTCAATAAATAAAAAAATATGTGTAAGGGGAATGCATATTTAATAAATTAATGCATGTTCTTTTTTAATAAGTACTTGAGATGGTGAGCAAGGAAAGGAAACTTGTTAATGAAATTCGAGATCGGTAGAGTAGTTGGCTGGATATTGTAATAAGGTGAGATCGGTTGCTCAAATGTGTAATAGTGGGAAGGATGTTTGGCAAGTGGGGAAGAGGAAGAAAGAGAATAGGTTTCACGGATAGGATAAAGAAGGGTAGATTATATGCTGAGGCGAAAAAGTTTAAACTAGAGCGAGATAGGCCCCGGAAAGGGTAGAAAACTGGGAGGAGATTCCCTGAAATTCAGCAACATCTACCTTATACCGTTTTTTTTTAAAGTATCCTACCGGTTAAGGTAGGTTTTTACTGAATGTCAGAGAATCTCCTCCCGGTCCTCTTATACATTCAGGGGCCTATCTCACTCTAGTATATTCTTTTACACCTCAGCATACGATCTACCCTTCTTCATCCCGTCCATGAAACCTATTCTCATTCTTTCTCTTCCCCGCTTGCCTAACATCCGTCCCTCTGTCACAATCTTGAGCTACCCTTCGCCCCTAATTACATTCTCCAGCCACCTACTCTACCGATCTCGAATTTCATTAAGAAGTTTCTTTTCTATTCATTTGTAGGGCTTCCTCGTTATTCTTCCATTCCGTCCGTCTAACCTTCTCAATCCTTCTCCACGCCCACATCTCAAATGCCTGCTGCCTATTCTCGTTTTCCTTTCTGAGGGTCCCCGTTTCTGCCCCACACAACGCTACTCTCCTGGTAGAGTACTTTAAAAAGTCGACGGAAAATACAGTGAAATTACAAAATTAGTGCGTGAATCTGTAGTTAACGAAGATGGCGAATAGGCCACGCTAACGTTACAGCTCCTAACGTTGGCCACAATAGCAAGCGGCCTCTCGATCTACCTCAATAGGAGAATCTAATGAAAGTAAATAAACATTGTCTTAATAATCATAATAAAATGATCACGGACGAGAGTGTAGGGATAACGGTTTCTTCTATCGCGTTATTGTTATTTTAATTCGAAACTAAATTTGCTCCATAATATCAAAGCTCACAGTTACTGTCGTAAGAATGCAGTCCATCGATGAAAACTAGTGGATAAAGGTCTCTCGGGTATTCCACAGGGTACGCAGCTCTATGTCTACCAACATTTCGGAAAACGACTGGTTATTCTTATTTATCTTTTTGCTATTCATAATTATTCTTGTTACGGCTCGTTATTCTTATTATCTTTGACGCCTGATTTTATCAAGCACCAGAGAAAATATAAATAAAAGCAACCACGCTAAAAATTGAAACATGACGATAACGCGAGCGCAAGTGCCAGGGAGAGCCGTGATGGAGATTTTGAGACGAGATTTGGTTATATTTTACACGAGGAAAACGATACATTTTTCCAGGAGTGAAATATGATGACAGCTAGAATCACATGCGAGGAAGTAAGGAGTCTCTTTGCTGAAACAAATATCTGGAGTATGTTTTTATTTAACAGTGAAACAGAGAAAGAATCAGCTAAAGAACAAATGGGATTGAAAGCGATGGAAAGGTAGTGTTTCCAAAGAATGATAATGGACTGAGAGGATCACCAACGAAGAAATTCCACAGGAAGTTGAAAAGAAAAGAAGTTTAGCAAACACTCTCAGTAGGAGAAGACTAAGTAGTAGTAGTAGAATTATTATTTAAGGGTGCGTCGACTACTGCAGTCATTTCGCACCACTCTCGTCCATTGGTAACACCAGGTTTGTGTAATTGAAGCGAAATCGCTTTAGTACTGTTGTGAGATAAAAATTTACATAACTTTGTATAATACGCATATACATATAAAAAATTTATAATTTATTAAAAACGTTGATTTCTTTTAAAAATGCAATTACTCGGGTGAGGCAATCGGGAGAGTCACCTAGGATGTGTCCTAAGGTACCGTTGACTTTGTGTTTTTCTCGAGAAGACCGATATTTATCACACTCCGTCAGGATGTGTCGCACACTCAGAGGGGAGTCGCACTCATCACACCAAGGTTGTCTGTTCTCTTCTGTGAAGAGGTAGGAGTGGGTCAGGGCAGTGTGCCCTATCCTCAGGCGTGTGACTGCGACTTCTTCCCTGCGAGTATTCCTGACGGAAGAGGGCCACACTGATACTACCGGTTTCACAGTCCGGAGCTTGTTGCTATTACTCCCATGCCACGATTCTTGCCATTTGCCTAAAATAATGCATCGAAACAGAAGAGAGAAGACTAAGGGCGAATTTATTGGACACGTGTTGCGATACAGCCATTTCTTAAAAATTAATATTGGAAAGAGAAATGAATAGGAAGATTTTTTGATGAAATGGAAATTATCAAGAATAGAATATATATGACAAATTATAAGGGGAATTCCGGAGAAAAGTTATGTAGGATTGAAGCGGTTGGCTGATAGGAGAATGATGTGAAGAACTGCAGCAAACCTATGTTCGAATCGAAGACTCCATATGCAGATACATCTTATCAAACTTCAATCTCACACACACCACCTATCGGAAAATAACTCAAAAAAGTACACGTATCTTGCCATAAACATTGACAACAATAAAGGATAACATTTCCACTTTTATCCGAATCTAAAACATAGCCCGATAAAATATTTCAAATGATTTTCTCAGAGGATTTTGTACGTTTGCCTTTAAAATAATGCAATTTGATCTCAATTGTGATTAGTATGCCGAATATTTCAAGATAAGCTGCCTTTTCCTTCAATTGGTTCTTTGTACAAAGAGAGTTATAAGTATCCTTTTACGACAATTGTTGAAGGGTTTGTAATTCAGCAGCAACTGGCTTAATATTACCCGATTAAGTAATATCTCGTAATGGAAACCAGTACGCTTTCGTTCTCCAATCAACTACGTTCACCTCGGCCAGCAGAAAGACAGGCGTGACACTGAAGTGTACCTTCTAAGATAGCATTATATAAAATTCCACAGCATTTATCGGTTTGTGTGAATCAATTATTATAAAACAGAGCCTAACTATTGTGATGAATTATGAAGCTGAAATGCTGAAACCTAGAAGACGAGAGAAATTAGAAGAATTAAAAAACTTTTTAAATATTCAGACGAAAACCTCCATGAATTCCACTGAAGGTTGAGTCCTCCAACCGTACTTGGTATTACCGACCCAGACTTTCTGACGTAGACATCGTATTTGATACAGTTTCGATGTTATATTTCAAATACGTAAGTTTGCTTAATCTTTGAAGTTGCTGATTCAATTTTAGCGGGCACTCTAATATAAAACAATCTCTTTTGCTTATGAGTGGAGAATCGGAAGTATCTCATTCAAACGAAGAAGTAGCAAAACTTTAGACGTGCCCCAGACACTATTCTTTACCACTTACCTATCCTTATTTTTAAGATTTTATTCCGCGTACTACGAGTCCTAAAATTCAATTAAACGTCATTAGTTTCTCACATTTGGCTTTGTCAGTACTTTCTGTGGGTGCCAGAATGTATAACGACTGAATGCCTGCCAGCAGCCGTGTCTTCCGAAAAAGGAACAGATATTGATTACTATCTTATAATAACACAAAAAATTATTCCTAAGAACGGGTGCGTGCGTAACAGGCTGCAGCTAGGAGGAGACCTAGGGTCCATCCTAGGCGATGATTCAAATGCCCTTAGCCGAGCTATAGTATTATTGAATGAAACTGTCTTTTTCATAGTATTTTAAGGATGTAAAAATATTTTAGCTTTGACCTAGGGGTTAATTCCAATAATTCTATTGCATTACAAAGTGCTGTAACTCTTTATGCTTTCCATTAATATGAAGTATAGTGGTGCAAAATGGCCGTGTAGTCAATTCACCCTATAGAAAAAACGGACCTACATCTATGAAATACTGTGCAAACCACCACTGGGCTTATGCGGCACGGTTTACCTACCTTAAACGTTTCCCTTTGATCTATCGCAGGATATTAAGCATTTTTTTTTAATCAGGGTTTTTCCGGCCAAAATATTTCACACGTTTTGTCCGAAAGTATTTCCAGCATTTAAAATTTCTTTTTCCTCTCATAAGCTCCTGACGTCCGTTTCTCCGTACTTAGCAGACCTTTGCTCTCCCTCATTCGTTAACTCCGTCGTGATTATGTTGAAATTCGGGACTGCTTCACCTTTCGCCGTTTTCAAGAATTATGAAAAATTCACCGAAAAACTAAGGTTTCCCCTGATCCTGGTTCCTCGTACGAATAACTCAAAACAATTAGGGATCGTTCCCCTCGACCACGTTTTCCATAGAAACGACGCCACCTTCGGCCCTCGCTCTCTCTCTCTCTCTGGTGCATTTGCACCCAGGTATCCACCCGGTCATCGAACCCAATTTGCTCTGGATTTCCCTCCGGAAATTACTAAAGGCAAGAAAACAAGCGATCTCGCCGCTTCAGTGCTGGTTTGAGCGCCGGAAATACCCGGCCGGGGACCGGTTCGGATGGATTTATCAGCGACAGATTAATCAGAACGTATAGACCACCCCGGGAGAAGGTTAAGGGGGCAAAACGGTGTGCTTAATGTAAAAAATGAAGAGGATTGGAGGTGTGTTCCCTTTACCTAGAAAAAATCCTCGTCAAAAAGAACGAAACGTCAAAAGTGGTGCCGCGACGGTCAAAGGGATCCGACTCGCAAGTACGAAAAGAGAATTAAAAAAAGAAGCGGCAAATCATCGAGGCGAACGTCCTGACTACTCCACCCAATTCACTCTATTGAAACGGATTTCCGATGAAAAGAGCCAATCACTAAGGATCGGAAATCTTTCAGAAATACTCCTTTGCGATGCACGATGCTCGTAGGTTTGGTTCTTCGTAAAAAATAATATTATTGAGAATTTCATTTTGATCACCAAAAGTTGTGATACAGGAAGCGGTACCCATAAAAACTGCCAGATTCACGTATTCGGGCAATAATTTTTACCATGATCAAGTATCAAGAATAAGGCGTTCACGGTAAAAAGACAACTGCGATGCTCAAAGATAGAACTACCAACTAGGAAAAAGTAGTTGAAATAATTCGGGTAGATCGTGGCCTACAATGGATCGAAAGCGTGTACTAGAACAGACTAGTAAGCTTTAAAAACCTGGTACTGAAGGAGGATGCTATAATAATGAAAATGGAAGATAAAATGGACGGAAAAAATAAAAAGTGATGAAGTTCACAGAAGAGTAGAAGAGGAAAGGACCCTATGGAACACCTTGATAAGCAATGGGTTTGTGAAGAACCAAATTGAAGGCAAAAGGGAGGGAAAAGTCCCAAAAGGAAGACCCAAGAATAAGTTCATGAACCAAATAATGAGGAAAGATCAGGAAACAAGGAAACTAGCATTAGATAGGGAAGGGTGGAGGGCTGTAGTCAACCAATCGTAGGATTGAACGGCCAATGATGCTGACCAACGAGAGAATAGGAATCAACAAATGATTATGAGAAAAGGCTGCAGGCGTTTGAGATGTAGGTTGGAGGAGAGTGTAGAAAGTGCAGTCGACATGAATAAAGACAAACAAGAAAGTTCAGTAGATGAGGCTTCCAGAGGAGATGAGGAGGGGGCAGGATAGGTGACTGGAATAGGTATGAAGTGGCGAGGTGGCAGAAGGGGGGAATAGGTGACTGGAATAGGAAAGAAGAGAAAAATATGGCTCGCTCATGGGCGTAATTACAGAGAAGAGTGATAGGTAAGCGGGAAATAGGAAGGAAGAGAGTAGATTTTATGAGCGGGATAACGAGAGAGATGACCTTTGCCGAGATAAAAACACTTGTATACGTTGGAGAGGGTCTCCACCAGTAAAAATCGAGAAATTTATTTATTCTCTTTTATTAAAACCTGCATTAACCGGCAGATAACCCTACTGAAATTGATAGCTCTAATGAAATAAGCAGTGTAAAAAACCGTCATGTGGAGCGTAGCACTCTATGGATCGGAAGTATGGACCATTGTAAAAGCTGACCAGAATAGACTAGAAGCCTTTGAAATCTGGTGCTGGAAAGTGTACACTGAGTAGAAGAGACAATGACCAGAAGGGACATCATACAGAAAAGAAGAACGAGATGGATTCGACACACCTTAAGACAAAATAGGTTTATGAGGAACAGAATTGAAGGTAAAATAGAGCGAAAAGTCCCCAGAGGAAGACCCAGGAATAAGTTTATGGACCAAATAAAGAGGAAAGTACACAGGAAGATATACCAGGAGGTAAGGAAACTAGCATTAGATAGGGAAGGGCCGGGGGCTGCAGTCAACCAACCTTAGGATTGAACGACCAATGATGAATGAAATAAATGCCACGAAGTATTACAAGAGGCATGGGATATAGACGCGAAAAATACACATCGCATCCTTTTACAACCAACCCTAACGCGTTATCATATCTCGTTTATGAGTAAGAAAGAGGAAAGCGATTTTAATATCCAAGTTATGCGGGAGAAAAATGTACTTTGCGCTCCGCAGCCGAAATTGAAGTCATTAAGTCTCAAAAATCAAACCTTAAAGCAACGGGTACCCTATGAGATAGCGTCTCTCCCAATTTCACACGAGGAGAACCTGATTTGGCGAAGTGTACTTGAATATTTATGGACGAGTCTCTTATGTCTTTTTTTTCGCGTCTGAAACCCCACGAAATTGGGCAGTAGAAATAATCACATTTCCATCCCCTTAGAAAAAAAAATCCTCCGTTTTTGGCCGTATACGCCCCACTGACGTAAGAGTCGTAGTTAATCAGCGGGAAAGTATGGCCGTTAAAAATAATGGCCCCTTAAAAAACAGGAACGCCTGGAAGATGACAGTTCGCCATGCTTAGCATTGAGGTAGTCACGTGTCTCGTGCCTGCGGCGGGACTACCTTCAGCGCGGCGCAGCTGAGAAAGAGCAGGATCCAGAGGTGACGGGAATAAATCTAAGGAAAATGTAGTCATTTCATGAAAGCAATAGCTAGCTACTATTCTATATCTAGATACTACCCGGCGAGCCGCCGCATGGACGTGTTTCAGGGGGTATTATGATACCAGCCGTATAAAGATGAAAAGGATAAGCTTTTGGGAGGTAAAATTTTGACGTGTATTGTAGGAATGCCTTTAGTTTAGTTTCTATTGTAATCACTTATTGTGTGCGGAAATAACAAGCCTTATACATACCTGTTCGGCAATGTATCTCTCTTATTTTATCGCTCCTGTCAGATCTAGAGATGTAGTGAGGCGTCATGATAACATTCTCTGTGTTGCTCCGAAATGGAGCAGAAGCAGAGCTGAGAAAGAGCAGGATCCTTAGGAGACAGAAGTGAATCTAAGGAAAATGTATTCAGTTTATGAAAGCAAAAGCTAACTACTATTCTACATGGGCGTGCGGCAGAAGGTGTTAGGATACCAATCGTGTAAAGATGTAAGGGATAAGGTTTTGGGAGGTGAATTGGTGACGTGTATTATGGGAGTGTATTTAATTTAGTTTTTATTGTGGTCGCTTATTGTGAGCGGAAATAACGAGTTCTTGTACCTATTTTTTCGGCAATGTAGTTCTCTTATTTAATCGCTTCTGAAAGACTTAGAGACGTAGTGAGGTGTCATGATAATATGCTCTGTGTCGCTTTGAAACGCACCAGTTCTGAATTTCTCAAGCAAACTAAGCCTAGCGTGTAGCCTACGAGTCTCAAGGGGCTCCCACCTTAATCCCTCTAAAAATTGTGAAACACTATATGCTCGATCGTAGCAGTTTTTAACAAATTGTGCAGCTTTTCTTTGTATTTTATTAATTTTTTGGTTAAATCTTTATGACTTAGAACTTTGCGTCAAAAGTAGTTCCATGATTAGTATTTGAATATATATGAGATATACAGTTATTCCCGAAGCCGATAACTAGCCTCAACACATTAGGGTAAACCACCGTTTGATGAAGGTTTAAATAGATAATAGATCGAATCCCTTAGATTTTTTAAGGCGATGGCCTCCATCCCCTTACATGATACCTTTCTTCAGCTCAGCATGTCCGTTCTACTCGTCTTCTTCACCCCGTCTTTAAAGTCGATTCTTTTTTTTTCTTTCGCCAGCAACTTACTCTCTATCATGGCCATCAGCATCCTTCTTATCGTATGTTCCAACCAACTATTTTAATTGGCTTTAATTCGTCAGTTGTATTTCATATTGTTTGCCATATCATACAATCAATATGGAGTTTATACTCTGATAGGGGTAGCGAAAAATTCGACTTCAATATTTCCAGAAGGAATTAGAATTGGTCGTGTCATACTATTTTAACGGCTCCAAAGTTTACCTTGAGCATCAAATTACAAAATCGTAGCATCTTGAGTAGCTTCATATTAGTGTTGGAATATATATTAAACGATTCCCGAAGCTGATAAGTACACTCATCAATTTTTCTGCTAAACAATGTTGATGTAATGGCTCACAAACCTCGAATTTTTGTGAAAGAGTATTCTACCGGTTAAGGTAGTTTTGCTGAATGTCAGAGAATATCCTCTCGGTTTTCTACACATTCAGGGGTCCAATTATCTCTAATATATCCATTTTCGCCTCGGCATAAGATCTACCCTTTTTTCATCCCGTCCATTAAACCTTCTTCCCCTTCCCCGCTCGCCCAAAATCCTTCATTCTATCACATACTATCGAAAAATATTACTGTCTTTGAAGTTGTCTCAACGTAATATTACAAGGGCTCAAGCGATTACATCCGCCCCCTAATATCAAGTCACTCTTGAGAAATGATAACCGCTTTCCAGTGACGCACGCGGTCCAAAACAACACGAGAATCACTCCGCAAATACTCGCCCCCTAGCAGTGAAAGTGCTCAATAAAATAATAATGGGGATAATAAAATAAGGAGACGAACTCCCTCGTTTCCCCATGTTCTTAACGTTCGATATTCTCATAGAAATGAGAAAGCGGTCCAGCTGTATTCCCACGGTTCATAAACCGCAAATGCCGATGCTTAACATAATCGTTAAGTTGCCAAATCAATTCATCCAATCCAATGACATGAGAAAGAATCAACCGAGCTGTTTCGGGGTCAAGCTGCCAATTCCATGAACAACTTACGTAGAGGCCGTACTTTTTATCACATCTCTGAGGGCTATTCTCCTATCAGACCTGGAACATTATACTAGTCATAATTTTTTTTACCAGTGGTGGGGACATAAGATGTAGTCTTCCCATGGCTATAGAAGAATTTTCAACGAGGGGGGAACTGACGTGATGGGGGTCTGCGTAAAGACGTAAAGAAAAGGCTGGTGAATTCTCTGGAATAACGAGTGGCGCTGTACGGGGCGGAAATCTGGTCATTTTTAAGAGAGTATATACGAAGAATCGAGGCGCTTAAGATGTGGGTGTGCAGAAGAATGGAGGGGGTAAGCTGGGTGGCGAGAAAGATGAACGAGGAGGTGTTGAATATGATTGGAGAGAAGAGGAAGCTAGCGGCGGATGTTCGGAGGAGGCTGAAGAGATGGGTGGAGCAAGTATTGAAAAGAGAGGGAATGATGGAGAGGGTAATAGAACGGAGAAATATAGGAAAAAGAGGAATAGGAAGGAAGAGGATAGGAATTATGGACAAAATACCTAAGAAGAGGAAGATGATATGAGGATCTTATGAGAAATCTAATGACGGATCATGCATAGGAGGAAAAACAGAACAATATACCAGGAATTAGGACGTAAGATTAAGTACTGGCCACAAACCTACCAATCACCTGGTAGAGTACTGAAATGAATGACATGAATACAGTAATCTGTGTTCAGCAAGCAAAAAGAATTCAATACCCAGCTTCTCAGGACTCGCACTCTAGGGAAAGGGCTTGAAATATTATTTTAAAATTATCATTTAGTATTCTACGAATTAAAATAGAGGACATATTCTGTCCATTCCTACAATTGATGATTTTTAAAGGAAACAAAAATAATTCCATTCTTTTGTAGTGTGGAAGAAGTAAGCGCGTCGTATTTTTCTAATATTTTAATTGATGGTATACATTTCTTAGTTTCATTTACTCTGCGTAAATTTTCAATCAAATTTTTTTTTACTTAATAAGGATGAATTTTTAATCTGTGATATTCTCCACATAGAATGAAGGATAGGATGGACAACAGCGGACGAAGGCAGAACACTGTAGTGTAAGCCAATTTTTCTGTAAACCTGCTTTTCTTTTAGTCATATATTTCGGGAGGGAGAAAACGAATGAAAGCGGGATTATTAGCGAGCTCCGGACTCACGGTGGCCGGAGCATTTTTCGTTTTTGTACAGATTTGCGTGAAATTTTGCATAGGTGTATTTATTTGTAGCATGTACAGATAAAGGTGAAAAAATTGAATGTTACTGGTTTGGTTTCTTGACAGTTTAATGCTATTCTAACAGCCTTATGGCACTTGACATGTATTTCGAAATAATTCGATGACATGCGTACAGTCTCTCCTAAACGCGGAAAAATTTGTTTCAAATAATATTATAACGGTTCCTGATCAATGAAAATGCATTGTTCCGGATAAAAGAAATACGTATTTACCAAACGATGTTGCGCTCGAATTGCGAATTCCGCACCGAAAACTTAAGTCATAACACTGCTTTAAATGCGACGAAATTTAATAAATATTATTCTTGCATCCTGTGTTATACAACATGTACGGTTATTTCCAACGTATAAATACATGCGTTTGAGTGAGGTGTGGTCCAAAGCTTTTTTCCGGCTTACTTGAAAAGTTATTAATATGTGCTTTCAATGACTCGTGAGTAGCTCCCCAACCACACGAGGCGGTGTTGTATTTTTAGCATGAAAATGGTGTTTCGTGTCCATGCATTCATACGTCACTTGTGTTTGCATTCTTGCTCCATTTCCGCATTATTGACTGATTTAAGAAAGGTGGGAAGTATATGTCGAGTTGGAGATTGTTCAGCAAAATTCCACACATGAAAAATCTTCCGCGTTATCCGGGGCTCGAACCCGGATCCATCGATTTCCGACCGCGAGCTTTGGTCAGTTAAGCTATAGTGGCCTCCGCTTCCCCTGTGGATGTTTAAGATAGCGTTCTGCACCTGTTAAAATCTATAGGGTATTTTTACTCACTTTAACTTAAACCTACCTTAACCGGTAGACAACTGGAATAGCAATAAGAAAGGAAGTAAAAAGCGTATTTGCAAATCAAGAAAATATCAAAATTTTGTAGAACATCTACGCAAATCTGTTAAGTGTATTAATAAACTGCTATGCTTCTTTTGATTTTTTTCTGTCATATTTTTGGCATGATATAACTTCGTAACCGTGGAGGAAAATATGAATCACCCTGTATCGGAAGAAGAGGGCAAACAGAGAAATTTGGCCTCAGTTAGTCTTCCTCTCCACCCACCTCACCTTTTCCATCCTTCTCCACACTCACATCTTAAATGCCTGCAGCCTATTTACGTACTCTTTTGTAAGGGTTTCTGCCCCACATGACGCTACGCTCCTTATCAAGCTCTTCACCAGCCTTTTTTTAATATCCTCACCCTAAGTTTATGTTTCTTTAAATGTTTCTAGATCACTTCAACCTTGCGTTGACGTGACGCGTTACCTTCGGTTCGCTGAAGAGGGCTACTTTGTAGCCGAAATACGCGTATTCGACCCCCACCCTCGTCCGTTCCTGTGTTGTAGATTTGACCACGCTCTTTTGGAGCTGATTCTCCCAGATATTGGGCCCATTTTTGTGTGTGAGTGAGTGATTTTGTGTGCTTGTTGGTGTGCTTGTGAGTGTGCTTGCGTAAAAAACCGGGCATCCTACGTGGGATCTCATTAGCCCTGAGAAAGACCCAAGCATCCTTAGCGGGGTCCCATTAGCCCTTGCAAAGGATCCTATTTGGGTTGTGTGTGTGCGTCTGTGTTGATCCCTGGCGAGGAAGTAACATTCCCGCAAACCATCACAGGGAGGTATTCTTGGTAGAGAGGCTGTGGTTGGTCACTGCTGCGGTTTCCCCAGCATACCAACACAGTAAGTTTGGTGCTTTCTGACGAAGGGTGCCAATTGTTTACGGCTTTTGGAGACTTTTTTTGTTTTATTTTTATTGTTTAGCCGTAAGAGCTAACCTCATCATTGTGATGGCTTTTCGTAGACTATGAAGTCTATAAATGGCTGATTTTGAGCGCGTGGAAAATTTTGTATCGTTTGAATGGTTGTAGCCTGATAACTATTTGAGTCAAAAACTCAAACTGTCTACTAAATTCGATATTTTAGAGTTCCTGTTAGTTTGAAATCTGACTTTTAGTTAGTTTTATGACGAAGGGTGCCAATTTTTTTTACGGATTTTGGAGACTTTCTTTGTTTTATTTTTTATGTAATTGCTCTTGTCTCCAGTTTCTTTTAGCGAACTGTCTCAGTAATTAAAATGCCCTATCGCACTTACATTTCTTTTAAAAGAGCACCTAACTGAAGATCTGAGATCTCTATCCACCTGCTGTAATTGGAATCGGAAACAGTTGCACATGACGGTAGAATTCTAATCACCACACAAAATGGATCCCTCGGTCTTCCTTTGATGAGCGATTCCATTGACCGGAGGCGGAATATAAAATGATATGAGTGGCGATAGGTTGCCGAGTAGTTTTTCTCTGCACTCACCGCCATTCATCTATAACCTCCAGAAGGTGTCCTTCACGGCACAATTATGTCTAATTGCGACCGCACCCCTCCCTTTCTCCCCCACAACCCCCTCCTCTCCTCTCCTAGCAACGCCTAGCAACAGCAGCTCACAATCACGTGCTTGTATTTCCTAACGTCCCACAGTAACCTATCCCCAGTCTATTGGTTTCCCTCTTCTCCCAACATAATGATTCGCAATACTCGGGCCGTCTTTGAACTTGACAAACGCGTCCACTGCCATTCAAGTTATCTTCATCCCTGGGTAGACTAATCTTTACCTGGCAATTCCGGGACCATTTGAAGAGGCGTCATGCGACTGCTGAAATATTATTCCCTAATTTTAACCAGAATTTTGGTGAATAATTGAAGTCAATAGCTCATCTAAAATGCCATACAAGAATTAATAAGGTATTATCATTTAGGAAACATTACGACTAATGAATATCATACTTCATTTATTTCAAAATATGACCAATGAGTTATAATTTTTATATTAGCAGGGACTGCTTAAGTGAAAGGTGTGAGTCTGTGAGTCTATAGCCGACGAAGTTATTATACAGTAAAAGGCATTACACAAAACACGTGACGGATATGGTAAAAATTAGTGGCCAATTAATATAAAATGGCCAAATATTAGTACAATTAATGGCCAATTATGGTTATGTATTATACTGTGAGCGAGCAGCCTAAGATTTCTCACCTTCTGACTGATCAATAACATCCTTGTCTCAACTCTACCTGTCAAGATTGGGAGGAAGATAGAGAGAAAGCTACAAGCTCTATTTCCTCTAGTTTTATTTACTACAACGCGTTTCAGTGCCTAAGCGTCATTTTTAGGTACACACTCAAACATGAAGACGCCAAGGCGTTCAAATGTGTTGTGGTGAATAGAACACATTGTCAGTACAACGTAAGGTTTTCCTTTGTTATCGATATACATGCTAAGGGTATTGAAATACTAAGGTTGAGAATTATTTATATTTTAGGTTTATTTTTCCCATCTAAGGTTTATCCCGTAAAACTTCTCATATATCCACCGGAATAAACAAATAAAATGTTCGTTAATTTCAGCTATAGCTGCTAGTGCAACTTTGCCAACCTAAACTATACTGGGCAGAGAAAAAGATTTCGTGGGATGAAGAAAGCTAAAAAGTTCGGAATTTCTACAATATACACAACTCTTAGCCAAAAATCACTTCAGCTGTAGATTCACTTTTGAAAGCCCTATAACATAAACCGCATTCAAGAGCTTTCTGCAAAATATGCGCGTATATAAAATTAATTAGAGTACTAATCGCAGAGCAGTTAATAATTTATAGCGTCCTCAATTCTGTCAGAGATATATGTGCATAGTATCACATCCAAACCTTCTAACCTAACATGCTATGAGCATGGGAAGTAGACTTTTAAATCTTAAAATTGTTAACTCTTGGTGCTTAACCCTAGATCATCATTATATAATATAGCACTAAAAGTGAACATCGACATAAATATGTATTACTTTAGTACCTATGATATGTTGATTATTACAAGGCTAATTATTATAATATGAAGTATAATCATCAACATTATATAAGGAATTCAAAACATTACTAGGAATTCAAGCTTTTAATGGAGATACAATTACCTTCACTTCAGTGTTTTCAGTAATTATATTTAATAATTTTACAGGCCTATTCCCCTATATGTTAACAAGGTCGCGACAGTCATTAGATCAGCTATGAGGGAGACACGTTCATTAATGCCCTCATTTTTTACCTTTTCCATTAATTTGCAGCCGAAGACCGTTTGCAGCTCAAAGTTCAGTCGATTCAAACCGTGACTCAGTGTACAGTTGGACGTGGAAGATATTTGACAGACAGACTACAGTCGCCGATCCCGAGACCTGAACTGCCTATAGCGGATGGGAAAGGGAATTATAAGGTCACTAAAGAGGTCTGCAGTCTTCGCCGGCACGTGTCAGCTGTTCACCCGAGCTGTTCCCGCCAGTGGAACTCTCAATGCGTTGGGTCACAAGCCTTTTGGCCTTCACTGATCCCCCCCATCCCTCAATCAGAGTCGCATAGCCTTAACATTTTCTGGAGTGGGGTGCCGTACTCCTAAGGCTGTTGCCGGCCTAACGGGAAGTTTGAAATCGGAGCCATCGCCACGGAAGAGTCAATCAATTTGTGACTCGCCGACAAATTAAAAAAAAAAAAAATAGCCCAGGCCGTCAACAAAATGGATAGCCTATCTCAGTCATGAGCGTTCAATTCTTGAAAACCTTCAATATATCGCAATCAAACTTGAATAATAAGTCACTATCGAGTTGTTTTCGAGGGAAGAGAAACATGACTATCTAAGTTTGTCACTACTTTGTTTAACTTAATAAATGGCTGTGCGTATGATATTTTTAAAATAAAAGAGACAAAAAATTTGTTCAACATTTTTTTTACTAAGAAAATTCAAGAAAATAGGGAGTAACTAATAAGAATTTAAAAAAATTTTAAGCTATCCAGGACTAGCCACGGAGTTTCACTTTTACGGAGTCACCCGCAATGCACAAATGTGCGAACTTCCACAGAGAAAAAGTCATCCGCATCCCGGTCAAGGCGGATGACTTTTTCTCTGTGGAAGTTTGCACAAGAATTTTAAAGTTTTTTTTCAGAGCAGCTCTCGGCAACACTGATCAAAAGTTACGGCCTATGTATGCATGCAAATCAGAAACAAAAAAAATCACTTCCCTGGCGGAGATTCGGACTTGATCAGAGTAGAATAAGTGTTTTAAAACAACTAACTGGCCATCAATTTAAACAAATTTGGGTGACATGGATTTCAACGCATAAATTCAAATGTTTTTGTCATAGTATTAGAGTAATTTCCGACAGTAATGCATATGCTCCCACGAAAGAAGGTAATAATTATTACTATATAGTCATTCCGCCAGACTGACTGTTTCTAGAGGGATATCACTTTAGCATTTTTCGGACATATCAATAGACTCCTACCGACAAGACTCATCAAAAAGGTCATCACACATTTACCAGGTCAAATCAACAATACCATAGTAGTCACAAGTCAGAGGCGATCTAGAAAAATCAAAAATAGACAATAGAGAAATTTAAAACAGAATCACCTACAGAAATAAGATACACCAGTGGAACGTAATGCCAGAGAACGAAGTCCCAAAGAAACCAGGGACACAGTGGATGGAAGAGAGAAAGAGAATTCACGGAGAAAGAATGAGAGAAGTGTGGAAGATAAGAAAAGAATTAAGAAATAAAAAATGAGTCATAATGCTTTGCGTGATCCAACAGGGTCCATACGCCACTAATAATAATAATATATTCATAATGTTTACCCTCTATGATTTAAACCTGCGGGTAGTCACCAATACGAACTAAATTAACCGGTATATTGATGTTATTACTATTAAAGTAAACTACCGTTTAAATTTGATTTCCTTTAAAGGCAGAGAAAATACTCCTAATTTTCACACGTTAAGGGTCTTGCGCATGTCCCTCTTTTATTTCTTTCTCCATCCTCACGGACTCCCTTATTCATATCATTCGTCCAAAACCTACAGCCTTAAATCCTCTTCCTTGCTTGCCGAATACACTTCCCTGAATCACGGGCTTGAGCAAACCATCGCCCCTCTTCACCCCTGCCAGCCACCCATCCTGCTTCCTGCAGATCTCATTCAAAAGATTCCTTTCCTCACCAACCGTACCTAGCAGTTCCTCGTTTGTCTTCCTAATAGTCCCCCGCATTCTATCCTCCTCCACACCTACATATCGAACGCCCGCAGCTCATTCTCGTCTTATTTTCTTAAGAGTCCATATTTCTGCCCCATAAAACACCACAATCCATGTTGAGTTCTTGACCAGCCTTTTTTTGTATCCTCACCTTAAATTTACGTCATTAGCTGCATTCTACAACTAAAGGCTTCCTTCGCTTACGCTATTCTCCTCCTTATCTCTTTGCTTTTATGCTCAATGTCATCTTAGGTACTGCCTAAGTAATTAAAATACTCGCTCCGATTACCGTAATTATCCGGTTCAAATTCCTCGCAATGTCACCAGAATCTTTTGATCATCATCATTGGTCGTCCAAACCTAAGATTGATTGACTGCAGCCCGCCATCCTTTCCTATCGAATGCTAGTTCCTTTTCTATAAAGTTTCCCTACCTAATGCTAGTTCCTAATGCTTCCTAGTTAGTACCTCCAGGTATCTCTTCCAATGTACTTTTCTTTTTATTGGGTCCATGAACTTATTGCTTGACCTTCCACTGGGGATTTTCCCTCTATTTTACCTTCAATTATGACCTTTACAAACCCATTGTGTCTCAGGGTGTGTCCAACCCATCTCGTTCTTCTTTTCTGTATAGTATTTTATATGGTCCTTTCCTCTTCTACTCTTCTATATCTTCATCATTTCTTATTTTGTCCGTCCAGGCATCCTCCTCCAGCACCAGGTTTCGATGACGTCTAATCTTTTCCGGTCGGCTTTTCCTATGGCCCATACTTCCGATCCATAGAGTGCTACGTTCCACACGAATGGTTTCACATGCTGTTTCTTGGTTTGTAGTCCTATTTTCTTTGAGCACATCAGTTGTCTTTTTGCATGAACGCCTTCTTAGCTTAGACTATCTTGGGAATCTTTTGATAACTAATCATTAGCCCAACAAGTCTCTCCTTCCTTCTCTCCTGCCTCCTACCATGAGTGTCCGATCGAGCGGCCTCGCCCCTTCCTCGCACTGGTGGGAGATCCCACTACTCATGTCTCGGGGAGACGCGAGCCACCCGTCTGATGGCCACCCCGGAGAGGGGTCAATTGGCGGGGTGAGTGCGAAATCTGCGGCGGCGATGGACCGAGCGGGCGACCGACCGTGTAGACGGAAGGAATGCGCCTGAGGGGGATGAACGACTCTGGCGTCAACCTCTCCGTCTCTCTCTCGAGGCAGAGAGAGAGAGAGAGCCAACATAAGAGAGAGAGGGGAAGGGAGAGAAGTGGGGACATTCCACACCCACACTCACCGGCCGGAGCGCCACGTGGACACCGCAAAGAGGGAGGTGGGTGGTGGTGGGAGACACATCGCCTCCTTCGGCGCGTCTGTCTCGCGACTATTATTGGTGGTCTTAGTCAGTCTCCTCTTCAAAGAACGAGCCTCGAACACTTGATGCTACCGTCTTGAGTATTTATTAAAAGGGTTTATGAGTTTCAGCACTCCACCAACTGGTTATCTGGTCATTCTAACGCCCTAATTACTGGCATATCGTTTAGCTTTCCCTCCTATATGTGATCCGCCTATATACATCCTTCTTAAATTAGTCATCTCGTCTTCATCTTATTTCGCCAATAATTTCTATCCTCTTTCTTCCTCTTCCACACCTCCCATGTGTTCTCCCCTTTGCTGAAAATACTGAGTAAAGGAGAAATTACCAGGATCAATTAAAAGCTTATACAGTGTTCTTGAGTTCCTATGCTAGGTGTAGTTTTTTTCAAATAACAAAATGAAATTAAGTAAGTGATTTGGAAATGAAACTAATATTACAGGTTGGTATCATTTAGGTAAACTGTCCAGGAGACTATTTTACATTTCAGTATTGTATCCGCTGATTGTTAGGTTTTGGACAGCATCCTCATTCTGGTACATCATTCCGTTCTCTCTCCTACAGGTGATCCGCCATTAGCTCCCTCTTTAACTCCTCATATCGCCTCCCTCTTCTTATTTTGTCCAGAATTCCTATCCTCTTCTTTCCTCTTCCATGCGTCCCCAGTGTTCTCACCTTTGCTACCCTCTTCATCATTCCCTCTCTTTTCAAAACTTCCTCCATTCATCTCTTCTGGTTCCTCTGAACCTACATCACTAGCTTCCTCTTCTCTTCAACCATATTCAGTACCTCCTTGTCAGTATTATAAGGGTTATCTACCGCTTCATCATGGATAGGATGGTTGGCGACTGGAAAAGGATTATATTTGCACAAGGACATGATAACGGAGAAAGATGTTTTGCAAGCGGAGATGAGGAAGTAAAATAGGTTTCAAAGACGGGGTGTAAAACGTTAAGACTTCACGGAAATGAAGATGGGTATATGAGAGGTAGAGGCCCTAAAAATGGAGGAAATCTGGAGGATTTTTTCTGACTTTCTGTAAAACCTACCTTTAACCGGTGGATCACTTTACCAATAATACGATTATTCATACTAGATTTTACTTCTCAAATATTTCGACGAATTTGGCCTAATAATAATGAGGTAGATCCTATTTTTCAAATGAGAAGTAAATTAAATAAAAAATAAAGTAAAAAGTAGAAGAATCATCTTACAACGAGCCGAATTTTCGTTTGGTGCTGATTCAGAGTCAGTCTCATGCCGTTAACTGTACGAGATATTTGCCAAAATAAAACATCAGTCGTATTACGCGGTAAAGAGTACGCATAGGCACTCAGGGGAAGCCTTGTTTTAACATATGTGGAATTTATAAAGTACAAATCTCTTCATAAATTAAATAGTGTTGCTTGCATGCATCCTTAGGTATTTGTAATGAAAATCATTCCAGCAAGTGTTACAGTAAATCATCAAATAATCCGGTTTTAGAGGCGTCATAAGTGTACGGTGTGAATAAAATAAATCAAGTTGACATATTACAGTCATTATTCATTGGTTGACCAACCCTAAGATTGGTTGACTGCAGTCCTCCACCCTTCCCTGTCTAATGCTAGTTCCCTTACATCCTGGTAACTCTTCCTAAGTACTTTTCTCTTTATTTGGTCCATGAAATTATTCCTCGGTCTTCCTCTGGGGACATTTCCCTCTATTTTGCTTTCAAATATGTTCTTCGCAAACCTATTTTGTCTCAGGGTGCGTCGAATCCATCTCGTTCTTCTTTTCTGTATGGTGTTCCATATGGTCAGTTTCTCTTCTACTCTTATCTACACTTCATCATTTCTTATTTTGTCCGTCCATGCATCCTTCTCCAGCACCAGGTTTCGAAGGCTACTAGAATTTTCTATTCAGCTTTTCCAATGGCTTATGCTTCCAATCCATGGAGTTCTACGCCCCACACGAATGTTTTCACTTAATGTTTTCTGGTTTGTAGTCCTATGTCCCTCGAACATATAACAAGTGTATCAAGTCAATTATCGAGAATTTGAGATCTTTAAAACAACGTCACTCATTTTTACAATATTTTCTTTTTACTTCTTACTGCTGCTACAATTTTAAAATAAAATTTTAATACAGTCCCGAGTAGTCTCTGTTGTGCCTAAACGAGGACATAAAATCTCTGTGAAACCAACTTAAGAAAGGTCCAAATCCAATTATATCGAATGAGAGACGGAATGAAGGAAAAGCGGAGAGCGAACATTCACTGTCCTGCATCGTTTTTGCTAGGATAAAATCACAAATTTTTATCGATAGATGGCAAGTCACACTATGATTAAAGAATTAGAGCGCGTGCAAAGGAGATCTGCTAGGTTTGTTAAAGGCCGTTATGATAATTGTATAAGTGTTTCCAGCTTAATAGAAGAACTAGGATGGGAATTTCTATCAGAACGCAGGTTAAAATTTAGGTTAAACCTTTTAAGTAAATTCGAAACAGAGTTGTTCACAGATGAAGTTAGATATATATTGAGAACCCCTGCATATTATGCTAGGTTTGATCATATTAACAAGATTAGAGAGATAGATTGTCGTACCGATGGATTTAAAATGTCTTTTTTCCCTCGTACTATAAGAGAGAACAATAGGCAGCGTAGCAAAGGGATAGGTAGGTGAAATATAGTTAGAGTAGTCTGTAGTGCATGATGCATGTAATAACAACCAATAATCCCTTTCTTATTATGTAGATACTAACCACCTAGCTGCATGTGACCCTGTTCTCTAGCATACCTCCCTTAAATATCCTACTTGCATGGCAATAGTGCATGTTTGGTGATCTTCACCCCCTCGTGGTGGCTCGCAGGGTATCACGTGGATGTAGATGTATGTTTCAGATAAGATTTCACTCAAAAACGAGAGTTCTTAATTTACCTCCACTCTCACAACGTGTGCAATATTATGTACTCTGAAAACAACTTCCGCACTTCTAACAATTACCAACCAATATTCCTGCACCATCATCACAGTCAGCACATTACAACGAGCCGAATTTTCGTTTGGTGCTGATTCAGAGTGTGGAAATCTTCATCTGGGTTACAAAATCTTTAAGATGGAAAAATTATGTTTCCACTAAGTTGACGATAATATTCTTTAATATGTTCAATGCTTTAAACGAGTAGGCGTGGTCTTCATTATGCCAAACGCCTCTATTATCGCACTGCCGCTACACGCAAGAGTACCAACAGCGTGCGAATATAGGGTACATATTTCAACCACTTATATTCAAACAGAAATATGAAGATTGACGCAAACATCAGACTTTTTGATAAGTCAGCAGCTACGCGCCGAGACCTATAGCAAGGATAGAGGTCGTAGGCCATCGCTTCAACACAGAGAGAGGATTCCGAAAGCAAAAAATGCTTGTGGTTCTGAACGATATCTCCCTTCTCAGTGTCTGATCAATGTATCACTAAGGAACTCCATTTCGATTACTTACATTGCCATCTCCACTAACCCTACATGACGAGGTGGCCGAGTGGTTAAGGCGTTGGACTGCTAATCCAATGTGCTCTGCACGCGTGGGTTCGAATCCCATCCTCGTCGATAATTTTTTCCGATTATAATGAAGCCTGGTTCTTGACGTCCTCAGGTATTTCACACCGCAGCGCAGGTAAGCATCGTCACGGCTATGATTAGGAAGAGTTATAAATATTCAATCGTGCCTCGGTTTACGAACATGAAAACTTAATTTTGGAGTTCTCAAAAATTTCAAGAACATCATAAGGCATTTTTTAGATGAAAAAAAGGCTAAGAGTTATTTGGTGCAATTAAAATTTGTTTTACAAGTTACTAAATATAGAAAACAGAGAGTCCTACATCCTCCATTTTAAGGCACTGCGGGATATTACCCTTGATTTATTAATATCGATTCATACATTTATGCGAGAACATGCATGACAATCAATGAAAATATAATTCGCATAAATATTCTTTTTTGAAGGAACCATCTTGATGTAGTTTTACACGAACAACCGATAACCCTCAAGAATTTTACACATGCAAGGCTGTATCTACCATTTATATTTCTCTCTTGAACTCGGAGTGCCTACTTCATTCCGCTCATAAAAATTTTCCCCTTTCTTTCGCTCCCTAAGACTTCTACTGTTGAATGGAGTAAAGATATTACAGGGTCATCGGTTATTTGACGAATATATATATTGATTTTAAAATGATGAATTTTAACGCTGAAGTACATTACCTTAATGGCAGAGCGATGGCATCTTTCACATACATTCTTCATATCTATTTCCACCCGAATAATACTGTTCAAAAGCTTATATATCATACACTATTATCCTTTACAAATATCTTTTCGACTGGCCCTTCGTGCGTACTTGGAACGGTTCGAACGGCGACGTGGCAGGAGGTGGGGCCCTCGACACTAGAGAGGTGGGGTGGGGAGAGAGGGAGGTGGACGTTGCCATGTTTTCTCTCAGGAAGATCGCCACTGCACACCAAGCGAACGAATGCAATGGAGGTTTGGCAACACAGCTAACTTAATCGCAAAGGGTACATTTCGGAGGTCTGAGAGCGACTGAATTTCCGAAAGGCTAGGCTCCGCCCTCTGCACCCTGGTTGGTTTCCGCTAAGTCACGTGCCCTCTTCCTCACCCCCAAAAAACTTAGGTCTGCCCCTCAGTCGCAAAGATATTTGAAAAGGATTCTAGGTATTGAGACACCAAATATATTTTTTTCAGCTCCGTCATCGATAATATAAAACGAGTGAATATTTAGGTGAAATTGACAGACCAGTTTTCCCCAGAGAACATAGTCGACACATTGTGATGAATGTGGCCACGTTGGCAAGGGAAACTACTGGTGTTTGAATTACATTACAAAGTAAGACCGACGACGATTAATTTTACTTTATTTTATATTTAATTAATCTTAAGGAAAGAGTAATTCGATGCGCAGGTTCTTCCTCAGTTAGATAGCAAGATTCCCATTTTTTATTTTTTATTCAGTGTCCTAGGACTATCCAGTTCTTATAAGCCGTTTTAATTCAAAGATTGACCGTGCGTTCTCAGTATAAATACTGGTTTTCGTGACGTGGTAAAAGCTTCAGTTTAACGCTTCGTCCCAAAATATTTTACCCGAAGGAGTATTTACATGAAATACATATCCAAGGCAGCACTAAGCCCAAAGTAACATATTTCAGCGAAGTTTTGTAAATCTCAAGAAAACAGTACTACGAAGGTTTCCCCTTAAAATCAACCCTTTCCCCCCCCCCCCCCACTGACTCTTCCTACCATGCATCATAGCATGATTCTCGACTTTCAAAAATGGAACGTTTTTTTATTTTAAACTGTACATTTGGTAAATATATAGCCTAGACATGCAGAATTTTGCCCGATTGCTGAGATGGATGTCATGAAGAACTAATCAAGATCTGAATTGAGTAGAAATGATTAGTAAATGTAATATGTTGGTGGAAAAATTAACGAAAGATCATAGGTTTTCCCGGCGTATCTGCTGGATAAATGTATCTTGGGTGTTCCATCGGGTAAGCAGGTCTATAGATCCCTCTGGGGACGTCCCTATGAGGACCTATGGACCTGCCTACCCAGTGGAACACCAGAGAAACATTTATCCAGTAAAATAACATTTACACTCCTCTTGTCAATTCACAGGTCGATAATTTATTGCACAACCTGTAGTGATCACCTGAAGATGACGCCAGACATCAAAATCCGGATTATGCAATAGATTATTGGCCTGTTTACTGACCAGTGGAGTGTAAAAGCCATTTTTACAAATCAACTTGTAACTTCAAAAAGTTGAAACGAGTTTTATTTCATTAACTTACGAGTAGAAATGGTTTTAAATCGGCATTTATTTGATTGTTAGAGATAGTTTTTAACCCCTTTTCTTGAATGAAAAAAATGTTAGCCATGCATGTTCAGAAAGAAATCTTTTCGAAGTTACTACCACCCTGAACATTAGATTGAAAAAATAATAAAATAAGCACAACGTCTAATTTTACGATAAGATAACTAGAAAAAGGCTAAAACATGTTGATTTTTTTCCATATTGGTCTCAATAAATTCTAAAATTCCTTCGCTACAAGCAAATGTGAATTTGCTTTCAATATTTTTTTTTCAAAGGAAGCTTCTGAATGAAATTCGAGGTCGGAAGAGTAGGTGACTGAAGGATTTAATAAGTGGCCACGGGTTGCTGAAGAATGTGATAGAGGGAAGGATGTTGGGCAAGGGGGGGATGAGAGGAAAGAGAATAGGTTTCATGAACAGGATGAAGAAGGGTAGGTCGTATGGTGAGGCGAAAAAGGATATACTAGAGCGAGATAGGCCCCTGAAAATGTAGAAAACTGGGAAGGGATTCTCTGACATTCAGCAAAACCGATTCTCTGAAATTCACCTTTACCGATAGAATACTTTTTATAAAATGCAATTCTTCTCCCTTACAGAATGGCTGAGTCAAAACCGGGGATCGGGTTGGTGCGGTGGCTAGAGTACTGGCTAACCATACGGACGGCCAAGGTTGAAATCCCTGCAGAGGAGGATGTTTTTCAGAGGAAACCCGATTCTTACTTGTGCCTTGCCTTGTGGAGGACGCTTAAGTGCTGTACTCCGACTGTCGGATGAGACGCTGAACCGTGGTCCCTTTGGCGCCTTTCGCTAAGAGCAGGCTAATGCCGGCGCCGGGTTTCTATTCACCCTTCCTCCTTCCTCACTTGTCCCCTATGGCGCAAATGACCTAAGCCGTCGGTCGCCTCCCCAAGTATCCAATCCAAGAGTCAAAAACCTTCCTTCTCTCATCTCAAGATTGAGTGAGTATTAGACAACTGGCAAAAAACGTATTGCCAAAGGTTTCATTCGGCATTTTTTCTGATGAAAAATATCAGTCCCCCTCACCGCGTGACAAATCATGTCCTCTTATCAGGCGTGAACCAATATCACGCCTGACCTAACGGAACCGATCCAGTTGTGTACCAGCTCGAGAAAGGAGAGCGTCAAGAAAGGCCCGTTCAACGGATGAAACACCGGAGGAGGGCTGGTGTAACTGACCTTGCTGTTCCGTCCGACACGTGCCGTTAATTGCACCGACACGTCGAGCAAAATAGCTTCCAGGGATTCTTACGACGCGTCGCCCCCAAGAGGAAAACATTCAGCAAAAGCTGCGAAGCCTTTAAGTATTCTAGGCCCGATTACTGAATACGCCAACATCTATATTAATTTATAATAAGAATGGAATGGTTTCATTCTGTGAATATGTTTGCTACTCTTCTCTTCGAAAACTATTGAACCGATCGAGCTTTAATTTTGCATGTTCAAAGCGTATACACACTTTGGAATCAATGAGGATTAACCCACTCCAAACCAAAAAATCCGTAGAACCCATTTATTTAGACGACTTCATAATTTCGCGTAGAATATCTATATCTCTGCAATCATTGATCATATATCAAATTTCATTACTACTATTTAAAATTTCAAATTTCGTCGAAAAAACTGCAAAAATTATTAGCACGATAGAATCCGTTCCGTATGCGTTACTTGCGCCAATATCCGCTAACTCAAGTGCTATGGTAGCGGGCGACTTCGAACAGTCCAGTATCCAATATATATGAAAAAAATGTTGCCACCATACGGGCAGCCAGGGTTCAAATCCCTGCAGAGAATGATGTTTTTCAGAGGAAACCCGGTCCCTACTTGAGTGCCTTGTGGAGGGCACTTCAAGTACATTGTCTGTCGGATGAGACGTTAAGCCGTGTTTCCCTTGGCGCCTTTCTTTGAGAGCAGGCTAATGCCGACGACGGGTTTCTATCACTTATCTGTCCCCTATGGCGCAAATGACCTCAGCTGACGGTCGCCTCCCAAAAATCCAATCCAATCCAATAATGTTACCTATTTTAGTGTTGAGCTTGGGAAATTTCTATTTTTAGCCTTTACGAATTCAAAAGCAAATTGAAAATGTTTTTTTTTATCCTGAACATAATGATTAACATTTTCTTCCAACCCCCGCCAACACTCCCACCCTCAACCTCCCGTTTAATTTCAACGTGTACTTTCAGCTAATAAGCCATAACATTATCGTCCTGGTTAGTGACTGCATCCGTGAACGGATTTGCCGATAGAGGATGTTCTAATCTCAGCTTTGAATCGGCTGTAGTAGAGGGAACGATGTTGGGCAAGTGGAGAGGAGAGGAAAGAGAGTAGGCTTTATGGACGGGATGAAGAAGTCCGTTGTCTCAGGTGTCACTCGGTGGAATTTGCTTAACATTGTAAATGATAAGATTAGAAGTAGTAGTATTTAGTTTATAGGGTGCGTCGACAACATGGTCATTTTGCACCACTACACGTCATGTTTATAAACAAATATATGTTACACACATTGGTAACATAATAAAATTGTTAATATGTACTCTTAGTCAAAATTCAAATAAATTTTACATCCTTAAAATACTGTTAAAATGGCCAGTTTCATTTAAAAATGATAAAACGCGGTTGAGAAAATCTGAGTCATCGCCTAGGATCGACCCTATGTCTCCCGCTAGCTGCAGCCTGTTACGCAAGCATCGGTATTTGTCACACTGTCAGGGTATGCCGCACGCTGAGAGGGCAGTCGCAGTCATCACAACGAGGTAATGATAATATTGAATTAGTTATTCCACATGAATTTATTCGAAGACGACCCAGATTTCGACGTGGCATATCAACATCAGGTGATTTAAATGATGACGTGCTACTGCAAAACCCGGGTCTATGCCTTTGGATCAATTTATGTGGAATAATTAATTCAATCTAAGCATTTACAAACGGATGGAGATGAGTCGGACGCACGCGGAGATGATAAAAGAAATATCCCTCCTCTTCCACGCTTCCGCTGTGTTCTCCCCTCTATTACCCTCTTCAACATTCCCTCTCTATTCAAAGCCTTCTCTCCTCCCCAACCATATCCAACACCTCCTCGTTCGTCCTTCTCGCCACCCAGCTCACCCTCTCCATCCTTCTTCACACCCGTATCTCAAATTCATCAAGTCTACGTATCTTCCCTTCGCAATGACCAAGTCTCCGACCCATACAGCGCTACGCTCCAAATTGGAGTTTTCACAAGCCTTTCATTTACGTCTCAACTCAGATACCTCCTCATCAATTTTCTCTTTTTTTATAAATCACTGAATACAGAAAGGTACACCACGCATCAGGTTAACCGGGCGGCATATCCTACTCCGCTAGGTTACTTTGATATTAAAGAATAATTATGTATCAATAAAATTGTACATTATTGAATTTTATATATCTACGTAACTGTATATAATGTATCGATGTAATTGTGTATACATTGTATGAATAAAACTCTGTCATTTGTCACCTGATGGTATTCCATGTTTAACAATTTTTTTATTTATAAAACTTTGGCAATACCACGTAAATACAACAGACACGATCCGTGTTACGACGATTACCTGATGATGAGGATCATCCGTCGAAACCCGGATCGTGTCCGTTTTATATATGTGGTATTGTAACTGTATTTTTAATAAAAAATTTGGACATAGTATGTTAAGTGTTTGAGTGATTTTTTATTCAATGTCTCTATATTGACCTCAGTTATTCAGTAATAAACATATATCGTTGATGTAAACTAAAAATATTCAATTCTCTAAAGGGCTCGTACCCAGAGTAATAATATTTTGTACACTCTTTGCACTCTCTTTATATCCTCGATTGTGTAGATGGCCTCAGTCACCTCCACGAGAAAACCAGCCAGCCTTTTGATAACGTGTAGCAGTTTAAAAAAATACATTGCTGTCACACTCGCCACTAGCGTCAGACATTTTCTATTTCCATGGGAATCGCTATTGCTCAGCTGTTTAAATGCTTGAAGTTCTATTTTCTAAGTTTAGTTCCAGATAATAGTTTTCCAGTGATCATTCCTTCACTGCAATAAGGAACGAAGTGGCAACGACCCACCTTGTTGCCTTCGAAACAGGAAGAAAGCAGAGGAGCTAGTTGGGGTTGGTCAAAACCGGTAAAATTTAGGGTCGAATCGAATTTTGATTTTCCTTCGGAATGACTGGCAGGAAATACGCTCGACATGCGATCTTTTCATTGGCGGTCCTATTGCGGAAATTCAGAAAAATCCGAAAGCGACAAAATAAACGCCCTTCGGAGATAACTCCTTCGAGATCGACCATGAAAGATAACGGCATCCGGCACAATGAAGTATGCGTGATTATTTTGGGTTTTCCGACTGAGTTTACCATGAGAACATGCTGATTGCAGAAGGATATGAAGCAATATTCTGGTAAAAAAAATGCTCGTCAGTATCTCCTCGATTGACTGACTAAATGCATGTTACTAATAATGAACGTATTATTTATTTCTCAAACCCCACGACAACTCTACTAGCCGTTTACATTGGATGTTTCAGCACGTACGACGGACGAACATGAGCGCTAAAGTATCCATTAGGATGGGACTCGAACCCGCGACCCTTGGATTAGCAGACGAGGACTTTTCCCCATCGGGGAGAATTCATTTAGCCGATTTATTTCTTTACAGCACCTACGCAACGGTTCAGGACATTATTAGGACCTCAACGGTCAACACCATATTTCAGAAAAAATAAAATTTTTTTACAAAATTGATGATGCATTTCTTTGGGGAGCCGTGGGTGATATTACTTTAACCCGCACTCCACCATTACAACTAATACAAGAGAGAAATAAAAGAGGTACACTGCCGAAACGATGCGTAGAGTCTTCTCTCCACGTACTACTAGTGACTACAACTACATCTAGCACAAAGAGAGAGACTAGGATGAGATTACTGGTATAATTCAGACTAGCCGAGCTTCAACATGACACGGAATATGTTAACGCACTTTGAGAGTTATGTCATTTCACCTATACTTCAATGAATTAGATCTCATTAGATCTCGCTCGCAGTTCCAGAATCAAACAGACGTGTGAGAGGTTTTTGAGACGCAGTACTGGCGGTAAAAAACGAAAAAAGTAAATATTCAAATTTAAGTTAGAGACGTAAAAACTCATTATCATAATAATAAAATGTCTCCCTAAAAATAGACGTAGAGGAGGAATTTTTAATCGATAACGGCAAGGAATTATAGAAGTTTGAGTCAGATATGAGAAATGATTTAAAGTACCTAAGTATATGCCCGCGGCATAGGGTGCAAGAGATCAGCTCTAATTGATCTAAAAACAGATAATGATTTAGGTTTAAATGTGAAATATAGATATGCTGGATTTTTATGTCAAAAACGGCCTTATGGAGATTAACACGGGAAACGAATCTTCATGTGAGCCCATACTCTCAACTAGATGTGGGATGGACAATTATGTCGGAGTGCAACGCTGACGTGCTTACATTTTTCCGATTCCAAGACTAAAATCCCCCGGCACCGTTTCTGAGCCGACTTCCGAACACGGGAGGGGTGTCACAGGAACAACGGCAATTACAGACTCATCAAAATTTTATGGACCACTGACACGAATGTTAGATCGGCTCTCTCTATAAGGGCCTTCCCTTCTCTTTCTCCCCATAAAATATTCGCGGCGACGTTCATCCCGAGAATTTCCCCCATTCAAAAAAAATCAAAGGAAGGAGGTTCTCGATCCCTTACAACGTCTTTGGGGCCCACGAACTTGACTAAAAATAACCGCGGGCGTGTAATAACTTCTGCGAAATGATTGACAAAAGCCGCCATGTTTTCTCGGAACTCCTACCGGCCGTTCGAAGACCCCGGTTTATTGCCCGCCGATGCTCAAGCGTTCGCCGCGGGAACGGAGTCCTCCGGCGAGATTACCCATTCCCCATCGCCCCCTCCTCCTCCTCCTCACTCAACCTCCCACCCCCTTTCCCCTACCCCCCGAACACCGCTCTCCCGCTCCTCGCAGACGTCTTGGGTGTTCCGACAACGCTACTTCTCCAATCCCTCTCACCTGCTTCGCGCACCCCCGAGTGTAGACGAACTCTTGATCGGACAAAAAAGATGGGAAGGAGCTGCGTCCGATTACCTTCAGGCATTGAGGAATTTATCCACGTCAGGACAGCCATTAAATGGTAGGTACCTGAAATATTATGTGGCTAAAAATACTCTGTATTAATTTCATTGGTGGCGACGTCTTTACGGACGAGAATTTTAAAAAACCAATTCAGTAAACGACAATGGATCTAAAATTGTTCTAGTTCAACGGAGCCAATTATATGATTTAGTAAGTAGGGAGATGATGACGTATTAATATTCAACAATGGTTTGTAGGCATTGGTAGATACATTAGAAAACCTACTACCATAAATATGGAAAGATGATGAACTATAGGAAAATTTAACAAAGAGAGACCGGAGATAATGCACCCTTAGGACATATTCGTCTAAGAACAGGACACACTGAATGTTTTTTTAACCAAGATTCGAGGAACTGGAAAAAATATTACATCTTCTGTGTTTAAAATTATTTCCGCTCAGCACAGACCACCAAACGCGATGTAAGCTTAAAAGGCTTATCGGTCGTTTAATTTATACAAATCAATTCTACACCAATTTTTTATCGCGAAACATATCGATATGCGAGGCCGAATGACCACATATCGCAATTACATAAACACTTAGATTACAAACTGTGAGTTCTCTTATTATATTCATAAATCAGTACTAAATTTTTAATTTCACTTCACTAATACTCCTGCGTTCCTGATAAAAGCCTCATGCCGTAACTTAATTGCTGAAATGAGCGGTTTATATAACAGTCGGAGTGGAAAATCACTAGACTCTAACAACATTTTTTCTTAAGTAGTCTACCGGTAAAAGGTAGGTTTCGTTGAAAGTTAGAGAATTCCTCCCTATTTTCTAAAGTTTCAGGGTCCTATACTATACTCTAGTACTTCCTTTTTTGCCTCAGCATACTATCAACCTCTCTTCATCCCGTCCATAAAACCTATTTGCTATCTTCCCCTTCCCCGCTTGCCCAACATCCTTCCCTCCATCACAGTCTTGGGCAGCCCATTTCCACTTATTACGTACTACTGCCGCCTACTTTGCCTATCTCAGATTTCATTCAGAAGTTTCCTCCCCTCGCCCACCGTTCTAAGCATCGCCACCGATCATCGTTCGTCCTCCCCTCTGTCGACTGCACCTCATCCATCCCTCACCACACCCACATCTCAAATCTAATAATTTACAAGTATTAAAAAAATTGCCTCCATCTATTTTCTCTTCGAAATTCGAATTTATTTAACGCACTTGCTTTACTGAAGCGAGGGCGTTCCAAAATCATCGCAGTTCGTACGTACGCGGTCGCGAATCTCGTAGTAAATTGCAGAGCAAGCAAGCGTGAGATAGCATTGCGGCCCAATCGACTGGCGTGTGATACTCCAAGCACTCTCCGCCTGTTGTCAGCGAAAGCATTGCGAACGAGTGCCCTGATTGGCTACAGCCGCGGCTTTTTTCCGCACGCTTGATCGCCGTGAGCTAATCGCATATGAATGGGCCCATTGTTATCCGTATTGTTGTTCACTTCAGTGTTTTAAAGGTGTCAGCTGTCTGTCAGTCAAGGCTGCGCCACCAAGGGCGCAAAATAATGGTTAAAGGTTTAACCGACGAGATAAATACAATTAAAGTAGATATTTCAGCCATATTTAGGGCGGACTGAAAATGATTCCAAGAAAACACGTGCGTATTCCAAAAGCTAGATAGCCAACGCAGATTTAATGATGAGTGACTTCGTGGACATAGAAGGATATTGAGAAGTATTTGACTATATTGACTATATTAATCCTTGTACTTTTCCACAAATATTGTACAAGGTTTGTTTCAATATGGATTGAAATTCAAAATACTTCCACGAAGTGACGCCTGAGGGTGTAAAGAGATTGAGAAGGTATAAAATGAGCAATTTTACTTTTTCGATTGAAATATTAGAAAAAAAACTGCACTCACCAAGAAGATAGTGTTTTTATTATACACTTCAATTGCAATTTTTTCCCAAAAGCGTTATTTACCCGTGAACAACGATAGAAAATCACTCTGCGTGCGATTTAGCGAAGGTCAGGGTCGGATATCTCCTCACGGACTCCTCGCTGAAATCTGTGTGATACTAATCTTAAAATGATGCGTTTGGATAGGCATGAAGGCGTTTGTTTGTTGGGTTTGGTTCCGTAATCAGAAAAAGAGGTAAAAGATCGCCTCTCCTCTTGTTACTCCACAAACACTATCTAGGAATATTGTAAACGCTATCTGTTCCCTTCTAATTCTGTGGGAAAATCTAGAGGGCATCTCACACATCCGTAGACCTTATTAATCAACCGGAAAATACAGCACACCTATTTATTCGGGAATGCATCATTTCGGATCGGCCACTTGGGGGCGGGGCCGTTTGAGCGCAGGGACGTTTCGACGCGAGACCAGTTGAATATTACTGTCGACGCTACGATGCTATGTTTCTTGCGTTGGCCTATGTTATTATGATTTATCACCCATTTTGATACCCTAGAATGAGATCAAAGGAAATTGTCAGAGCTCATTCACCCTCTCATTGACAATCGCCAGATATAAAAATTTAAAACAAAATTTGCCAAATTCCAACTGGCACCTATCCATTGCTGATGGGTCTGTATTCTGGATGGAAATTTATCAACATTCAACTATGTCATCAGCAAGATTTGTTAGTGTAAATTTAATCTTGGCGCTGATAATACTGATGTGAAAGATAAACAAGGGGGACAATGATAGCTCCTTGTAGCACCCTTGATGTGGCGTTTTAACGTTTACTTAGAGTATAACCATTTAGGTTAAAACAATATTCGAGGTAATGCGATACCTATTCACTTGTTTCTAAGAAACTATCGACACCTTACCTCACTGTTAATCGCTCCTGAAGTTGAATCCCTTTAAAGTGGAGAGAATATCAATGTTAAGTCAATGAAGTTTTAATGCTCAGGAAGAAATGGTTGCACTTTATGTAAATATTGGCCAGACTCTATGGCCAATATTTACATAAAGTTCAACCTATGTTCAATCAATCAAAATTCAAGTTATATTGAAAGAAAGAAACATTGACTCAGAAAAAAAACTTGATTATCTGCGATGGCTTGTCTGTGGCTTTGTCGAGTTGAGTCGTCATCTGTCTGACCGTCGGATGAAAGGCCTTCCTCCAGAGCCTCAACCTGTTTGAACCTTGACTAAGCAGTCCAAGTATTTTTTTAACGGTGTAGATAACAATCCCGCACCGGAACGACACAATTGTTCCTCCTCCTTTGATTTCCTTCTCTGTGCCTCAGCGTGTTTCTATCAGACGAGACGGCCGCAGCTCGCACTCTATCCGGCTGACTTCTTGCATTGCCCCGAAAACAAGATAAGCCACTAAATTGCTAATAAGCCTGTTGCTATGTGGATGCATCCATCACTCAATCTTTCCCTTTATCCGCCCTAGTTTAGCCCAAAAAGGAGAGAATAAATTTTATCCCTTCTTCTACTTGACTCGCCTTCAATTCAAGACGTACGTGACATGAGGCGCTGGTAGAAATTTTAAGTAACTAAACACAATCTGCTCACTCTACGGATTGGAAGCTTGGACCATAGGAAAAGCTGACCATAAAAAGAGTAGAAGTCTTCGACACCTGGTGCGGGAGGAGGATGCTGAAGATAAAATGGACGGTCAAAGTAAGAAATGATGAAGTGTACAGAAGAGAAAAAGAGGATAGGACCATGTGGAATAAAATTCAGAGAAAAGAACCAGATGAATTGGACTCACCCTAAGACTTAATGGGTTTGTGAAGAACATAATCGAAGGTAAAATAGAGGGAAAAGTCCCCAGAGGAAGGCCCAAGAATAGGTTCATGAACCGAATGAAGAAGAAAGTAAGTAGAAAGAGGTATCAGAAGGTAAGGGAGCTAGCATTAGACAGGGAAGGATGGAGGGCTGCGGTCTTAGGATTGAGCAAGTCATGCTCATTTGCAAAACTTATCAAGAAATCCTTGCTATTAGCTGTAATTATACCCACGTTAGATAAGGAATAAGTATGAAAAATATGAATGAATAAACACAGATAGAGAATCTGGTCGAAAGACCGTTGTACACGGGGCACGAACTTGCGCAATTTTAAACTGCATATTTTTCTCAATTTGGCATGCAACAACAATTGAATTACAAGAGGGACTATTTAGCCATCTCGCGTCCGTGCATTCTCGCATGCATTCTCTCAATTCACCGCTCGACACGATGCAATTTGAAATGCACGTTCGTGAATAGACTGTGCAATTACGTGACTCGTGTAAAACAAGCAGAAGGAAAAGCATTCAGTCTCTTCTTTATTTCCAGACAGTCATGCTCATTTGCAAAACTTATCAAGAAATCCTTGCTATTAGCTGTAATTATACCCACGTTAGATAAGGAATAAGTATGAAAAATATCCTGAAGTTTCAATGAGGCCTATATCTTCACCACGAATTTATTTCCGTGCAACGTAAAGTGTGTCGAAATATACGGCTCTGAAGACGCTCATTGGGCGCTAATTTAGACCCTTGGAAACACGTTAAAACTAAATTTAACGTCGTCGAAAGAACTGGTCCACACCAGTTGTTCTCTCTTTGATGAGATGAAAATTTCAGTCACGTCGTCCGATTAATTTCTTTATGTTAGTACCAACCTTTCCACTCACACCTTTGAAACGAGAGACCAATTCAGCTGTTCCCTTGGATACCCCAACCTACACAACCTCTCACAACCTGTATCCCCAACCGTTTCGCTTCCAGAATTGTAGGCCAAGTCAGTTATATTGTGGAGATGCTTTCCGGTCCGTCAAAGGAACCGGCGAAGATGAAGAGGTCCGGAATTCTTAATGCGCCACCACGCGGCATACGGAATGATTTTAGAGGCGTATCCGACGAAACTGATTTCATTAACATTTTTCCAACTAGCCTCTGACGTAGGAATATCCCTGGTGGTTTCACTTCTGGTGGAGACGTCAGACCGAAATAAAAAATTCAGTCATAAATGTGTACAGTTTGTCAAGCTTACCTGATTCGAGCACATTTCACGCCGGCACACGTGCCTGAGAAAGCGGGTTCCCTTTTCCAAATATCGCGACATAAAAAAAGAGAATTCTTTTGCCGAATTATAAAATATCCACAAAAATTCATTGGGTTATCTTAGAAATAATATACTTATAATTAAAGGTTTATAACTCCGAAATATATACATATATTTTTAGTTATTAAGGAAAAGATTTTTATATCCTAAAACATACATGCGACATCTGATAGCATTATTTTGCTAAAGCTCTTACATTCATAGTTATGAGTTGTACTTGTGTCTCTGAAAGACTTGCCTTGTTGGAAAATTTATCTGATGACATTAAAATTTCGAAGAAAGCGCAGAAGAAGCCTCGAAGAAATATTGTTCTTCAGTTGATTATTCTACCAGCTGATTCGTAAGTTTTTGGATAGAGCTCATTCAAACGTCCTAATGTCTGGCATCTCCTTTTGTTTTCCCTCCTATGCGTGATCCATCATTAGATCCCTCTTAAATTTCTCATATCGTCGTCTTCTTCTTATTTCATCCAGAATTCCTATCCTCTTTCTGCCTCTTCCACGCTTCCCCAGTGCTCTTCACTCCACTACCCTCTTCAATATTCCCTCTCTTTTCAAAAAGTCCTCCGTCCATCTCTTCTGCATCCTCCGAATCTTCACCACCAACCTCCTCTCCATCCATGTCTAATTCCTCTTTGTTCGTCATCATCACCACCCAGCTCACCCTCTCCATTCTTCTCCACACCCACACCTCAAACGCCTCAAGTCTACCCTGTCCTCCCTTCGCAATGACCAAGTGTTACACCCATGCAGCGCCTCGCTCCATATTGGAGTCTACGCATATCCTCCCATTGCAATGAGGTGGTGACCGGGTCGGTGTAACTTCCAGAAATATAATTGTAATTCAGAAAACATTTGACCCAAAGATTAGTCATAAAATGAAGCATAAATCAGGAAATCTCATGATATTTCTCTCTAACATACAACTTGCCTTTAGTAAATTTTGTTATCATTATATTTTGTTCGTGTTCCCAATTAATTTACAACAATTGTAACCACAGATTCTTTGCAGATCATTTTCGTAAGAATATTCGCGAGCACGAATCAGCTTCCTCTGGCAACGACCTCAGATTAGTCAGTTCTCTTTATCAAACGGTGATACAATGCAAATTCGAATATTGGCTAGCCCGAATATGATTTTTATTATTACATAAGAACATGACGCTAGTCTCACGAGTTAAAAATACTTTTACATCGCTTTAGCTTCCAATTCTTATTTCTTCACCAATCTATTTCAACATATGCACTGTTACAGAAGCCCCTCAATTAGCGCCATCTATTAAGACGTATTTTTTATCAAGACGCGGTCATAGTTTTTGACGTCAATTCACAACATTCGATAGTTCTTTTGGGTAAGAATTGATTTTAGAAGCTGCGATCGAGGTAAACTTATCAGTCGCTAATCACTAATTATATTGATTTCAGGATTAGCACTAATTTTAAAGTAGTAAAGCATTCGAATAAAAGCCGAGTGAAAACATTACGAGTGAAAACATCATATTAACGGGGTCAAAAATCGAGAATTCGTACCAGGCGGAATAAAATCAATTTAGTTTTGTTTATGGCCGATAGAAAACACCGCTAGCAGCGACAGCTGACTGTCCCTTCCTTCGTGGCCCCATCAAAATACACGCAGAAAAAGGCGTGCTAGTATTTATTGCGTTAAATTTCATGCTGAATCACTTAATTCTGTAGATACCTTGATGGGCAAATGCCGTCTAAAATAAAAAAATGAGTTAGTGAAGAACAAACTTCATATTTCAAATGGTATTTTCAATAAACTGGACGCCTTTCCTATGAAGCAAAATTTAAAAAAAACGGAATGATTTTGGTATTAGAACGTACAATTACGAGATGCAGAGCTATTAAATGACCACAAAATTTCGCACTGAATAAAACGTTGTATTTTCAGATCGAGGAACAAAACGCGGTGTTCTCCGTATTGTATTTTTTTCACAAGGCGCCATTATAGAAGACGTGAGGAACATAACCTCGCGTTTTGTGATGGTTTACAGTAAATAAATTTTTCTAACAGCTCCAATTCATTCACTCCTGATTTTAGCAAAAACCTAGCTTTCGTTGTTTAGAAATTTTCCGTGAAAATTGAAAAAAATAAAAAAGAAGCTATCTATCATAATTATTAACACTATGGGCGGAATCGATCATTGGCATTGTGGTCCCGAATCGATCGCGGAAAAAATGACATTTCAAACCTGATTCCAGCAAACTATACATCTAATTTGAAATATATGTACAAACTACATCTACATATAAATATCAACCTGCGAGCCGCCACATTGGCGTGTGTCAGGGGGTGTTAGGACACCACCCGTGTAAAGATGTAAGGGATATGGTTTAGGGAGGTACAATGGCGACGTGTATAATGGGTGTGTATTTAGAGGAGCTCATTTATATTATGGTTGCTTATTGAGTTTGTGTACCTATCTGTTCGGCATTGCATCTCTCCTATTTTATCGCTTCTGTCAGACCTAGAGATGCAGTAAGGCGTCATGATAATACTCTCTATGTCGCTCTGAAACACACCAGTTCTGTAATTCACAAGCAAGATAAGCCTAGTGTGTAGCCCCGAGTCTCTAAGGGCTCACGCCTTAATCTTAGCAGTTTAGAAGCACTATATGTTCGCTCGTAGCATTTTTTAACGAACCGAAATTTACACAACGGATTGAGCCTATGCTTAAAACTACGGTGAGATATTAATTTTCTTCCCAACTCTGAGAGTAGTTACAATTCCCGGATTCGTTTGAGCTGACGGCAGGTTTCGAAGCAGCGCCCATCAGTACAGGAAGCCGACAGTACTCAAGCCACCACAACCCGATCTCCAACTGTACCATTTTGTTTTTCTCGCGACAACTCCTTAAATTAAGATAGAGATCGCCATAAACTATAACCTAGCTTATATTGTGAGTAAGCGTCTTGCTGACAGGTAATTCGATGCACCTTTGCAGTGACCGTGAAATTCACCTTACGATCGCCTACTACCGACGCTTAAATTCACTGTTTCACTTTTTCCGATCCGATAAGGCAAGATGCAAATCGTACCTGCTTGTATTCAAGCCCACGCCCAATTTATAGCCGCGTCCTTCACAACACCCCCTCGTGGTTTTTCGTCGGGTCGCATAGGTTTTAAAATACGACCCATTATGTATTTTATCCGCCGAGCAAAGGTGATCGTAATTTTAAAATGTTCTCTCCATGCGTCAGCAGCTGACGAAACCCAATCCCCCCGCTTCTGTGTTGCTCTAGTAAATGTTCTTCTTTTAATTACGTCGGGTGAACAAACATTACTTTTTATAAGAACTACGGAACTAGCCGCGCGGTAACTTCAACGGAGTCACCCGCTAGTGATCACACGATTGTGTGAAATTCACAATAGAAAAATCATTCACCTGGACTGGGAATCGAACCCAGATCCCTCTATTTCGTACCGATTTCTCTAACCAAATAAGCTACCTAGGCGTCCTCTTCTGCTGTGAATCTCATGAGGGCTTTAAGGAGAAAGTTGTCCGCACAGGTACCGTGCATATAATATATATTATGTCAGAGGTACCCGTGTGCGAGCGCTTAGCGCTACAGCCCACGGGGTAAAGCCCAACTGTAAAGTCAACGGTGTTTATTATGGACATTTTCAAAGAACTACGGAACTTGTCGCGCAATTACGTCAAAATCGAGGGATCTGGATTCGATTCTCAGTCTAGGCGAATGATTTTTCCACTGTGAATTTCACGAAATATTACTTTACTCCACGCACTTGCATATTGACATATATAGATTCTCAGACAAACGAGAAGCAAAAGGCTTGCGGAGTCTAGGCGAATGGTTTTTCCACTGTGAATTTCACGAAATATTACTTTACTCCACGCACTTGCATATTGAAATATCTAGATTCTCAGACAAACGAGAAGCAAAAAACTTGCGGAGTCTAGGCGAATGATTTTTCCACTGTGAATTTCATGAAATATTACTTTACTCCACGCACTTGCATATTGAACTATCTAGATTCTCAGAGAAACGAGAAGCAAAAGGCTTGCGGAGTCTAGGCGAATGATTTTTCCACTGTGAATTTCATGAAATATTACTTTACTCCACGCACTTGCATATTGACATATCTAGATTCTCAGACAAACGAGAAGCAAAAGGCTTGCGGAGTACATGCAAACGTAATTTGCGGAGAACACGTTCTACCATAACTGCGTGCAGCATAAAGTCATTCGCTCACTCTACCGATCCTCAAAAAACAATATAAAGGCGAAGAAAACGCACGAATACATTCGATATGTTGATTTTTTTTTTAAATGTCAGGTTGCAACAGAGACACTTCCGGAAGATTATACTTATTTTTTATAACGGCAAAAACTCCTTCATGGACCGTTGCGTTGTATGAGTAAAAGACATGTCAATTGCAAAGGGGGGATATTTGTAGACTTGAGGCATTTGAGATGTGGAGAAAGATGGAGAGGGTGAGCTGGGTGGCGGGGAGGACGAACGAGGAGGTATTGTATGTGGTTGGATAGGAGAGGAAGCTAGGGACGGTGGTTGGGAGGAGGCAGAAGAGATGAATTGAGGACATTTTGAAAGGAGAGGGAATGTTTTATGAGGGTGATAGAGGGGCGAAAACTGGATATGTGTGAAATAGGATAAGAATTCTGGACGAAAGAAGAAAATGCAGATGATGAGGAATTTAAGTGAGATATGAATACTAGCTATTCTAAGGGAGGAAACCAGATTTCGAGACGTACGGGTGATTGGCCAAAAACCTACCGATCATTTGGTAGAATGCTCAAAAGAGTGAATGGACGTTATTAGATGAGCACCGATGTTTTAGAGGAAAAACTTCAAGAAAACCAATAGACATTTCAAGATATTAAAACGGTAGTAATTGATTATTATCCAAACGATATTCAATACGCCGACCTCAAGAATTTGGAGGAGATTATTGCCAATAATCTTAGTGCCTCCAGTGGCACTACACTTGATAGCGTCAATTGTGGGGAGAGCCTTTGGGAAGCGTGGAAGGGGAAGAAAGAAGATTGAAATACTGGACGAAATAAGAAGAGGAAGACGGTGCGAGGGTTTTAAGACGGATCTAATGGCGGATCACGTACGGAAGAGTAGGCAGAACGAAATGCCATAAATTCGGATGATAGGATAAATAGTGACCTAAAACCCACCAATTAGGTGTATGAATTAGTAAATGAATATAACCACACTGGCAACTACTGCTGTATTTCTTCGCGAACTCTATATTCATTTCACCCGAAAAAATACATTTCGTCCCATCTAGGGGCGTACTTAGGATATGGTAAAGGTGGCAGCAGCTAACGGTGCCAATTGAAGGGGGATATAAAAAAATCTCAAACTTATTGAGGTTGCCCTAAAATTAACCAACGGCCAAAGCAAATCAATAAAAATATATTCTACCACTGGCGCAAAATACCCAAGGTACACCCCTGGCCATACCCAAATTCTCCTCCAGCAATTTCTATTGTGATCTGTGAACCAGTATGATAATATCCCTTAAGTGACTTGATTAAAACTTTCAGTGATCCTTGTCATGCTTAAATTCATTGAGTACAGATTATAAAGAATGAAGGAAAAGTCCAAAAACTGTGTAAGTCTCCACATTCAAGGAAAAAATACTACGATATGCATTTCACATTTCCAATATTTTATGCCGGGAGCGTCATTATATTCTACAAGGTACCAGCCTAAATTCAACGCATTCAACCCAATGCAAAATATTAATTTAATAACATCATTCCCAAGACGGATCATTTTGGGATCTCTGAGTATTCTTCGAGATTCCATAGCAAATAGCAATCATCTTGGTGTTGCGGATTTCAATCCAAATATGTGTAGCAATAATAGCGCAAGGTCTTATGTGAATAAGATTAATTTTCAAATTTATCCCATCTGAATCCCTCTGAATTTATTCTCAAAACGATAGAACATCACGTATTTAATCAACTCTTGAAATTTTGAAAAAATTTTCAATAATGCCCAATGGCGTTTTGAATTCGCCCATAAACGACCTCACAGGTTTGTACATAGAAAAGACACACATCGCCGTCTTCGACTGTTGTACGAATTACGCGAATCTGAATTGGTTTGCGTTGCCGGAATCATCACCGAAATGTTCATCAGAATATTAATTTTAACTGCCGCGACTTAAAAACCGACCCATTTGACTTCAAGTCCCCACGCTCCAACGAATATACTAATATCAGAAAACAATAATATTAACACATCTATTCATCCCCAGCGACTGCACATCTACACAAAATGAGTGGAATTTGACACCCCAGAAGAACAATTCTCATCACAGGAATTGCCGTTCCTTGATATGACAATGAACAGCAGTTACACAAAGTATAAACAAACTTAAAAAAAAAGCTTATCATAATAATATGCCAAGAGTTTTATCAAAATGCCATTGCAGGTCATAAATATTACATCATTAACGCATAGAGATATATTTTAACACAGTTGCAATGAATATGTAACAGAAATTCTTGAACATGGTCAATAGGGACCTCATTGAGGATTAATTGATACATGTTAAATCTACTTCCACATCTTTTTGTAGAAAATGAAAAACCGCGTGTTCTCGCCGTAATTTTGGATGACTATTCTCTTAAAAGGGGAGCTATGCCACTTTCTGCCAACACTACAAGTAGAGTCATGTGTCTGATTCTGGTGTTATAGAACCCAGGTCATGGTCTTGCATGCTCGTCATTGGTTGAGTACAATTATATTCGGCGTAAAAGATCAATTGAGCGCCTTCCAGCACGATCGCAAACATAAATATTGAAAAATTGAGTCCCAGAGAAACACGTCCCAATTTGGGACTCCCAATACTGTCTGCTATCTACTGAGCGAGATATAACGGCACAAATAGTTGTAAAATCGTGTTTTGCACCTTTTTATCTATAGTTTTGACGAGAAAGAATCTATGTTATATAATTAAAATGGTGCTTGGTATGGTAGGCAAGGAAAGGTAACTTCTAAATGAAATCCATGATAGGCAGGATAGATGACTGGAGGAAGTAATAAGGGGCGAAAGGTTACTCAAGAGTGTGATGAAGGGAAGGATGTTGGGCAAGCGGGGAAGGGGAAGAAGGAGAATAGGTTTTATGGACGGGATGAAGAAGGGTAGGTCGTATGCTGTGGTGGGAGATACTAGTGGTAAATAGGACCGTGAAAGTTTGAAAACCAAGAGGAGATTCGCTGACTTTCATCAAAACCTACCTTCACCGGTAGAATACGCTTAAAATACCTTATTCGTATATTAATAGTATAATATCCATTTAATACCTTCACAATTTCTACCGTATATCATTCCACCTGAAAATTTTATTTTACTCTGGCCTTTCTCTTGTTGCTCTTTCATTTTTCTGCAAAGGCTTTCGGGAGTCAAAATCCTTGGAAACTCCATATCTCTTCCGGATACTTTTTTTTCACTTCCACGAATTTATCCCGACAACAGCTCCATTCTCAAGTTTTTATCTAGCAACCCTTCGTTTGCCTTTCTCCTCTTATCTTATTTTCTACATCCATCTCAATAATCCGGGCTCACAGTCTAAGCACAGAGCTCTTTGAATGCGAGAAAAACTGAAAATGATGGAATTATCAGTGAATACGCGACCTAGCCTTAATCATGCATGAACATCAGTAGTGAGAGGATAAATCTGAGTAATGATATGCAAATCTGTAAAAAAATATAGCGGTGGGCGTAGGAATCCGTAGGCTTAAATGACTGACGCTATGGTTTCGATGCTGTCGCATGAAGGCTGGAGATGTGATTCTGCCCTATCCCTTTCAATCGGAAATGATCCTCAACTTTGCACATTTCTTGATCGTGAAAGAAGATATCGACAATTCACATGGGAATAAAACTTACAAAAGAACAAAATAATGGTCGTTTCTTTTTTAAAGTTAGGGAGCAAAAACTTGAGTACGTGGAACAATGCCGTCGTCCTAGATTGTATCTAGAAGAAATACGAATATGTAAGCAAATAATGAGCAGTTTACGAGGCGTTCACTAGCAGGAAATAACTGATCATAAGGAATCTATGAATGAGATTTGTGTATAATCTCCGTGCAAAGCTGAATCTGCAGCGTCAGCTCTATATGATAACAACTTGTGAATATTGAGGAGGAAGGAAGAAAGAACATGGGAGGTATCCGAATGGAGGTTGGAGAGTTTGGAAAATTTAGATTTACAAATGAATAAGTTCTTGGCCAGATTGGGGATTAAGGGGTCTGTATATCCCGGTCGAAAACGAAAACGAACAGACGTCAAAACATTTTTATTTTATGACTCTGCTTTGCAACTTAAAGTAAATCTGTTTGCGCAGGCCTCTGGTATAAAGAATAATGTTTACGCTAAGCGTCGTAACTTCTTTCTTTTCGTTTTCCACATAGTGTTTTCGACTGCAGAAGAAACGTGAAGTTAGCGAAAATCAATTGATCGACACGAAGCGCTCGACGAATATTTATCTAAATATTTGCTCCTATCGTAAATAAAATATCTCAATGGAAGATCATAAAAATGTTCAATATTGTTTATTATAACGTCACCATGAACATTTTCCTGGATCCTTGCAATTCATTGTCTATTGTACAATCAGTTGCGCTGTTGTGCACGGCGGGGAATGGAGGAGAAGGCGGGAAGTCTCTCCTAGGCTGCGGCAGAAGCTGGAACTAAAAGGGCGTTTTCGTCCGAGATATACAGCCAACTTAGGGTAGTTTGAGCAAGATCACTAGTCATAATGGAGACCATATTCCAATTTAACGTTTTAACTTCAACACCTGTAGAAGCATGAAGTAAATAGAGAAATCTTAATTGTACAATAATATTCTTTTAATTGACTGAAATCATGAGCAAATAAATGTAGAAAACAGGGAGTGAACCCCTTGAACGATATAAAACAGGGACTAACTCTCTGTTTTTCAACAAAACCGTCCTTTTACTGGTTGAATTCTTTTGAAAAATCCTAATTGATCAATATCTGAGAAAATTACGGAGCAATGTCATCCTGTTTCCGATGATAAGTTAGATCCATTTGTCGTGTAGCTCGGCGGCGGACCTGAAGCTTTCAGGGTTTTAATTTGGACGATTCCTCTCGAGCAGCAAAATCCTACGCGGTTCGATTTTCTTGATACCGGAACCTCCTGGGAAACCGCAGGTGGCAGATGCCTCCCTTCAGGATGAAGAAAATATGTGTTATTCTCACGCCGCAGGGCTTAGCGCAGTGTGAGTTCTACCCTCGCCGATTAAAAAACAACTCCTCCTAAAAGGCAACTTTCGAGTTGATTCTGGTTTTTTGCTCACGGACGCTTTCAAACGAGTCATGAACGACGGTTGACACGATACGATACTCGGAGCTTGAGTCATTTGTCTCACACAAGTAATAGCCCACATTCTCATAAATTTCCCCCGTTTTGGTGTTACTTATCGTACTTTGAGCGAGATATCAATGAAGAATGCGATGTAACTGACCTTATTGAAAAGTCAAGAAATTATTCAAGATATACAGCAGCTGCGTTGAATGACAATTAGATTACTAGCAGTAGTACCTGCAATTAGTCGCACGAAGCTTCGAGGCGTACGGCTCAGTAATGAACTGAATATGCAAATTTGTTTTTATTATTTTTTTGAAGAATCATCCGTATCTCGGTTTCCACCCGGTAATTTATGCGAGGATATGTGTGATAGATCATTGGTGTATATTTGAGAGTATTAAGAATGACCTTCATGTCCTGTATGTTAACATTCTATCCCTAAAGATTGAATATTGATATTTCAAAACATCGGCATAGCAAAACTAACATTTTTAATTTGACCTAAACCCTCTAAATAATCTATTAATTAGTATATTATAACCTAGGTCATTATAGGGAGCAATAGAAAGAGAAAATCTCGCTCGAATTATCATAAATGGCTACCTCTGCGGGACGTTTACAGAGGCATACCCTCTGGCATTATGCAATTTTTAGTCAAGTAGTCGGTAATTTTCCGCTCGCCGTCGACGCTATTGGTCACCACAATGGCGCTAAGCAAGGCTTGCGTGGAAGGTGTATGCGGAAGCTGTAACTCCTGTAACTCTATAATTACATTCCCGGACACCAGTGTGTTAAGAGGCTAATGGGGTTAAGACTGGCGAGTCCCGTTTCCTGGAAAATGGAAACCGTCGAATGATTACGCTTGCAAGGATTTTTAAAACACGATTTGTCGAATTCGTGAACGTGGGACGTGTTTGAGCTAAACTGAATTGGTGACGAGACGCCACGGATAAAACAATGAGCCAAACCAGAGTGTAATTTATACTTCATAGTTTGGAATGGCACAGTCGCATACCACGGGAAAATTTTAAGTTCCCATATACGTTAAATAAAGACCAGAGGAAACTTGGTCTTATACGATTGCGAAAATGTCCCCAGAAAGAGTTGAACGGCAATATCATATTTATATTTTATCTTCAAAGCTTAAACATTCTCGCGAGTACGGTTATAAAGGTCTATTGCATGGAGTTCTACGACTTTTCATAGTTTTCTTCCAAAAATTTATTCCTTTAGGAAATCTGATTTCTGAAAGTTGCAATGCAGTAACATTTGAAGAATTACATGACTGAAATAAGTATGTCGCAAAACCTAATCTCGCCCTCTCTTAAAATTTTTGGAGTATCTAATGCCTATTTCATTAGAAAAGACATTCCTTAGACCCAAAAAATACATAAGCAAGGTGGATACAATGCAATGATCAATTTTTACGTCAATTATCGAGTGGTCAGTACCAAAGTTCTCATCATTGTTACAAAGTTGTTTAATCTATGGTTCGGAAGTATGGACGATTGCAGAGAGTATGAAAAGAAGGCTAAACTCTATGGAAACTGGATTCTTGATCATATGCTGTGGCGCAAAACTTATGGATCACGTTCCAAATAGTGAATTAAGGGAAATAAAGGGAATCCAAATGACACCGAGAGAAAACTTGGAGTAAATATAACACTTTGGTAAGGACATAAGATGAGAAGTCAAGTGTCGAGACTTCCAATTCTGTATTTTGATTAATTACCAGAAAAAAAGAAAGACAGAGACCAGGAACCAGATGGAAAGAGGGCGAGAAGAGGGAAATGGAAGTGATGGAGAGAGATAAGGAAATACGGCAGGTAGAACCAAGAGGGTCGAAGGAAAGGATGCAATAATTTACATCAGCAACGGCTGTATAAAACATTTGTTGACAAAATCAATTGTTTATGCGTGTATAGGAGGCATCATGCACCATCATAATCTTTTCATCTTTCACATCTTTCTTTGAACATTATTGGATTGATCAGTGATTTCCAATCAATGGATTAACAAATAATATGGTACGAAGTCACTCGTTAGGGTGCATATACAACATGGGTTGAAATTCGCCATGAAAAATCATTCGACTTGACTGGGATTCGAACCCGGATCTCCCAGTTGGCGGCCAACATAGTTCGCATAAACCCCCCTCGGAATTCGCCCTGAATGAAGATGGCTTGGTGGCGTAACAGGCAACACACTGGAGCACAAACACACAGGCAATTGTGAGATCCGGTTTTGAATCCCGGTCAAGTCAAATGATTTTTTCATGACGATTTTCAACCCTTAATGCATTGATTTACTATTTATTTTTCCGCAAAAAAGATCACATAGAGCATAAAGCCATTTCACAGTGAACATAAACAAACAAAAAAAGAACACACGCAAAAATAACAAGAAGATGGTGATAAATAATACTCCAACAAGGGGAGAGAGTCAAGACATAATTTTTGATGGGAGTGACGTACGGTTTAGTTAGCAAAGGCACTAGTAGATAAGGTGAAAGGGTCGGTGTTTACATGAAGGGAATTTTGAAGAGAAAAGAGGCAAAATATAAGGGAACGCTTGGTGAATGGTAATCTGGAAGTAGCAATATGGAGCAATGAGTGAGTCCTGGTATTTCGGATGGGTATTCGGAAATTATCAAATAAACGAGGTCGGAAAATCAATGGTTGAATTCAGAGTGCTGTGGATGAGTTTAAGATCAGTTTTAAGGAAGATATTATCAAGGTTAGTAACGGAGATTGTGGACAATATAGCATCAGAGGGCAGGTTGCGGAGATTAGGCACTCTGTTTTAACAATATTCGTGAAGGATTTACCAGCAATATATGAGGAACCAAATCAGGTAGGCTTCCTATCAGAATGCGTATCGTAAATATGGAATAAGATGGACATTATAAAAATTTCTTCGAAAATCTTATTGTTTTAAATAACTGGTCTGCCATAATTACTGGGATATCCCAGAATTTCATTATTCATAACAACCTTTAGAGTACTGCGCGGTATAAAAAATGTTTTAATAAAATAAAATTATGAGATGAGAGGTAAAATCACTCAAGCATAGATGAAAACTTATATAATAGATGAAGTAAACAGGAAGTAAAAACGGTAATCATTCTCTTCCACAGAAAGTGTGATTTATATCGCCTCAAAACACGATGACTATTCGCTATGCGCAAAAACCAGAGCAATTATTTACATAAATGCAATGATTATCATAAATGAATTGGGGTAGTTCAGATTGATACGAGCTGAGGAATAAGGTGCAGCGACCAAGAGCTAGCTGGAATTTCCGTTTGGAAATCAACGCGGAAGTGTGGAAACATATGGCCCGCTTTCATGGTTAAGTAATGCTGCCAGCAAATGAGAGGTGGAAAATGTTCTCGCAGGAAGACCTAATCACTTTCAATAACATTTTCTGGGAACTAAAATGAACCAAATCGTCCCATTAAAACATGCGATATCGCTAGTGTGGTTACAAATAATCATAAAAGTAATCAAACATGCTCACTCGCAATCCTCCCTTCATTCGTTTACGGTAATCGCACCAAAAATGCCATATACACTGCTTGTGTTTTTAGCGCAGGCGCACTGACTATAGTCAGAATACCCTATTTATCATGATTCAAACTGGCCACTGAATTTGATCTTGAGAGCCAAAAACAAAGTCTCAAATATGAGAGTTACGCGTCGTGGCACTGCCTATTTCAAGAGTCCCATTTTTCACCATGTATTCTTAATTATGCCGTGGCAATGCAAGCATAGGTAGCAAGTATTTGCTCAGAACGCAAAAAGGACAATATTTCATAAAGCTTCCTCAAAAGTAAAAAAACACGAAAACACTTTTTATGACTGCCGGAAAACCTCCCAGGAAGACCTTCAGGATTGATTAATATAGCTCTCTTTTGAAAGGTTGGATACCCCCAACAGTATTGCTACTATTTGGAATGACAATCATATTCACGGTGTCTGCCCAAAAATACGCCCGACCAGTACTAGCGGACCGATGACTACCCTTTCATCGTTTCATTCATGCGCCAGTTCCATTCACGTATCAATACACAACTTCATGGGCAATCCCTGACTTAATTCCTCGCGTCGTGGGATCGTTTCTAACCTGCTTTCAGAACACTATTTTACTACCACTGAGGTCCCATTCCACGCATGGCAGAGTTGGAAATTTATGTTTTCGCCCGACAGACTATAAAATTGACCATATGGGAACGGGAATTCCCGCCGTTAACAGCGCCTTTTTAACCTTGAAAATAAACACTGAAACTATACCATTGGAGGGATAATGTCTCATGCCACGATTGATACAAGTGTTTGGAAATTAACGCGGAAGTGTTTTTCCCCCTCCTGCTAGATGAAGTACTGTACACGCCAACTGGAACCTCCACGACAATATCGAGGCGAAAACTTTAGAAACAAAAGCGACACGACGGAAGAAAAATGCACCAATAATTCACCATAAAAATGTCGAAATTCGGTTGGAGAAAAAAAATAATTACGCTCCAGCGCGAGATCATTTTTCTTTTATAAAACTCTTGCACGCACAGTTGTAACAGCGCCGTCGCGACGCCCGTCGGCTCTCCCCCTCACACACACAACAATCGCCGCTCGTGTACTCACCCCTTTTCCCGGGCTCGACGTTCGCGAAGGGGTCGTGGAACCCTCGCCCCCTGCAGATCAGCTCGAGGATGTCCGCCAGGTGCCGGCCGCACAGCCTGTAGGTCGGGTATCCCTCGGCGCCGTCGGGTCCCGCCGACAGGAGGAGTAGCAGAACCGCCGACGCCGCCGCCAGTAGCGCCGCCGTCGACGGGACAGCCGCCGTCCGGCGGCGACCGCAGCGGAGAACGAGCGGGCCCATTGTTGGTCAAGTCCCCGACGAGTCGAGCGCCGGAGGAGAGGAGAGGTCGTCCTGCAGGCAGAGCGGGAAGGACACTGCGGGATTCGAAGAGGGCGGCGGCTGTTTGGTCTCGTCGTGCTCCCTCCTCCTCAGCTGCCCGCCGCCGTGTGAAAGAAGGAGATAGAGATGGATGGTTGAAGATATCTCTCTCCCTTCCTCTGTTACCCGCGAGAGCGGGAGGAGGAGAAGGAAAAGGAGCAGGCGAGAACGATGGAGGTGCTGATACTTGTTCCGCTGCCGCCGTTCGTCTCTGGGGGGGTGGGGGGGGGTCAGAAGGGGGAACAGAATACGGATTCGGCGGGGAGACCGAAGGGAGACGACAGTTACCGACGGCCCGCGATTAAACGTGTGACGTATCCGCGGAGGGAGAAGGAGGAGGTGGCGGCGGTACGGTGTTTCATTGAAGGAGGGGAAACTTAGGCTTGTTGTCGTTTCGGGCGTGGGTGGGGAAAGCAGGGATATAGTGTGAGGGGGAAGGGGGAGGGAGCTTGGGTGGGAGAGAGAAAGGGTGTTTATAAGTTTTTTCACCGCCTCCACGGTCTTCAACGCGCACACACACGCTCGCCGGCCGCTGGGGTGTCGCCTCCTCCTTCGCGCGGGACAGGCGGCAGGGAAATGGATCGTCTAAGCGCGCGGCACGAGCCTATATTTATTCCGAAGACGCTTCTCTCCGCTGGACTTCTCCTCCCTCCCTTCGTCCCACCTCCTCCCTCCTATTCAGCCTCGCTCTTTTCTCTCTCCCTCCCCTACCGCCCCACCCCCCAACTCGCCCATCCCACCCGTCCGCGGTTTATCCTCCTACTCCCCAACTCCACCACTGTGTGGAGTGGTTGGTTTTGTGGAGGGGCGGTGCGTCTAGCGAGGTTGGATGGGGGGGGGAAGGATTGCGAGGGAGTGGGGGGAGTAAAGGGGAAGGTCGGTCAGCTTCTGAAGCCTCTCTCTCCGGCCAAAGAACCTCACGGCGAGACAACAACCCCGAGACAGGGTCGCCCGAAAGTGCTCTTCGCTCTCGGGGAAGTGGTCGAATGGGAAGTCGGTTCTTCCCGCCCTTCTTTTGTCTGTTTTTACCCCTCGGCAAAGGCGGCGGCGGCGGCGCTATATAAACGCCCCATGAAGTGCATCCGAGTTCGCGGCAACACCGGTGTTCTGTTAAAAAAAAACATCGGAACCAACTCGCGAGGGTAGGCGGTGGACTTAAAGGTGGTCGGAGAGCGAATCATGAGTCTCTGAGAGCACATTTTTTTTTTACTTTTCGAGGAAGACGAAAAAAAAATACTCCTGGACCACACTTCGCATAATAACAACTACTTAACTACTTATACTTTGGGAAATAACTATACATGTTCGGATATAAATGAGGCCAGAAATATATTTTAAAATTTTCACCTCAAATTAATCATTGTTCTGACTTGGGTTTACAGCGCGGCATTCGAAATTTAAGAAAAAATCGTATGTAAGCGCGTGTTTCGTGTTCGGCATGATACCTTGATATTACAAGGTGATTCAAAAGTCTTGTCATGATTTCGGAAAATTAGAACATTTTTTTATTTTTCAACATAGATACATGAAACAAAGATGAAAATGTTACTAAATACATTCTCCTATCGTGCAGATATGTGCTGTGCTTAAAATGGAGGTCACATTGAACATTTGTAGCGATAACAAATAAAGCTTGATGTATATAGTAACGTTTTCATCTTTGTTTCATGTATATATGTTGAAAAATAAACAAATTCTGATTTTCCGTTATCATAACAAGACTTTTGAATCGCATTGTATATTATAAACTATAATAATATTAATAAGAAACGCTTGTTTTCGCGTTTAGGAGTAAATATGTACAAATTCATGGAATTGTTTCGAGATATATGACAAGTGTCATAAGGGTACGTGTTACAATTGTACTAAGTTGCCAAGAAACCAAATCGGTAACATGCAATGTTTTTCCGCTTTTATCTATGCATATTACTAATAAGTACACGTAGCAATATTTTACGTTATGTACTTAAACAGAAATCGGTCTAACCGCCATTAAGGTAGTTTGAGCGAGATATTGATTGAATTTAAATGCGATGAATATTCCCTCATTGCTAAAAATATCCAATCTCTCCAGTGATTATAAAATCCAAGCCACATAAAAGACTCTTATTCAAGATATTTGCCTAACAGTTGAAGCCGTTTTCCATGGGAAATGGTTACGGCATGCACTCCAGAGAAACAATTAAACGAAATCAGGTCTTTCTACGTTTACAATGCATTCTGAGCCAAGTATGAACGTTATCTGAAGTATTTCAAAAGTATCGTTTAATAATTTCTTATTCTTCGTCTGGCGTGAAAAAGTAAGTCAAGTTAAATCCTTGTGAACGTGTACATAGTTGATTACTGAGAATTTTAGCTGCATAAGATGAAGCGTTTACGTCATTAACGTAACATTATATCTATATAATATTCTTAAACAACTCAAATTAAAATGGAGAAACCAAATATGGTCTCAATTTTGTCTATAGAAATCGTTTCCTCAAGATACTTTCAACAAAAAAATTGGGTCCTTCGAAAAGAAGTACTTGGGAAATTTGCTGAATCATTACAAATTAAAGGTGTCTAATGCATATTTTTGTTATGTATATATAACGTTAACCGTCAGATCACGTATTCTTTACTAAAAACTAGATGTTACAATGTTCTGGTTTTGTATATTGTGTCAGACTGTAAGTTATTTGACGTAAATGATTTGATGAAAGAACGTATGGACTTCGGTGTCCATTTCGAGAAAATATTTGACTGGAGTTTTTAAAAACCAGTCTAAGAGTATTTTTTGCCGTTACTATCAACTACGAAGGGCAAATATTGTCAAACCCATACAGTAAACTGGGAGATGAAAACAGTTTTGGAATTAGGAGAAATTAAATTACTCTCGTGCTATTTTTTAAATTATTAATAAACTAAAAAAACTATAGGTTTGTCATCTTCCTTGTCTTTTCCCCTAAAAAATTTGCCTTCAGATGTAGTGGACTTGAGCTCAAAGTTAAGCTTTAACGTAGAGAAACGAAAGAAATTGCATTTGCAAATATCGCTGAATCATTTCGAATGAAAATATTATCGAGTTGTACCTCCGGTTTCAATATATCACGGAGCAATACCTTTCTCACCAAAATCTGCCGCGGTGAAGCTGAACAGAGGATTAGGCTTTATCGAGGAAGGACGAAATATGAAACTTTCGCAAATGTATCTCGAATATTTTCAGAAAAAGTTTAATCGAGTTGTTTTCTGTAGTTTAAGCAACGACATACACTGTCCGTTTCATTTCGATGTTTGTTGATGCAATATAGAGCATAAGTTAATAAAAATCCTGTATCCCCGAATAGTCAAATGCTCGACTCATGACATCGAAAAATAATGAAATTAGTTAGCAATTACACCAGGAGAATGCTTCTCCATTTCTCTGGTTACCACCGCGTACTTTGTTCTTGAGACAATAATTTCGCCCGTATTCCAACGAGCGTCTTCAGGTTGAAGGCGCCTTCGAACTGAACACGCCGAAATGAATCCCGTTGGAACACGGGCGAAACTGTTCTCTCGAAAACAATCCACGCGGTGAAAACCCGAGAAATGGAGTAGCATTCATCTGAACGCCGCGGGAACTTACGATGGAATAATTTAACGAGGAGTTACTGAATGATGGAGTGTTCATTTTCTGCCAGGAAATCGGCAACTGACTGACTACTTTTCAGCTGACTTACGAATGCGTGTCGTTTATTTAAACAATTGACAACATTTCCACCCACATTAACGATGTCCTACATACTTTTCCTCCACTTGGCATGAAGTTTGTTGCCACTCCCTTTAACACGTATCCCAAACTATAGACATTCATTTGCAAATCATCCCATTAATTCTCTCTTCATCCGCACCCGAGGCGTCATTGGAGCCCTCAAAATTAGGTTCGCGTGACACATCCATTTAAGATCTGACGAGTGCGGTCGATGCATTTATTTCGAGGCCTTGAGATTAAACACGATAGTATAACGTTGCGTACAAGGAAATGCTTTCTACTCCAGCCTGCACTTCAGCTGTGAGCCTAGTACGCAAAGTCCAGTGGGGTTTCGCAGGAAAGTTTTATCGGGCCAATGCCGAGGCAATTTGCCGGTGGCTATCGTTTTAGCGAGCTGGAACCGGTCCACGGGCCGGTAATTGAGCAGGATAGCTCTATTATTCGCTAGACCTTGCTCGGTTTGGATTCAGCATAATGATCGTCCCTATTCAGAGATTTTATTGGAGTGAATTAGCGGGACCTGGAGTGCGTAAGTTTTTTTTTTGCGAGTGGATAGGCGAGTAGATCGTTAATAATTTTATGCGCTCTTTGAGATTTTTAGTTTGTATGCTTTCACTCTCAATTTAGGTCAACTAAAATTGCACGCGGAAAACTTAATCCTCACGCGTTAATCTTTCGCTGTCGCTTGTCTTTCAGACTGATAAGATTTAACCCTCATAGTGCCATCTGTTATCAGAGAAACCCATCAGAAATTCAGAAGGAGACTAGTTAATAAAATGTAACCTTTCTGAAAATTTTAAAATTTCGTAGTACATACATTCATACATATCAATCACGGCGTTCCCTTCCGGGGTAGGCACAGTCACAAAGTTTAACTCATAAATACATATTTGTACACGTAACTCGGCTTCAATAATTTCCTCCATACTTGCAAACCTCTTTTGCCTCATTTAGCCCCATACACTGCTTCACACACGACCTCCTGTATTTTAGACTCCTAATATTCCTCCTCCTAAGAATTTCCTCAACCACAACTTTCTCGGCCTACCTCTACCTCTCGCAACCTTTAATTTCGCTCTTATATATCTGTTTCGTTATTTGACTCTCATCCAGTCTATCAACATGGCCAAACCAATGAAGCACACTCCTTTCATATAGGTATACAATACAATACAAACTGGTATGTCCATTAGGGTATGTCCATTACTGGAGCGGTATGTCCATTGGCTCAGTGGATACGGTATATCCATTACTGGAGCATCTAACCCACAATCATTTATTACCCACGCATTTCTGACTAGTAATCTTTTCGAATATCAATATGCTGACCGATGTTGAGTACACCACAACTAGCTATGGATAATTATACGGGTTCACCCGAAATATACAAATGTGCGAAATTCCACAGAAGAAAAATGTTCCTTTTTCACAGAAACTCGAATTCGGATCCCTTGATTTCCGGCCAGATGCTTTAGCCATCTTGAACGGTAAAGTCCACAAACATCGACCGGGGGACAGTACGCCAGGGTAGCTAAACTGACAAAAATCTCGGGTTCGAGTCCCGGTCAAAGCGGATAAGTATTCCTCTGCGGAATTTCGCGCATCAATATGCTGTTTACTTTCAACATCTAACATTTGTTGAAACGTTAGCAGTATTTTCTTTTTACAGCACAGTAACAACAGAAAACGAATATAAATTACTTGTGTGATATTTAAGGAATAATACATGTATGAGCCAAAATATGTCGGTCCGTGCTACTATTTCCCTAAGCATCAGTAGTCAATATATCGCGTTTATGGCACTCTCAGAGGTTTAATCAAGCTATGGAACAAGTCATGAGAGATGAAAAGCCATCAATTTTGACAAACCTAACAAGAATTTTAAGGAAAATTCCAATGCTTACTGAAGTGATTGGATACCTTTTCCCACGACAATTAATTAGCATTGGTGCGTGATGGAATATTAAGAGATCAGGTGTGTTTTACATTTTACAGTATGCCGGATGACCGCCATGTCCAGTTACCTGGAAATATTAATACAGACATAAATATCTTGGTAACGACATTTAAAATATCTCCCAAAAGCTATCGTTGAACTTTTCTCTTTTACTTACTTTTTCAATTAAATTTCGGTTTTTACAGTATTCTTCTATCGACCTCTTGCTTTATAAATCCAATTCAAAATATCAAGTATAGGTGAATGTTAGGGATTCAAACAATCATCCTTTGCCAACGTTTCGGAATTTAATGAATTCCATCATCAGGGCTTATAATTTCTAAATAAATATATTTGTTTTTATATATGTATGTATTTGTTTGCATATTTTTATCATGTACTCTTTGTTTTGTTTGTTTGTCTACGTCTACATTACGTGTTTATTGTTACTGCGACACTGTAAACTGGCAGAAATGCTGTATGTGAGCAATTACTTAAATAAATAAATAAAGGCACTGAACGACTGTTCCTTTTTTCGGGATTCATTCCGCGATGTATGTTTTAAGAAAACAACAATATTTCGCTGGTCCTCCTGCCAGCTTCATCAGGTTAACTGAACTGATTTCTTTGTCTTTGATCGCTTTGTCGCTTTGTCGCCTTGTCTGATGAAGCTGGCAGGAGGACCAGCGAAATATTGTTGTTTTCTTAAAACATACATCGCGGAATGAATCCCAAAAAAAGGAACAATCAACACTGCATCCGCGGAAGCCTACGAGCTGAAGGCACTGAATCATTAACAATACATATTGCGGTAAAAACTGACATGGTCATAACACTTTGGATAAAAATAATAATCAAAGTTAAGGAACATCCTCATGATATGCATTGTCTAAAGTCTAATAAAAGAGACCTCTATGTGTGGATATATACATTTCTTTTATTAACGTGAAAGTCGACTTCCAAATCCTCTTCGTAATCTCTTACTCCATGGTCTTTTTATGCCTCCTACAAATCCTCCTCCTTCTGTCCGTCTCGCTTTCTTTTTAGAATTTCCTGCGTTATTGAATACATCAACGAGAAATACCTACCCACTCAGAGGTTGCTAGGATTAGATATTGAGGGTAAGTCAACAGCTTATCGTCATTTGGTACATATGACAACCTCTAATATTATAAAAGTTTTATGGATGATACCAGAGTTAAAATAAGTATAAAATCTCAAATTAAAACAAGAAAACAGGAATGCGCAATAAAAGATTTGCTTGAGAAATTCAAAACTGGTGTGTTTCTGAGCGACGCAGAGAATATTATCATGACGACTTACTACGTTTCTAGACCTGGCAGAAGTGATGAAATAAGAGAGATACATTGCCGAACAGATAGGAACAAAAAATCGATCTTTCAACGCATAATAAGTTATCAAAATAAAAACTGAGCATTAAATACACTTCCATTAAACACGTCACCATTTCACCTTAGCCCTTACATCTTTTTCACGGTTGGTATCCTAACACCACCTGCCACACGCCCATGCAGGTAGAATGTAAATGTAGATGTGCGTTACATAAAAGCAAGCGTATGAAAAGTCTCACGCTAGTCGGTATATATAAGAAAATCGCTCCAACTACGCTCAATTCTTATACTCCGCGAGTAAGACATTGAAAAATCAAGAGATAAGCTGGGTTTCTACATCTACATACTACCCTGAGAGCCGCCCTGTGGGCATGTGGCAGGGGGTGATAGGTCACCAGCCGTGTTAAGATGTAAGTTTCTGGGAGAAGAAATTGTAACGTGTATCATGGGAGTGTATTAAGTGGAGCTCAGTTTTTATTGTGGTCACTTCTTGTGCGCGGAAAGAATGAGTTTTTGTACCTATCTGTTCGGCAGTATCTCTCTCTTATTTTATCGCATCTGTCAGACCTAGAAATGTAGTGAAGCGTCATGATAATATTGCCTGTGTCGTTCTTAAACACACTCGTCCTGAATTTCTCAAGCAACAAGAGATTTTTCAAGAAAAAAGATTGGGTTTGAAACACACAAGGTCACGCCTTCGTTTTCGAGGCGTGCAGGCTCTATATTATCCCCTCGGATGCCTCGGATGCTGTTTCCGCTGCAGGAGGGTAGACGGCAGTGTGTTCAGGGCCGAGTTGGTTGATTTCCCGCCACTTCCCCCAAGGTCGCGAGTAACCATCCCTCCTCCGGTTGTTGACCTGGAGTTGTGGTTAGCAGATTACGCTCGGTGGAGGTGTTCAAGTGCGAAATAATCTGGGCCAGAAATGACTGTCCCTTCTACGCGTGCATCATCTCGCTTCTAATCCCGTTTCGCAAGTTTAAATATATATCTTAAAGGTGGCTCCGGGCTGACTACATGAGTCGAACGAATATATGCTAAATTTCTCTTTTTTTTAATTCGGTGTAACAAATTCCTGCTCACGTTGAAGAAATGGTTTGCCTATTGAAAACCACCAAAAATTTAAAAACATATGGAGATTATTCCATGAATATATTTTTAATGGCTACACTTTTCCAGCTATAGGAGTCGACTGCCGCGCTATTTGTAAGTTACTGCCACATTTTGACGGCAATAAAAGCAGTATTTAGCTAATTACTTTATAATATAGGTGGAAATGTGTTTTAACTGTATTCAATTGTTCATGACCGGTAGATTCTCATAATAATTTGTGATTAAGTGCCTGAATACGCTTTCTCGGTCAAATTGACATTTTTCATGTGTAATATGAGCAATTTATTTAAGAGCCTTAGTTAAAATCCCAAAGTATGAATAAAAAACTTTGTATACTCCGCTTGTATGCATTATATGGTATATATAATTTATAAATATTTTATCTTGTTGAGCACACAAACTCGAGTAAGTAAAACCTTTTAATTTCTTAGGTATTTCGCCAGATGAAAACGGACACAGTAGCAAAGACACATGAAGGAGATTACCGCTAGCTAAGGATGCGTTTAGTAATAGAAGGGAGCTGATGACGGGGGAATGGGGGGCTGGGGACGGGGTAAGGAGGTGAAGAAGAGGCTGGTGAATGGCTTGATATGGAGGGTAGCTTTATATGGGACAGAAACGCGGACCCTCAGAAAGGAGGACGAGAATGGACTGCAGGCATTTGAGATGTGGGTGGGGAGAAGGATGGAGAAGGTGAGGTGGACAGAGAGGAAGAGTAACGAGGAAGTCCGTAAGATGGTGTGCGAGGAAAGGAGACTTCTGAATGAAATTCAAGATCAGCAGAGTAGGTGGACGGAGGATGTAATAAGGGGCGAAGGGTTTCTCAAGAATGTGATAGAGGGAAGGATGCTGAGCAAGCGGGGAAGGGGAAGAAAAAAAATAGGTTTCATGTACGGGATGAAGAAGGGTAGATCGTATGCTGAGGCGAAAAGGGATATACTTAAGCGAGTTAGGCCCCTGAAAGTGTAGAAAACTGAAGGAGATTCTCTGACATTCAACTAAACCTGCGTTAACCGGTAGAATACTTAAAAGAAATCTACATGTGGAGTTAACAAAGTTATGTTATTCACCCGTGATGGATAACTTCTACCAAGTAACCGTTTCCTTTGTTAAAATATCCACCTTTATAGACTGAATGACTGTAAAAAAGCATATAAACATAATTTTGGGTACATTTCAGTTTTTAAAATGCACTTTAAAGATGGTATACATAAGATTTTAGAATTTGTGGAATAAGTGGCCCTTAGGCCAAAGCCTCCATAATTCTTATGCGGAATAAGCTGCAGGAACAGGGGACAGACTTGCTGGTATACACGATGTGAAGGGATTACCATGATTGATATAATTGAATATTTTCACCTAATTATCCTTAAGGATGGCATTTAAGAGAACACAACGATCCCCATCAAATCGTCCCGAAAAAGGATACCATGTAAATTTTCACAATGAGCGTATTTCACCAGCCTATGCTTCGGCTACTTTTGCCATCAACAATGTTTATCATTTCTTAAAAAAGTTGCCGGAACCTAAGTCAGTGTGGTGAGCTCGGCGTGAAAATATATGAGGACCCCAGAAGTCAAGGGGTCTAAGTAACAAAACCATTGTTTAGAGAAAACTTAAAGTCAAAGTTGAAAATGTTTACTACTACCCACTAAGTAGTTAAGAGACATTACCCTAGATAGCAGCACCTGTCAAGAAAATCACTTGGATCTCTTTACCACCTAAAAGATTAATATTTTCACTTCCCATTCATGTACCTAACTTATTTTTTTCAAAAATGTTACTTAGACCCCTTGACTTCTGGGGTCCACGTATAAATTACCGAATTGAATGGGTCGAGGCTCTCCAATAGCACTACTGTCTGTAAAAAAAAGTCAAGACACTCTTGATTGATAGACTATGGGTTAAAGATAAGCCGATCGTATTGAATAGAGTTGAATAAACGTGAAAAATTGTTTATTTGTACGTTAATTGATGTGCAATAATTGTTTTTCAACCTTAGATTAGCAATAACGTATTTCTTTCAAGAAAAAAGCCGCGGTTTACGGCCCATGGAATTCTAATCGCCCATGTAGGAGCGTTTAGTATGTAGGTTTCCTTTGATTCTGCTAACTTAAAGCTTGATGACGTGAAAAGTCCATATTTTAATTGAAATAGTAAGACAGAAATGACTGTTTTTGTTGCTAAAATTACGTAAGTTTATTTTAAAAGTGAGAAACTCAGCTAACTTTGAAGTCGAGTCTCGATCGACATTTGAGTGAAATATTTCTTTAAAGCTTTAACATGAGGTACCAGGCGACGAGTTGTGGAAATGAACTATCTATTGCACAATCGTAAAAAAAGAGATATATTTCATAAATTTTCACTCCGAGCTCACATCATCGACGACGGTTGCCACCCTTTTTTTTTTAAATGATAAACATTGATCATGACAAAAGCTGTCGAAACGTAATTTGGTGAAACATTCAGCGGAAATTTAAGCAGTATTGTGATTTTCTGTGATAATTTTATTGGTATCGTCACTTTCTCTTGAAGGCCAACATTACGGATAATTAGAAGAAATGGTTAATCATTACCATTATTATCAATATTGTATTTCACTAATTTTTATATTAATAATTTTAGTGAGCATTGCAGGAATAGAGAAGGTTGCTGGAAGAAATTCTTCGAAGGTGATGAAAATATTGGGATAGAGGAGGCGTTGGATAGCAAAAGGACCTTGAAGGCCGTTATGGAAAGGAGAGAGTTTTCTGAGAAATTAAACTATTATTAGGGATGAAAGGAGGCTGAAAATATTTAACCAATAGAAAATAGAGCGAGGCAGACAGTTACGATTTACGATTTACGAAAAAAGATACCTTTTCAGCTGGGGAACGGGTTTTTTTTTAGCATGGAACTGTTCAAAGTCCTTCCTGAATCGGGCGTAAAACCCACCATAATGATGGTGATTACGACCTGAATCTCTTCTCAGGTCGAGCAGCTTGGATATTTGTCCTTGTCGAAATGGTGAAGGTGAGAGCATCGGAGGCTTCACCCTCTGTATTCAGGTCCCCGGTAAAATTTTCCATGAATCGGGTCCAATTTTCCTCTAAACTTAGCCGGAAATTCAAAGAATACCGTTTCGTTTAAAGCGAGTGCTGTAAAACTTTGAACAAGGGAAAATTTCAATTGTAATTTTTTTTATACTTTGGTGTGTCAATATGCCAAGGGTTTACAATCAATGATAAATGCGCCAGAGGTGCAGTGTGAGAGATATGGGATGAAGATAAACCATAAGAAGACGAAATTGTTGAGATTCTCCAGAAGTAAGAAGTCGAGTCTATATATTGGGGTGGGAGGGCACAAGATAAAGAAAGTCAAACAGTTTACACATGTGAGTAGTATTTTAGAGGAAAAGGGGTGCAGTGGAAGGGACATACGACACAGAATTGCCCTAGCTAAGGTAGCATTTTCAAAGAGGAGGGAATTGATGATGGGGGGTCTGAGTATAGATGTAAAATAAAAAGGTTGGTGAAAATTCTTCCATGGAGCGTGGAGTTGCACAGGGCAGAGACCTGATCATTGTAGAGGGAGGATAAACGCAGACTGGAGGCGTTCGAAATGTGGGTTTAGAAAAGGATGGAGAGGTGGAGCTGGGTAACGAGAAAGACGAAAGAGGTGGTGCTGGATTTTGTCGGAGAGGAGAGAAAAATAGTGGTGGAGGTTCAGAGGAGGCAGAAGAGATGGATGGAGGACGTATTGAAGAAAAATAGAGAAGAAGGGAAGAGGATAGGAATTCTGGGCGAAATGAGAAGAGAGAGACGTTATGAGGAATTAGAAAGGCATCTAAATGCGAGTCTGATATGGAATATGAGCGCTTGTGGCCAACCCCTCCCGCTCGCTACGTTTCAAAATATGTTGTAAAAGAGTATTTTGTTAAATTTTTGCATGACTCGGAGGTAAATTTTTGAGTCTAATGCTCCTTCGATAATTGAGAATTTTTTTTTAGTTTCCCTCATTCGCCCTTTCTTCATTTCCCTCCTTTGCTACCAATTCCCATTCCATTTACTCCAAGTCCAAGTTTCCACCATGCACCTTCAGTCTATACAGAGTGTCCCATTGATCGTGTGTCATTTTTGACCTGTAATTTTAGACACTATATTTCATGCCATATGGATGAAATTTGGTACCTGAGTAGAAAATGGTTGTAAGTTTTGTTGAGTATAAGCAAAATTTTATAAATTTTACCTTTTGACCCCAGAAATAAGGTCCAACCAAAAAACCAAATTTTACCTTATGGGCTTTCAATGTTAAATTATTCGAAATACAAAAAAAGACAATTATTTTGCAAAACTTTCAATTATTGAGTTTTTGGGCACGAAGAACACATTAGAAGAGCTTTCGAGATCGAAAATGCAACCGTGTCCCCTGAAAGGACACAGTCAAGGTCACAGGAGTGACAAATAGTGAATCGCCCTTACAATTCAGTCGAATCACAGGTTTAAAAAGGTGCCAAGGTCGATGGTAAGGTCTTCAGATTCCTCTTGTCATCTCTTGACCTGTATTATATCTTCACCAGCTTTTCTTTATATTTTTTCCAAAGATTCCCATTTCTTTCCTATTCCTCCAGGCATCCTGAGCTCCCACAATGTTCTTTACAATTTCTCTTCCATTCTTACGATTTTCATCCATTACCTTAGTTTTCTTATGAATGGTCTTCATCTCGTATTTCCCTACCTGTTTTTCTAATGCACATACCAATGATTGCAAACCTCTGAATGATTGTAACACTAACGTCAGGTCGTCAGTGACTTTAACGGACATTATTAGCATTTACTGCTGCATCTAGCTCTTTCACTGCCTCGCTTAGCATTGCTTTGGCATGCTTAGCTAGATGACGGAGTTTCAGGTTGGACAGTTATTGACCAAGGGGAAAACGAAGAGGCCTAAGATTCTTAACATGTTCGCCAAGAAAATGGTGAAAATGGCTTTGGAGGTGATAGTCGCTGGAATAGAAGGAGTGAGACAGCCTAAAGTGCTCCGGATTTCTCGACGACCAGATGCTGATTTATGGAAAATCTTGAGGATTTCATGCTGTAGCAGATGCTTTAGGAAATCAGAGGGGGGAAACACGTATTGAAAAATAATCAAGAAAAAAAGGAGAACATCAATAATGGTTATTCCTCATATTTCGGAATGACAAAACATTCTCTCATGAACTAAAATACGGAATTTAATGTGTGTATGCGTCAACCACAGACGGGATATTTGTTAGCCGAATGGACATTAAATATGAAAAGGCCACACGACCCAAATCAGAATTTCAGCGAGTTGACATCACAATACGGTATAGTTTCTTAAATGGACATGGATTTCAACGTGAAGGATCAAAGCATACAAGTTAAATGCCCTCCATAAAGGGCATCCTTTCGTCGGAAAATGATGGTTTCGTCAAAAACATGAATGCAACCAAATATTTATAAGTAAATACGTTGTATCGCTGTTATAGTGCTCGCAGAGTTCCTGTGCACTGGAGAGTTCCTCCAAGCCTAGCTGCCCAAGGTAGATGAGCAACGATTGGCTGCCGGCGTCCAATCCCGTAAACCGGTTCTTAGCTCAGTGCGCGCCGCATACGAATACTGTTTTAATACTGACTTAAAGTTTTGTTTATTTATCGTGTAATCACGGTGACCTGCGCCGATGGGGATTACATTCTAACCTCACTGCGATGACTATTGCAATCACTGCAAGTTTTGACTCAATATCTATAGTAGTTTCTCGTCCAGAATATTTCTATTCTAAAGGCCCTCGCGTCGGCGAAGCATAGCGTTCGTTTTCGCTGATTCTTTTGGGTCGCCACTTACAGTATTCGTACGCGGAGAGCACTGAGCTAAGAACCGGTTTACGTGATTGGACGCCGGCAACCAATCGCTGCTCATCTACCATGGGCAGCAAGGCTTGGAGGAACTCTCCAGTGCACAGAAAATCTGCCAGCACCATAGGAATATCGTTTCTTCACTCCATCTCTCGGGTTCCTATCAGCAGTTTTTCCAAGCCCCTAAGCGTACGTGATTTTTAAGTAAAATATTTCCACGAAAAAACATCGTGTTCTGAAGAAATTAAAGTCCTTTACAATGAATAATACGTACTTCAAACGCAAATAGTTTTTAAAAATACTCCTCCTTAGTGTAACTGAATTTTCCAGGGTGAAGATATCGAGGCTGATCATTTACACAAAACCAAAAATAGCAAAGTCAAAACACTCCGAAGGATAGAGCCAGACAAAAGATAGTTCACGTTATGGTGACGCATTATAACTACTGCTATGTCTTTCGTGCTATGTTAAAGCAGAAATTTCATCGTTGCTAGACTTTTTTTGGCCAAGCCAGTAATTAACCCCTACTCATTTTTCTTTGAAGGCTTCCGCGACTCTTATAATTGTTAATATTGCTCTTTTCAGGTATTTCCGTCGCGTGTTTGGTTGTTTTGACAACAGTTTCTCCCCTCTTCCTGGGGGCGTCTTCAGGTCCGTTGGACATTTTGTAATTGTTATTATTTATTTCCCGTTGTTATGTATTTCGTTGCTAGTTCATCTAGGACCATAGGGTGTCTCCATTGAAGGTAAAATCGTTATTTTTCCAGGCTGATCAGGGAAGCAGTAGAGCTGGTTAAATATCCATCAAATTTCAATCGGGAGGATGGATACCCACTTGCCTCAACCTGGGAGAGAGTGGTCAAACCACAGCGAGGAGCGGGCAATGGAGACACCCTATGGTCCTAGATGAACTAGCAACGAAATACATAACAACGGGAAATAAATAATAACAATAATTACAAAATATCCAACGGACCTGAAGACGCCCCCAGGAAGAGGGGAGAAACTGTTGTCAGAAAAACCAAACACGCGACGGGAATACCTGAAAAGAACCCTACTCATTTTATTCGTTAATTCTTTTTTTTAAATTATAACAGAGACAACAATTGCACTTTTCTACAGGATATCACTATAATAAGTGCTTCAGCTCACAGAGACCTCATCAGGTCTTCTTCTTCTTAGTGGAATCTGTCTTGTGACAGGTTTCAACTGGATGCCCTCCATCGCAGTCGGTCCTGAGCATCTTCATTCATTTGACATAACTTCGGCCATTTTTGGGTCATCGAGCATTCTCATTCTTCTTCTTTCCCTTCCTTGCTTTCCCTCTATTTTTCCTTCAATAATTCTTCTAAAAAGAAAGTTTTGGCGTAATGTATGTTCCATCAAAGCTGTCTTCCTCTTTTTGATTTGTCATTAGTACTTCCTCATTTCTCAATCTATCCGTCCACTTCACCTTAAGCATTTTTCTCCACTGCCACATTTCGAAACTTTCTAAGGACTTTTCATCTTTCTCCTTGACTGTCCATGTTTCACTGCCGTAAGTCACCACATTCCATACAAAACATTTAGCAAATCTCTTTCTCAGTTTTATTGATATGCTAAATGCTGTCAGAAGTTCTTTCACCTTCTCAAATGCTTTTTCACCCATAGCTCTCCTCTGTCTTACTTCCTGGGTACAGCTCCCAGTCTCCGTCACTAAACTTCCCAAGTACTGAAATGATTTCACTTGCTCAACAATTTTTCCTCAATCATCAGGTACAAGACGAAAAAAATTTAAATATTAAAACATCCTGTGGAAAAGGGCAATTGTTGTCTCTGACATAATATGACGAACTTCCACGATATTTCGCCTGAATCTGTTGAAATCCTTCTTTGAAATATTTTATTATTAAAATATTCCCCTGGTTTAAGGTATGTTTCATTTAAAGGCAGAGATAATACTCCAGATTTTCACAGGTGAAGGGCCTTATATCACTCTCTGATAACTTTCTACATCTCCGCGTGGGGTCTTACCCTTCCTCATCCCGTATTCAAAACTTATTTTCTTTGTTCCCCTTCCCAGCCTGCTCAACACCTTTTCCTCTATCTTGTCCTTGAGCAACCCATCGACCCTCATCACCCTTTCAAGCCAACTACCCTGCCTCCTGATCTCATCCTAAAGCTTCCTTTCCTCACTCAACGCAGCAGGCACTCCCTCGTTATTCTTCCTTTTCGTCTACCCAATCGTCCTCCACATTTAGTAAACCTGCAGTTTATTCTCGCCCATTACGTTATTCTCCTCCTTATGTCTTTGCTACTATGCCCGTTTGCTTCTAGCGTGCAACCCAGGTAAAGTTTCGTTTCCTCGCCCACCATCTCAAGCACTTCTTCGTTAGTCTTCCTCTCCGTCCACCTCACCTTCTCCATCCATCTCCACACCCATATCTCAAATGTCTGCAACCTATTCTCGTCCTCATTTCTGAGGGACCACGTTTCTGCCCCACACAACGTTACGATATGAAGCTCTTCATCAGCCTCTCTTCACATCCTTACCCAATGTCCCCGTAATCAGCTCCCTTCTTTTGCTTAAGGCCTCCTTAGCTAGCTCTAATTCTCCCGCATGTCTTTGGTACTATGCCCGTTTTCTTCTAGCGTACTACCTAAGTAATTAAATTATTCTACTTGCTCGAGTTTGTGTCCCCTAACTTTAACTACCAACCTCACTTTCTTTGTCCTAGAGGATCTCATTACTATTGATTTCTTATGATTTATCTTCATTCCGAATATCCCACACTGCATTTCTAAAGCATCTACCAAAACATGCAGTCCCTTCGAAGATCAAGTAACCAACACCTGTACCGTCCTATTATGACCAGCCAATTGACGCATACACTTTCTTTGCCCTGAAGAATCTCATTACCTTTACTTTCTCTTCGTTCATTTTCTCTCAGTACGCCTGCACTGCTTCACTATAGGATCTAATAAAGCTTGTAGTCCCTTCGAAGACCGACTAACCAACGCCAGGTCGTCCGCGAGTCTAACCGACTTTATCAGCTGGCCTTCTACTTACACATCCATATCTTGCACTTCCCATGCATCTTTTCCGATTCCCCTGTGATAATATGATATGGCGGTAAATTTTTATTTAAAATTTTCTTACCAATTAAATTGATTGTTGAATGTTTATTTTTTGTGAGGAAATTATGAGGTTGTTGATTGGAAGTGGGGAGATTGTTGAGAATTTGGGAGAAAAGGTCGGAGATGTAAAGGCCATTGCTTCAAAATAAGTCGTGTTAAAAATATTGTGCCATTGGGTATTAAAGAATTAATTGAGCCAACCAAAGGTCCGTTATTACAGTTATTTATGGACAATATATAAGTTTCGGAAGTCTTCCATCTTATCAATATATTTCCATTTTCCAGCATCTGTATTAGTTTTTCCCAATTTACCGTGCGATGTATATAATTCACAATTATCATACATATACGGTATACCGACTATATCCGGGAAAACAAAACGATGTGCCCGAAACTAGGACGTTAGAATAAGTAATGTCCAAAAACCTGCCAATCAGCTAATAGATATTCAAACACCGCATGTTTTTTCGAATATTCGATATTTTCCATGGTTTCAGGCTGAACTATTTGGAAATTTATTTTCACATTTGAAAAAAATATTTTGTTCTCTTCCACTGATTTACATTCTTGGTACAACATGTTTCGACACAATGGTGCCAGCCATAAATAAATATCGAATAAATGAAAACATAACTTGTTTTCTTCCGATGATTTATTTTCTTTTATGGTCGGCCGCAGTGGCGGCGGGGTGAAGTCCTCGCCTGCTAACCCGACGGTAGCGTGTTCGAGTCCCGCCTGGATAGATTATTCACTGCCCAGGACATGGGTGTATGCCTTCGTCATAGATATATTAAAACGCTTGTAATTGGGGTAAACCTGCAAGTGTTAAAGAAATTATTATTATTATTTCTTGGTACAACATGTTTCTACACAGCGGTGTCATAATCAGGTACTTTAGGCTGGCGCCGTTGTGTCGAAACATCTCCTATATTATTTCTACTGTATAGATACCTTTTTCTCAACTTATACGCAACCAAACTCTACAAATGAGGTACCAAAATGCACAGAATTTATCAGAGAACATGCGACGGCATATCTTACTTCCTAAATATTGCTATTGTTTCCTAAAATTGGTTTTAAAAAAATGGCCCTTGATATTTCTCTTAGGGGATGAGGCGATCCGCCATCTTGACGTCACGCACTTGCTCCATGGTGCAGAGCAAACCTTTATTTCAGGATATTTAATTGATACCAATTTAGTTTCAGATACATATTATTATATTTTTTGCAATATAACGCGCTTTCAACATATTATTTCAAGTTAACACAGAAAGGTCTTGGACTCAACACGTACTCAGTCTATGGCGAACCATTTTCTGTCTCTCTTTCTCTGGCACCCTCTTTTCTTTGTTTTCGTGTCTTGGTTATGGTGGAATGTTCGAGAGGTAAACCGGTAAATATTCCTGACGTTAACGGCGCACAAACTGATACATTTGTTCATTTGCAACAATATCTCGCATTCTTTAAATAACTTTTATCAAAATGCGGCTGATTCCACATTCAAGTCTCCTGTTGATACGTAAGTATGAGTCATCATGTGCGTCTAACCTTGGTGTTTACAAGTATTAACAGAGGATAGTGTAATTACTTCCAATGTTGTGTTTAAAGAGGTCCTCTGACCTCAATTTGTACATGAACATTCCAATTAAATTTGTACATAAGACCCTGCCTTTTTTTTCTACATTTTAAAATTAGAAACGCGCCTATCCCTCTGTGGACCTGCATTGAAAAGAGCGGGGGAAGCCCGCTGGGAGCGGGCGCATCACGCTCGTGTTATACCAAGAAAATAAATCACTGAAAGAAAACCAAGTTATTCGATATTTATTTCCGAGGAGTGCAAACCCCACTGAAGACCCACCACGATCAACGCATGCTCCGGTAACCATTGGTGGGGGGGAGAGAGTAGGGAGTGGTGGGAGGTGGTAGGGTGGCGCTGACATCCGCGTGGAATCCGGCGGGCGGTTCTTACTCCGGAAGAGGGGTTGGGGGAGGGCGAGAATCGGGGAGAGGGGGTGGAAGAGAGTACGGTGGGAAAGCGCTGAGGGAGGGAGGAGGCGCGGGGGGGGGGAGGGATGGGAGAGATTGGAAGGATCGCAATACGCTACGGGTTGGAAGAGGAGGAGGGAGAGGGTGGGGGGAGGGGGTATATCAGGAGGAATGGGGGGGAAAATGGGGTGGGGGTACCCCGGGGACTGTGGAGGGGGTACTGCAAGACTGCACGGTAAATTGAGGAGGGTTCCACACAATGCGCTTCGCGAAAGGAATTGTTGACGCCGCATGGCGCAGTCGGATGGCTCCGGTGATATTTTTGCGCGAAAAAGAGGGAGCTTCAGATGACCTCAACAAACGTATGGAATTATTTCGGGCGTTATTTCGTGGAAATATTCCATGTCCATGATGGTGCGGAATAAAAAAAACTCAGTCGTAATTTTAACACTCTTTCTAATACAAACCGACCATGGTGACGACATTTAGTGAAATGTGACTTTGACAATGGAACAAAGTGAAGAAACCATGGTCGGTTATAATAAAATATATATATATAATAAAAAGTGTGGAAACTAAAACTGAATAATTTTATTCGCACCATCATGGATCTAAAACAACGGATTAATATAATTATAAGACAGAGGAAATGGTTGCAAGCTTTACTTTGCGGAAGTTATCCATGATTTACCAAATAAAAATGACTTTGTTAATTCCACTATATGTTTATTAGCATGACCCGAGTTTTGACAGGAGAACCTGAAGATGACACCAAGTGTCATCTACGAGTCTAAGAGTGATCTACGAGATGTCTAAGAGTTGATCTACAGAGTTAATGGTATGTTTTAGATGAAATAGATTAAACAATTTACAGACTTTTTAAAGTCAACCACCTCCGAGCAAACAATTTAATTACTTTAGCAGTACGTCAGAAGAAAATGGACATAATGGTAACAACATTAGGAGAATAAGGGCGTAAGCGAAGGAAATATTCTGTGATGGAAGGGAGCTGATGACTTCTACCTCGGGCAAGGATATAAAGAAGAGGCAATCATTCAGCAGCCCTAAAGATTATGGAAAAGTACATTCGGAACGTCAGCCACCGTTAAAGACAGCCCGAGAACAGTTTACATTGGATATTCGCCGGAAGAGCATCAAATCCTTCAGCTTCATATAGAGAGTGGCGATGTATGGCGCGGAAACATGGACTCTGAGGAAAGAGAACCAGAAGAGGAAGAATACGTTACTGATTTGGGTGAAAAGGAGGACGGAAAAGTTGCGACGTACGGAAAGGAAGAGAAAGGAGGAATTGCATGGTATGGTAGGTGAGAAAAGGAAGTTTTTGGATGATATCAAGAGAGTAGCCAGCTGAAAAGAGTGTTGAAGGTCGATGAGTTGTTCAAGGTGGTGATTGAGGGAACGATGTTGGGCAAGTGGGGATAGGGAGAAAGAGAATAGGTCTTTTATCGAATGGTTGAAGAAGGGTAGACAGTATGCGAATTTCCACTGGAGTTTTGTATCAGCTGATTGGTAGGTTTTTGGACAGTACTTATGCTAACCTCCAAATTTCAGACATATCGTTCCGTTCTCCCTCCTATACCTGATCCACGGGGATCGGGTTGGTGTGGTGGCTATAGTACTCGCCTACCACGCGGGCGGCCATGGTTCAAATCCCTGCAGTGGCGGATGTTTTTCAGAGGAGCCCGATCTCTACTTGAGTGTCTTGTGGAGGGCACTTCAAGTGGAGTACTCCGTCTGTCGGAGGAGACGTTAAGCCGTGGTCCCCTTGGCGCCTTTCGTTAAGAGCAGGCTAATGCCGACGCCGGGTTTCTATCCACCCTTCCTCCCTTACCTGTCCCCTATGGCGCAAATGACCTTAGCCGTCGGTCGCCTCCCCAAAAATCCAATTCAATCCAACCTGATCCACCATTAGATCCATCTTAATATCCTCATATAGTCTTCCATTTCTTAATTCACTCAGAATTCCTATCCTTTTCCTTCCTCTTCCACGCTTCCCCAGGGTTCTCTTCTTTATTTCCCTCTTCGATACTCTCTCTATTTTCAAAATTTCCTCCATCCATTTCTTCTACCTCATCCACCGCCTTCCTCTCCTCTCCAACCTTACCAAGTACCTCCTCGTTCGTCCTCCTCGTGAATATGATGTAAGAAATAAAACGGAAAGAAAGGGCACTGAATGTGTTAACATCTGGAGGATTTTCTCTGACTTTCAATTAAACCTACATATAACCAATAAGTCATTTTAATAATAATATCTCAGGGTAAGGGGATGAGTAATCGGAGAACGTAGAATGGGTGTAGAGAAATATGACGTAAGCCTAAGGCTTCAGTAAACAAAAAGCGTCGAAGACGGACAGGGTTTTGAAATTATTCACGTAGCGTCTCAAGTAGAGATCAGCCGTTCACAGAAAAATCTTTCCCGTTCTGCTGGAATTCGAAACAAGGACCGCAAGAATGGGATGGGAGCCACTGCTGGAATATTCGCGGGTACAGAGAATTATCTTTAAAAATAGCACCGACAGCATCGTCACGAGACATCTCAGAGCTATATACTGCGAAGTTGCTGGTAATTTCTAAAGCATCTGCGTTGGTTTTTAACCAATTAACCCCACCAAATGTCGTTTAAAAATAAGCAAAGCGGACCAAACATTCTGATAGCATTTCCAATTTATTTCTATAAGTGCTCTCGTTGCCTCAATCGCATACTAAATTGCGCTTCCCTTCCTGAACTCAAATTGGTCATCACTAAATTAGTAATTTACTCTACTTTCCAAACTTTCATCAATAATTTTATGCATTACTCTTGCTGCGTACTAAATAAAATAATTGTTCTATTATCCTCTTGTTCTATTATCCTCATATTCATACGCTTTCTTTCCCTCTGACTTTACCACTTAACTTTAAACTACTTAAAGTAGTTGAAGCGTGATGCCATTTCACCAATAATTCAATTAATTCGGCCTCATTAGAAAATAATGTCTCAAATTTTCAAATATTCGAAAAGATAAGCCTCTTTCTGCAATGATTTTTGAGTTATGTTCCAAAAAACATAATCTGTTTTCCATGGGCTGTGATACGCACGTGCCCTTAGGAGAAAATAAAAATATGAGGAATTTATAACGCTAATTTCTTCTTACAATTTGAACAATGAAGATTTAGAATGTATTATCAGATATTTATAAATATAAATGAATTACAAACAACAGTATTTTTTTCAAAACCGTAAAAATTCGTTCAAATGTGTCAAGTTGGAGACTTGAATTGGTGTATTTACTCAGTTCCTGAAAGTTTCAGAATCTGAAGTGCATATTTTGCACCATTAATATCATAATATTAAATGCATGCTTTGTAAATCTACTAAATAGAGAGATGAAATTCTAATAGGGTTGCGATTTTGACTAGGGAAATAATCTTGCTCAATATACCTAAAAGTAAGTATGTAGGTTTCCGTGGCGTTTCAGCATTTGGAGATCAGTTCAAGCAGTGATCAGAAGTAGGAAGGGTGGAGGAAATGCAAACTGATGCACCGCCAAGGATCGTCATGAGTGCTGCTCTGATGTGTTCTTTCACTCATTTAAGGTAGTTTAAGCGAAATGTATTTTTTTCATTTATTGTGCATTTGAAAGAGATACATAAGTCATGACAAAATGTGCAAGTATGCAATTTAATCACAAGATCTGTGGATAACATTTCGACAGCCTGCTGGCGTCTTCAGGACACTTCGACCTGGAGAAACTGTCGTCACAAAAAGACAACACGCGGAGGGAAACCCGAGAACTGATCTCCAAACTACCTTAACGTACAAATTTCAAGCTATCCGGGACTATCCACGGAGTTCCAACTATTACGGAGTCACCCGCAATGCACACATGTGCGAATTTCCACAGAGAAATAAAATCATCCGCCTTGACCGGGATTCGAGCCCGGATCCCTCAATTTCCGGCCGAGTGCTTTAGCCAGATAAGATACCGAGGCGTCCTCTTCCCCTGTGGAATTTTGTGTCTTTTAGGGGACTAGATGTTCTCGACTGCCGGACAAGTAGTTTTTGGTGTAGTACCTTAAAGTAGTTTGAGGGAGATAGTTACCTTGTTATTAGGTGAATCACACATGGATTACACGTTTTAATTTCGGCAGCTTTAGGAAGCATGGAGTAAATACTGTAATATTAATTGTACACTAGTGTACTTTTTTATGACTGAAATTCTGAGTAGTAAAATAAAATATCAATATAAGTTTTTAACTTGACTTATTTTCTTCACGCGGCGCGTTAAAAACTCCCTCCAACGGAAGCTTTTATTGCGATCCTGAAAATTACAGCGGTAACTATGCGATATATATTCAAACGTAGTTGAGAAAACATACAGACTACACAGTGTTAGTTTTTTGACGATATATAGATGTTAGAAATTCCTTATTTTTGTAAAAAATGTCCCTCTGAAGTGCATACATGACCCAATTTTCATATAAAAAGGCTGTTATTTGCCAGCAAAAATCTCGGAAAGTATATCAATAAGGGGCTGATATACAGGTATCTTCGAAAGGGTGAGATATTTTTCTTAAAAATGAGACCAAATTAATAGATTTATGCGTGAAAGAAGGCAAGAGAACCTATGTAATATTATATGTGATTATAATTTGTATTTGAGAACCTTCTGATGAGCCATAAACAGGCTCAGTGGGACTCGAAAAATTTTCCCCCGGTTTTGCAATATGTCCATATTTTTAACTGATTTTTTATGAAACTGTTGGCATTGGCATCATGTTTCTTTTAAAAACTTAAATCATAACACCTGTTGTAATAGTATGCACAGATTTTGTGAATAATTGCATGCTTGCGCATTTTTTCATGACTTTTTCATTTTTTCATGTATCTATTTCAAATGCACAATAAATGAAAAAAATGACATTTCGCTCAAACTACCTTAAAGCGGCCCCGGTGGCGGCGGGGTAAAGTCCTCGCCTGCTAAACCAGTGGTCGCGGGTTCGAGTCCCGCCTGGATAGAATATTATCTTCCCAGAAAATGGGTGTCTGTGAATGTAAACTGATTTGGGGGAAGAGGGGACGGTTCTGTCCTATCCAACCCAGGATACATTTATTGAATGCTCAATTCTTACAGACTTAATACCCTCGCTTAAAACCAACTCTCTTCCCCCTCCTGTTCCCTTACATTACATTACAGTTTTATTTTTACACACATGTATTTTCAATACAAAAAATATATCAAATGTAGTAAAAGCAAATTCACATAAAAGTAATACAACTGTACATTATTCAAACAATTTTAAAACAACATGGTCCTACTAAGCCATTCCTGGCTTAGCAGGTGCCTATTTCCATTCTCCATTTGTTTTTTACTCATTAATTTTAAAAACAATTATATGTACAGCAACCATTCCTTGGTTTTTCTCTTAATTTCACCAATTAATTTAAAAAATTTTAAATTATCGCACATATAATTGAATAATTTAGGTACATAAACACTTAATTGTCTGCTGCCCTTTTGTGTAAAAAATCTTGGTATAGTAAAATATTGTATACATAAATAAGAAACTTGGATAAATAAAATACAAGTAATAATATAACAAGTAATGAAATGAGTGAATGGACACATCAGAGCAGCGCTCATGACGATCCTTGGCGGTGCATCAGTGTCCCTGCCTACTTCCGAGGCGGTCTTTAACACTTCGCCCACTTCCCCACAGTTTTTAATCCCTCATGGGCGCCGCGTCGCCGACACGCGGTCCCGCGTGTTTTATTTACGCAGTGCCTCTCGCGGGATAGAAGGCTCTCTCGCTCCCTTGCTCTCCTCGCACTTGACCCGTGAGTTTGACCGAAGCGGGGGAGGAAGAGGAGGAGGAGGTGGTGAGTGAAAGGGTGGAGGGCGGGGAGGGGTGGGGGTTTGTTGCTGGAGGAAAGAGTGGTGAGGGAGGAGTGGGGGAGAACGAAGGAGAAGAAAGGATTGTAATATGGCTGGCCTAGGGTGGGGAGTGCTTTGGTGGGGGTGGGAGATTGGAATGAGCAGAGGTGGTTGACATGGCCTGCCTCGCGAGGGTTGTTGACGCAGCGAAGCTCACGAGGTTGTGGAACTCAGAGCCGCGAGATGAGAGTGGGGGCGGGGGAAGGGGTGGGGGAGGTGGGGGAGGTGGGGGTGGGTCAGGGAAGGAAAGGAGGGGCGGACGGAACCAACGTGGATGGGGATCGAGCCGTGAATAAATCCCCATAGGGTTAAGGTGACTGGAGATTTTTACTGTGGGTCTTTGAGTGTTCATTTTTATAATTTTTCAAGCAAGTCAAAAAATATTTATGGACCACAAATGACTAAACTACGTATTTTATTTCATTTTTATGAAAATAGCACACATACAGCAACATTGCAAATGTAAGGTGTACTGTGGAGAAGGTAAGGTGGATGGAGAGGAAGACAAACGAGGAAGTGCTTGAGATGGTGAGCGAGGAAAGGAAACTTCTGAATGAAATACGGGATGGGCAGGGTAGATGGCTGAGGGGCGTCATAAAGGGCGATGGGTTGCTCAAGAGTGTGATAGAGGGAAGGATGTTGGGAAAGCAGGGAAGGGGAAGAAGGAGAATAGGTTTCATCGACGGGATGAAGAAGGGTAGATCGTATGCTGAGGCGAAAAAGGATATACTAGAGTAAGATAGGCCCCTATAAAAGTAGAAAATGGGAGGAGATTACCTGGCATTTAACAAAACCTACCTTAAATGGTGGAACACTAAAAAATACTAGTTAAAAGCACAACAAAAGTCGTATACAAGTAAACAGCGAGAAACAAAAAAATTAGATGACCTGGGGATGCAGTTTAATTTTGATATTCTATAGGTTTGCTGTTTATTTAAGAAAGGATGTGTTGTGGCTATGTTGGTGAGGTTTTTTTTAGCGAAAAAGACAAGGAATTGCTATAAGTAGGAATGGCATTTATTGGAGAGGAGAGACGGAATGAGAGCTAACGTTTAATTAGTGATAATCTTGGAGTTTGGATGTGGAGTAATGAGCACTGGTAGAAGGCAGAGGCACTATGATATTGACGAATGAAGTTAGTTCAGGACTGTCATGGCAAGCGTTATGGGTATTGTAAATGAGTTTTAAGTCTGATTTAAGTATCTGATTATTCATAAATGCAATAAAATCTCGGTTCAACTTTGTGAAGTTCCATGTTAATTAGCAAAAATAACTTTTACATTCCACTGTTCAGCTCACAATCAATTTATTGCACAATCAGGATTCCGAAGCCTGGCATCATCATCAGGTGCTCACTGATAAGTAAATAAGGTATTGCGAAGGTTTATAGAGCAAAGGAAGGTGGACTAGGGAGAGGGAATACGGAATGGGAGAGCTTTAGGAAGTTATCGTAGAAAGGGCTGAGAGGGGGGAAATAGCCATCAAGGTCTATTACAGGATGTTCTGCTTGGGGGGCGGGGCAGAGAGGACTATTTTGTTTATGGAAGCTGGCTCAAGGTTTTGAGGATCGGGGAAGAGGCGCGAAACAAACATTCATTAAGGATAGAGCAACCAAATGTGATTATACGTCGGAATTAACCATACATTTCGTGATATAAATTATCCAAGAATTGTATTTTAAATGCTTGTTCTCAGTAAGACCATTGTAATGTATGCTGAAGAAATGGTAAGACAGGCATGGGAAGTACTCGAGACTATAATCAAAGTAGGTGGGCATTTGTTAAAGTCGGTTAGATTCGCGGACGATCAGGCGTTGGTTAGTGGATCTTCGAAGGGACTGCAAGCTTTGCTTGATGCTTTAGAAATACAGTGCGGGATATTCGGAATAAAGATAAACCATAGGAAAACAAAAGTAATGAGATTCTCTAGGACAAAGAAAGCGAGGCTAACCATTAAAGTTGGAGTACAGAAACTGGAGCAAGTAGGGCATTCTAATTACTTAGGTAATACGCTAGAAGAAACGGGACATAGTAGCAAAGGAAGAGAATAGCGCTAGCTAAGGAGGCGTTTAGTACTAGAAGGGAGCTGATGACGGGAGCATTTTATAAGGATGTGAAGAATAGGCTGGTGAAGATTTCGATATGCAGCGTAGCGTTGTGTGGTGCAGAAACGCGGACCCTCAGAAAGTAGGACGAGAATATGACGCTGGAATTTGAGATGTGGGTGTGTATAAGGATAGAGAAGGTGAGGTGGACGGAGAGGAAGAGTGACGAGGAAGTGCTTGAGATGGCGGGCGAGGAAAGGAAACTTCTGAATGAAATCCGTGTTAGGCAGGGTAGATGGCTGAAGGGTGTTATAAAGGGCGATGGGTTGCTGAAGAGAGTGATAGAGGGAAGAATGTTAGGCAAGCGGGGAAGGGGAAGAAAGAGAATAGGATGAAGAAGGGAGGATCGTTTGCCAAGGCGAAAAAGAGTATGCTGGATGGGCCCCTAAATGTGTAGAGGACCGGGAGAAGATTCTCTGATATTCAGCAAAACCTACCTTAACCAGCAGAATATTTTTACAAAATGACTTGGGTTAACTTATACACCTCCATCGTCTTCAGAGCAATGATTTACAGGACTCAAGACATCGGGAGTTTACCGTATTCCATGTCAGTGTGACAAAATATATGTCGAGGAGACGGGACTCACGACAGAGACCCGAATCAAAGAACACAGGTGTATTAGGCTGATCCACCCGTAACAATCTGCCTTGGCTGATCAAATCCTATAAAGAGCACATCATCTACTTTTACTACGCTTAATTGGTCTCCAAAGCGAAAGAGTATTGGGAACGTTTACCATATGTATAAGCCATTGAAATCAGGCCGGGAAATAACACTTCAAATCGGGACTCTGGGTACATCATAAGCAGGGAATGGGAACATCTTAGCAGATAACTAATATGAGTAGCTAATTTTCCCAGAAAATTTACTGGTAATGAAATGGATGTAACTACCATCCTACCCATCTGCGCAGGTCATGGGAAGTATTTCACCTTCCCCTTCTCAAGTACTAAAACTTCCACGTGATGGAAGGACATTCACGTTTTTAAAGACCCCTAGATCGGGAACGGGAGGAATAATCCTTGTTGAAATATGTTAAATTTAAACATCCGTGTTCATGTTTATATGTTATAATGTTATAAAGCATGGCATAACAAATTAGTAAATCTACATATTTTATGAGAGCACGTAAAACATCTGAAGAGGCTCATTTGATCTCCACATCATCAACTCTTCTTGGTTTATAATGGGAGCTCGAAATTAATCTTTGTATATTCACTCTATTCCTCGTCTGAAGACATAAATCCAACAGTGCATTATTTTTCAGGTGGGGAAGGAAGTGAGAAATGGAAAATGAAGAAAAAATATTTGGTAACCGCCATAAGTTCACAACGAGCTAGGGTAAATATATAGGTACGAAACGATTGCGGCGCTGTATTAAAGATGAAAGGATTTATTTTTTATATTTATTTGATACGAAAATTTTTACATAGTTTAATTCTCTATGCTACTTCGTTTACCAGCAGTTTTGTAACTATACCAGCACAAGTACCATGTTATTGTTACTTAACATGGTACAACACATTCAAATTATTCGTTAATTAAGAACGTTAATACATTTCGTTAATTAAGAACGAGTACTTAACCCCAACACGGAGTTTTTCGAAAGGGGAACCCATATTCTCTATATTTAGGATTGCTGTCACTGTTCAATATACATGAAGTTTTGGAATAAACTTTATTATTATTATTTATCGAGCGAATACTTGGAAGGTCTTTGGAAGGAAAATTGGAAAGCAGTTGCTATTTCTCTCTAGTTAGGCCACGTCTCGCGTTCTGAATGCGTTTGGGATCATGCACAGAGAGTTTTCATGTAAAAATTGAAGATAATATGAAGGAAAAGAGCACGCTTTGTTAAAAAAATCAAGCGGATGAATAGAGAGAGCAGCACCTGTCGATAGGACTTGTCCATGGAACCGCCAGAAACACGGACGCTGATGGGTTAAGATCAGGGTCGTTCTATTCGATATATCTGTGGCTCAATCGATATGGATCTTCGCAACCATTTCCACCACACGGCCGCCATTTATGTGCTTACTCAGCATTTACCACCATTACACACCCAAGGAAATCTGCGGCAACAGCCATCATTACGATCACAAGTCTTTATAAAGTAAAGTCCTCGTCTGCTAATCCGAGGGTCGCGGGTTCGAGTCCCGCCTGGGTGGGTTTTCCACCACCCAGGGCATGGATGTGTCTCAAGTTCTGTTGGTCCGGTCCCGGGAAAACCTGATGACAGGCTCAGCAAGTGTAAATAATAATCATCAAAACCGTTGAACATTCTATGCTATACTTAAAGAAAATACACAAACATAAGCACATTAATGGCGGACTTGTTTGCGTAGTGAAGACCTTTATCGAAGAAAGAATACAATCGTCATTGAACGACATTGGGTTAAGATTACTTGAATAATTAAGATCAGGTTTTCATGGTGTCTCAAGAGATTATTGTAAATATTACCCCGCACCAGCGAAGAATTAAGAAAGGCGCGTAAATTCTTTCCACTGATATATAGGGATTAGAGGTGGGAATTTCGGTTCATTTTGTGGATTCGGTTCATGGGATTTGATTCGTGGCAATGATTCGGTTCTTTAAATCGTTCATAATGAACCGAATGAACCAAATCCTCGAGTGAATCTCGAATCCATGTGAATCTCGAATCCGTGTGAATCTCGAATCCATGTGAACCTCGAATCCAAGTAAATCTCGAATCCAAAGTGTGCGAAATAACAAACAAAAAAGTGAAGTGTGATGCTCCAATTCGGAAACACAAGACAAGGTGTTTCAAGGGTATTTACAGGGTTCTTATTGAACGATTTGGATTTGGCGGATTCGGAGGATTGCTAGCAGAATCTTCCACACAAATCCTTCATATTAAACGATTTGTGTGGAAATCCAAATCGTTCATATTGAACGATTTGGATTCGGCGGATTTGAATCTTCCATCAAATCGTTCATTTTGAACGATTCGAGTGGAAAACGTAGATTCAATTCATTCGGTTCATGCCATTGAATCGTTCATTCTGAACGATTCATTCATGAACGACACAGCTCTAATAGGGATGAATCCTTGAATGAATACATTTATGAATTTGTAAACCCTGCTTACTTTATTCAACTAAAATGGATTACGAAGCTTGAGCTAAAAATAACTCAAAAGTTTCAATGCTGACCTCAATATCTCTCGTCAGTTTCGGATTCAAAATGGCGGATTCGCCGGCTTAATTGAACCCAGTCTGAAGCTGTAGTTAGCTGCTTTATAACTTCCGTAATTGGATCAGATTTGAATGGGAATATTGCGCTGCTACGAAGTTGCAACAGTTTTGATGTATTCACATTAACCCACGTAATTGTCAAGGAGTCCGTGGCAACGAGTTCCCTCTTGGTGCCGAGACGCTTCGTCACTGTTTATTCGTCCCAGTTACCTTAATAAACAAGGCGACTCATAGTGACATCACATTCAGCTGTGGAGAGGAGTAAAGTCGGCATATCTGCAAAACTAGTTTTTCCCGTCTACCATTAATACGATAGTTGAATTAAGATCATACGCGGACGCGCCGCCGTTTTTCCTGAAACGGGCAGAGAATCAGGGCCTCATGCCTCGGGGTCACTCATCCCAGATTTTTTGAAAACTTGAATAAAGCATCACTGAAGTGTGTCTTATAAAATGTGATGAAAATAAAATAGGGTTTCCCAGCTAGTTCTATTGTAAATTCAAAAGAAGCTGTAACTGTAACTCAGCCTTAGAAGTGAAATTTTAACATGGGGTCTTAAGGAGATTGCTTAGAATGGAACTGAAAAACGTTAATATGAGCGAAGAAGAATTTTCAAGCTTTTCGTTATAACTATTCATAAGAAGCAAATTGTCCTAGGAAATTGATTAAAGCCAAATTTTTGGCATCCTACTAACCAATTGTAAAAGTTATTAGCGAAGTATTTCCATAATTAATGTCAAAATGCGGTAATTCCATGCAATGGGCGCTGCAGTCGGCTCCTAAGTCTGGACGAATGTGGTCATAACATATATATTCGTGGAATAATCTGCATATTATGTCCCTCAACTTTAGTTTTCAATTGGAAACTCTGTCATCAGCGGATGTAGGATTTTATTAAAAACCGAGTTAGTAAGAATGTGACTTAGTATTTGTGTTTACTCAGATAGTCAAGCCGGAGCCACCTTAATCTGTGGCGAGAAGGCGTTCGAAAGCCGCGGCAAGAGATTGTTGGAGAATAAATGCAGCTGCTGCGTTAAAAACACTGTATCATTAATAAAAACATTTTGATAAAAATTTGCGGATTGAGAAAACGTACCAAGAAAGAAAATGCAATATAAGAGAGAGTTGCAGAAACGGACTAAACCTTATTGAGGGTAAAATTACAATCAAGCGTATTCTTTGACACAAGTATGGAAGACTTACAACTCTTTCAGATTCATTTCTGGACTAGTATAGATATAAGTTCAAAGTAATATATTTTTTATTTCCCTGCAGTAAGTTACCAAAGTTTCAACATTTTCTACCAAAATCGTTCAAACTTTCTCTCCTTCTTCTCTCGTACGTAACGCCCAGTGAGTGAATAAGATGAGAATTCACCTTTGACAAGTTATGAACAAGCAATAAGTAGGCCATAGAATTGGCCCATCAATTTTATTTAATTAGTTACGACAAGTTCCAAATGTTTCGTCAAACCAGAGTAAAAATGAAAGGTAAGAAAAAAGTAAGGAGCAATGAATTTACCAAATCATGAACCAAGAAATTCGTATAAATATCTTTGAGTCAACCCTTATGATCAAACCTTCAATAGTTAGATGATAGTTGCAAAATGCTTTTTCATTTTGAACGACTTCAATTTGATCAATATATTAGATTTTAAGGATAAATGATAAATTTAGCTGTGCAATTTGAGTATCTGAATACCCTGCGGTAGGTGCAGCAAACGTGACATCAGAATTATTTCTGAGGTGTATCATATCCCTGTCCTCTTTATTTTCTTGCCTCACCAAACAGACACAAGAATGAATGAATGCAACTCGGTACCTGATCCGTTTTGCCGTCCATATTTCATGAAAAATATTTGCAGCATTATTCATGTGGTATAAGAATATAATTATGGTATTTTACTTTAATGGATATGACATAATTTATAATGATGCAAAATATTACTGTAATGACGTCAAAACCCGTCTGACATCAATCGTAAAAAATAATGGGAAATAAATAATCAAATACCCTCGTTAAGACCTTTACTTGCTGCGGTGAAGTGTACTAGTACTAAAACTAGTACCAGAAAGTTCAAACTTCCTAAAAATAATCGCAACAGGTTATTAATTAATCATTGGCAGCTAATTTTGAAATCTCATTAGTTATATTTTAATTTATTCAGCTTACTTTCGCGATTAACCTCCATTAAAATTTAAACAAACGGGCGCATAATTCCGCCCTTCTTAGATGACACTTTGTTGCGGAAGGTAGGATTTCTGAGGAAAAAAAATAAATTTAGCTGTAGAGAAAATAAATAAAATTGAAAACAGATAAATTTGGTTCTTTCAAAGAAAGGGGAAGACGAAACAGACAAAGAAAACCACTATCGAAGAAGTCAAACAAAAAATTGGAGACAAGAAGGAAAATAAAAAAATTGCGCATTAGAAGAAGCAAACTTATTGGACATATAATGCGATAGGGCGAACTATAGAAAACAGCAACGAAACGAGGAATGAAGGCAAAGAATCGCCGAAACATAGGATGGAATACTTCAAGCAAGTGTTCAGGGAAGTGAAAATTAAAACTTGAGCAGGAATGGAAAAGTTTTCTGCAGTAAACCCCTCTTAGAACTGAGACTCTTCATGTTGATTACAGTTCATCTATATCTCTATTCAAGATTTTTCAGTAATTCTCGCAGATATAAGAACAGTAATAGATGTCGTAATAAACGCTGAAAGGGACGTTAATTTTTTTGCGAAGAATAATCCACCTAACGTGGCCATCGCGCTTAATTTCCCTATGCATTTCCGCATATTACTGTGTCTTTTTAATATATCAATTTTGTACTTTTATAAATGTACTTTTACAAACAACAAACCATTACTGTTCCCTACTTATCCGCTAATATTACTTATGTTCTTGGTGTACTTACTCAAATTCTGATGCATTAAATAGTGCTGACTGCACATTTTAATGCCATGTATATTCACATTCGCTATCGTATCGTCTGATTCAATCTCTTCTCTTCTTCGGTCCATGATGATTCCCAACCAAATTCATTACTGCAACCTCGTCTCGCTAACTTTACATCTTATTTCCGCTCTGTCTCACCCGCTCTGCAGTTCTACGCTGCGTCCTTTCAAATTTAACCCACAGACCCACCATTAAAAAGCATTGCTCATACTCTCAGATTCTATAGTTCAAAAGAGGTGGCAGCACAAACCACTGTTGTGGCAATGACCACCGAATTGACAGCTCCTACAACGTGTACTGTGATTGGCATTTGAGATCTAGTGAAGAAAAAGATATTAAATCGACTTCTTGTGTTTACTTATTGAAAGTGAAAGATTTGAGGCACGTAAAATCTTCGTTTCCCATGAAGTTGACTGTACAAGTTATTGTTAACAGCAATGAAATTAGTAATTTGTCAAAAATGCTTTTTTTCACATATGGGTGTGGAGAAGGATGGAGAGGTTGACTGGTTGGCGAAACGGATAAACGAGGTATTGAATATGGTTGAAGAGGAGAGGAAGGTGGTGGTGGGGGTAGGGATGGATGGAGGACGTTTGAAAAGAGAAGGAATGTTGAAGAGAGGAATAGAGAGGAGAGTACTGGGGAAGCGGGGAAGAGGAAGAAAGAAGAGGAATTCTGGACGAATTCAGAAGAGGAAGACGATATGAGAAATTTAATAAGGATCTAATGGCGGATCACGTATAGGAGGGAAAATGGAACCATATGCCAGAAATTAGGACGTAAGAGTAAGTAGTGATCTAAAACCCACCAATCAGATGATATAATATCTAAAAGTAATATGTTCACCCGGACAGCATACTTAACTTGCTTTACATTGTAATATTAGCTCTAACACCGTATCAACTGCTTAATTTCATTTATATTTGAAAAACACTTCACAAGACATAAGTACTCAAGAACACAGTAAATGCTTTTAATTGATCCTGGTTAATATTCTCTCTCACTATTATGTCTACGGTCAACGTGTAGACATTTATATTTTATGCCCGAGATGCTAATGGTAAATCACCGACGCTCAATGTGGCAGAAGCGACTTCACCCTCGCTTAACGCCGAGTACACGATGCGCCACCTCTGTTTCTCATGGTGAAGGTGGCTGGATAGGTAATCAAGGGTCATTGTGAGCGAATTTTTATAATTGCTCAAGTAATCCGAAACAAATTCTTTTACCATATTTCAATTTAAGTATGTGTTCTGCGTAGGAACTGTTTATACAGGTTGCAACGGAAATTACACAAGAATTATATGAAATTTTAAAATGCGAATTTATGCGTTGGGAATAAAATTTGCAAAAAATGTAATCGAATTATTAGGAAATATTTGTCTTGCGACATTAGTCTACGTGTTGAAATAGCCAAAATTAAATGAGTGATCCGAAAACCGAATTGATATTTTGCCATATTTCACTGATACTAAGGCATACGGAAGAGAACAGAAGAGAATAGCGCTTGCTAAAGAGGAGTTTAGTAATAGAATGGGAGCTGATGACGGGAACATTGGGGAAGGATGTGAAGAAGAGGCTGGTGAAGAGCTTGATATGAAGCGTAGCGTTTATGGTTCAGAAACGTGGACCCTAAATGCCGCTTTACACGGTACATTTTATTGTAAAGACGACAGTATCATAGAATGTGCAAGAAAGTGAATGAAAATAGATCAGGTTCTATTTTTCGTTAAGCCATTTAGGCAATTATACAATTTGCCGCTTTACACGGTATAATTTTCCCCATAAAAGAGTTCATACATTCGTTTGTACAATAAAATGTACCATGTAAAGCGGCATTGAGAAAGGAGGACAAGAATAGGCTGCAGGCAATTGAGATGTGGCTGTGGAGAAGGTGAGGTGGATAGAGAAGGTGAGGCGGACGGAGAGGAAGACTAACGAGGAAGTGCTTGAGATGGTGGGCGAGGAAAGGAAACGTCTTTAAATGAAATTCGAGATCGGCAGAGTAGGTGGCTGGAGGATGTAATATAGGGCGAGGGGTTGCTCAAGAATGCGATATAGGGAAGGATGTTGGGCAAGCGGGGAAGGGGAAGAAAGAAAATAGGTTTCATGGACAGGATGAAGAAGTGTAGATCGAATGCGGAGGTGAAAAAGAATATACTAGAGCGATATAGACACCTGAAAAGTAGAAAATGGGAGCAGATTTTCTGACATTCAATAAAACCTACTTTAAACGGGAGTACAGTTTTTAAAAATATCAACAGATATTACTTATGAGAACATGCACGCAAAATTTCTCGCAAATCTGAACATATCCGCTCCAACCACCTTCCATAACTCATTGATCAAAACCAAGAATACTCGCTTTCTTGTTTCAAATGGCGGCAGCATGGTGCGCTCTGCCCGCGCCGCCCGCGGCGACTGCCCCGCCCCAGTTTGCGTGTGCGGTCGCTGTTATGTGACGGATATTGAGGTCCGTGTTCGCGGCAGTCACTCTTGGTGCGCGGGGCATGGCGAAGCGGAAGACATCGAGAGAATGGAGGGATATGGAACAGAGAGAGAGAGAGAGAGAAGGGATGACGAGATGGAGAATGACAAGTCGCGAGTGAATGAAAAGGCCGCCCGAAAGGATGAGTAGGGGGGTGGGGAGGGTTGGTGGAGTGACTCGCTCGCGGGCAGACAACGCGTCACAGTGACGTCGGCGAGAAGAGGGGGGGGGCAGGGGCGGGCGATAATGAAGGGCCCGCGGCGGCGACGCGACGGTCGTCGACAACAGCCGACGGATGGGCCAACCCCGCGTGCGAGCGGCGTGATGTTTTGCAGCCAACTCGACTACCCCGAACGAGGGACACGCATGGGACTTGATGCCGAACCTACTCGCGCTCTTGCATCCCAAAGCCGCTGGTATATGGGATCCTTACGAAGTAGGAATAGTTTCAGATATAAATCGAATACAGCGGAGGGCAGCTAGATTTGTTAAAAATTGTTATGATAGACATAGTAGTCTTCCAAAATTGTTGAGGGAATTAGGGTGGGAACCTCTATCCAATCGAAGGGAAAAATATAGGTTAAAAGTTTGATGTAGACTATTCTTTGCCGGACGTTCAACATATTTTTCTAGAGCCAAACTATTACGGTAGAAATGATCACAGGAATATGATTAAGGAAATAGACTGCAGAGCCGAAATATTTAAAATGTCATATTTTCCACGTACAATAACGGACCACAATACTTGCGATAGATCAGTTCTAGGATACTCACTAGTTTAAATGGGATTTTTAAGTAGTGCTAAATATCTTAACATGATTATTAGCTACTAACCTCGCATTCTATCTCCGGTAAGATATAGCTCTGGCATGTTTTAGTACCTTGTAGTTCTATTTATCTGTCGCGTTAATAATACTAACCTGTACTTGAATCTTGAGTAGTGTACTGCATGGTATTACGTTCTTCTACGTATCACTCTCCTAGCTTCTGGTCTGACTGCGCACTGTTGTCTCCTCGCCTGTCTCAACAATACTATATCAAGACTAGTTTCAGCTGCCACCTTCGGCGGCAGTTAAGCCCGCGATTGTATTTTAATCTCAAATTAAAGATTCGCTTTCTTTTCCCTTTTCATTACTTCTTCGCTTTTGAATAACCTGATTGCAAGTTGCCTAATTAAAACAGTTACCCAATATACATCTTCCGTCATCATAATTCAGCAAGCATTTTTGAACTATCTCACAAACACTCTTTTCCTAATAGCTTTTATGCCACATCTTCATTTAAACACAGGGACGCAAATTCAGTCGCTCGGCCTCCACTTTCCCAAACTTCTTACCCCGCGTAACAACAACAACGGGCTGTTAAATGGTGTTAATATAACATCTAACACAACACAACAACGAGTTTACTTTTAGTTTAAACAACAGCATAGAACGGGTGTAAAAAACCATTAAACCCACGCATTGGCCATCTCACTCTTGCTCGACTTCTAATTCTCCATAAATGAATCAGGTGTTGCTAGATCTCGGTCATCTGCAACTTTATATGAGAAATTCCAAAAATCGTCCACCCTACGGCTCAAAACTAACACATCTATCAAAAAATAACTATGTACATTGACTCATTTGCTACATCTCAAATCTGCGCACAGCCAACGCCCAAATACTATATGTGTGGATCCCTGGACCCTTTCCTCTCCCCTTTCATCAAGAAAACATCTGAATTTAGCTTCCCCCAGCAATATGAGCCCATAATTGAACATTTTGACGCCAACTCGGCGCAGTGGCTGGCCGGGTGTTAATGGCGAATGAAAGATGGTAGATAATGTGCTGATCAGGAGAATCGTATAGATGAGATCATTTTCATTGTGTATACAGCCAGGGTTTTCCGAGTAGGGGAGGAGGCGAGTAGAACGAGCTAGACGAAGTCTTCTCACCAGCTTTTTCTAATTTCAACAGCTATGAGGCGTACCAATCTATTTCATGTTCAGCGTATGCAGGTATGCCAGTGGCAAGTGTAGGTTTGTTTTGTGTATAGGTGTCGGTGCGTGCTTTTCTGTCCCATTATGTGGCATCTGACATCGACAGTGGTGCACAATATGGGAAAATTTTAGAAAACTGAGAGACGGCAAACTGAAGTACTCAGTTTATGATAAAGAATTTAACTACAACGGGGGCAATACAACTAATGTCGCTCACTCGAGGACCGAGCATAAGATCGTGGTTGAAACTTAGAGCACCTGCAATGGCAATAAGAGAGTTCGTCTGATGTGAGTAGCAACGGTACACCTCAAGTAAACCGAGAGAAAGATAATGATCCGAATCCTCTAGCACCTCTAATTTCTCTCATAATAAGTAATAGCTTCTTTTCAGGCATTATGAGCTTAGATTACCTTCTCAAGTTCCCTCTCTGTTCTCTTCCGTCAGTCCTTAAGGCAGCACATCACACCTGCTCGACAGGTCGGATTTGTGATGATTTCCGACCCCAGATTTTTTGTTAAAGTCTTAGGTCATCAACTTGAAATTTTTATAGTATAAAGAATAGACCTTTTCCAAGGGAGGCTCGTATCTGAAATATGAAAATTTTAACCCGGAGCATAATTAAACTATCGGGAAAACGGCAAGATGTAGGGTATATTTTTACAAAAACTATTATTATTATTGACATGTCTAAAACTAATGTAGATGTATCAATCCCTCCTCTATCGGAATGCTAAGAAACAGCCGTCACGGTTGTAAGATAGAATCTGTAATTCGTATATTTCGACAAGCTACCTGAATGGTTTTCGGCCATAATATGCTCGGACGGTGATGCAATTAGTTCAGTCTTCTTTCACAGATCTGATATAAGCGCTGCCTGTACTTACGCGCCGGAGACTTGGCTACAAATTACCGACGACTGTTGCCTTGTGCGATAGTTATCCTGGAGTAAGAGACTCCTGACGCCAAAACGCCTCGATCGGGTGCGAGTGACGCCATCTTGTGGATTTTCGACAGAACTTTTCCTTACCGAAGGGTGTGATGCGTCCTCTTAATCTTTTGGGTTGCTCTTGCTCGTTCTTACCTCGAGAATACTCTGATCTTTCTCGTTTTCTCATCGAACAGGTCCCACATCTAACGCCATACTCCTCTTGATATTTCTCTGTTTACTCTAACGTATGGCCTTATCTCACACTTTTATAGATCCCGGTGGACTTCATTCGTGGGACTGACGTCCTCCCGTTCTCCTGGAAGGTTAGAGCAATCACCGACGTCCGTGATGAAATGTGGACTCGCGTGGTGTGTGCGTTCACAAATTCGTCCAGAAATGGGAGTCAAGTCAGAATTTCCCAATCCTCACAAATGTCCTATAGTTGACTATACATATAAGGGCCCGCGGAGATGCAGTCCAATCCGACTAAACTATCGTACGATAGTTTGATCTGTAGTGTGCGCGGGCCCTCAAAGTTACACTTCAATTGTTACGTTGGTTGTTAGGCCATTTGTGGATCCCGGTGACAAATGGTCGTTTGTTCCGTGAGAATTGGTGGTCAGGAGGGCAACGGAATAGCAGGAAGGATGTAGAAAAACTTGGAATCCACTTAAGCCTGCTGTTTACGAAAGGCAACTCGGGACCCACAGCTTAGCGTCTCATCCAACGGTGTGCTGTGCGTTAAATAAGCATTACTTGTCGCCCAATATGTGATCGAAATTCCGCAGAAAAACGTCTGCAAAATTACCTGCGATTCGAGCTCGGGCCCTTTAGATAAAAATCCAGTACTCCAGCCTCCGCATCAACAGTACCCCCCTCTTTAAACTGTAAAACATGAAGTATATTCCAATCTAGGATAAATCAGTGCCGTGTGTAAGACTTTTCCAATTGGGGAAATCCATTTAAGGTACTTTGAGCAAAATATTAATTCACCTATAAATCAACGTATTTGGTCTTATTTTACTGAAAAATATCTCACTCTTCCAAAGATACCAACATATTAGACCCACATCGAACTACTTTCTGAGATATTTGCCCAGAAATACCAGTTATTTTACATGGGAAATGGTAGGTGCATGCACTCCAGTGAGACCTCATTTTAAAAATGACGAATCTCTAACACCTATATGACATCAAAAAACAAACAGCGTTTGGTTTGTACGTATTCTCAACCGTTTTTTAATGTAAATAATATTGTCATCAAAATATTTTTTTCAGAATCACAAAAAGAGCCTTCCGTTGTGAAGGAGTTTTAAACGTACCGCGCGAAAAAAATGAGTCACCTTAAAGACTTATAAAGATTTTTTATTTAATAAATTAGAAATTCAGTCGTGTAGAAGAATAATATAGCACCATTAATGATTCAATTTTTATTTCATGCTTCCTAGAGCTGCTGGACTTAAAAAATATGATTCGAATACGGTCTCCATTATGACGTGGGAACTATCTCGCTCAAACTACCTTAAGAATGATTGGGCTTGCCTGAGGGGGAAACAAATCATAGGTTGCCTCTATCCCCCTCCAGTTGTGGGAAGAGTAGGCAATTTTTTTTATTTTCTCCAATACTCTTTTTTATCTTTTTGACATATTTGTTCGTTACTAAAATTATTTTCGTTTTTTTTTATTTTAAACAGGACTAAGGTTGAGAAATAAATATCAAGTCTTGACTGTAAATTATTTTTTTTTATACAATTGTTGCTTCTTGTGTAATTTTGGTGTTGCTTACGCTAAAACTGACTATTTTAGTCCCAATACAATTTCTGTACGCTAAACTTTTATTACATGTCATAAAAATGAAGTTTAGGTTTCATTTTGCTCCATAGAAGCGTGTTAGCTCGATTTCCGGATTTGAGCTAAGTCATAAGTCCGGAACGATTTTTGGAACGATTCCAAACCCTAACTACTGGTTTCCAATCCCGAAGTTCGCGGATATTTCAGAGATATAACGGTTTCTCTTCATATCCCTCCATTTACTATATAATAGCACTTCCATCACCAGCGTACCCACTCGACGGTAATGGCGCAAATGGTATGTGCTTTCAGTCGCCTTCACCAAAAATCAACCATCCATTCAAAGAAATATGCTTCACATGTTTTTAAGTATTGGTTAGACTACGCCTCAAATACTCTGCGAGCATTTCACAGGGGGACTCTGGTCACAAATATTTAACCAAAAAATACGAAGAAATGTTGCACACTCCGTTAAAAACTGCTACGAGCGAACATATAACGTCTTCAAACTTTTAGAGGGATTAAGGTGGGAGCCCCTAGAGACTCGGAGGCCTCACGCTACTATTGGCTTAGTTTGCTTGAGAAATTCAGATCTGGTGTGTTTCATAGCGACACAGAGAATATTATCATGACGCCTCACTGCATTTCTAGGTCTTACAGAAGCGAAAAAATATGAGAGATACATTGCCGACCGAATTAGTGCAAAAAATCGTTCTTTCCGCGCACAACAGTAGACCACAATAAAAACTGGTGTCTAAGCGGCTGGTGTCCTAACACCCTCTGACAACCGCCCACGTGGTGGCTCGCAGGGTAGTATGTGAATGTAGAAGTTCAAATAAACATTTTGCCGCTTTTTTATGACATAAAGGTTTTATTTTTTTGTCTCGTATTTTTGGACGTTTTCTTTACAATATTAATTGTATTTTACTAATCTTAAAAGAGTTGTTGTTTTCTTAGATGTCATATTATTTTTTCCGGTTGATTTGGAGGAGTTTCTTGACGGAGGAGAGGAGAGGGAGTTTTTTGGTTGGGTGGGAGTGAGGTGGGATGTGCTGGGGACACCCTTGAGAAAGTTATACCCAATGAAAAGAGAATAATATAATTGTTGGGATTGCAGAGTTCATTGAAAACTATTCTAAGTAACTCAAAGAATGAACTTTCTAAGATCCTTTGCCCTGAAAGTCAGACCATGACGTCTCTAAATTATCGGATTGGTAAAAAAATAGCCATAGATTATTTTCATGATAATGTGTGTCATTATTTTCAAACACAAGTGTCGTGATCAATGGGATATATGTCGGTAAGGTTGATATATTAATGTAACGGGGTATGTGTTGAATAAATACAACTTCAAAATGTCACAATTTCTGTGACTTATACTCAAGAGTGATCTGTGATTTGTTCTGCTGTCAACCGGTTCAGACTTTTTCTGCCATTTCAAGAGATATAACCTATAAATATGTCCCCTCGAACGTTGATGGACATATGATATAAAACTGGTTTCTAGGAAAACACTTAATATAACAGAGCTTTATCCTTCAAATCATGCTGTCATTGCAATGCGTGTTAATTATCTCAGGTGTTATTTTCACAGGAAACCATAAAAAAATAACAAGAAAAATTTCCTAGTTTCGGTTGTTATTACGCCAAGATCAGCTGCAGCAGTACTGGTAGGATGATAATCTCAACTAATGGGGCCAGTGAAAAGAGACATCTTTTTTAAAAAGAGTATCTCTCTGTAAAGATTGCAAAACAATTCTACCGAAGCGTGGAGTGTTAGGGTTCCAAAACCTCTTACCTGAATCCTAGTGGACGAATATAAAGCAAAGGCTATCGATATCTGCGGGTATAGATGGGTGAGTGTTATTCTAACGCTACCTTTGGAACAAATAAAAGTACTGGGTACCAATAGTTATACAAAATTACTGTCATATTGATGGATCTTAGGCTTTTTTATGGCATTCTACCAGTAATGGTAGGTTTTAATGTGAGTCAGAGAATCACCCCCCGGTCATCTATTCAGACAGGGGCTTAATTACCTCCAGCATTTCCTTTTTCGCCTCTATGTACGATCTATTGATACACCTGTTATATCACCTGGAATTCAATGCGATTGGTCTCATTTTATAGAAAAATATCTCACTCTTCCAAAGATAGCAAATATCAGCCCATAACGGAACAACACACTGAGAGAACAGGTTTGGATGCTACACCCTTAACTCTTTTGGGCGGGGAGGTTTGGATGCGCCATCAAGAATGATACGACGTCAGAACTAATTATTTGGATGTGAGAACCAAAGGCAAAGAGTGTCGCACCAAACACGTCTAGTCGACGTCCTTTGGATGGGAGACACAAAGTTGTAGGTGGTCCAGTCTACCGATTTAGGTGCGAAATCAAAATCTATAGTTGCGCGCTCTGGTGGCAGTCTCAGGAAGCTCTAGCACCCGCCATTCCGTGTTCAGCCGTGCAAGCCGTCGACACGTGTGGACTTGTTCTGGGCGAAACAGGCGAACTTCGTTGTGACCCTTCTGCCGCGTCTGCTTCACTGTTTTCCTGCTGCTCGAAGAGATATGGACAAGGGGACGAAGAAATTCCTATTGAAGGCTGGACTTGGAGCCTAAATCCAGGTGTTTGCTAGTAAGTTGCACTAAAATTGCACGGCCATTACGTGTTAATTCTCATGTCTACACTACCAGCCATTGCTTATGAGTTCCCTTTCAGGTTCCCATTGTTATCTACATGTGCTTATTACAAACCAAGTTCTCTCTCAGATCATATTTTGTATTATGTTATGATTGTATTCTAATAATATTTTTATGTTGTTGACATAAAATTTTTGATAATTATGTTAATTTGTAATGTTTTGAAATATTTTGTGCATTTTTTGTTATATGTTGACGAATTATGTGATACCTATCATAACAACCACAGAGCTCAGTTTTATCGTTTTTCTAGTTGCACCGTCCTACTACCCTATTTTCAAAGGGGTGGAAAAAGAAAAATATTAGGGCAGTGGGATTTAAGAGGGGAGGTAGAGGTATGGGCACATGCCTTTAGGCTGGTCATCTAAAGTTTTCATACGGTATCCAAACGTTTTTCCTGATGAGCCACCCAACAGTTTGGTTCTCACACCCAAAGTACTCGTCCATCTTCCTTTGGGTGCAGCACCCAAAGGAGTAGGTGGCACATCCAACTCCTCATCACCAATTCCGTTTGGATGACACATCCAAATGTAAGGGCAAGTCCTTTCCTTCACCTCAGGTTTGGTTGTGACATCTTGTGACAATAGAATGAGAATAGGTTTCATGAACAGGATGAAGAAGGGTAGATCGTATGCTGAGGCAAAAAAGGGAGATATGCCCTTGAATGTGTGGAAAACCGGGAGGAGATTCTCTGACATTCAACAAAACCTAGCTAAACCGGGAGAATACTTTGTTTTAAATCGGATATGGTCATAAAGACGACTAGTGATCTATATCGCTCCAACTACCTTGAGAGAGCCGTTGAAAGTTCGACTCCGTCAAATAAACCGTCCACTTCGCTCGTTGTTCTTGGGCGACGATGCCGCCAAGGAACGATTCGCTCGTTGAGAACTCGGAAGAGGGAAGAGGTATTCTCGGTGGAGAGGAGGTGAGTCTGGACGCCCAAAAAAAAAAAACGCTGTAGACGCCCGCTACTGGATCAGAGGTCTCGCATTCTCTCCTCCCGGGTCTAACCATTCCCCGCTTACGGCAGATCGGGAGACGAAGGGAGAGGGAGAGAGATGGCGGAGGGAAGGGCAGGGTGGGATGGAGAATTAGTGGAGTTACGTGATCCTCAAAAATAAAGGAGGTTGGAATAAAATTAATGACCGTCTCGTTTCACATGCGCGCCGCCGCAGGGAGACGTCTTGGAGGAACACCAAGATCTGAATTGGTGAACGCGCCGCGGGTGATAGGGACATCGGGTTTATTCAGCAAGGGCTCGGTATTTTCGAGCCTCGACGGTGACGACATTTTTACATCGTTATGTACAGTCGGATTCAAATGCATTGTAAAGAATCGAGCGGCGCCACTTACGCCTCTCAAGGAAATCGAGTTTCACTTATGGCGCTGTTATTCTTTGCTATGCAACGCTATCTATTCAGCTGTTTATTTGCACGTATTTAAATTGTAACAGTTGAGCAATTGCTTGTTTTGTGCTAACTTGTTATTACATAATATGATCAGCTCGAATAACAATGACATGCTGCGACGTATTGATTAATTGAAATACCAAACTTTATTATTAAACACAGATCGTTCCTGGCATACAATATACCTACGGCAAATACTACGTAATGTATCATTTAGAGTAACAGTTGTGATTAATAAATAATAATTATCCATGTTCAAATCGTAAATCCAAACCAAAACGAAAGTGTAATAACAAATTAGCACAATATAGGAAATTGGTCAAGTATTACCATTTGAATACGTGCAAATTAACAGATGAATAGATTGCGTTGCGTAGCAAAGAATAACAGCGCCGTAAGTGAAACTCAATTTCCTTGAGAAGCGTAAGTGGCGCCGCTCGATTCTTTGTAATACATTTGAATCCGACCGTACATACTAAGCTGCGAGCCGTATGGGCGTGAGTCGTATGGGCGTGTGGATGGGGGTGTTAGGACACCAGCCAAATAAAAATGTAAGGGATAAGATGAAGATCATCATCAAGGAGTTCCATCATGTTTCGCCTGACACTATTAAATTTGTAAGGGATAAGGTTTTCGGAGGTGAAATGGCGACGTGTGTTATGGGAGTGTACGTAGTGGAGCTCATTGTATACTGTGGTTGCTTATTAGGCATGGAAAGAGAGATTTTGTATGTATCTGTTCGCCTATGTGTATATCTTACATTATCGCTTCTGTCAGACCTAAAGATGTAATGAGGTGTCATGATAATATTCTCTGTGTTTCTCTGAAACACACCAGTTTTGAATTTCTTAAGAAAACAAAGCCTGGCATGTGGCCTCCGCGTATCTAGGGGCTCCCATTTGTACGTCAAAGCCTAGTAAAAAAATCTCGAGATTGGTAAACAAAAGTTCGACTTAAATCGATAGTACGCCTTCACGGCCACAGAATCATCAATGATTGCGAGCACTTTCTGAATAAGATGAGGAATGACTCTTCTTTTGGGACCATTTGTCCATTTGACGAACCGAAGATTCTGTCTGGATCTGTAGAAATCATTGAGATTTGCATTGCTTTGTAAGTCATCCAAGGGGTTACAGTGAATGATGAATACATTCGAGGTGCAGTGCGAGAAGTATGGGATGAAGATCGTAAGAAGACGAAAGTGACGCGATTCTCAGGAAGCAAGAATGCGGGGTTGAATGTGAGGATTGTAGGGCACAAAATAGAACAAGTCGAGCAGATTAATTATTATCAGCGTAGTATCCTGGAGGGAAAACGGTTTATTGGTCGGGAAATAAGATGAAGAATTACCCTGGCATTTTCAAATAGTAGGGTGTTGATGAAGTTTTGAGGATGAATTTTGGATTTGAGAACGAGACTTTAAAAAAGCTGGAAAAAACTCTATCATAAAACGTAGCGGTATAATGTTCGGAGACTTGGTCACTGCAAAAGGAGGATGTGCGTCGACTTGAGGCGTTTGAGATGTGGGTGTGGAGAAGGATGGAGAGGGTGAGCTGGGTGGCGAGAGGGACTAACGAGGAGGTATTGGATATGGTCGGAAAGGAGATAAAACTAGCGGAGGAGGTAGGGAGGAGGCAGAAGAGATGGATGGAGGACGTTTTGAAAAGAGTGGGCATGCTGAAGAGGTTAATAGAGGGGAGAATACTGTGGATGTGTGGAAGAGGATAAGAATTCTGGACTAAAAAAAAGAGGCAGATGATGGAAAGTTTAAGAAAAATTTGAATACTAGCTGTCCTTAGGGGGGAAGCCAGATTTTGGGATGTAAGGATGAGTGCCCAAAAACCTACCAAAAAGCTGGTAAAATGCCCAAATGAATGACTGGACGTATTTAAATCTGTCCCAAGGTTTTAGAGGACATAATTCTAGATTTTAAATAGACATTTCAAAATTTTAAAACGATAGTAATTGATTGTCATCCCAGCGATACCCAACTCACTGAGGTCACGAATTTTGTGGAGATAAATGTCAATAATCTGAGTTCCTCCCCTAGCGCTGCACTGGATATCATCAATTTGGTTGGTTCTGGAGATTTTTCTGTGGGTTCGATCCGCGATATTCACTAGAATCTGCGATATTCACTAGAATTACAGCTACTCAATGGCTGTTACCTGCCGCAAGGTCACTATCGAGTTTATCTTGCGGGCAGCAGAGTAGCTAGTCAATCGCAAGGCCGTGTACTCGAATACCTTTCTGGGCGTATCTACTACGTAATCTCAGCATGAAGAATCGAAATGTAGTGTGCAAGTTATGTATTGTACAATGTATGAAATGCAGCTAACGTATAAAATTTTAACGGACATGACAGTTCATTCGGGCCATATGCTAATTATCCGTTCAGAAAATGCGTTTTTTTTCATTAGGTCGAAAAATCGGACAAAAAAAGTTTAACACCTTTTAATAATTTTAAGATTTTTATTTGCTGCCATATTATATTACGCATCTCAAGAGCAATATGTTCCAAATTATAACCAATTAAAAGGGTGTCACAAAAAGTTGACGAAGAAGTATGTATACAATTATTTAATACGGTTAGTATATCCTGTAATGTATTCATATTGAGCGTTTTCATTTTTATTTTTGTCGAATATTTACATTTTGCTTTTATCTGGAACTTATTTGTATTATTAAACTTATGGTATGGTTTTTCCATGTACGCATCATCATTAAAGAAGTAAATAGTGTAATTAATACTGTATAGTATCTTTCGTTGGCACCTGAATAAAAAGCTCTATCACCTAAGTCCTATGAATTCTAGAGCAATTAACTTTTAATCTAAAGAACCCTATGAATATAAGACTTGTCCGAAACTACCGATGAAAGCCAAAGTTGCATGGTTCAAAAGTAATCACTGTTGGCTGGTTACGTGGGCAGGCGACCGATAACAATGGTCATTGGTCCATTGAGGACAGGTGGGTGGAGGAAAATACGACAGTAGTATTCTCTTAGCTTTTTTGCTCATCACTCATCAACTATGTCTGGCTTATAATGATTCTACACGTGGAAGTGAATGTTAGACATAGGACAACGTGATCGGGTTGGTGGCTCAGGAGATGAGACTACTGGTGTAAATTGGTAAGAGGCAGAGAAAGTGGATGAAGCATATAGTAAACGAGGGAGAAACAGGGACTGGAGGAAAGAGGATGAGAGTAGGCTGTAGGTGTTTGAGAGGTGAGCGTGGAGAAGACAAGAGGAAATGCAACGTAACGAAAGGAATATGAACTAGTGAGTGCCCGCGGGTGCTCTTAAAGATGAGGAGAGGATACTGCTGGAGGAGATTCGAAAGAGGCAGAGTAGGTGGTTGGAACAGGTAATGATGGGGATAGGGAATGCTGAAGGCCTTGACAGAGGGGGGAACATTGTGTCAATGGTGGCTAGGAGGAAAGCGAATAGGCTAAATGAATGGGATGTGGAGAGATAAGATATACACCGAGATGAGGTATGCAATTCAGTATTGAAGACCAGGACCTTTAGCTATATAAAATAAGTAGAGCTATTGCGGACAGGAAGCTGAAAGTTCGAAGGTCCGGAGAAATCCATGGAGGACGTTTAGAAAAGAAAGGGAATCTTAAAGAGGGTAAAAAAGGGAAGAGAAATGGGGTAGAGAGGAAGAGGATAGGGATTCTGGACGAAACAAGAAAAGTGAGAAGTGAAGAATTCAAGAGGGATCTAATAGTGGTACAATGGTACATTCATAGGAATGGCGACGGAGAGATAAGCCAGAAAGTAGGGCGTTAGGAAAAGTACTGTCCAAAAAGCTACCAATCGGCTGGTAGGATACTCAAATGAATGAACTTTCAGCATCCATTTAAACCGAACATTACCGATAGATCATGTCTTATAGGTAGGCAAAAGTGCCCATAGTTAAACGTACCACCCGACGGGCGGAGTGCTGAACTCGAAGCTCTTTTAATCTGGCACCCAATTTGGGGATTCAGTCGGAAAATATCAGCAACTGCCGGAATTCAAAACCGAGCCCCTGAAATGGGGAACTAATGTTCTTGCCATCTCACCAAAGCGTTCCCCCCAAAAAATAAATAAGCACCAAACATTCCAAAAAAAGAGAGAAGACAGAAACGCATGGAAGTTGGCAGGTTGTTCAATATGCTGCCAACATGGTGCACGGCAGCTTTTCTCGGTAGTCGGTGAATTTGCTATTTCGCACTCCTTGAAGTGAGTAAGCCATATAAGAATGGAGAGAAAGAGAATTCTTTGAATCGCTCAAGGAGAGATAAATTATGTATCCAAACCCTTACGCCATCGGACAATTTTCCACCGAGTAAAATTACCGCACATGCCCATCGGGGTGTGAAGAAAGTAGCAAGGTCAAAACTTAACGAGCTTTGTTCTGTGAAAATAATCGACCGCAACTGCTAAAATTAAGTCCACAAGACAACCCTAACGGGAAGTTGGTGCCGGAGAGTCATTGTAAACGAGGAATAATGAAGGAACGTGCTGCGAAGGAGCGGTGAGATTTTGCCCGAGGGGAACGTTTGTCAAAATGTGCATGATTCAAATCATGATCAACATCTTTGTACCGAGTGGCAATCGAAGAAATCGAGGACGCATTACGGGAGGCGTTGCATTATTTAAGGTAGTCCGAGCGAGATAGTTTCCAAGTCATAATAGAGTCTATATTCGAATTATACGTTTTAATTTCACCAGCTGTAGGACACATGAATTAAATACTGCATTATTAACGGTGCAATAATATAGTTTTATATGACAGAAATGGAAAGTAATTAAATAAAAATATCTAAATAAGTCTTTTACTTGACCTATTTTTTTCGCGCGGTGCATTCGAAACTCCTTCTAAATGGAAGGTTGTTTGTGATAACCAAGAACCTATTGCGATGACAATATGATTAATTTTCAAAAATGGTTGAGAAAACATACAAAACTACACGCTGTCAGTTTTTTTTTACATCTTAGTGTTAGAAATTCCTCGTTTTATAAATAATGCCTCTCTGGAGTGCGGACACGTACCATTTCCCATGTAAAAGGACAGGTATTTATTCGGCATATATCTCCGAAAGTAACGAGGTAAGGGGTTGAATTTTTGGTGTCATTAGCATGGTGAGATATTTTTCTTTAAAATGAGACCAAATTCATTGATTTCTAGGTAAAATGATATTTCGCTCAAACTACCTTTAAGTGTTTGAAGCGCGAAGCGTAGGTCATTGAGAGCACATTGTAACTACTTTACAAATATGTCGAAAAAAATTCTTCGACCACACTACACCTAAGGTACATTGAGCGAGATAGTTCCCCAGTCATAATGGGGATCATATTCGAATTATACGTTTTATCTTCAGCAGCAATACGAAGCATGAAACAAACATTGCCTTATTAATGATGCAATATTTTACTTTTAGATGACTGAAATTCTATAGATTCAATAAAAATTTATCCATAAGTCTTTAGTTTGGCTCATTTTTGCCGCGCAAGTTTAAAACTCCTTCACAATGTAAGGTATTTTGTGATTCCGAAAAAAATTACTGCACTGAGAATGTGACTTATTAACAAAAGTGGTTGAGAAAACATACAAGCTACACACTGTTAGTTTTAGACAAGATCTAGGTGCTAGACTTTAATAATTTTTTCTACAATGTCTCTCTGGATTGCATAAACGCACCATTTCCCATGTACAATGGGAGTATAATTTGGCAAATATCTCGGATAGTTGTGTGGTAAGGGGTTGATATTTTGGAATCTTTAGAATGGTGAAATACTTTTCATTAAAATGGGAAAAAATTTATCAATTTCTAGGAGAAATGATATTTTGCTCAAACTATCATATATATATATATATATATATATATATGAGACACGAATGTTTTTGCGTTCAGGAGAAAATCTGTACATTTTTCCTCGAGCCCGAGCTGAAGTTTCAGGCGGAACATCATGGAAAAGTGATACACGAATGAAATCGAAAATCGAACCTTTCAGTTGAAGGACGTCACAATGATTGATAACACATCTGTGACTTCTACAGTTTATTTCGGTTAATGGTAAATAAATTAAGGAAGTACTTTCGTTTTGTCGGTCGTTGTGATACATGAAATAAAACGTTGCTCTGTACTAGAGAAAAGCAAACCCATTCATTTTTCGGAATTCGTTCACTATGAACCGGTTCTTTACGGGATCTGTTCCATATCACTCGTTCACCTTTCCTTTTTTATTGGTGGTTGTGTATTTTTATTTTTCATATGTTCTTGGTATTTATAAGATTAAAAAAACTAGAAATACTTGGTATTCCGTGATGACGGCATTTAAGAATGTTGGATAAAATTAAAGATGGAAGGTAATATTACCAACTTTTTACGTGGTTTCTTAAAAAGGTTTATTTGTATAAAAAAATTACTGCTAATAACACCGCCTTGCATCAGCAGAAGAATTTTTGGGGTGTTAAAAATAACGCCATATCTCGTAAACATAGGAGGAAAAGTAATGACGTATCAAAAGGGACGAGGGGATCGGATTGTTGTGGTGGCTAGAATACTCGCCTACCACACGGGCGGCCAGGGTTCAAATCCCTGCAGAGGAGGATGTTTTTCAGTGGGAACCCGATCCCTACTTGAGTGTCTTGTGGAGGTCACTTCAAGTACTGTACTCCGTCTGTCGGATGAGACGTTAACCCGTGGTCACCTCGGCGCCTATCGTTAAGAGCAGGCTAATGCCGACACCGAGTTTCTATCCACCCTTCCTCCATAATCTATCCCATACGGCGCAAATGACCTTAGCCGTCGGTCGCCTCCACAAATATCCAATCCAATCAAAAGGGACGACGAACCAAAGGAATGGTCGTTCCAAAGAAGACGATCCTCCATACTCCCGTTTAGTCCATGGACCCGTTCGTACGCTAACGGCACACCTCTACTCTATACTATCACACCCTTCAATTCAACACACAATCTCATACTTGATACATATGCCATACCTATACTGTGGGAGGAGTAAACATAAAATCTTCAGATACAGTAAAATATCTTAGAATTACCTTAACCTCTGATAAATCGTGGGGAACACACATACAAAACATGTGGCACAGTATAAAAGAAACTAAGTTTTGTTAAGCGTGTAATAGGACGGTCCTCGGATGAAAGAGTAAAAGAGAGATGCTACTTCGCTCTGGTTAGGCCACAACTCGAATACGCCGCGAGCATTCGGGACCCTGGTCATAAATATTTAACCAAAAAAATTAACAAAATACAAAGAAAAGCCGCACACTTCGATAAAAAACTGCTACGAACGAATATATAGTGTTACACAACTGTTGGAGGGATTAAGGTGGGAGCCCCTAGTGACTCGGAAGCTGCACGCTAGGCTTCTAAAAAATCATTTTTCACTAGGTTTGAAGCCTCGATGAAATCGAAAGTGAGTTCAAAAAAATAAGATTTACGGGTGTTTACACTAAGCTATAATGTAGTTGGGGAGGACTTAATCCGGAATAACACAGATATTGTGGCCTTATCTTTATGTCTCTCTATTCCGTGAGGTGAAACATGATGCAAGGTTCTCAACAATGAACGCTCGATGAAAAAATGAGCAGAAAAATTGATTCTCCGAAACTCACCGTCATCGTGTGAAAATAAAGGTGAGAGAAGAGGAAGAAAATTTAGCATTTTCACGCTGACTCACAGCGCATTTCGGAGGAAAAGAATGTCTCCTTTTGCACGCACTACAGGGAGGCCATAGATAACGAAGAAGATGACCATACAGACTAGAAAATACCAGTTCTATTGTTGACACTTCCTATTTGACTGGCATCCTCTCCTACGTAATGACGGAGTCAAAACTGGGAATTAAAACGAAGATGAACTGACTATTTACCATTGATTTACCTTACGTTGTTTCCTTTGGCAAAATAACTAGGAAAAATTAGTGTAATTATTCTTTTTTTCAAATGAATGCAGCCAAGAATAAAAATTTACCGATAGGCATACGCCACGCTGATGTATGAGATGGTATGGTCATTTTTACGACTGGACAAATCGACACTAATCTTACCAAGATGGGCGGCAGGCTGATAAGATAAAAACCACGGTTCTCACTCGATCACCGAAGTTTAGCATCATGGGCTTGCTTTGTATTCAAGCAACTTCCAGCACGTGAAAAAGGAGCTAACGCGAAATCACCTTGAGGAAGCGGCCCCATCCAATTTGGCAAGATGTACGCGCCGGTAAAAGATATACAGAGAAAGATAGAGTGTATACAACGAATTGCTAGATTATCTATAAAATTTTGTTATTCTTAAAATTTTTTCAGGTGTTTCAAATCACTAGTGCTTTTTAACCCAGATCGAATATAGGTAAACTAAAGGATAAGTATGATAGGGGAAGAGGAAAGTAGAAATCGTCGAGTAGGATCACGGTACATTTTATTGCGCTTCCGACATCGTTATCCAAAGTGGAAACTGCTGTAAATGGTCAATGATCTTTTACCGATGATCAATTATACTGACGAGTACACTTTGCCAAATTGAATCAACCACTCCTCCAACAACAAGATTTGCTCACAACTCATAATGCAACAGGTCAATTTTTCGTTCCTTGATTGAATTCGGTGCTTGATTTCTGACCATTACTTTATTTTAGATTAATATCTTCCAAGAATTAAAAAAAAATGCTTCAATTCTCCGAGAGAAAAAGTGCAGAGCAAGGAGGAAAATTATCAATAAATTGTGTGCAGGAACTCTTAAAATAAGTTCATCATCAGAATTGTTTCTTTAAAAACCTATTTTCAAGGGGCTCACCCTTTACAATTTATTTATAAAAAATACCATTTTTTACACAGTTATGCTTGCTTCATGTATCTAATTGTTTGTCTTCCTCGGTAACTCTCACATTTAATTTCTACTTCAACTACAGTTTTCAAGGGGGATTTATATCCCCGATTATATCCAATTAGTTTGTATCTTTCGCTTCGGTAATTTTTTATCAAGTATTTTTCATCCTCAACCCGTATTTTCTCCGTCCATTTGATTTCTATGACGGCACACTGAGATCTGTTCATGATTTTATGGGACAGATGCCACCCATTCAAAAGAGGATAACAGTGCCTTTAATGCATTATCATTATCGTTATCCAAAGTGAAAACCGCTGTAGATGGTCAATCCGCAAAATTACTGTCATCAAAATGCACACCATCAAAAAACAATAGTGGTTTCAAGTACTGGAAAAAATTCTGAGTACTTACAGAAAATGTTAAGGATACTCTTATCAATTCATCGTACATCTATCTTTCTCTGTAAATCTTATGCCGATGCGTACATCTTGCCAAATTGAATGGGGCCGCTTCTCCAAAAACAAGATTTGATTACATCTCATAATACAACTATTCAGTTTTCACCAGGTAGGTAAATGGTAACAGGCTTTACTTTGTGGAAGTTATCCATTATGGAGGAAATTAGATGACTTAGTTAACTTCAATTGAGGTTTATTAACACGACCCGAGTTTCGGCACTTCGTGTCATCTTCAGATGCAAATACAAAATCAGTCACAGTACATGTAAAAGTGCGTGGTTTCTTCCCCTCCCCTACTACGAACTTGCCGAAACCAGGGTCCCTCTAATAAACCTCAAATGGAATGAACAAAGTCATTTTTATTTGGTCCATAGTCAATTTTCACTATTCGACATAATTCTTGTGCTTAATTTCTGACCATTACTTAATTTTAGCTAAATTACTTCCAAAAATAATATAAATTGCTTTAACTCTCGAGGCGTAAAAATTTAGAGCAAGGAGATAAATTATCAGTTAGCTGTAAAACAAGAGGATTATCAAGAACATTGTATCTCTTTAAATAAGCTCATCATCAGCAGTAGTTACTTCGAAAACTGGTTTTCAAGGGATCTACATCTCCATTCTCTCATTTCATTTAGGTACTTAATTCTTTAAAAATCCTATTCTAAACGCACTTGGTGATGCTTACTTTATGTATGTTATTGTTCACCTTCTTGGGTAACTCTCATATTTAATTTCCACTTCAACTATTATATTCAAGGGGGTTGTATATCCCCGATTCCATCCAATGAGTGGGTCTCTCCCGCTTCGGTGATTTTTCATCAAATATTCTTTTCTTCAACACGTCATTTTCCTCCGTTCAATTGATTTCTATGACGGCAAACTGAGAAATGTTCATGATTTTATGGGACATATGCCGTCCTTACAGAACATAGGATCATGGATTTGTTGGCGATTCCGGATATAATTCTGAATTTGAAGCTTAGAAGAGTGTTTTCACTTGACTAATTTATGGGTTTAGATAGGTTGGAATCGATGTGAGTAGAAGTCCTGAAGATTTTTGCATTAGTAGTACCCTATCTTCTATTCCACCATTACTTTTTTATCGCAGCATATGTTCTACCTTCTTCTTCGCATCCAAAAAGCCTATTTTCTTTTACCCCATAACCCTATCCCCGCGCCTCATTTACCCAACATTTACCCCTCTTCCACGGCCTCCAGCATTCTCTCCTCCAAAAGTATATCTTCCAAATCATCTAATTCCTCCTAATCTCCGCCAAACCTTTTCATTTCTTTAGTGTCATGCCGAGCACTTTCACGGTCATCTTCCTCTCCGTCCACCGCACCTTCCCTCTTCCCCACACCGATATCTCGAACGCGTGCTGTCTCTCCTCGTCCTATTTTCTCAAGAGTCCACGTTTCTACAACATAAAACGCACTACAGTCCATATTAAACTATTCTTAAGTCATTTTTTCCATTTACACGTACGCGACACCTTGTGAGCCTCTATCGCTATCAATATGCCTTTATTATAATTAACAGGTGACCTGCCGGTTAAGGTTGGTTTAGATGGAAGTTATAAAGTAAAAATCCCCTAAATTTTTACATGAGCTAGGCTCCATCAATCAATATTTTTTCATGTCTACATACATACTACTTCTTCATTCCGCCCATGAAACCTATTCTCTTTCTTCCCCTTCCCCGCTTACACAACATCCTCCCTTCGATTAATTTACCCTTTGCATTTCATTACCCCCTACAACCACCAACCTAGCCTCTCTCCTATCTAATGCAAAAGTTCCATATCCTCACCCACCATACCATGCACTTTCTCGCATGATTTCCTTTCCGCCCACTGCACCTTCTCCATCCTCCTCCACACCCAGATCTCGAAATTCTGTAGCCTATTCTCGTCCCCCTTTCTGAGGGTCCTCGCTACTGCCCCATACAACGCTACGCTCCATATCAAGCTCTTCACCAGCCTCTCCTTCACATCCTTACCCAAGATCCCCGTCGTCAGCTCTCTTCTATTACTATACGCCTCCTTAGCTAAAGCTATTCTTTTCCTTATGCCTCTGCCACTTTGCCCATTCTCTTTCTGCGAACTAAAAAAGGTTATTAAATCGTTCTACTTGCTCCAGTTGGCGCCCTCAGCTCCTGCTCTTATAACCAGCCTCACTTTCATTGTCCCGGAGAATCACATTACTTTTGATATTTTTTAAATAATTTTGATACTTTTGATATATATATTCGGCTTTTTTTTACCTTCTACGACGCTATCCGAATCGCAACCGCCATTTCTCTCCATTCATCCACAGGCCTTCTTGCAACTGCTTTCTCTTATTTCATTTTCTATGCCTTCTCTTCAACTATTTCTGGGTCTTCCTCTTTTTTTTTCTACCTTGTGGATTCCACATTAAAATTTGCTTAGGTAACTTCTCGTTCGTCGTACTTAATACATAACAATACCACAAAAGCTGTCTTTTTATGTCAATGGCTATTGTATTCTAATTCCACAGGAGCAGATGAAATCAGTATTCAGTTAGTTAAAAAGATCCTTTATCTAGCTCTTCCAATGATACTTTAATTTATAATTGCTCGTTAGACTACTCTAACTTCCCATCATTATGGAAATCTGCTCTCATCCAACCTATTAAAAAGAAGCCCAACCCTGTAGAAATGTCTGACTACCGACCTATTGCAATATTATGCGCTTTGTCAAAACCTCTTGAACGATTTGTGCACAATTGTATGATAGAACATCTGTCTAAAAACAATTTTCTTAATAACTTTCAATCAGGTTTTCGCAAAGGGTATAGTACTCAAACTGCTCTAATAAAAGTAACAGATGATATACAACTTTCAATGGATAAGCAGAAAATAACAATACTGGTTCTCTTTGACTTTAGCAAAGCATTTGACTGTGTAAACCACAATATACTCTTAAGGCGACTATCCAACTTAAAATTATCTAACTCTGTGTTGCAATGGTTCCGCTCGTACTTGACCCAACGCTTTCAAGCGGTGAATGATCGGAAGAATAATCTACGTTCTGAATCACTTCCCGTCAAACGTGGTGTCCCCCAAGGATCAATACTCGGCCCATTACTATTTGTCATATACATTCAAGATCTCCCTAATAACATACACCATTGCAAGTACCATTTATACGCTGATGACTTGCAGATCTACATCGACTGCGATCGCAACGATATCTCAAATGCTATCGCACTAGTCAATCGAGATGTATCTTCTATATGTAAATGGGCGTCTGATAATTTGTTGAACTTAAATTCTCAGAAGACTAAGAGCATAATAATTGGTAGCGCAAAATCCCTTAAATCTGTAAACATTGAATTACTCTCCAAGATTCAAGTTCAAAACTTAGAAATAGAATACACTGACAAAATTAATGATTTAGGTGTTATTGTAAATAAAACGCTAACCTGGGATGAACACATAGCACATATTTCTAATAAAGTCATTAAAAACCTGTACAAACTGAAAAGTTTTCGTAACCTGATGTCTTTGCCACTGAGACTCAAATTAGCTAAAACCTTACTTATCCCTCATATTGATTACTGTTCGTTGGTAATGTCCAATATTTCAAAATCTCAGATATCCAAACTGCAAAAAATACAAAACTGTGTAATACGGTATGTGTGTGATGTGGCATTTACTGAGCATATCACACCGTATTACTATGAATTAAAAATTCTTAAAATTGAACAAAGAAGAAAACTGCAAATGGGTGTGTTTATGCACAAATTATTAAAAACTGAAACTCCTTCTTACATTTATCAGCCATATAAAGATAATTTGGTCAAAAAAACAAAAAACACCAGAAATAATAACAAATTAATTGTACCCTGCCACAGAACGTCTATGTATCATAACTCTTTTTATGTAAATTCGTGCATTGTATGGAATTCGATTCCGCAAGCGCTGAAAAATATTAAGTCAACAGAAAGATTTAAAAAATGCTTGCTGTCTTATTATCTTAGTGATAGTTAATATTTTGTCAAATATCTTGGATTTAATTCATAAATATGCTACCTTTGTGATTGCTATAATGTTTAAGTATGGAATTGTAATATTTGTTGTAGACAAGTGCTGTGATTGTGATTTTTGTACATAGTGACATGTTTCCTATGAGATTGTTATTATTTTTTTTCTTTTGCCTGAGTTGTAATTAATTATGCCTGCTCCAAAGGAATTCTTTCCTAGAGCTAATAAATATTATTATTATTATTATTGTATGGGTGACTCATATCATATTTGTTATTCTCACGTTCGTGATTCTTTCCGTCTGGATATACCCGCAGATAGTCTCCAGTAATCCATCTCCTTAACAATTAGCATTTGTTTTGTTTCCTCCTTCATCTGCCATATCTCACTCCCATATGTGATAATGCTCCTTACAACTGAATTATACATTCTTTTTATTAGCTTTGGATATATTTTGATCCTATAATGCTATTCAATATGAATTTTGCCCTTTCTACTTGCAAATTTCTTCCTTTAGGTGCACCAGTTTCATCTTGAATTGTATTACATTACTTTTGATTACTTATGATAAATTCGTCTTTGATTTCACAAAATGTCAATCAACACAGCTTATGAGGTTTGATTACTTCTCCATATATGCACACATATTTATAAACAGACAGTCTAGCGAAGCCGAGCGTGCCCGAGTGATTTAGGGGCAACCCGACATGAAATCTCTCCCTCCGATAAAAATAAAACTGGCAATTACATCAGGGGGGCGGGGCGGGAGGTGAGAGGGGGGGGGGAGAATCTCTCGCATGGATATCGTGGGCGAGAACTCTGCGGGTGGGAGGAGAGGAGAAACAGAGTGGGAGGGTGTCGTGGGGAGGAGTAGGGGGTTGGGAGGAGAGCTGAGCTCGAGCGGAGGAGAATGAATCGAAAATGAGCTAACGGGTGAGCTGCGTGCGATCCAAGGTCGGAGCCAGCCGTCAGTCAAGTTACAAGGTCGGCGGAGAACAGCCGGAGATGATGGCTCTGGGGAGCCAGTCGCGTTATTACGCTTGTACACAAACACGAGAGATGCCGTAGAAAAATGCACGAGAATCATTCGACATTATGCCTTGTATCACCTTGCCGGACGTTCAACACATTTTGCTAGAGCCGAACTACAGTGGTAGAAACGATCACAGGAATAAGATTGGACTACAGGACCGATAGATTTGGAATGTCATTTTTTTACGAACAATTAGGGACCATAAGCGGGAAGAGGAAGAAGCAAAACGCGTTTCATGGACAGGTTGAAGAAGGGTAGATCGTATGCTGAGGCGAAAAAGGATATACCCACTTTCAGGTGCCTATCTGGCTCTAGTAACTAGTATAACTTTTTCCCTCTAGTATATCCTCTCGAAAAAGAAAACCGGGAGGAGATTCTCTGACATTCATCAAAACCTACCGTAAACGGTAGAATACTAAAAAAATAGATAGATCAGTTTTAGGATACTATGACCCTGACTGGGAAAGGTAAGTTTTGTAATTGTGCTAAATATCTTAACATCATTATTACCAACTAACCTCACATGAAATTTCCTCCATGATTTAGCTTTTGCATGATTATATGATTTGTAGTACTATTAATCGCAATCAACAAAAATTATTGTAATCAGTAGTTGTATCTTAAATAATGTACTGCATGGTAGCATGTTCGTCCACGTAGAACTCTCCTAGTTTCTGGTCTGACCGCGCACTGTTATCCTGACTGCTTTTGGCCTGCGTCTTGCGGCCGGAGGAAGGTGTGCGGTTCTGATTTGAGTTAGGTACTGTAAGTACTATACTATGTACAGTAAGCCTGGTGTGGAATCACCCCGTGCCTTACACCCCAGTGGTGACTGGCACAGTATTACGTAGATATATCGAAGTCAAAAGCCCGTTACACACCATTCTTTATCCCACTCAAGCCATAGGACGATATATACACAAGACGGCATCGTGGCCTGGCGGTGGTTTTGCGGGTTTCCCACCGTCCTAGGGCAAATGCCGGGCCAGTATTTTTCCCGTACCAGTGTAAAATATTCCAGTGAATACCCTGAAGAGGCGACAGCCTAAAGCGGGGACCACACCGTTGTTTTTGTTTTTTTGTTGTTCTGTATTGTTTGGTGTGGAAATAAACGTATTTTGACTTGACTTGACTTGAGTATGACTGGTGCCTTCATTGAGAGGCGGCTGGAGCGGTAATCGTGGGTCATTGAGTAAAGATTTTAATAAATTTTTTAAGTAAGTCGAAAATAATTCTTAAAACTTATTTCATTCAAGTTCATCTCTTTACGCGCCGGAACTTGTCATACAAATTAAAATAGTATAGGGTATATGAGCTAGTTATACTGTAACTCAACCTTGAAAGCGGAGATTTTTACTTGGGTTCTTGTGGGAATTGCTCAGTTAACAGCTGATAAACGTCGGTTTGAGCGAGAAATAAATTCAAATATTTTATCAGTCAGATTCATTTCATCCAGTCAAATATGTTGCATGAAATCATTTCACAGGTGTTACTTCAGAATGAATTCTATGCATAGCAATGCCTTGAATAGGTTAATACGAGAAACCAATTCTCTTCCCTTTGAAATTGATTATTTTGATAAGAATACCTTCATCATTGGCACAACATTTGGTAGACATAATGACCTCAAAGATTTTTAAGGTTTAAAGATGTAATCACTCAAATTTGTCAATTTTATATTAATACATTTAATGTTACTTATAATTAATATCAATGCGGGCAAATTCATCCTATTTTAACTATTAAATATCGGACCAATGGGGTTTTTACCCTTGTAGCTGTATCTTATTGTCAAAATGAAACTAGAGTTAGTTCAAAATAAAGGTAGTAGCATTTTGTTCAATAGCAAATTAGAATAAAATCTTTAGTATAAATTAATAGTCACTTCGTATTCCAAGGATTAATTGGTTGGTTTATTAACTATCTTCCTCTTTGTTTCCCCGTTTCGTAGTCACCTATAAACACCCTTGCTGGTAAAGGCCTTGATAAATTGGTAGTTGCCGAATGACAGGAGAAGGGGAATAAAAAGAATTGCATTTGGGATGTGGAGAGGAAGGGCGTAAGCTAAGATGAAGTAAGAAATAGAAATCAAGAGATAAGGGCCTACGGACGTAAAAAATTAATTAATGCAATCTTTTTTATTTAAACGTGACTTCACCGCTAATAATAACTCGTAACTGTCTTTGAAATGTCACTGATACTATTTATAACTTCAACCTCATGTTATTTTCCTTTCTTTTTTTAGATACCCTAAATTCTTCCCTCGACACTTTCCATTTACTCATAATACGTCCTCAACCAACCGCTAATGCCTTTTCCGAATATGCCGGGTGAAGAGTAATCAGTGTGTTCCGAGAACGATAAATCATTAATGCATTCATTTATGGACAAGTGATATCGAATATTTTCGATTTTAAGTTCGACTTCCATCTTAGCCATGTTTAGTAATCAATGATAAGGCAAAGTTGGTGTCAAGTTCAAATCGAAGATGAATCAACTATAACTTTGCCGAAAATAGGTAGACATTGAAAATTCTTGTAGATTAAAGGAAACAAACGGGAAAAGAATGACTTCATACTGTACACTTTATTTTAACTTCGTACGATACGATCTTCAACTGTCAAGCAGCCTTCATCAGGTACACTGAGTTTTGGTTGAGATGTATCTGATGACGACTGCTTAACAGCTGAAATACAAACTGTGCGAAGTTATGAAAAAGCAGATAGCATGAATAAGATAGGTCCATGGATCAAATAAAGTGGAAAGCATATAGGAATAGTAATCTGGAAGTAGAGGAATAAGTATTACATAGGGAGGGGTGGATGAGTACATTCAACGAGTCTTAGGATTGAACGGCCAAACACGGATGATGAGGAAATCGTTCTTTTATCATTTCGAGACACAATTCCACCAAATCGCGCCTTACTCCTGAATGTTGACCTGTTGAATTTTCATAAAGCGAGCAATCCGTTGGCATTCTCAGATAACCACAGAAATAGCCACGCAGCGTCTTCAACGGAGTCACCCACTAGTGATCACACAATTATGTGAAATTCCCAATGGAAAAATCATTCGCCTGGACTGGGAATCGAATCCAAATCCCTCGGTTTCGCGCCAAGTGCTCTGACCAATTAAGCTACCCAGGCGTTCTCTTCCACTGTGAATCTCATGGGTAATTATGGAGCAAGTTGTCCTCACAGGACCGTGCATGCGATGCCAGAGGTACCCGTATGCGTGCGCTAAGCGCCACAGTCCACGGGGTAAAGCCCAAATTTAAACACATAGGTGTTTACTTTAGACATGAGCTGGTTAGAACACTCGGCGGAACCGGAACCTATGGGGTTGATTCCCAGTCCAGGCCCAGTCCAGGTCCAGTCCAATGATTTTTCCACTGCGAATTTCACACAATCCGTTGGCAGTTTTAATGCTCTCTCTTTAATGATCAAAAAATAAGTTTTCGGTGATGGATTTGATACTTTTTTTCACAATCTATTCCATACTGGATGCATAAAAATTGCCATTTTTTGTCACTTGGTTGTAATTGGATTTCTTTTGCCCTCGAAATACCGACAATTTTTCCCCATGCACTCCAACTTGTAAGTACCGTACGGTCTCCTTGGGGACTTTCGTCGGAACAGTTCGCACACCCGGATCCGCTGCATCGCCCCCACTGGCCGGTTGTTGACCAAAGCAAAAACACAACATGCTCTCCCGGTCGCCCATCGATTAGTATCCCCGCAGCCTTGAAACGAAAGAACCGGAGTAAAAAAATAGACCTGGAGGGAAATGAACTGGCACGCAGCTGAAACCCATCTTGCCAAGACAAGATGTCTGAGAATGACTTGCAAAGAGATAACGCCTAATCATTGTTCTGTTCCTGTTCATTCGCTGCTATTCTCAGGACTATTAGTTAGACCCGGCAATCCAGGTGTGATGAGCAACTGTGTACGACGATATGAGAATTCATAATAACGGTTACGCATTTTGATAAACCAATTCGAATTGAATTGCCTGCACGACCAAAATATTGTTAAAATGTATTCTTTTCTTGTTGAGCAAAAGTTTCCCGTCCAGGATAAAGATTATTCTAAATTAAAATTTTCCTTTTTTAAATATTCCGCGCATTCATTTATCTCATTAGCGGATATCGCCCGCAAAAGTTACACTTCTTAAATTTTTTTCTGCAAATTCTGCAGAAACTGTTCCTTAGATTATAACTATAACTACAATGTTTAAGGCCATTCATTATAGATGAAATGTCACTCATTTTTCTTTTTAATTAGTCTTCTGCAATTCATCAAGTCATCCTAGTTCTAGGAATAGTGAGCCGCAACAACATCACTTCGACAGCATTCTAGTTTGCTTCATAATTACGACAAAAATAATTACACATGCTACTTGAAAGTAACACATCTTTAAATGGACAGTTTCGTCAATTCTGTCGAGGTGATCGAGGTAATTATTAAATTACAGAACTACTCGGTGCTAAATAGTCCAGTGAGAGTGGTGAATGAAAAGAAATTGACTGAACGCAGTAGCGAAGCGAACACAGCGGTCGGTGAAAATCAGAATAATTCATTTGTCGTCAAGGTTTCTCAATTGTTTCTCTTCTACGCTGAGGGTTTTTCTCAACGATAAGATAAATGATTTAAAGAATGCACTTCCATACATGATGCTGACATTTTTTACAGTTTGTTGATTTAGATGCCTTGTTTGCATTTTTATTCTTTTACATAGCAGTCCGTTCGAGGGGATGCATTTTTAAGAATAGAAGAAGAATATAATTTATTTACTTTCATTTAAATGAAAATAAATTAAGAAATACAATTTTAAAAATGTAACGTGGAATTGAAAGCTCTAGGTGGGCTCCAAGGTTGAAACCTGAACTGAGCCACCAGCATTTGTACAATATTCCCTTCATATAAGATGCAGTGATATGATGTAATTACAAATTAGTAATACAAAATAAAAAAATTACATTAAATATAAACATAAAACATAAAAACACAGCCTTTAACTATTTTTTAAATTTTCAAGTTGTATTTGTTTGGTTATAAATAACGGAATTTTAAGAGTGAAGCACAAAAAAACAAAGAAAAACAACAATATTTGATCACATTCCACATTTTCATTAAACAAAGAAGCTATCTTAAACATTATAAAAATTTTACAATAATATTTGGAGAAAAATGTTGTAAAATGTAAAATTTTGTAAAATCTTTAACACGAAATTCACATAAGGCATCAGAAAAAAGATTCAACATTTTTATGGGATAGCAGCCATTCTTTAACCATTAAAAAAATATTTTACCAGATTTGCACCTTTTTATTATATTTGGCAATGAATTGAACATTTTAGATCCCATGTACAGAAACGATTTTTTATACAAAGTTATTCCTGGTTTGGGTAGCATATAATCCAAATCATTTCTTCATTATAATGACATTTGCCTTCAACACCTGGCATATTTCCACTTCTGGCATAAAATATTCGCACGACCTTATAGATATACAAATGTCTAATTGGTAATATTCCAAGGCTTAAAAATAATGGATATGAGGGAGCATAGTAGTCATTCGATGTTATAATTCTTATTATTTTTTTCTGCAATACTAACGCATGTTTTAAGGTGTTCATATAAGTACCTCCCCAATTTCAATGGTTTCGGTTTATCGGCTTTCGGCTTCGGCTTTACCATAACAAGCCGTTAATTCAACAAAATAACGGCTTATCGTTGATTATTTTGTTGGCCCCGGTGGTGACGGGGTAAAGTGATGGTCTGCCAGTCCGAGAGTCGCGGGTTCGAGTCCTGGGAGGATTTTCCACAACTCACGACATGGGTGTTTGTGTTTGTCCTTGTTAATAAACCCGGAGTAGGCCAACTGTGCTGTTCTCGAGGTAGTGGAGATAAATAAATTAATCGAGTATTTAGGAAACTACCTCAATGAACTAGGTCGTCGAAAAATGCATTAATGAAAAACTAAGTGCATTATAATAATGATTATTTTGATCGAAGGCAAACGAGTTTCAGTCCATGCAGTGCCTAATCTGCATGGTTTGCGACCCGGATAAATGAAAGTACTCAATCATTTTGGTGAACAGGACAGATCGTTAAGATGCTTTTGAAGGAATTTTATTTGTTCTTGGTCAGAAATTTATGCTCGAACGTGAAGGCCGTATTGGGAGCCTTTAAAAATAAATTTTCCGAGCGTATTTTTTTACTTGTCATTATTCGTCGCCGCTGAAGAAGTATGTGCCTATTCCAAGATCACTCAGTACGCCACAAAACTGACGATTTTTTAGTTCACATAATATTTTGCCACATTTCGAGCAAGGAACACCACAGCATAACATTCACGACGCATTTTTTTACGCTCCAGTATTCTTCGGCAATGTTTTGTTGGTGACTCCTATGGGAATGGTTTTGAAAAATGTGAAAAATACGAAAGATTAAGCGGAAGAAGCCAGAAGTGACAGCGAAGCAAATATAATGAAGAAGAAAATCCAAATGAGGAGAGAAAATAGATTCGAAAAATGGCCCCAAGTGTTTCTCATGTTAACCTTCACACCTGAGAAAAGAAACACTTTGAATCTCGGCGAAGTAAATTTGAAATACGCGATAATAAGTTGGCATTCTTGACATTAAGATGATAATTCATATATTATGCCAAATTAAATTAGGCATATTTGTGTCATTTTCACAAATATTATAGCTGAGGAAAATGTCTTATGCATAAGATATAAAAAGTTTTTTATCTGTATATCTTTGACCCTAATAAGGAGTTAGAGTTTGTTTAACCGAGCGACTAAACTGCCTGATACTAGAGTCACAAGGGGCATATCAACTTCAAACTTATCTAGAATAAAGATTGAAAAACTATTCGGGTTCTCATAATCTCATACACTGTCAGCATGAAAAATAATCATAATTGAGCAAAGTTTTTAACACCTGCAAATCTCACATTTTTATTCGGATTATTTTTTTATTTGTCAAGCCAATAGAAATTTTTTGTTAAGCATTAATATTCCTATTGACGAATGAAGTAAAAAATGTGAAACAGTGATGATTAGTAACAAGAAGTGAATGAGAGTTTTCTTATCCCTAGTAATGGATGCCATTTCGTTTGGCAAATTTTGACAATACGTAATTCGGATAAAGATACCGAAACTTTCAGCGTTCTCATAATTTCAGATGATCAAATATGCATATGCTGTTAACTTGAAAAATTCATCATGAAAGTACATATTTTTTAACATCTGCAAATCTTATATTTTTATTCGAATTCTTTACGGTATTAATGACTGTAATACCATAAAGAACCAGTAGGTAGCTCACAGCAGTGTTAATTTTCTTTGTTTGGTATTTTTTTCATCACTGATATGAAAATGTTTACTAAGGTCAATTCTCTATGTTTCTTCGTTTATCGGCAGTTTTGTAACTATACTAGCACAAGTACAATGTTATTGTTTCTTAGCTTGCAACACATTCAAATGATTTTTATTAATCGAGAACGAGTCGCTAACCCAAAATGGAGATCTCCAAAGGGGTGCTTATATTCCCTATATTTAGGATAAGTTTCACTGTAAAAAGCCGTGGAATAAACTTTATTTTTATTACTATTTTAGAAAATCGATTGAAATTTTGAGGGAGGAATAATTATTTCCATGAATGAATAAAGTAATCAATGTAAAAACGGTAATACTTAGTACCAAGAGGTGAATACTTAGTACCAAGCGGTATTTCACCCTCTAGCATGGGAAGCTATTTCGTTAGGCAAAATGCTGAGGTTATCTAATAATTTTATGAGTTTTGCACAAAAAAACTTCCTCCACTGAAATCGCAAAGAGCACCAAGAATTACAATATCACCAAAAGATCCGTGGATGACGAGGTACTCCGACGTTGATCGCTTTGATTTTTCATCGTCTCAAAGCAATTTGAGGCGCAAAATACACGACGAGGTTCAAGGCTATTGCGTGTGCGACGTTGTCTTCATGGGCGTGCGATTTTCCGCAAAGAGAAGCACGCTATATATATATATCCACTTGGCCGCTTTTTCTTCGCCCGCGAACAAAAGATACAGCAAGACTTAAAAAAAATAATTTGTAAAAGTGCTTGGTTCCCATCATCGTCGGCTTAGCTCAACGCTCACAAAAGAGTCATAGAGACGCAGATCTCAAACGCAAAGATAATCCCGAATCGAGGATTTTTCGACGCTTGCTCGACAGTTGGCCTCCAATTTCATGGCAATAACCCCCCTTTGAATTACGTCCGTCGAGATTAATTTCGCTAGCCTTACTTCACGAAAGAAATTCTAATTTCCGACTTAATAAATCTCGCATGATAGTGCTGAGCCGACGAAACACACACCAAATGCTTAAAAAAATGAGTTCATTATATTATTTCCTCCTCTTTCTCATCCCATCGCAGTCTCTTACGTCGCATGCTCTCGGCTTTGTTTGAAAAAACCGGCTCTTTTGTTTCGCTTGCGCAGAAACCAGGTCAGTGACATTTGCTAAGCGGAAATTCAGGATTTCCGAGGAGACAAAAGGACTCAAACGCAATATGTGCATTGCTCAACTCCACTAGATTAGTTTCCTAGGCGAATGGTCTATGGATTGTTGAATTATTTTTTGTGAACAGACGACCTTATAACCCCCATCATTTTCGCGCGGATATCCCGCGTTTTGGGACAAAATCAATACGCAGTAAAACTACCCATATATGATGTATCTTAATTTCGAAGCATTTGTAATGGCTTGTTTACGCTTATCATGTATCCGCAAAAGTACATGGCTGGAGAGATGCGTGGTTAAATGCGCCAAATTAAAACAAGATGCTATTTTATGGCCACACGTGCATGCATTTGTGCAATTTTTGCTGTTTACGCGGTGCAATTTGAGAGTTAAACATGTTCACGCGTCTACTCGAACGGGCTCATGAATCATGTAGATACGGGTTTCGAGATTGCTGTGTTCATTTGGGTAGCCAAAATATCCACTAGAGTAAGGGTTGCTGATCCATAAACCGCTAAAATAGCCCAAACTATTTACATTTACGTTATAAAATTACCTGTTGCATGGAAAGGGAGACTCTTTTACTTCCTAATATGCTATGCTGCTTTATTATCAATTATAAAATAATACGGTTGACAATTCGCAAATAAAAACAAGGTTTGGGATGATTTTGCCGATAAACTTACGTATATGAAAAATAAATTGGACAATTTTGTGGCATCTTGCGGCTTACTCTGTTCAAGTTACTGCGCGAACAGTTTCGCAGATCTTTGAATAAATAGGATCCACGTTTTTAGTTTTTCCAATTTTCCAAATCCAAATTTTTCGTTTTGGTCCACTTTCGAAATACTGAACATTTGAGTACTCTACCAGTTGATATGTTGGTTTATGGACTGTACTTATCCTAATCCGTATTCACTCCTGAGGATGGCCCGCCATTAGATCCCTCTTAAAGTTCTCATATCGTCTTCCTCTTCTTATTTCGTCCAGAATTCCTATCCTCTTCCTTCCTCTTCCACGCTTCCTCAGGGTTCTCTTCTTTGTTTCCCTCTTCAATATTCCCTCTCTTTTCAAAATTTCCTCCATCCATTTCTTCTACTTCATCCAAATCTCCGCCACCACCTCCCTCTCCTCTCCAACTATATCAAGTTCCTCCCCGTTCGTCCTTCTCGCCACCCAGCTCACCCTCTCCATCCTTTTCCACGCCCACATCTCAAATGCCTCAAGCCTAAGTACAAATATCAATTAATATTGAGGTGATTACTGCTCTCCGTGACATCATCAATCAAGATAGATGATTTATATGACGTGTCGGTTTCCAAACTATTGATATCCTGTGAACTATTATTACCAATGTGCCAAAAAGTCGGAGGAGAATATTGTTGGAGAGTGGGAAAGTCTGAGAAAAAACAAAGAAATAATAGGTAAATAATAAAAAAGGACAGGCATTCTGGCAATGGTAATGTATAACAAAAATGCGATGTGAATTCCACAAGTTAATTCATCATTCAGTTTTATTTATCACAGCTCTTTTAGTTAACAGGATGGATACGGCAAAATCAATCTGAATTGATTTCATCGTGCCCATTCAATACCGTCAACTTTATTCCACCCAGGCTGACAGGCGAGAGAGAGAGAGAGAGAGTCCTAGTGTTTATTTCAAAAATAGGGATTATTTTTTTATAAATGGCTAAGCATTTCATTCATTTTGGCAAATTTCGATTTGTCTATACCTAGTCTTACCTTCCTTCTCCCTCGTTACTCTAGCTTTCTCTTTGTTATCACTTCTTTTAACGTCCCTTTCTACTCCCATACGTTATACACCCATTTTTATCGCCTACGCATTATTATTATTCTATCTACCGGTAATCTGTCGGTTAGAGCAGGTTTAAAGGAAAGAAAGTAAACATCCTCTCGATTTTTTCAGGCCAAACACCCCTATCAACAAAGTCAATTCCTTTCTTCATCAAAGCAAGTGTCCTACTTTTCTCCGTTCCGTCCATAAAACCTATTCTCTTACCTCCACTTCCCCGCTTGCTCAACGGCCTCCCCTCCATCACGGCCTTCGTCACCTCGTTACCTGTTCCTCCACTTCGGATATTGCCACCAATTACCTTCCCAACCCTTACTTTTTTAACGCTTTCTCTTCAGTTTGTTCCTCTCTCTGCCCTGTTTTATACTTTGTATCCATTTCTTCAAAGGTTCCAATCCACACCCCTTCTCCTTCCGTGATAAAAAAGTTTCGGAACCATGTCACTCATCGCGGAGCATTTGATTCTAACTGATTTGAGATCTTCGATTCCTCGCGAGTCAATCGATGTTTAACATTTCCCTGATTATTGCAGTTTCCAACCCGTTTCATCCGTTTCCAACATCGTTCTAATTGCAAATAATGAGAATTATAAAGTAAATTCGCTCGATTGAGAATTTGAGCATTGTTATTAGGGTTAATATATATTTGGTATTATATATATATATATTTTGGTATTATATATATCCGTTATATATATATATTGGTTTGGTTCGTTATATATATGTATTCGTTTGGTATATATATATATATATATATATATATATATATATATATATATATATATATATATATATATATATATATATATATATATATATCCGTTTCCAACATCGTTCTAATTGCAAATAATGAGAATTATAAAGTAAATTCGCTCGATTGAGAATTTGAGCATTGTTATTAGGGTTAATATATATTTGGTATTATATATATATATATATATATATATATATATATATATATATATATATATATACTTATATATATATATTTTTTTTTCTCGAGCTCTTTATTGGGATTATTTGTATGAATTTAGAGACTGTGATTGAAGAAAGATAATGATGCGTGGATCATTTCAGTAAATATAAACGCAAAAAATGAGGCTCATCGTCTTCCTGTCTAATTCTGGTAAACTGTCAACGAACTAAATTATTTCATTTTAAAGAAGAGACGATAGCAACCTTAGAAAAATTATTTTTTGCCATAAAAATTCATTTCTCTATCATCTGTTTGCTCAATATTGTGCTAATCCTGAATTAAATTATTTGGGTAGAAAATATAATGTGTTAACCGCAGACCAATTTAAAAAATGGGTAATTATATTGGAAAATTATTACAAAAAATATCATAAAATTCCATGTAAAAACACACATTGAATGTCATAAATAAATTCCCCTGTATTGGAAACGTACAGACATTGCAATTCATACGGTAAAAGTTTAGCAAAATACTATGTACCACACACTTTTAATTGCATGCCAAAACACCTTGATGATCTTAAAGGTATGGCAGAAGGAAAGAAAAAGGTACATGCATGGTTACTTGATGAAATTAAACATATTTGATTGGTTATGTTCTATATATTTGGCATGAATTCCTGTGTATTCAAAAATGTGGAATGGCTAAATCTGGCTATGTTTAATGTTCTCAAGTTGTAATATTATAAATTGTTGTAACTTGTTTTTTTTGTGTTTTTTGTATACACCATTTTTTTTATTTGCCACATTGTATGTATATGTGTTGAATCCTTCTGACAAGCCACATGACTTAGAGGGACCGTGTTTGTTTACTCATAATAATTTGACAGTCAATTTTGTCTGTCCGATGGATATTTTTCTAGAGCGATGAATAGGTTTGCTGTTATAGCGTGTAATAAAAAAAACGGACACATAATGACCGAAAAAATATTTGTCTGTACGTATGAATAAAGAGATCCAATAACTCCATTTTTACCGATCTACTCTTAGCAAAACTTGTGTATCTTTCGATTGAACTTCATGTTTAGACTTTCACACTGCGTATCCAAAGCTCCCGTCATTGTCCTCCATCGGATGACTGACAAACTTATGTTTAGTCATCTTCAGGTTTCTCACTGGCTCAATCCACTTCACAACTAAATTTATTCCCGCTTCCGACCATTCTCATGGCACAATGCGAGGAAATATTTCCCGGTTAACACGTGGACTCGCAAAAGGCGAGGAGACAGCAGCGGAGTGGGAGACGGAAAGGAAATATGCGTCGAATAGACAAGGTCAATTTCGCCACAGTTTCAATAGAATAAAATGGGCATCAGGCGGCTAGGATAGGAAGTCGAGCTTTCATTTGATTAATGATTTTTCGAGTGGTAAAAATTACGTTGTCACGCTCAACACGGAGCTTAAGGTTGTTCAACCGCGACCTCGTGAATCAAAACAAACACTAAAGCCCGCCATTTTGATTGCGCTCTTCAAGATATGAAAACTGCCATTAATACGACGCTTTAGCAAAAACTACCAATACAGATTATTCTTTACCATACAGATTGAAAGTGACGATAAAAACTACGTATGCAGAATATTTTACGAATACAAATCAAATCAAATCTCTTAATATCAAAATTAACACCGATATAAACTTAAAAATAATTTTATTAGTAAAAAACTTGTTGAATAGGTTGACGCAATACATTTTTTTATTTGAACCTCGAGTAAAATAAAAAATACTGTGAACTATGCATAGTTTACCTCACTATAAGTGACTCAAACATTCATTTTATAACATTTCACGGTGGATTACCTTCTTTTTTGATGCTGATATTGTGTCCATGAACAAATATTAGGTTTAAAATCCGTTTGTTAGGATAAGAATTTGAGCAGTGTAATTAGGGTTCATATACATTCAGTCGGCATTGTTCGAGCTCTTTACTGGTCTCATTGGTTAAACTTTAGTTACTATAACTGATGAGGGATGAAATTAAAAAAGGATCAAGTCCATTTTTTAATGATGCGTGAACCATCCGAGTAAATAGAAAGTCTCAAAATAAAGTTCACCGTCAGAAGACAAGGTCAGTTATTAAAATAGCATGAATTATTTAAATAGCCTAAAATGGGATCGTTGACATATGCAAAACTAAATGTGTAGAGATAATTTGATGGAGAGATATCGACATGGTTAAGGAGCTTCTTTTCTCGTTTATCAAACCAAGTATTAATTTGTAGCGGCAGTTTTCTTTCTTTTAAGTCCCAGAGGAGGAATGAAGTAAAGGAGTTTAAGAGACCCAGTACATAGATTTCCAAAGAAGCTCAGAGATTACCCTATAACTTAGTTCCTCAACGTAAGGTATATCAATCAACAGCAAAGGCAAACAGCAAATAAACCTACGAACGAAAGGCGTTCATTAGGATTCCCGATGGTTTCATTTGACAGTTTCGAATCAAGCATTAAATGTTACAGAGATAAATTGAGCCGTTACTAAGGTCGCAATCCAAACGATCGTTTGACCCTGTGATGATCGCCATAAATCATTTTCGCGCCGGAAGGTCAGGTAGCATTCTCGAGTTCTTCGCTCACTTCAGTAATAAGATAAATCACGCGCTGGAAACGTTCTATCAACCTTGAGCAATTATTCTGAATGGATATTGCGCAAGAGCATTAATCTGGTGCACTTTCTCATATAAATGCATAATCGTTTCACGTTTATTTATAGATTGGATGTAATAAACTCTAGGTATTTTTATAACAGGTTGAAAGACAGGTTGAAAGAGGAGAAGACAGAGATAAAAGATTCAAGCAAATAGAGGTAGTAGAGCACTTTAAATATATTTGGGGACAATGGTCACAAATGATAACTCTATTGCAAAAGAGATTGAAGCGAGAATTGCAGCAGGAAATTGAACATACTATTATTTGAAAAAAGTATTCAAAGCAAAAACAGTGAGCAGAAATACAAAGAAAACAATCTATAAAACTGTCATCAAACTAGTCACCTATGATTCGGAGGCATGGACGTTGACGGTGAGAGGTTTGTTGCAGAGGTGGGAAAGAAAAATTCTTCGGAAGATATATGGACCAGTCAATGAAGAAGGACAATGGAGGATTAGAAGGAATGAGGAATTCCAGCAGCTGTATGGGGAAGATGGAATATTAATAGAGATTAAGAAATCGAGAATAAGATGGGCAGGGCAGGTGCAAAGAATGGGTGGGGAAAGAGTAGTGAAAACAGTTTTAGAAGGAAAACCAGAGGGAAGGAGAAGTAGTGGAAGACCAAGGAAAAGATGGGTGGAGGATGTAGAATAGGATTTGAGGAAGCTGGGGGTCAGGAGGTGGAGAGAAGTAGCGGAGGACAAAGAAGAATAGAAGGAAGTTGTGAAGAAGGCCAGGGTCCTACATGAGCTGTAGCGCCGAAGATGATGATGATGATGATTTTTATAACATGATCGCAAACTTTGAGTGCATGAATTCCTGTGATGGTGGACAGCAAAGCTTGGAGATGGGTGATCACTCTTTCTCTGGAACCGTATTTTGTTAGTATTCTGATATTGATAACCGTATTGATAACCTTATTTTGATAGTACCAGCTAATTGGTAGGTTTTTGGATTGGTACTTATTCTAACGTCCTAATTTATGGCATTTCGTACTGTCTTCCCTCCCATAAGTGATCCGCAATTAGATCCTTCTTAAAACCTTTGTATCATCTTCTTCCTCTAATTTCGTCCAGAATTCCTATCTTCAACCGTCCTTTCTCATTATTCTTCCGTCAAGTACTCTCTTCAGCTTTCACTCTCCTTTCCAAACGTCCTCCATCCATCTTTTCTGCCGCCTCCGCCACCAGCTTCCTCACCTGTCCAACCATATCCAATACCTCTTCGTTTATACATCTCGCCACCAAATTCGCCCTCTCCATGCCTCTCCATACTTACCTCTCAAACGCTTCTCGTCTACATATAACCTACGTATAAGGCTTAGGTTGGTCCAGAAATTCAGAACTGGTGTTTTTCAGATCGACACAGAGAATATTATCATGACGCCTCACTATATCTCTAGGTCTGACAGAAGCGATAAAATAAGAGAGACACACTGCCAAACAGATAGGTACAAAAAACTCGATCTTTCCTTGCAAAATATGCGACCACAATAAAAACTGAGCTCTACTACCACTAAACACACTCCCATAATACATGTCACCATTTCACCTCCAAAAACTTACATCTTTACACGGCTGTTGTCCTGACACCTCCTGCCACACGCCCACGCGGCGGCTCTCAGGGTATCATGTAGATGTACATGTAACCATGTTTGTGAGAAAATTAAGTCGTGAACCAGTTAAGGGTGGCCTAATTGAGTTTTGTTTTGCTTTAGCGGGCATTAAAAAAAATGATAAATATTAAAAATCCGAGCAATAACATGAAAGGAGTCCAAATTTGATTCTACCCGTCTTCTAATACTTTTTAAAATTACACGTATCAGCTTATGAGGAAACCAATCATTCAAATACACCATTTTAATCATTATTAGAGAGTTCTACGCGGCTAGGAAAAGTTTTAGTGGATGAGAGTAAAATTCCTAGGGGCGTCGGATTTATGCCCTGTTACACGATCTATTTCTCCATCCCAGTATACGCTTTACCTCTTTTCATCCTATCCTTAAGTCCTGATCTCTTCCTTCCCCTTCTCTAATTCAGCCCACATCATCCCCACCTTTGCGGTCTTCAGCATTCTCTATCCTCTCATTTTTTGTCCCAACCACCTTCTATAACTTCCAACATCGTCTCGTTTAAATGCATAACTTTCCGCCACTCAACCGATACTTTGTCTTTCGACTTCCTTCCGGTCCACCGCGTATTCTCATCCGCCCCCGTATCTCAAACGCCTGAACATATCCTCGCCCTACATCCTGGCAGTCCACGTTTCTGCACAATGCAACACTACACTCCACATCAAACTCTTTGCCAACCTTTTTACTCCTGGGAAATATTCAGAGAGCGAGGCGCCCAATGGGCCAATCACTCCCAAGGAGGTCAGCAAAGAGTCTTTAAGCGCATGGGTGCGATTTCGTTGACCCAGATAGGCGCCGAATCGATGCAAAACCGAAATGCAAGACGGTGGTCGGAAAATATAGTATCGATGCTATCGCCGAGAGAGTAAATTGGAATACTGCGATATCCTGGCGAGCTGCAGCCGTTTTCCACGTCGTGCGAAAGCTGCCAGAATTGCGTTGTTGCGTCACGCGTACCATACGCTGAGGATTTCCTCTTCCCTTGTTCGCGATTACAAGAAAGATCAAGTGGCGAAATTCACATTCAACCCGTCAACATCTTAAAGTGAAAACTTTTATCGCGTTTGAGCTGTAACCCGATCAGGGTTAAAATCTCATTCCATTTGGTGATCATTTTTGAACATTCTGTTAAATTTTAAACAAATATTACGAGCTATTTCTACATGATACATATTTTTGACGGCATGAAAAACATCTCTCTCACTTAGATTATATATCAATCGATTCCATCTGCATAACATTGGTGATTTTCCGAGAGGAACGCATAAACGAGTTAAAAATTTAATTTTTTGCGAACGAAAAATTCATTTTTCTCTTATAGCCATGGTAGAACATTTGGTGAAAGCTCACATCCTGAAATACCCACAAGGGAATTTGTAAGATGTAATGTGGATGTACATTTGTTCTGTGTAAATTCCACACTGATATATGCAGTTGTGGAATGACTTGCCAAGTGAAAGACAGTGCATCGCCGGAAATATTTAAGAGAAAACTTATCAGACATTCACCTTCCTAGGGATTCTCGATCAGTGATCATGTTATACATTATTCGATTATCTATATATTTTCTATTCTTTTTCGCGTCAAATGATGCAATTTATTTTTTTATTATTTGTTGTGTGATTAAGTTGTAAATTTTACATGTTTCCTGCCTATTCTCACATCAGAAAGAAGCAATTCAGCAATTTCCTCAAGTAACTACCCACATATGTAATCAGCAATATTCTCATGAGTTTTTCTTGATTATTTTCATAACAATTTTTTGGTTTCTTGTTGAGTGAATAGTGCGTATTTCATTTTCTTACTATTATTGCTCAATATAGTGTAAACAAACCTTTGTTCAAAATTTTTGTTTGTTCCAAAAATGACCAATTTTTTTTTGTTGACAAAGGTCACAACACTATAGTTTTGTGAGTGTGAAAAAGTATGGAGAAGTGAGGAGGAGGACATGAATACTCAGCGAATTAAGAAAAGGGAGACGATATATGGAATTTAAGAGGGATCTAATGGCACATCACGAAAGGGAGGGAAAACAGAACGATATGTCAGAAATTAGGACGTTTAGAATAAATCCTGTCCAAAAACCTTCCAATCAGCTGGTAAAAAAGCTGAAATAAAAAAGGAAAAAATGGCATGATTCTCCACTAAAAATGGTATTCCTCATAGCTACGATTGAATTTTTTCCTTGAAATTAAACACCAGCTACAAAAACATTTACCTAATTATTTCAACTCTTCAGCGTCAAAATATAAAAACAGCATTTTTATCCACTAATCACTAGATGGATTACAAAAACCCAAAATGTTTGAAAATCTGACGCATTATCACTCGCTTCAAGTGGTTGGATTGTCATCATAGTTCATTGAGTGCACCTTTCAATAATTTGTTTATGCTGTGCATGCCGCAAGGCGAATGCTTTAAGAAGTATAGATATTGAATTGCCGAAAAACTAGAAAGGTAATTTGCATTTTTTACATTTTAGAGGCTGGTGAAGGGCAAGATATGGAGTGTAGCGTGGTATGGGGCAGAAACGTGGACATTCAGAAAGGAGGACGAGAATAGGCTGCAGGCAATTGAGATATGGGTGTGGAGGAGGATGGAGAAAGTTGGGTGAAAGGAGAGAAAGAAAAAAACTAGGAAGTCCTTGGTATTGTTTGTAAGGAAAGAAAATTTCTGGATGAAATTAGGGAGAGACATGGTAGTTGGCTATGACAGTAAATGAGGGTCAAAGCGTTGCTTAAGATCGTGATAGAGGGAAGGGTGTTGAGTACGCGGGGAAGGGAAAGGAAGAGAATTGGTTTTCTGGAAGGGATGAAGCAGGCTAAGACTAACGCTGAGATGAAGAAAGAAACTTGGAAGAGATAGATAGGGCCCATAACATGTTTTTAAAAAAGTAGGAGAATGTTTGCCATACTTCAGTAAAAAAAATAATTTTTCCGGTAGACTACATTAATGAATGAATTGGCAACATCGCATTTCCAAATTTATGGCGATTTCCACAGGAAACGAATGCCTATAGAGATCGTCCAATATAATAGGGCAGTTGAAATGTACGAATGAAAATAAATATTAGAAATTAAGTAAAGTAGTTGGGGCGAAATACCATTTTATCTATAATTCAATAATTTTGTCACAATTTAGAGAAAAATATCTTTCTATTCCAAAGATACCAACATATCAGCCCCTCACCGAACTACATTCCGAAATTTTGTCGAAAAATGCCATCCAATTTACATGTGAAATGGCACGTGTATGCACTCTAGTGAGACATTTAAAAGAAATGAGAAATTTCTAACACGTAGATCTCTTCACAGAATTAAAAGCGTTTAGTTTGCATGTTTTCTCGACTATTTTTGCAGATAAATCATATTATCACAGCAGTAATATTTTCAAAATAGCAAAAACCATTTCGTTGTGAATGAGTTTTAAACACATCGCGTGCGAAAAATGAGTCAAAATAAAGACTCATGAAGATATTTTTTTGATCACTTTGAATTTCGGTCGTATAAAAGTATATTAATGCACTATTAATAATGCAAAATATGATTCATGCTTTTTACAACTGCTGAAATGACACAGTATAATCCGAATACGGTCTCTATTATGACTTGGAAATTATTTTGGCCAAACTACCTAAAAAGTATACAATAGTTCATGATCGTATGGTTTAAACAAAGGCAACCATCAATAAATACAGGACATAAATACAGATGTCGAGGGAAAAGTCGAGAGAGAAAAGAGAAGAGTAAGAAGGCTGAAATTGACTGACGAAGTGATGATAAAAAGTAATTACGAGGAAACTAAGGAAAAGGCTCGGGACAGGACGAATTGGAGACAGCTTTGGTGTTTGGGACCTGCCTGTAGGAGGCAGAATACCAGTTGATGATGACCATCATGGATTCTTGGGTTACATGAGTCTCTGCCCAAAGCTAATTGGACGTGCTTTCTGATTGGATACACTGCAAACTGTTCACTGCCCTATTATCTTGGACAGGGCATAATAGCCTATACTGTCTAATTTGTGGAACCAAATGTTCTGTAAAGAATAATCTCTCTCATACAAAATCCATCCAATGTTCACACCAATCTTAACCCCTGTCCTGTTTACTGAGGGCCGTCTCCCACTTGGTCGTAAGGCCCTAATATTCGATACACGTTCGATACTTCCGCATCTCGCATTGCCGCAAGACGATTCTCGCCGACGCGTCGAGGGAGAAACGCATCCGCTTGAGATACAGCAAGAGATTTGGGAGATCCGCGGACGAGATTTGGGTCAGCGGGCTCCTTACCTTTTCCTCCCCTCCTCTCTCTATCTCCCTGCACCCCCATCAACAATGCACACGCGATTCGAAAGCGAAATGATGCCATGAGGGGAGAGGGTACAGTCGTGAGCAGTAAAGAGTGAAGCAAGGCGGGGGTTGTGATTGAGTAGGGGAGCTAGCGAGGGGAATGGGGTGAAGGATTGAATCGAAAAAGAAAGGAGAGATGGAGAGAGAGAGTGATGCGGTGAAAGGTGAGATAAGGCGTCGCTATTAAAATATAAAAAACGGAAGAAACGAACTCGTCCATAGGGAGGATGACCCGGTCCCTCGCCCACACTTTGCCTCGCTCACGTTATGCGTCATTTGTTTCGAAAACTATGCAATGAAGTGGCTTCTGACCTTTGGAAAATGTAAATTCAAACCTTTCTCGATGTTTCACTCGCTTGAGCCGTGTTTACACGATGCTTGTACCCGAGGGGGTAGATGCATGAACACACTCGCCGTTCAAATCGCACCATGTGAACACCAAAAATTGCGCAAATGCATGAAAGCGTGACCATAAAATTTCCCGTTGAAATTTAGAGCAATTGTCCACGCATCTGTCCAGCCAGGTACTTCCATGGGTACATGCATCATGTAAACAAGCCTTTACACAATGCATGTATGACGTACAGTTAGGGGAAGGATTACAGTTAGCAAGAGAAAGAAGGTGATTTTTTTAATTATAGAAAATCTCAAATGCACACTCCGTCATTAAACCATTTCATAAAGCAGATTTACATGGTATCTATATTATATTGAACAGACAGATGTATCAATCAGAGCAGGTTCTGTTTCCCGCTCAGTCATTCAGGCAACTGCACACGCGTTCATACAATTTGCCGCTTTATATGGTACAATTTCCCTCATGAAAATATCCATTCATTCGTTTTTACAATAAAGTGTACCATGTAAAGTGGCCATTAAGCGTTCACGTATCACTCGATCAGAATATACCTATTGGACAGATAGGGGAAAGGGGAAAGTGAATCGACAATAATGGAGAACATGAATATTCCCAACTTAAAAATATTGAAGATATCACGAATTAGGTTTTCTTTTGTCTCGTATCTTTCGGAAAATAAAATTTTCAAAACAATGATTTCAGGATATCATTCCTCTCTTTTACGGTAGTTACGTCCCCTGCATGCCGATAAAAATATTAATTAGAGATAACTTGCTGCCTTAGGATAGCAATGTTTTTATAAATGTGAAAGAATCGAGTGAATCCTTTTGTAATGCCTACTTTAGTGGCGGTGAGGCTGAGACCTCATATACTCACCAGCTCAATGATCGAGGGTTCCAATCCCGTCCGGGGGAATTTTTCACCACCTTGGGCAAATTACATCTACATAATACCCTGCAAGCCACCTCGATGGGGTGAGGTTGAAAGTGTGACTTCATCAATATATACTACACTATATCAAAAAAGATTTAGTGAGAATGCGACTCTTTATGTGTTAGTAAAAACCTGCAAATACCCGCTATATATGAAATTTCACGGAATCAACAGTGCAGATCTGTCACCAGTGCGGAAACTTTGAGAGTTAGAGATTTTTAAACTACTCAAATGCAAAGAGGAAGAAGAGTTACACAGGCATTATGCGAGACGTGCCGTTAATAAAAAATAGAAGGCCATGAAACAAGCATTTTGGAGCATATCAAATAATCTATAATAAGAATCGAAAGACCTAATTACAGTCTCAGTGGCAGATATTATGATCTCCTGTTTTTATCGGAAAAATGGCATGTTACTCTGCCTGACCTACTATTTATTTGTTGGATTTCGTAAAATTTATTTGGCATCGTCAGTTAATAGATTGTCTTGGAACTTGCAAAAAGCATTTGCGAGTATTCTCCAGTAAAATTTTAATACCAACGGTA